>CM033724.1:22568194-23768194 GCA_019671005.1 Hibiscus mutabilis
TGAAGGGCTTCATTGAGAGACCCTTCTAGCCCATTTTCTCTTTCAAGTTATTTTATTTTTTTAAGGATGATGTATTTCGAAAACGTTTGTGGGTTCTTGGTTAAATCCCTCACCATGAACTAATTTAATAGTTGGTGGGGGATGTTTGCGTTAAACACTATTTTCATGTTTTAGTTTTTAATAATAAATCTGCCTTGGCAAAGTTTTATCTATTCGGCATACTTTAATATTTCCTAAATGCTATGCCAAGCGAGAGGCTGGCATCATGGCCTATTGCGCCTCAATATCTTAACAAACTTGGGGTGGCAACGAATAAGTTGTTGAATCTTGAGGGGAGAAGCTTCGATTAAGTCATTCAAGTAAATGAACTTACTTCGGGAATGAAATCTACCCCTTAGGAGTATAGATTGGATCTTAGTCAAATTGGTTTATTTAAAAACAAACACTATAGAGATATAGGGGATTTTACATGATCAATTTAGGGCAATGACCATCGAGAGAGGCTTTGCTAATTTTGAATCTGCTCGGCAAATAATGCCAAGACAAGTTGTTATTAAAGGCTGGCACGGCATGAATAGCGTGAAAACCAGGCATTCCCTACCAACGCTCATCATTCATTAAAACACCTTCCTTGCCAACGTCTTTACTTTACTTTCGTTTATTTTATTTTCAATTATTTTCCAAAAGCAATTTCAAAACAAATCAACTGTTCCTTAAGGCAAGTAACAATTAAGGCAATTGAATTCCAAGTCAATCTCTGTGGGATCGATACTCAGCTTACCAGCTGTATTACTTGCAGACCGTGTATACTTGCACGCAAAAGACTTATTTTGGCACTATTTTATATTCTTCCAATACATATTTTCTGCCCCTTTTGCAAAGCATTTTACCCTGAGAGTCTACAAGTTTTTGGCGCCGTTTTCGGGATTGCAAACAAAATTGATTTTCTTAAATTTTTACTTGTTTTTTATTTTTTTGTTTTTACCTTTTATTTTTTGTCGGTGTATGACGGAAGCCATCCCTGTGGTGGTGGACAGTTGGCCATACGATCCGAAAATTGAGAAAACCTTGTGGAGGTTAAAAGAAGATTTGAGAGATGCAAAACCAAGGTAATGGAGGGGATGGTGTGGTGAACAATGGAGGAAATCCACTTAACAATGAGATACCACCACCACTTACTGTGCCAGTTGTTAATGAGATACCTATTAGAGAATATTCGGCACCAACCATTGACAATTTGGTACCAGGACTTGTTGGCACAGAGGTAAATGCTGTCAATTTTGAACTTAAGTAGGTAATGATCCAAACTCTTTTGAATGTAGGTCAGTTTGATGGAGCACTTACTGGAGACCCGAGGCAACATCTGAAGCAGTTCATGGAGATTTGCCAGCTATTCCAACAAAATGGAGTACCTGAAGATACCGTGAAGCTGAAGTCATTTACTTTCTCTTTGAGAGACAGAGCAAAGGCTTGGTTTAATTCTTTGCCACCTGGCTCAGTTACTTCATGGGCAGATCTATGCCAGAAGTTCTTGGCAAGATTTTAGCTGCCAACACTCACTGCCAAACTGCGAGGTGAGATCATTACATTTAGGCAGGCTGAGGACAAGACCTTATATGATGCCTGGGAAAGATTTAAAGACTTGTTGAGGAGGTGTCCTATGCATGGGTTCCCAAATTGGACCCATACCTTTTACAATGGATTAAATGCACAAACAAGGACTGTTGTTGATGTTTTAGCAGCTGGTTCGTTGCTTGACAAGACGTATATGATCGAGCACAATATGGAAGTGTTCATGGATGATTTCTTAGTGTTTGGCAAAACATTGAGGAATGTCTTTAGAGTTTGGAGTAAGTCTTGAAGAGATGTATAGAGACAAACCTAGTGCTGAACTGGGAAAATGCCACTTCATGGTTAAGGAGGGCATTGTTCTCGGGCACAAGGTAACTGATAAAGGGTTAGAAATGGATCAAGCAAAAGTTGAGGTAATTAGCGACTACCGCCTTCAACGAGTGTTAAAGGTATAAAGAGTTTTTTAGGACATGCTGATTTTTATCGGCGTTTTATTAAAGACTTTTCAAAAATTGCCAAACCTTTATGCTTGTTGTTAGAACATAATGCCACTTTTGCATTTGACGATTCTTGTTTGAGAACATTTCAGAGTGTAAAGAGAAGTTAGTCAATGCCCGATAGTTGGCACAGACCGAATGAGCCCTTTGAGCTCATGTGCGATGCCAACGACTATTCCGTTGGAGCAGTCTTGGGACAAAGGCATGGTAAGGTTTTTCATGCCATCTACTAAGCCAGCCAAACCTTGAACGAAGCACGACTGAACTACTCTACGACCGAGAAAGAATTTCTTGCAGTTGTATTCGCTTTTGACAAATTTAGATCTTATCTAATTGGTAACAAAGTTGTGGTCTTTCTGATCATTTGGAATTGAAGTATCTCTTGAAAAGAAGGATGCCAAGCCCGGACTAATCGATGGACGTTTTTTTTACTTCAAGAATTCGACCTTGAGATCCGAGACAAGAAGGCGGTGAAAACTTAGTAGCTGACCATCTCTCACGTTTAGAGCATCATCTTGAAGAAGGTAAGACTAATTTTATAAGCGATGAATTCTCGACGAGTATTTTCTTGTAGTTAATGCCATGTCGTAGTAGTATTCGACATTGTTAATTACCAGTAAGTAACATTTCGCCACCGACTTGGCGTACAATGCCAAGAAAAGGTTCTTGCGGGAAGTCAGACAATACTATTGGGACAAGCCAATATTGTTCAAATAGTGTGTCGATCAAGTGATCTGACGGTGTGTGCCCGATGATGAACATCATAACATATTGCATTTATGCCATGCCGCACCATCTAGAGGTCACATTGTTGGGGTAAAGACTGTTGCCAAGATACTACAATCATGATTCTTTTGGCCCACGCTATATAAGGATGCCCCTGAGTATGCCAAGGAATGTGATCGATGCCAACGGATAGGAAACATCTCTGGCAAACACCAATTACCGCTCCAAAAAATTATGCCTGTGGATTTATTCAATGTATGGGAATAGACTTTATGGGTCCTTTTCCACCATCATTTGGCAATGTATACATTCTTGTGGTTGTTGACTATGTGTCTAAGTGGGTAGAAGCTATTGCTCTGCCAACAAACGATGCCAAGGCCATTGCCAAGTTCTTGCGTAAGCATATTTTTACTAGATTTGGTGCCCCTAGAGTGATCATTCATGATGAGGGCACTCATTTAAATGTAATATGATTTCTAAAGCCTTGTGTGGTATGGTATACAAACAGAGAATTGCCACAAAGATATCATCCAAAAAAACGGGCAAGTTGATATTTCAAATAAGGAGATCAAAAATATCTTAGAGAAGACTATTAATCCATCAAGGAAGGACTGGTCCTTGAGACTAGATGAGTCTTGTGGGCTTACAAGACTGCGTTTAAAACTCATTTGGGTACTTCACCGTTTAGACTTGTTTTTCAAAAACCATGCCATCTGCGGTGGAGCTTGAGCATAAAGCATATTAGGCCATCTGAACACTTGGCATGGCATGGAGAACTGCTAGAGAAAAGAGGTTACTAGACCTAAATGAGTTGGAAGAATTCAGAACACAAGCCTATGAGATCGCAGGATCTACAAGGAGAAGGAAAAACATTGGCATGACAGTAGGATAATGCCAAGACAGTTTGAGGTAGGTCAACGTGTTTTGTGATTCAACTCACAACTTAAGTTGTTTCCAGGGAAACTCAGATCAAGATGGACGGGCCCTTATAAAGTTGTGAATCCATATGCTCATAGAGCTGTGGACATTAAGAACTTGAGGATAGGAGAAATCTTTAAGGTGAATGGCCAACGTTTAAAGCACTACATGGAAGGTGATCAGAACAATGCCAAAGAGGTGATCCTCTTGGCCGAGGTAACATGAAAACTCCATCAGGTTTGAACTTTTGTAAATATTAGGTTAGTGTTTTTCTTTGTTTTTAGTTTTCGAGGTTTTTAATTATTTTTCCTTCTTTTTAAATTTCAAGTTTTTATTCCTTTATTGTGTTAAAAGGTTTCCCTTGAGTTGTGCAGATTCATTATGCCATAAATAATGTCAGGAACACTACCAGGGTTGTTGGCAGGAGCCAATGCTTCAGTAGAAAAATCTACCAGATAGTGCCAGAGTAGCTTGGCATGCAGCAGTGCAAAAAATTTTGGTTGAAATTTAAAATTCAAACCAATCACCTTATCACTCCAATCTTTACCCTATCTTATCACTCCACATTATTTTTAAATTAATTCTTTTTATTTTCCATCATTATCCCTAATTACTACTCCCATTAAAACACTCAACCGACCCAAAACCTTTCACTTTCTCACCCTAGCTGGCTAAATAACTCAAACATCTCTCTCACTTTTTACTTTTCCTTTTTGATAAGCAAGTACAAAACCCAAAAAGTTTTTTTTCTTCATCTTTCAACACCATTTCAAGTTCCTTCAACGGTTTTCAATGGCTTCATCCTCTATCCCTTTCAAAAGGTTCTTCAACGAGGAGATTCAGAAAAAGTTTGAAACAAATTTTGCATCGAGAAGTTTTTGCTACAAGAAGCACTTCGAGTTTAAAAAAGAGGCAACGAACGACTTCTCCCTCCAAAAGTCATGTCTACGATTAACTTGCACAAGTGGAATCTATTATTCCAGCAAAAAGGGGAGATTTATGCCACCATCGTTCAAGAATTCTACGCACACCTTGTGACCAAGGATTCGTCTTTCCTGATGATTAGAGGTAAGTGTGTGCGTTTTGATGAAGGATATATTAACAATATGTCTGAGTTGGATGGTGCAGGGGATGAGTATTTTGAGTATGTTGATTCTATGAATGCTGCCAAAAGGAAAAAGTTGCTGACGGATTTGTGTGAACCTGGCACGACTTGGACAGTCTCATCAACAAGCCACCAGATGGTGAAGAGATTGACGTTGAAGCCACAAGTGAGAGGCTGGAATCACTTCATCAAGGCAAACCTGTTACCTACATCCCACAATGATACTGTTTCGGAAGAAAGGTTGATTTTGTTGCACGCCATCATTAAGGGGCGCAAGATCAACATTAGGAAGATTATCATAGAAGAGACTTATAAGTGTGCTGCAAAAGGTAAAGGTAATCTGTTTTCCCTTTACTTATTTCTAACATTTGCATGCGCCATGATGTGCCTAGGCTTGATGAAGATCAAGGCCAGATAATAAAGGGAACGACAATCACTGTTGCCATATGGAAAAACCTCACCGCTGCTGAGCCAAAGGACAAGGCTAAGGGGAAGGTAAAAATGGCGATGCCTAAGCCAAATATGTCAAAAGTTGTGCTAGACACAATGCCTGAGACTGCGGCAAACGGTTCGGTGGCAATGTTGTCTCAAATCTACCATCGCCATGAGATTATACTCGGTAAGTTGGAAAAGGCTAAGGAGATTAACGCCAAGCTATAACATTACATACAGGCCAGGGATGTGGTGATCAGGGAAGCTCTCGAGAAAATGTCCCCTGACGTTGTACCAGATTTCCCTACCGAGCACTCTGCCAGTGACGAAGCCATGCCAGCCAGTTCAGCTAGTCCAGTTATGCCAGCCAGTCCAGTTAGTTTAGAGTCTGATGCCTCAGTCCCGTTGTCTCTAGTACAAGTTCAATCTACTAGTTTTGAATTCGAGATTGAATCAAAGGAACCCAAAACCATGTCTGCCAAAGCAAAGTCTGCTAAGAAGCTTGCCATACCACTAGGTAGTCATTTAGAATAGATGCATACCGAGCCACTAAAAGTCTTAATTGAAGGGAGAAACCACCAGCAACAACTTGGTAAAATAGCTCCTTAAGAATTCTAAGAATTTGATCCTTTACAATTTAGTCACCTTTAAAAATAGTTTTCAAAAATTACATTTTAGTCACTAACCAAAATGTCACCCTTCCAAATCACATTTTCCAAAATTGATTTCACCAATATTTTCCATATATTTAGATATGATTTTTAACCATTTTTTCATATTTTTATCTTACTCAAAAATATTTATTCTCGAACTCGACTCGAATCCTTCACTCGGTCTACCGAAACCGTCTAACAAGCCTCAAAATCGCTAGGCCCAAAATCGGGGCGTTATACCCCCTATCTAAATTCGTACGGCAGCCACTCCAGGAGTGGCCCCTCCTCCTCTAGCAGTTTTGTACATACAAAAAAAGCAAACAAATGTCAGAAGATACAAGGCCAACATTTGTAGATGAATCGGCCAAAACAATTACGCAACCAATAGGATTTAATTATGATTTTTAAAAAGGCATGTAATATCAAAGGGGTATAAAAAAAGCCCTATACCAAGTTGTAACTTGTAATATCCCAATTTTTTATTAGTGACTAAAATGTAATTTTTGAAAGTTTATGGGTTAAAGTGTGAACTTTAGAAAAGTTTAGGGGTTAAAGTGTGAACTTTAGAAAAGTTTAGGGACTAAACTGTAATTTCTAAAAGTTATGTAGTTAACCCTGTAAATGAATAGTTCACCCCCGAGAGTGGCATTTTCGTGTTACCTGGATTTTTCATACGAGGCTTATATTATTCGAATTTTGGATCAAATAAAAATTGTTAAGCGTGCTCAAACCATAGTAGCACATGGATGGGTGACCTACTGGGAAGGTCCCATATTCGATATTTTAACTGATAAAAAGGATTCAGTTTAAGTCATTAATATTCGTAATGGATTGTTGAGATAAGATTTCTAAGAGGAAATGTATTTGATAAAAATTCCTGTAATTATCTCCAGTATATCGGATCAAATTAAAATTTTAAAGATAGTTCCAAAGATTATGAGAAATTAATAAAATATTATTTTATGAATATTTTATTAATGTTGGTGGAAATTCTAACTAGATTTAGTTAGAATATGATAGAGTGGTTATAAAGCTCAAAGAAAGAAAATTTGGAAATCGTATTGAGTGAAATTGAATAATTGGATCGAATAAATATCATAAATTAAAATTTATGATATTTTGGGAAGGAGGCTGGTTAGAATGGAACCAATTTGGTTCAATTTTTATGGAATGGCAATTTTATCATAAATTAAAATTTATGATATTTTGGGAAGGAGGTTGGTTAGAATGGAACCAATTTGGTTCAATTTTTATGGAATGGCAATTTTAAGTCATGTAAGTAAATAAAGTCTTATTGGAGGGCAATTGGTCATTTGCCATGGATGGCATTTTTGAAAAGTTTTGAAACATTAAGGACAATTTTGAAAGATTAAATACACATGGATTTAATCATAGCCATTGATTTTTGATGAGATTGAGTCTTGGCCATTGGATTAAAAAGGGCAAATTAGTAAATTCATTAGTTAAATGAATTTAAAATTCATTTAACTTTACACATGGATTAAAACAATTAAAAGATGAGAAAAATCTTTCTCATCTATTATTTGTGCTATTCAAAACCCATAAAGAAAAAAGGGGGAAGGAGTTTTCAAATTTCCAAGCTCAAAATTGGAGAATCAAGACAAGTTTCAAGCAAAATTAATTTAGGTAAATTGTTCTACACTTGATTATCTTCATTTTAATAGTAATATTGCATGATAAATGTCAACTTTGGTTCATTTTATGGATGAAGATTGATTGTGGGAATTAAAGTTTATGATGAAATTAGAGTTGTAGTTAGTTGATTTGATGATTCAAACATGGAATTAAGGTTGAAATTGGATAAATTCCATGTTAGAGATTATAAACCCTGACCCTAAAATTTGGGGGGTTTGTTTAGGAAGCTAAATTAAGGATGGAATTGATTGAATTATGATGTTATGAGACCTATTTTGATGATATGATGAATAATTTCCCCAAGTTGTAAATTTAGGACTATTTCAAAAATTTGGAAAATTAGGGGAAAATATTGTAAATTTTATTTTAGCATTGGAATCATTGAATTATGGTGAAAGTCGCTTGAATTGGTGATTAGGGACCAAAATGAAAATTTTTGGAAATTTAAGGACCAATTCGGCAATTTAGGAAAAATTAGGGATTGGTCTTGAATTTATGGAAAATTGATAGAATTGAAGATTCAAGCATGTTATGAAAGTTAATGGATTGATATGTCAAGAAAGGAAATATGAGGGACCTATTTCAAAATGAAAGTATAGCGAAGGACTAAATTGAATAAAGTTTAAAAGTTGAAGAAAAATTTCTAAGGATGTTAGAAATAAATAAATGGTTTAATTGTACATGAATTTATGTACAAAAGTGAAGTAGTGACTAAAATGTCACTTTTATAAAGTTTAAGGGCTAAAAGGTAATAGTCCAAAATTAGTAAATGATTATGGAAATTGTTCAAATTAGGCTTGAACAATTGTTTAATGTTCAAAATGGTCACTAAGGACCTAGGGACCAATTCGGCAACTTTGAAGAATATTGGGGAAATTTTTAGAAAATTTTATATTCGAATAGTTATGTTTATGAATCAAGTTAGCAATGTTAGATTTAAGTCGAATACGCGAATGGTAATGTATATGTTCGATTGGTCTTATACAGTTCTAAAAGAGATCGAAAGAGAACCAGTGATAAAAAGAAAGATAAGAACCTCGAGTAAGCTTCGTGAGGCATACCATTACATGGCCCAAGTGAGTGCATTTATATGTTTTAAAATACAATTAGGAAGACTTGCGTAATAGTCGACCTTAAATTAAAATGATATTGCATTATCTATATATATATATATATATATTAATTTATGTTTGCCATGACCAATTATATTGAAGTATGAGATATGAAATGTTTATTTATATGATGATCTATGTTTACCATGAACATTTATGATGAAGTATGAAACATGAAATGTCTATTTATATGATTAATTATGATGATTGATTGATGATAAAAGAAATGCCCAAGTATTGTGTATGAGAGTCCATGGTATAGTTGGCATGCCATAGAGTCTTTAGCGGCTGCACCCTCATGTTCATGTTATCAAACAGATATTGTGACAAAATGATTGTGTCACATGCACCTTGGGGATCCATGCCCACTGTGCCCGAGTGCACTGTCGAGGTGCTTCATGTTTATGGGGAGCAAAGAGCGTCCCTGAGTACGTACTCATCTTCGTATTCACGTTAGACACTATGGTGTCATTTCAAGATGACTCACGTACCTCGATCTCATATAGCATACTTTGGGAAATGATAAAAGAATCATGTCACGTAAATGAATCATGTCATGTAAACGAATCATGTTACGTATATGAATCATGTCATGAATATGAACCATGCCATGTATATGAAATATGTCATTTATATGAACCATGCCATGAATACGAAACATGCCATGTATATGAATTAAATCACGTATATGAATCATGTTAGGTAAAAGAATCATGTCATGTAAATGAATCAAGTTATGTATATGAATCATGTCATGCATAGGAATCATGACATGTATACAAATTATGTTACGTATATGAATTATGCCATGCATATGAATTATGTCATGTACACGTATCATGTTATGTATATGAATTAAGTCATTATATGAATGATGTCATGTATAAGAATCATGCCCAAGTATGAGATATGAAATGTTTATTTATATGATGATCTATGTTTACCATGAACATTTATGATGAAGTATGAAACATGAAATGTCTATTTATATGATTAATTATGATGATTGATTGATGATAAAAGAAATGCCCAAGTATTGTGTATGAGAGTCCATGGTATAGTTGGCATGTCATAGAGTCTTTAGCGGTTGCACCCTCATGTTCATGTTATCAAACAGATATTGTGACAAAATGATTGTCACATGCACCTTGGGGATCCATGCCCACTGTGCCCGAGTGCACTGTCGAGGTGCTTCATGTTTATGGGGAGCAAAGAGCGTCCCTGAGTACGTACTCATCTTCGTATTCACGTTAGACACTATGGTGTCATTTCAAGATGACTCACGTACCTCGATCTCATATAGCGTACTTTGGGAAATGATAAAAGAATCATGTCACGTAAATGAATCATGTCATGTAAACGAATCATGTTACGTATATGAATCATGTCATGAATATGAACCATGCCATGTATATGAAATATGTCATTTATATGAACCATGCCATGAATACGGAACATGCCATGTATATGAATTAAATCACGTATATGAATCATGTTAGGTAAAAGAATCATGTCATGTAAATGAATCAAGTTATATATATGAATCATGTCATGCATATGAATCATGACATGCATACAAATTATGTTACGTATATGAATTATGCCATGCATATGAATTATGCCATGTACACGTATCCTGTTATGTATATGAATTAAGTCATTATATGAATGATGTCATGTATAAGAATCATGCCACGTATATTAATTATGATACGTATATGGATTCTGCCATGTATATAATTCATGCTATATATATGAATTATGCCATGTATATGAAGTATGCCATGTATGTGAATTGTGTCATATATATATAAATCATGTCATGCATGTGAATTATGCCATGTACATGAACTATGCCATGTATGTGAACTATTCCATGTATATGATTTACTTAATAATGATGGGGTATTGGAAACTAGACTAAGTTAGAAAACTATGACTTGCACATGAATATTGACTGACTATGAAAACCTTGTTAGTACGATACTACCTTAGACAAAAACTATGCTAGGTTAATGTATAACATGTATTGCATTATTTTATGTTTTGATAAATAAGATTATTGCCTCACTAAGTTCGTACTTAGCGTGTGTTATTTCAAACGTAGGTTCTCCCAAGTAGAATGGCAAGAAGGAGCTATTAAATTGGAAAACCAAGTTACATTAGTAATCACGGTATGTACATCTTAAGTGGTAAGTTTGATGTCTAGTGGGCATGTACATATATGTAGTGAGTTTAAACAAACAAACTGTTTTGTAATCTTAAGTTTATAATGTGTTTATGCACTATTACAATGATTGAATTTAGAAATTAGTTTGCTATAAGTAGTTATATTTTTCGATATAGTTAAGTATAGTTTAACCCTAATCGTGTAATAATTTTAAAATTAATTAAGGGTCTAGGCAGTGTACCTAGTTTCCATCCTGAATAATATTTTATTACAATAACTTATCTATAAATTTTATAAAACAATCTAGGGTCGAAACTAGCTGCTATAGACTGACGTGGTTTTAATTCAAAACCGAGAAAGGGTTAAACTACAAGATAAAGTTTGGTATAAAAAATTTCAAGTCAAGTTTTCCTTAACAACTCTGTAACATCTTTAGTGTATAATTGGTCTGCGAGTATACGTTAAGGGTGTTACATAACCCATTTGGGGGGGGATTTCAAATATCAATACAAGAGAAAACATTTTTCTGAGGTATTTCTATTTTTTTTTCATTGCATGCACTCAAAGTAAAACAAAATTTAATATTAGAGATCTGGGATAAGGGTTTACCTATAAAGTCAAGGTCGTTGGTCGTTTCTGTACTCCAATGACAATCTCGTGGACTTCCCGTGGCCAAGGGTGAACTGATGAGAGAGGGCTTCCTTTTTTCGATCTCAAAAGTCAAAGGGTCTTCATTTTCAAAACATAGGGATTTCTGGTATGTGTTTCTTACAAAAAGAGGATTTTTACTCGCTTTTGAAAAATGAGTCTGAAACCTGGATTTAGGGTGGAAGAGAGTTTGAAAGATGTTTCTTTTTAGAGTTTAAGTGAACGGCGTCCGGCCTGGGCTTTGTGGTGGACGAGATGGCCGGACCACCCTTGTTCTCGGTTTGAAACCCATTTTTCAGAGGATTTCGATTATAAAAGGGAGATGGTTTTAAGAAGGATGGGGAAAGGGTCGATTTTCCAACCGAAAGTTATGTTTTATACTCTGAAAATAAAATAAAAATGTTTTTACATTATTAAGAACCTCCGACCCTCTGTATTTTCAACCCTAGCCTTTTTGCGTTTTGTAATCACTCCCTAGGTCTCTGTTTCTTTGATTTTTTTTTTTTGTAATTTCGTTTCGTTTCAAATTGAATATGTCTCTTTGATGGTTAAGTATCCTTTTGGTCCCCAAAACCCGTTTTGTTCACAATTTGTCCCAAAATCAGTGGCAAATTTTTCCTTTTCCCTTTAATTGGTTTTTTTTTCATTTTGGTCCCTCTGCATTTGCATATTTAAATTCCAGTTTTTATTTCAATTTATGTTCAATATTTATTTTTATGCTTTTAAGTTATTTTGTGTTATACATGTGGTTTGTTCATATATATACATTAATATATGTATTATTATACTATATATAGTAGTATATTAAAACTTTTTTAAATATAGGTTTACATTTTTTATAAAGGTTGCAATATTGGTATATATATATTATTAAGATCTTACCTTACAAAATATATATATATATTAAAAAACATTATTTTCTTATATGTATATACATCGTTTTTTATATTATAACCCTTTTCTATAAAGTATATATATTATAAAATATTCTATAATAAGTTTTTATATATTTAGATGATATATATGTTAGGTTTGTCTATATACGTAAGTTGTATGTACTATTTATATTATAAGTTTATTCCTAAGCCTTATATATATGTATATTATATGCTTTTGTCATCCCTCTTATGGTTACATTTATATCTCCTATCTTAAGTTTGTGTTAAGCCTCTTTAGGATAGTTTTAGGATCTAAAAATTTAATTTAAATTATGCCTTTAGCTTATTTGGGTGTAAGTTTAAATTAATTAGATTAAATTTATGTTTAGATTAGTTGAAACCTTTAGGTAGTATGTGGTTCGAATTAATTTAATTAATTTGAATTTATACTTGGCATAATGGGATGAATGTTAAACTAATTAAATTATTCTACCATCTCTTAATTATTTTTAAGATAAAATTTACATTTGACTTGGATAGAAACTCAATTAAAATCATAATTATTAATTTGATTTATTTTAAATAGTCTCCTTGGCTTAGTAGGATGCTAGTTTAAATTTAATCAAATTAGTCATTCTGATTCAAGATAATTCATAAAATATTAGTTTTTCATAAGCTTTAGGATTTAATCAATTTAGGGTTAATATTAGAATAGCCTAGCTAATAATTACATCATTGTTTATTTTTTCATAATTTGGAACTTTTAAGTTAGGACTTGAGTGGGCCTAGGGTTTTATTAAAAGCTTATCCTTGTAATGCATTTTAATTGTCACTTATATGACTTTAATATTTTAATGGGACATGTATTTAATTAATTAACTTAAATCCTAAAAATGAGGTATTTATTAATTCTGATACTTGTGTCATAACAGTCCTAACTTAATGGATGTTGACCAAATATTCAAATTAATTCTTACCGTCCGAAGATAAACTTTAATTTGAAATAAAATTTGATAATCATGACATCATATTTAAATGCTTGCATCATGCATAAAGGTGATGTACGAAATTCGAACCATAAATTAACACGGCTGTTAGACTTATTTGATGTTAGTTTAATCTATGTCTAATGTATCGTCGCCCTTATTAATTAAATGTCAAATTAATTCAAACCCACCAACTTGATAAAGCCCACTTAATTAAAGTATGTATCCAATTAAGACCATTTAATCAAATTTAATTCAAATTTCAATGATTTCCATCAATTAAGAGCAACGTATATTTTGGTACCGATTTCCGGGGGTGATGGGGGTGTTAATCCTTCTCCACACGTAACCAACTCCCGAACCCATTTTCAAATGAATCTCTGGTTTTATGGTGTCCGGCCTACCTAAGTGGTCAGTGGCGACTCCAATCTTTATTTTTTAAACCGAGTTTTCTAAAAGCAATTTTAAAATAGGTTGCTACAGCTAGCGATTCCCCTAGGGACTTATTTTGTTTTTACAAAATAAAAAAAGAGTTCAGCCAAAAAAATTATATTGCTTATAATGATTGAAATTTTGAGACTTAATTTGACTTTAATTAATCTGGCCTTTCTTTAAGATAATACTCTAATTAACTAGGCTTTGATAGTTGGTGGTTTGCATTAATTTCTCAAGTTTTTAAGGAATCACTGACATGTGTTGCATCATGATTATCAAGCATTATACCAGAGCTTTGTACCTTAAGTGGGGGTGAAACGCCACATACCACATGAGCAACCCTCTACGGGTCGGTAATTCACTTCCAGAATCCACGTCTTTTGAACGTGAGTAGCCCTCCACGTCACTAGGTCATGCTTTCCCTCAAACCGAATCCAATTTGCAAGCTTGTAATGGGCCAGAATTTGGGTTCTTGTTACCTTAGTAGATAATACGATAGGTTTGGGTACCCCTCTCTAGAACCCAAACCACATGTGTAAGAATCTAAGAAGCTCACCCCTTTAGAACTATGCGGATAACCATAACGAACTGGAATTCATGTTGCTAGGTCGTTTGGTCTGTATTTATCCAATTCTTTTATTGATTTATTTATATGTCACTAATATTTTTTCCTTGTTTGATTATTTTTTTGCATATTCATTTGAAGTGTTGATTTGAGAACAATTCAAAATTGAAGGCTTTCGTAATGGAAGAAAGAGTCCATAACATTAAGTTAGAGAATCCCGAAGTCCGAGACCAATCAAGAAGTTGAACAAAGGCTAATCTAGGTATACCTTATGTGGAAATCATTCTCTTTTCTCGTTGTAATGGGACTCAATCTTCATTATGAAAAGTTGTTTATCGAGAATGTTCGTCGATCAACATTTTTTGCATTCATTTGTGCATTTTCAATTCTTTGTTTTTAATCATTTTTTGTTGATTCACATACATTGCATTTATTCATAAGGTAATCAAATTAATTATGGAAAATGTCGTGACAGTCAGTTTAAGCCGCAACTATTCTGCACTCATACAACACATGTTCCCAATCAAGAGTCACGGAAGATACATTGGCTAATGTCAAGAAGTCACAGAAGAATATCGAGGAATATTGAGTCAAAGATCGAAAAGTCTCAAGATGAGATCATATCCTGCATCATTGCACTATTAGGGAAAGTTGACCATGGAAAAGCCAAAGTTATGGATAGGCATTCTAATGTAGAGGATCTAGGTGGAAACACATCTCACACGAAGGGTCAACCGGAAGGGTTAGTTTTAAAAAATGTCCACCTAGCCGGGGCATCTGCTAACAATCCACTTGACGTGGGGCATAGCTTCGAGAATAATGTCGATGTAGAAATCCCAGATTTAAATTTGATGAATGAAATAGAGATAAGGCTAAGTAAGGAGTTTGAAAAGAAGTTTGGGGAGCAATGCCTCGAAATAAAAGAAAAAGTCAGCTTGATGCAAGTAACCGATGACTATGGATTGATGCTTATAAATTGAGCATGGTGTCTGATTTGGTCATCCCGCCTAAGTTCAAAGTGCCAGACTTTGAGAAGTATGATGGAACCACTTGCGCTTCAGCTCACTTGACCATGTATTGTCGTAAAATGACGGCACACTTGAGGAATGAAAAGCTTCTTATTCATTGCTTCCAAGATAGCTTAACTGGGGCAGTTGTTTGTTGGTATGCACAACTCAATCAGACTACTGTGAAGTCATGGAAGGACCTGTCTAGAATCTTTATTGAACAGTACAAGCATGTGAAGGACATAGTCCCAAATAGGACATTGCTTCAAGGTTTGACTCGGGGGCAAGATGAGATTATTAGACAGCATGCCCAAAGATGGAGAGACATTGCGGCACAAGTCCAGCCACCCATTATGGAAAGTGAAATCACCCAAATATCTGTGGACACATATGATAAAATGATCAGCAACATATCCTTGGGGTTTGTCGAAATTGTGAACATGGCAGAATCCATTGAGGCTGCTTTCAAGAGTGTCAAGCTTAAGACCAAGGAAAATCCACTGAAGTATCCGAAGAAAAGAGACAGTGAGGTGAGTAATGTGAGCACTCATAGCCCAAGTAATGTCGTGATCGCACAAAAGCCAGCTGCGACAAGTTCACAAGGACTCGGTAGAAGGAAACCCAGAAAGGAAGAAGTTTTCACTCCTTTACCAGTAACTTACAGTGAGTTGTACCCTAATCTTCTTGAGGCAGATTTGATTCGTCCTTATCATCTTACTCCGATGCAACCTCTTTATCCATCATGGTATGACCTTAAGGCTAAGGGCGAATATCATGCAGGAATAACCGGGCACTACATCAACAATTGTAAATCATTAGGGTGGTTCAGAACTTAATCAATACCAGGGTTCTGCAATTTGACACACTGGATGTGACAACCAATCCTTTGCCTAATCACGGTGGCCGCTAAGGGATCGTGTTGAAGGAGCGAGGAGTCAAGATCAGTTTCAAGTTGTCGAAAGCTTTAGATGCATCTTATTATTGTCTTTTTTTAGATGTTAATTTGCATAGATGTTCTTGAATTTTCTATTTTAAATCAACCTTGCTACTTTTGGTAAGAGATGGACATTACTATATGTAAATTCGGGTGAATGGAACACATCGGTACTCCAGTGCATTTCCCCCTCTAAGTCAGAATAAATATGTTTTCGAACCCTCTCTTTAAAATTTAAAGTGTATGTTCCCGCGCGAATCTCAGCAATCACTTGTTCGGATTCTACATATTGATCGTTTTGAACTAAAAGAAAACTTTTTGGTGGAATAGTCACCTTATGCGTATTCGTTCTATAGCGGATCTCTTACAAGACCAATTCGGATTGGCTATGGTTCGTTTAGAAAATATAGTTAGAGGAACTATATGCGGAGCAATTAGGCATAAATTGATACCGACTCCTCAGAATTTGGTAACTTCGACTCCATTAACAACCACTTATGAATCCTTTTTCGGATTACACCTATTGTCTCAAGTTTTGGATCGAACAAATCCATTGACACAAATAGTTCATGGGAGAAAATTGAGTTATTTGGGCCGCAATGATCTTTTGTAAAGGGAGATTGTCATTTCTGCAAATCTTTATTTCAATGAAAAGATGCATTTTGTTAAAACATGAATATGTACATCCTGCCTTACCTTCGAAGGTCCTTGGATATCACATGCCTGTTGTGACATTGATCAATTGAATGTTGTGATCACGATGAAATATGATTTCTTGTTCAAACCGCTTTGGTCGGTAAAGTACGAGAAACAAGACTACTACTCCTTCGATAATGATTAATGATAAGAAATTCTCCTAGAAAAGACTGATAGAGTTGCTTAAACTTGAGAATTCTTTTAACACTTGAATCAAAGAAATAAAAGATAAAAAAAATCAAACAAGAAATGAACAATTGTTGGAGTTGTGAGGAAGAACAAATCTAAAAAGTAGTTATGCTCCACCTATTCAATATTAAAATCAATGGACAATTGAATAAGTCTCGGAGCATCCTGATAATGTAACACCCAAAATTTTGGCTAGTGACTA
Source organism: Hibiscus mutabilis (assembly GCA_019671005.1). NCBI lineage: Eukaryota > Viridiplantae > Streptophyta > Magnoliopsida > Malvales > Malvaceae > Hibiscus > Hibiscus mutabilis. The sequence goes on from CM033724.1 coordinate 22,585,576, forward strand.
AATTGTAAATTTTAAAAGTTTAGGGGTTAAAGTATAAACCTTGAAAAAGTTTGGGGACTAAAGTGTAAATTTCCCCCAACAAGTAATTTTATTCAGTATAAGAGTGAATTGGATCGAAATAGGTACCTTGATATCGGGTTTAAGAATTAAGATGCAAAAAAAAGGTACTACTTTTGGATCGAATGAAATTGTTAAGCGTGCTCAGGCTGGGGAAATACAAGGATGGGTGACCTTCTGGGAGGTTTCACATAACAGTATTTTGATCAGCAAAAAGGATTTAGAAGAAGTGAGAAAGATTCGTATAAAAGTTTCATGAAGAATTTTCAAGAAAGATATTAGCCGATAGAGATTTCGGGTAATTATCGATATTTTTAGATCGAGTCAAAATTTTTAAGTCAACTTTATTAAATGGAGAATTTTGTATAAATATATGAAAATATTCATGGAATTTTGGAAAATAAGAGATTTCTAAAATAAAGTTGATAATTCGATAGAGGAAATGTATTCGATAAAATTTCTGATAATTATCGGTATATTTAATCGAACTGAAATTTTAAAGACAGATCCAAGAAATTATGGAAAAGTAATAAAGATTTATTTTATGAATATTTTATTACATTTGGTTAGGTTATAACTAGATATAGTTAGAATATGATGGAATGGTTATAAAAAAAATTCAAAGGAAAAGAATTTGGAAATCGTATTGACGGAAATTCGAATATTTGGATCGAATAAATGTCATAAATAAAATTTAAGATATTTTTGGGAGATGGCCGGTTGGATTGGAACCAATTTGGTTCAATTTTAATGGGATGGCAATTTTCAAGACTAGTTGTAAAATAAAGTTTAGTTGGAGGGCAATTTGGACAATTGCTAGGAATGGCATTTTTGAAATATTTTACAACTTTGAAGGCAATTTTATAAAAAGGTTATACATGGATAAATCCTAGCCATTGATTTTATGAGATTAAATTATGGCTATTGGATTAAAGGACAAGATTGTAATTTTATGAATTAAATGAATTTTTAATTGATTAAACAATGCCATGTGTATTAAAACAATTAAAAGATGAAGAAAACATTTTCTTCATCTATGTTGAGGCTGTCGAATGGTATAAGGAGAAGGGGGAAAGAATTTTGCAAACTTTCAAGTCAAATTTGAAGAAGAACAAGACTAGTTTCAAGTAAACTTTAATTAGGTAATTTGTTCTACACTTTATTCTCTTTATTTCAATAGTATTTTTGCATGGAAAAGTCAAGTATAAGTTATATCATGAATAAAGATTGATGATGGAAGTTGAAGTTTATGACGGAATTAGAATGGTAATTAGTTGAATTGATGATTTTGATATGGAATTAAGGTTGATTTTGGATAAATTTCATGTTGAAAGATATAAACCCTAACCCTAAAATTTGGGGGTTTTAGTCAGGAAGCTAAAATTAGGATGATATTGATTGAATTGTGTTGTTGGAAGCTTGATTTTGATGTTAGAATGAATAATTTCCCAAGTTGGTGTTTTAGTGACCATTTTGAAAATTTATGGAAATTAGGGGAAATTATTGAGAATTTTATTTAAGCATTGGAAATATTAAATTATGATGAAAGAAGCTTGAATTTGTGGTTAGGGACCAAAATGAAAATTTTTGGAACATTAGATACCAATTCTGCAAATTGAGAAAAATTAGGGATTTGTTTTGAATTTATGGAAAATTGATAGAAATGAAGATTTAAGTATTTTATGAAAGTTTGGGGATGGAAAATTTTATTTAAGTATTTTAGGGACCTATTTCGAAAATGAAGGAAATGAAGGACTAAAGTGAATAAAGTTGAAAGTTTAAGAAAAACTTTCTAAAACTATTAGAAATAAGTAAATGGTTTATTTGTACATGAATTTATGTACAAAAATGAAGTAGTGGCCAAAATGTTATTTTATAAAGCTTAAGGATTAAATTGCAAGAAACTAGTACAAGATTTGAAATTACTTATGAAACTGTGTAAAAACTGGATTTGGCAGTAACTTTGGAAATTCACCATAAATTCCAAAAAAATGGTTAGAAGGTGAATTTTATATCGGTATAAAGATGTGTTCGTCTAGTTTCGTTTCCAACAAACGGAAACTGATTTCGAGTTTCGAGCAAAAAGATATGAATTTTTAAGTGATGAAAGGTCAGAAAAACAGTTTAGGAGTCAGCTTCGAATTTAGTCCTGGAAGTTGACTTTGAAAATTCACCATAAATCGTACAAGTTGAATTTGAGCTATAAATTTATATGGTTGAAGAGATTATTGAATCTAGATTATTTCAGAATAAACGGAATCAAATTTCAATTTATAAATTATTTTATAGAAATATTTCTTTGAAGGTTGTACAAAGCTGCCCGAAAATGAAAATTTAGATATTTTGTATCTAATGTTGGTTGTCAAGTTCAGAAGAATTAGTTGAAGCTCAAAATGGTTATTAAGAACCAAAATGAGGCTTTGACAGTATAAGGAAGAAAGGAAATTTATGGAAAATTTTTATGTTGAATGATTAAATAGCTTAATTGAAATATTGTTAGAAGTGAATCTAACAAATGTTTATTTATATTCATGTGATAAAAGAAGTTGGATCCGAATCAAAAGAAGATTCAAGGTAATATAAAAGGAAAGGATCAATAAAGCTTAGTGAGGCATATTAATAAATGGCTCAGGTGAGTGCATTTCTAAATGTTTGCATTACATTGAAATTGGCATTGCATTTCTTTATAATACATGATATGATACAATGTTCGACATGGCAAGCTTGATGGAATGCCAGGTACGAATTATTGTTTGCATAAATGATGATGCATTATGCATAATGGCAATGTATGTCTATACAAGGAATATGGACAATAACAAGATTAAAATAAAACAAGATACACCCTGGGAATCCAAGCCCATAGTGCAATTGGCACTAACGAGGTGTTTTTAATATAATGAGCAAAGAGCGTCCTTATATGAGGAGCAAAGAGCGTCCTCCCGAGTACGTACTCTACAAAGCACTACGGTGCTGATAGGCTATGGGGTTTCAATGGGCCTCTAGCCAGACATGATGATAATAATCACAAGATAATTACATGGTAGATCATGAGCATGCAAATGACTGCATGACGATACATGATTCATATGACAGAGATGATACATGATAGAAATATTACATGCTATATGATAGAACACATGTTACGTAAATGATTACATGATGAAAGCATGTCTATGATAGAGAATATATTATGCAATGATAATATGATTTATATGATACATGTACATTGTGATATACTTGTCTTGTCGTATAGAAATATGAAATGCACTCTTATATGAAGTATTATATATCAACATTTCATGTGTAAATAAATAAGTTTAATTGCCTCACTAAGTTCGTACTTAGCATGTGTGTTTTTTTCACACGCAGGTTCTTCAGATCAGACTTAGCGAGGAGGAGCCACTCATTTGGAAGTCAAGTTATCGGTAAGTGAAAGTACGTACATCTTTAAAATGGTCAAGTACTAGTGGGCATGTAATTATATTTTCAAATAACTGTTTGGCAAGCTTCAAAGTATAAAATTTACAAATATGAAAGCATAAGAAATTATGAAGTATGAAAATGAAATAATGTTATTAGTACGATGAAAGTAAAATGGTTTGACACAATGTTTGAACCTTATCACGTAAAGTTTTTTTTAAACAAGAAAGGATCTAGGCAGCGAGCGACGTTTTCACCCTGAATAAATTTTCTTTCAAATAACTTAACTTTGTACTTATAAACCAATTCAGGGTTAAAACAATCTACGATTGTCTAAAAATGTTTTCAGATGAAAATTTTGAAAAGTGTTATTTACTGAAGAAAAAAAATCTATTAAGCCAGTTTTCAGTACATGTTTTAGCAGCATCTGTAATGTATATTCGTATTACAAGTATACGTTATGGGTGTTACATATAAAGTCGTGGGGGAGAACAAATCTAATAAGGAGTTATACTCCACCTATTCAATACCCTAGCATCAAAAATGAATCTTTAAAATTAATGGACAATTGAATAAGTCTCGAAGCATCCTGATAAAGCCGTGGGGGAGGAACAAATCTAATAAGGAGTTATACTCCACCTGTTCAATAGTGTCAAAGATGAATCCTTGAAGATAATGACACAAATCATAATTGCAATTAATTCATATTTGCACCCCAAATTCTCAAAATGATATTTATAACAGGAGAAAGTATTGAGAACTAGAAGGAGTAGTTTTCAAACGGATTAAGAAAATACTATAATCATGAGGATGAACCGAGCAATTTGGGAAGAATTTCACAACTTCAAATATCGCCACAACATTCAAAGGCAAGCCATTGGTCACTGGGGTTTGAATCTAAGACACTCTCGCATTCGATATCCAAAGAATCCTATTCTTTTGGTTTTTATTTTCTTTTCAAATTTTGGGTTTTCAAGCCTTGTACATTAATCTAAAAGAGCATTATTCATTAAGATATCCGTTAGCAAACTGACTTTTGACAAAATAAAAGGTTTCTTTTGTTCAAAAATAGATTTCAAAATACAAGGTTGTTGATGCAAATGATCATCTTCTATAAGAGCCCAAACATGAAGGGGCAACATGTGACATGAGGTGATGAGGTGTTCCTTGAAAAAGACGGGGAAACTTTGTCTACAAGATAATAAGATCTTTTACAATTGAGATTCTGATTTGGAATGGATAAGAGAAGACTTTTTGAGCTGATTGTTTGATGACTAAGTCAAAAGTTTGCTAGCAATAAGAGTAAGCAACAAAATTGTAATAAGATGGCCAATCAGTTTAATGGCAAAGATATCTCCAATTAAGCAACTGAGAAAAGTTCAAGAAGAACAATCTAGGGTGGAAACTATGAAGATACACTTTGATAGGTTGAACTCGAGTGTGAGATGGGGTATCCTAGCCGCTTTGGAACCCCAGTGAAGGAACACAACTGATATTTTTCAGTGAACTTTCTTGAAGAAGAAGAAGAAGACTCGCTCAAGTGGTCCTCAATTGGCATTCATTCATGCATCATATAGTTAGACATCCCTAGATTGAGGGGCATGCTAACACATGCATCAATTATTTTATCTTTTTTGACAGGTATTCAGAGATTCAAAAAGATCCTAATCTACAACTTCACGATGGAAGAAGTATTTTAGCAAGATCCCAATTCACACTTTCATAAAATCGAGCAACTACAATTTTATGTGTGGAAGGGTAAGATCCCAACAAAATTAAGGGTTCCCATTAAGAAGAGCCCATCCAGTAAAAATCCCATATGCTACTTCAAGATCCTTACCAAAGCCTTCAGTGCATGATTTCATTTTTGAACTGTCAACCTTTAGTATTAGATGTTAATCTATCAATAGCCTTCACTGCTTGACATTTATTTACGGGGCATCAGTAAGACCTTCAGTGCATGACGAACCCAAAATTATAGTGAAGCCTCTAGTGCTCGAACTTTATTTTTCGGTCATCAGCAAGACCTCCAGCGCATGGTGAGCCAAATAGTCAGTAAATCCTTCAGTGTTTGACTCCACTTTCTAGCCACCGATAAGACCTCTAGTGCATGGTGAGCTGGGTTGTCTGTAAATCCTACAGTGTTGGACCTTTATTTTTTCTGGTCATTTATTTTTTTCTGGTCATCAATAAGACCTCCATTGCATGGTGAGCCAGACCGTCTAAATCCTTCAGTGTATGACTTTAATTCTCCAAGCCATCAGTAAGACCTTCAATGCATGATGATTTGGGTTACCCATTAAGCCTCTAGTGCTCGATCTTTGACCTCCCGAATCCACAGTAATACCTTCAGAGTTTGGCGATTCAGACCGTTAGTGAGACTGTCAGTACAAGTCATTAGTAAGACCTTCAGTGCGTGGTGATTTGGGTTGTCAGCAAAGTCTTTAATTCGTGACCGTTAATATTTCAAACCATCAATAGGGCCTTCAGTGCATGATAATTCGAACTCCAAATACGGAAGTGGGATAAAATTAGTGCTTACAGTCTTTGCATTATCCTCGTTTTACAAGAATATGCAAAGAAGGGCAGTTGTAATCACTAATTTTATCTGGGTTGTCAACCCCTTTTATGTTTTTAATTTTTATTATAATAATAGGCTTTTGTTATTATTAGTAATGATATTATCTTATTATTATATTATTGTTGGTCATATTATATGTATATATTATTATCCTTACTAATTATTGTTGGTGTTATTATTATTGAATTTTTATTATTTATTACGGTTATATGTTATAAAAAATCAAAACAAAAATATTATTTTTTATTAGTAGTAGTATTTATTATCATATTTATTAGTTATATTATTTATATTATTACAACTGTTACTATTGTTATTATTATATTATTATTATTTTATTATATGATATTTTTGAAACAAATAAATAAAATAAACTTAATAAAATAAGCCTAATATATTATTTAAAGTCCAAGTTATAATTTAAAAACCCAAAAGATTATTACCATTAAATGGCCTATTTGGCCCAAACTTAAATTAAAACTAAACCCTAATTACTATTACATCAGAACCTTAATCCTTTTCTTATCATTTGGGCAGCCGCATCACAGTCATCAGATTTGGACCGGATTTGACGGTCCAAATTAAAAGGAGAAGAGACTCTTCATCTGCACCACGCACTCACGTGCGATCTCTCAGCTCCCCAAGCGTGCGTGGAGCTCACGTCCAGACCCTTCCATTTTCTCCTCCTCCATTTGCGGCTCTTCAGATCGCCACATCGGCTGAAGATCAAACTGAGCAGGTTCTTTCTCTTTGGTCCCCCATCTGAATCCGTAGGACAGCCACTCCAGGACTGGTCCCTCCTCCTCCAGCAGTTTTGTACATGCAAAAAAAGTCAGAAGATGCAAGGCCAACATTTTGACATGCATCGGGCCAAAACAATTAGGCACCCAATAGGATTTTAATTATGATTTTTCTAAAGGGATGTAATATCAAAGGCGTATATAAGAAGCCTTATACCAAGTTGAAACCCATTTTTTGGGGGGGATTTCATAGATCAATACAAGAGAAAACATTTTTCTGAGGTATTTTTATTTTTTTCCATTGCATGCACTCAAAGTAAAACGAAAGTTAATATTAGAGATCGGGGCTAAGGGTTTACGTACAAAGTCACAGCCGTCAGTAGTTTGTGTACTCCGCCTCCGGTGACAATCTCGTGGACTTTCCGTGGCCAAGGGTAAACCGAGGAGAGATGGCTTCCTTTTTTCGGTCTCGAAAGTGAAAAAGTTTTCATTTTCAAAACATGGGGATTTCTGGTCTGTGTTTCTTACAAAAATAGGATTTTTACTCGCTTTTAAAAATCGATTTTGAAACCTGGGTTTAGGGTGGAAGAGAGTTTGAAAGGTGTTTCTTTTTAGAGTTTAAGTGAACGGCGTCCGACCTGGGTTTTGTGGTGGTCGAGGCGGCTGGACCACCCTTGTTCTTTGTTTGAAACCCATTTTTAAGAGGATTTCAATTATAAAAGGGGAATGGTTTTAAGAAGGATGGAGAAATGGCCAAGTTTCCAACCAAGAGTTATGTTTATACTCTAAAAATAAAATAAAAATAGTTTTTTTACATTATTAAGGACCTCCGCCCCTCTATATTTTCAACCCTATCCCTTCCGCATTTTGTAATCACTCCCCGTGTCCCTATTTCTTTGATTTTCTTTGCAATTTCGTCTCGTTTCAAATTGAATATGTCTCTTTGATGGTTAAGGGTCCCTTTTGGCCCCCAAAACCCGTTTTGGTTTACAATTTGGTCTCAAAATCAGTGGCAAAATTTTTCTTTTCCCCTTTTAATTGATTTTTGTTTTCATTTTGGCCCCTCTACATTTGCATATTTAATTTCCAGTTTTTATTTCAATTTATGTTCAATATTTATTTTTATGCTTTTAAGTTATTTTGTGTTATACATATGGTTTGTTCGTATATATACATTAATAAATGTATTATTATACTATGTACAGTAGTATATTAAAGCTTTTTTAAAATATACGTTTTCATTTTTTATAAAAGGTTACAATATTGGTATATATATACCTTTTTATTAAGATCTTACCTTACAAATATACGTGTATATATATATATATATATATATATATATATATATAAAAAAACATTGTGTTCTTATATGTATATACATCGTTTTTTATATTATAACCCTTTTATATAAATTATATATTATAAAATATTTTATTATAAGTTTTTATATATTTAGATAATATATATGTTAGGTTTGTCTATATATGTAAGTTGTATGTACTACTTATATTATAAGTTTATTCCTAAGTCTTATATATATATATATAATATGCTTTTGTCATCCCTTTTATGGTTACATTTATATCTCCTATCTTATGTTTGTGTTAAGCCTCTTTAGGATAGTTTTAGGATCTAAAAATTTAATTTAATTAATTTAAATTATACCATTGGCTTATTTGGGTATAAGTTTAAATTAATTAGATTAAATTTAGGTTTAGATTAGTTGAAACTTTAGGTAGTATGTGGTTCGAATTAATTTAACTAATTTGAATTTATCATTGGCTTAATGAGATGAATGTTAAACTAATTAAATTATTATACCGTCTCTTAATTATTTTTAAGATAAATTTACATTTGACTTAGATGGAAACTCAATTAAAATCATAATTATTAATTCGATTCATTTTAAATAGTATCCTTGGCTTAATAGGATGCTAGTTTAAAATTAATCAAATTAGTTATTCTGATTCAAGATAATTCATAAAATATTAGGTTTTCCTAGGCTTTAGGATTTAATCAATTTAGGGTTAATATTAGAATAACTTAGCTAATAATTAGATAATTAATTTAATTTTTCAAAATTTGGAACTTTTAGGTTAGGATTTGAGGGGCCTATGATTTTATTTCAAGCTTTTCCTTGTCATGCATTTTAATTGTCACTCATATGACTTTAATATTTTAATGGGACATGTATTTAATTAATTAACTTAAATCCTAAAAAGGAGGTATTTATTAATTCAGATATTTGTGTCGTAATAGTCCTAACTCAATGAATGTTGACCAAATATTCGAATTAATTCTCACCGTCCGAAGGTAAACTTTAATTTGAAATAAAATTTAATAATTCATGACATCATATTTAAATGCTTGCATGATGCATAAAGGTGATGTACGAAATTCGAACCATAAATTAACACTGCAGTTAGACTTATTCGATGTCGGCTTAATCTATGGTTTGATGTATCGTCACCCTTATTAATTAAATGTCAAATTAATTCAAACCCACCAACTTGATAAAGTCCACTTAATTAAAGTATGTATCCAATTAAGACCATTTAATTAAATTTAATTCAAATTTCAATGATTTTCATCAATTAAAAGAAACATATATTTTGGTACCGATTTCCAGGAGTGATGGGGGTGCTAATCTTTCCCCACACGTAACCAAATCCTAAGCTCATTTTCAAATGAATCTCTAGTTTTATAGTGTTCGGGCTACTTAAGTGGCCGGTGACGACTCTAATCTTTATTTTTTAAACCGAGTTTTCTAAAAGCGATTTTAAAAAAGGTCTTTACAACAAGATACTGTCATTTGACTAGAAAGCATGTAATTATTGATTGATGATTCGTGTCTAATCGAACATAATCACTTTCAACCTCTCATGCATCCATTCAATATTTTTTTTCATTGTAGATGTTTAGAAAAGACACCAGAATGTGAATTTAGCAGATCAGAATATTATATTCCTATAAAGATTCAGGAATAATGGCCTAAACCCATGCTTACACAGCAAACATGTGTAGAAAGATGTCGAACATAATCCTCAAGATATCGTACTTAAATAGGTACTTGTCCTTCCCCACGGCTTTAACAATAGTTCCGGTAAACTGAGCACCTTCAAAACCATCTTCATTATTGGCCACTTCAACATATTCCCCCTCGCGATACTTCGGTATCTTGCTAGACTCTAATTTCCCTCCACTAGAGGCTAAATCAGACTTTAACTTCAAATTTTATTTTTAAGTTTGAGCAAAATTTATTTTTAGTTCGGTGGTCAAAATAAGAGTGGAGTAATAGTTTAGTGACTATATAGGTAAATTATCATTCTTTTTAATGTGCGAAGTCAACACGCTGACAATTGTCTAACGAAAATTAACACCCGAGTGACCAAATGTTTGAAAAATGAAAACGTAAGTGACAACTACATTAATTTATTTGAAATTTGTGAGCAAAAGTGTACACTTACTAAAGGTAAGAGACCATTTCGGTAGTTTACTCAATTCTATTTTGTACTTTTATTTAATATGGAACTGATCAATCGTTGTGGAACTCAACTTCATCCTTAAAGATATCAATCAAAGAGTAAAAAACTCAGTTTGAGTATAATTTCTTTTTATGCAAGTTTCATTTGTAACCAAACAACCTATCCCTATAAACAGGATACAATGGATTAAGGTTGAAATCATAATGTTGCATACTCTTTTTCGACATAGTGAAATTTCTCCTCCTCTACTCATAGTTTTTCCCTTATAGGGTTTTCTACGTAAAATCTTGGTGTTATTTCTCTTTCCTACATTTGTGTTTATTTACTTATCTCGTCATTATCATCCCAACAGTATAACAAATTGGCATTAGAGCTTTTTAGGTTGCTCAGGATAATGAAAAAGATGAAGTATGAAATTCCCCTGCTGGATCTTAAAGTCAAATTTTCGCTATGGTAGGTGAAGATTCGAGATGTTCTTGTTCAGATGGATTTAGATGATGGATTGGATGAGTTTGATAAGATGCCAAAAGAATGGTCGGATATGGAGAAGCTTTGAAAGGATCGAAAAGTTTCTTCCTAGATCCGTTTGCACCTATCAAACAACAACATTATGCATGATGTTCACAAAGAGAAGACAATAGTCGATTTATGGGCGAAATTAGAACAACTTTGCATGAAAAGAACTCTAACCAGCAAGCTGCTCCTGAAGCAGCACATATACTCCCACAAGTTAGAGAGTGTTCGTGTCTTTGTGACCACTTAGCCGGTTTCAAAGAGATTGTCTCAGATCTAGAATCGATGGAGGTAAAGTACAGTGAAGAATACCTAGATTTGATTTTACTTTGCTCACTGCCTGCTCATATTCGTCTGTCAGAAGCACCCTCATACACAACACTGATACTCATACTCTTGAAGAGGTATATGATAATTTGAATTAGCATGAGAAGAAGAAACATCTTACCAGCTCAAAGTTCCAAGCTGAAGGTCTCATAGTGCATGGTTCGACTAGTTCAGACCACAAAAAAAGATTGTATTTCTGGCGGTCAAAATATGGGCAGATCCATGTCGTCAAGTCGAGATAAAATATGTTATTATTTCAAGAAAAAGTTCACATTAAGGCTGAGTGCTAGATGTTGCAAAATATAAATCAAAGGGATGATTTGGATCGCAGGGGAAAATAATCAAAAAATTTTGGGAAAGCTGACGTAGTGGAAGACTGCGATGATGGCGAACTTTTAGTTGCTTCTAGAAAAGATTCGGTAGCAAGCGATGAGTGGATTCTTGACTCTAACAGTAGTTTTCATATGAGTCAAATTTGGGACTGGTTTACGATGTACAAACCTGTGTCTACATGTGTTTTTTTGGGAATAATGTCTCTTCTAAAGTCGCAGGTATTGGTACAATCAAGATTAAGATGTTCGAACACTTGATAATGTGAGACATGTTCCATATTTGAGAAGAAATTTAATTTTGTTAGGTACTATGAATTCAAAAGGGTACAAATACTCCGATGAAGGTGAAGTTATGAAAATTTGTAAAGGCTCTCTCTGTAATATTCCAATTTTTTTTGCTTAGTGACTAAAATATAATTTTGAAAGTTTAGGGGTTAAAGTGCAAACTTTGGAAAAGTTTAGGGACCAAAGTATAATTTTAAAAAGTTATGCAATTTAACCCCGTAAATAGATAGTTCACCCTCGAGTAAGCTTAGTGAGGCATACTATTCATGGCCCAGGTGAGTGCATTTATACGTTTTAAATTGCAATTAGGAAGACTTGCGAATAGTCGACTTTAAATTAAAATTATATTGCATTATCTATATTTATGTTAATTTATGTTTGTCAGGACCAATTATGTTGAAGTATGAGATATGAAATGTTTATTTATATGATGATTTATGTTTACCATGAACATTTATGATGAAGCATGAAACATGAAATGTTTATTTATATGATTGATTATGATGATTGATTTATGATAAAAGAAATGCCCAAGAATTGTGCATGAGAGTCCATGGTATAGTTGGCATGCCATAGAGTCCTTAGCAGATGCACCCTTATGTTCATGTTATCAAACAGATATTGTGACAAAATGATTGTGTCACATGCACCCTGGGGATCTACGCCCACTGTGTCCGAGTGCACTATCGAGGTGCTTTATGTTTATGGGGAGCAAAGAGCATCCCCGAGTACGTACTCATATTTACATTTACGTAAAACACTACGGTGTCATTTCAAGATGACTCGCGTACCTCGATCTCATATATCATACTTTGGACATTGATAAAAGAATCATGTCACGTAAATGAATCACATCATGTAAATGAATCATGTTATGTATATGAATCATGCCATGTATATGAAATATGTTATGTATATAAACCATGCCATGAATACGAAACATCCCATGTATATGAATTAAATCACGTTTATGAATCATGTAAGATAAAAGAATCATGTCATGTAAATGAATCAAGTTATGTATATGAATTATGCCACGTATATGAATCATGACATGTATATGAATTATGCCAAGTATATGAATCTTGCCAAGTACATGAATTATGCCATGTATACGAAGAATGTCACATATATATGAAATATGCTATGCATATGAATCATGCCATGTGAAAAAATTATGTTATGTATATGAATTATGCCATGCTTATAAATTATGACATCTACACATATCGTGTTATGTATATGAATTAAGTCATGCATATGAATGATGTCACGTATATGAATCATGACACGTATATGAATTATAATAAGTATATAGATTCTGCCATGTATATAATTCATGTCATATATATATGAATTATGCCATGTATATGAAGTATGTCATGTATGTGAATTATGTCATATATATATATATATATATATATATATATATATCATGTCATGCATGTGAATTATGCCATGTGTATGAAATATGCCATGTACGTGAACTATGCTATGTATATGATTTACTTGATAATGATGGAGTATTGGAAACTAGACTAAGTTAGAAAAATTATGACTTGCACATGAATATTGATTGACTATGAAAACCATGTTAGTATGATACTACCTTAAACAAAAACTATGCTAGGTTAATGTATAATATGTATTGCTTTATTTTATGTTTTGATAAATAAGATTATTGCCTCACTAAGTTCGTACTTAGCGTGTGTTATTTCACACGTAGGTTCTCCCCAGGTAGAATGGCAAGAAGGAGCTATTAAATTGGAAAATCAAGTTACATTAGTAATCACGGTATGTACATCTTAAACTGTAAGTTTGATGTCTAGTGGGCATGTACATATATGTAGTGGATTTAAAAAGACAAACTCTTTTGTAAGCTTAAGTTTACAATGTATTTATGCACTATTACGAATGTATGAAATTAGAAAATGGTTTGCTATAAGTAGTTATATTTTTCGATATAGTTAAGTATAGTTTAACCATAATCACATAGTAATTTTAAAATCAAGAAAGGGTCTAGGTAGGATACATAGTTTTCTTCCTGAATTATATTTTTATTTCAATAACACATTTATAAATTTTATAAAACAATTCAGGGTTAAAACTAGCTGCTATAGATGGACGTAGTTTTTAATTTAAACCGAAAAAAGGGTTAGACTACAAGATAATGTTTGGTATAAAAAAATTTAAGTCAAGTTTTCCTTAACAACTCTGTAACATTTTTAGTGTATATTCGATCTTCGAGTATACATTAAGGGTGTTACATTTATTGGTATCAGAGCTACGGGTTTACCCGATTCTGGAGGCTAAATCGAGTTTAATGTGATTTAATGTTAAGTACATGCCCCTAGGATGTCATGTTACTGATGTACTACTGTGTAACTTGATTATGCTCCCCAATAACATGAATAAGTTTCAGTAGAAATAGATGATGTTAAGTATTGATGGACTGCGATAAATGTTTAATTATGGGAATCAAAAGAAGGAAGAAGAATGTTTAAAGCCAAGTATGTTGGCAACTAGTTAAAAGAGAAATGTGCAGTAGTCCTAAGTTTGAAACAAGGTACTCGTACTGTCTATGAGTACGAGTTAGATTTTAATAGACTGAGTCGGTACGCAGTTAAATTGATGCCGATCGAAAGGTCTCGATGTGAGTGGTTTATAAAGAAGCTTCGTCCAAGGCCTAAGAAGATTCTATTAGGCATGAACTTATCAAATTTCCAAGAGGCTATGAACAGAGCGAAGGCTATAGAAAGAACCCGTGCTTATTTTATTTGATTCAGGTTCGATTAATATATATATTGGTACTAAGATAGTATAACAAAGAAAGGTTCATTAGAAATTCAAGAAATCAAGTTCCCAGCAGATTTAATGGAATTTCCATTCCATGAATTTGAAGTCATTCTTGGAATGGATTGGTTATCTGTATATGATGCAGATATGAAGTGTAAGAAGAAAATTTTAGTACTTCAAGGACCCGATGGTTTTGAAGTAATCTTTGAGGGAGAAGAACTGACTGTTTAGAGTCAGTAATTTCTATAACGACAGCTCAAAGGCTGTTATACAATGAATGTGAAACATGTTTGGTTTGTATAGAAGATATGCAAAAGTTACCTAAAAAGATTGAAGACATCCTGACTGTAAAGGAATTTCCTGATATAATCCTGGATAAGTTACCATGGTTACCTCCAGATAGGGAAATACAGTTTGAGATTGATGCTGATCCTGGAACTGAACTGGTATAATGGTACTATATAGGTCGACACCAACTGAGTTAAGGGAACTAAAACCTCAATTACAAGAATTGCTAGACCGGGGTTACATTCGACTGAATGTATCACCATGGGGTGCTCCGATATATTTGTAAAGAAGAAAGATGGTTCCCTATGATCATGTATAGATTATCAACAATGGAATAAAGTAACAATTAAGAATAACTATTCCCTACCAAGGATTGAGGATTTATTTGATTAGTTTAAAGATGCAGTAGTATTTTTAAAGATAGATCTTCGATCAGGATTATTATTAGCTCAAGGTCAAGGAAGAAAATGTATCGAAGAATGGATTTAGAACTCGTTATGGACATTACGAGTTTCTGGTAATGCCGTTTGGACTTACAAATACCCCTGTTGTATTCATGGATTTGACAAATAGGGTATTTCAACCCTATCAGGATTGTTGTGGTCTTCATGGATGATATTTTGGTTTATTCAAAGACCGAAGTTGAGCATGATTACCATCTTCATGTGGTACTACAAACTTTAAGAGATTAGCATCTTATACCGAGTTTTCTAAATGTGAGTTCTAGTTGTCAGGAAAGTTTTGAAAGGTTAAAAGAAAGTTATGACTGAAATACCAGTTCTAATTCAACCAGAACCAGGAAAAGAATATATTCTATACAATGATGTATCTCTTTATGGTTTAAGTTGCGTGATGATGCAAGAAGGTCGTGTCATAGCTTATGCATCAAGGCAGCTCAAAATTTATGAAAAGAACTACTCAACACATGATTTGGAAATAGCAGCTATGATTTTTTGCTTTATAAATCTGGTGACATTATCTATATGGAAAAATGTGTCATATTTATATGAATCACAAAAGTTTGAAGTATTTGATGACACAAAAAGATTTGAATTTACGAAAACGATGACGAGCTGAAATTTTTAAAGGATTATGATGTGGCTATCGATTATCATCCTAGAAAGGCTAATGTAGTAGCAAATACACTTAGCCAAAAGACATTGTCTGTCTTGGGCATGATGAATGCACAATTGTTTGTGGGATGAGATGGTTCCTTAATAGCAGAATGTTAGTTAAAGTCAACTTTATTGGATCAATTCAAATATTTGCAGTCTATGGATGAAAGATTGTCTTGAAAAAAAGGAGACAAGCTGAAACTAGGAAAGTACAGGACTATGAAATTAAGCCAAATGGTTGATTATATTACTGAGGTAAAGTATATGTTTCTGACAAAGTTCGCTCACTTTATATCAGTTTGAATGGATTATTCACTGGATAAATATGTAGAACTTTATGTTCGAGAGATAGTAAGACTACATGGTGTCTCACATCGATAGTGTCAGACAGAGACCCAAGGTTTACTTCAAGGTATTGGGGTACGTTATTTGAAGCTTTAGGTACTAAACTAAATTTTAGTACAGCTTTTCATCCGCAAACAGATGGGCATTTTGAAAGGATCATACGGATTCTATAAGACATACTAAGAGCTTGTATAATTGAGTTTGCAAAATCATGAGATAAATACTTGCCTTTAACCGAATTTGCTTATAATAATAGTTATCAAGCAAGTATCAAGATGGCACCTTTCAAAGCATTGAATGGAAGAAAGTGTCGAACTTCTTTTAATTGGTTCGAGTTACAAGATCAAAATATTCAGAATAACTCAAACGTTGGAGGAGTTGATTTAACACAAGACATGGAGGATAAAGTAAAGATTATTCAGCAAAATCTCAAGGCCGCCATGGATTGACAAAAGGCCTATACAAATAAGAAGAAAAGGATATTGAATATGAAGTTAGAGAAAAAGTGTTTTTAAAGGTTTCAGCTTGGAAGAAGGTGTTACGTTTTGGTTGAAATAGAAAGATTAGTCCCAGATTTATTGAGCCATATGAGATTCTAAAAAGAAAAGAACAAATGGCTTATCAATTGGCTTTGCCTCCAGATAGGAACAAGACTCATTATGTGTTTCACGTATTCATGCTTCAGAGGTATTGATCGGATCCTTCACATGTAATTACTTCTGAGGAGATTGAACTGCAACCAGGTTTGACGTATACAGAAGAACTAGTAAAAATCCTAGCATACAAAGTTAAAGAATTAAGGGAAAAGAAATTTTTACGGGTTAAGGTCCTCTGGAGAAATCATAAAGTAGAGGAAGTCATTTGGAAAACTGAAGAGAGACTGAATATGCAATATATGAAATTGTATGAAATGGGTAAATGTTGAAGATTCGAGGACAAATTTTATTAAGGGGGGGAGGAATTGTAATATCCCAATTTTTTTGCTTAGTGACTAAAATGTAATTTTTGAAAGTTTAGGGGTTAAAGTGTAAACTTTGGAAAAGTTTAGGGACCAAAGTGTACTTTTAAAAAGTTATGTAATTTAAACCCATAAATGGATAGTTCTCCCCCAATAGTGGTATTTCTGTGTTACCAGGATTTTTTATTCTATTGTTCTTGTCTTCTAATTGAAATTTCGAATTTCAATTTTTGAATTTAATAAATAAAAAGTTTATTACAAATTGTCGAAAGATTCGATTCGTTAGAATCCGACCCAAGAACAGGGATTTTTAGTAAAAATCAAATTTTCGGGAGATATAGAAAGATGCAAAACTCTATATTTATATTATATTATATTTTTTCTATATTTGAATTATATATACATATGCAAGCAATGGAGGAAGATAAAATTCGTTTTATTTGTCTCGCCAAATTCGAATTTCATTTCACAGAAGGAAAAATTCGCTTTTTATCTTGTCGATAGAGGTTTACTCATTAGTAATATCGGATAATAATAATTATCCACATAATTCGTTTTTCGACAATTCCATTTTATGTCACAAAGTCAAAGCCCATTACGCGGGCTTTGACTTTGATTCTGATAAACTAACTAACTGCCTTTTCACTACAAAGAAAATAATTTAACTTAAGACTCTACTTGATTGAATTTTGATTCAAAGGAAAAAAACCGTGGAGCTGAACTAACTCACTCAGAACACCTTTTAAAGGATTACGTGGTACGATTGGATCGAATAAACCCTTATGGAATAAATATTCAGCCACCTGTGAACCTTCAGGTATTATTTTATTCAATGTTTGCTCAATTACTCTTTTACCCGCAAATGCAATATAGGCATTGGGTTCAGCAATAATGATACGAGGCTTATATTATTTGAATTTGGATCGAATAAAAATTGTTAAGCGTGCTCAGACCAGAGTAGCACAGGGATGGATGACCTACTGGGAAGGTCCCATATTCAATATTTTGACTGATAAAAGGATTCAGTTTAAGTCAGTAATATTCATAATGGATTGTTGAGATAAGATTTCTAAGAGGAAATGTATCCGATAAAAATTCCCGGTAATTATCGGTATATCGGATCGAACCGAAATTTTAAAGACAGTTCCAAAGATTATGGGAAATTCATAAAATATTATTTTATGAATATTTTATTAATGTTGGTGGGATTCTAACTAGATTTAGTTAGAATATGATGGAGTGGTTATAAAGCTCAAAGAAAGGAAATTTAGAAATCGTATTGAGTGAAATTTGAATAATTGGATCGAATAAATATCATAAATTAAAATTTATGATATTTCGGGAAGGAGGCTGGTTAGAATGGAACCAATTTGGTTCAATTCTTATGGAATGGAAATTTTAAATCATGTAAGTAAATAAAGTTTAGTTGGAGGGCAAATTGGTCATTTGCCATGTATGGCATTTTTGAAATATTTTGAAACTTTGAGGGCAATTTTGAAAGGTCAAATACACATGGAATTAATCATAGCTATTTATTTTTTATAAGATTAAATCGTGGCCATTGGATGAAAAGGGTAAAATGGTAATTTCACTAGTTAAATGAATTTAAAATTCATTTAACTTTACACATGGATTATATAGGTTAAAAGATGAGAAAGATTTGTCTCTTCCAATTTCTATGCTGTTCGAATACCTCAAGGAAGAAGCGAAAATAATTTTTTTCAACTTTCAAGCCAAATTTTGAAGAAATCAAGACAAGTTTCAAGCAAAATTAATTTAGTTATAAAAGAGATCGAAAGAGAACCAGTGATAAAAAGAAAGATAAAAACCTTGAGTAAGCTTAGTGAGGCATACTATTCATGGCCCAGGTGAAGGCATTTATATGTTTTAAATTGCAATTAGGAAGACTTGTGAATAGTCGACCTTAAATTAAAATGATATTGCATTATCTATATATATGTTAGTTTATGTTTGTCATGACCAATTATGTTGAAGTATGAGATATGAAATGTTTATTTATATGATTGATTATGATGATTGATTGATGATAAAAGAAATGCCCAAGTATTGTGTATGAGAGTCCATGGTATAGTTGGCATGCATAGAGTCCTTACCAGTATGTTCTTGTTATCAAACAGATATTGTGACAAAATGATTGTGTCACATGCACCCTGGGGATCTACGCCCACTGTGCCAGAGTGCACTATTGAGGTGCTTCATGTTTATGGGGAGCAAAGAGCATCCCCGAGTATGTACTCATCTTTACGTTTACGTTAGGCACTACGGTGTCATTTCAAGATAACTCACATACCTCGATCTCATATAGCATACTTTGGGAAATGATAAAAGAATCATGTCACGTAAATGAATCACGTCATGTAAACGAATCATGTTACATATATGAATCATGTCATGAATATGAACCATGCCATGTATATGAAATATGTTATGTATATGAACCATGCATGAATACGAAACATGTCATGTATATGAATTAAATCACGTATATGAATCATGTCAGGTAAAAGAATCATGTCATGTAAATGAATCAAGTTGTGTATATGATTTATGTCACGTATATGAATCATGACATGTATATGAATTATGCTAAGTATATGAAACATGCCAAGTACATGAATTATGCCATGTATACGAAGAATGTCACATATATATGAAACATGTTATGCATATGAATCATGCCATGTGTACAAATTACGTTACGTATATGAATTATGCCATGTACATGTATCGTGCTATGTCTATGAATTAAGTCATGTATATGAATGATGTCATGTATATTAATCATGCCACGTATATGAATTATGATAAGTATATGGATTCTGCCATGTATATAATGCATGCCATATATATATGAATTATGCCATGTATATGAAGTATGTCATATATGTGAATTATGTCATATATATATATATCATGTCATGCATGTGAATTATTCAATGTGTATGAAATATGCCATGTATGTGAACTATGCTATGTATATGATTTACTTGATAATGATAGAGTATTGGAAACTAGACTAAGTTAGAAAAATTATGACTTGCACATGAATATTGACTGACTATGAAAACCTTGTTAGTACGATACTACCTTAAATAGAAACTATGCTAGGTTAATGTATAACATGTATTGCTTTATTTTATGTTTTGATAAATAAGATTATTGCCTCACTAAGTTCGTACTTAGCGTGTGTTATTTCACACGTAAGTTCTCCCAAGTAGAATGGCAAGAAGGAGCTATTAAATTGGAAAATCAAGTTACATTAGTAATCACGGTATGTACATCTTAAACTGTAAGTTTGATGTCTAGTGGGCATGTACATATATGTAGTGGATTTAAAAAGACAAACTCTTTTGTAAGCTTAAGTTTACAATGTATTTATACACTATTACGAATTTATGAAATTAGAAAATGGTTTGCTATAAGTAGTTATATTTTTCGATATAGTTAAGTATAGTTTAATCCTAATTGCATAGTAATTTTAAAATCAAGAAAGGGTCTAGGAAGGATATATAGTTTTCTCCCTGAATTATATTTTTATTTCAATAACACGTTTATAAATTTTATAAAACAATTCAGGGTTAAAACTAGCTGCTATAGACTGACGTAGTTTTTAATTTAAAACCGAAAAAAGGGTTAGACTACAAGATAAAGTTTGGTATATAAAAAAATTAAGTCAAGTTTTCCTTAACAACTCTGTAACATCTTTAGTGTATATTCGGTCTTCGAGTATACGTTAAGGGTGTTATACTCTCGTTATGATGAAAGAGCATAAAAGGGCTGCCAATTTTATGCTTTACGGGATTCAACTATTTTAGGTTCCATCCGTTGTTTCACCCTTCGTGTCAAATTACGATGTTACTAGTGAAAGCGTCTTGACTGAACCAAGTAAAAGAGGATTTTGTGTTAAACATGACAACTGTGGGCATAACGATTCTGGTTGTAGAAAAAAGTTTAATTTCGTGGGCATAACGAATTTGAAAAGAAGAATAAAGTTTAATTTCGTGGGCATAACGGATTTGAGAAGCTTAAGGGAGTTCATTTTTCTACAAGGATAAATAATGAGAAAGATAGTATTTTCATTGATGATCGGGGTCGTGTTATGCATTATATTGGTCGTGGTGATATAGTTGTGAACAAAGTTGGCACTAATGATGATCTTACTGATGTAAAGACTAAGTTACCTTGTACATCCAAGTTTGGGCAAGGTTTGAATTCGGCCGCTATTCGTTGTTGAAGACTTCCCCGTTGTAGGGGACTTTTGGAAGAGGAAGAGCTCCTGTTGGACAAGAATTAGTGTCAAGGTTATTATTTCGGGGAGAATTGGTCTCAAGGTAGAGATTATTAGAGTTATGACCCAAATTTTATTTTTATTTTTTTTAATACGAAATTGATCAATCATTGTGAAACTCTACTTCATCCTTACAAATATCTATCGAAGAATAAGAAACTCAGTTTGAGTAGAATTTCTTTCTATGCAAGTTTTTTTTAACCAAGCAATCTATCCTTATAAATAGATATATGGGATTATGGTTGAGATCATTCAGCTGTATTCTCTTTTTTGACATGGTGAAATTTCTCCTCCTCCACCAGTAGTTTTTTTCCTTCTAGTATTTTCCACGTAAAATTTCGTTGTTATTTTTTTCTATATTTGCATTTATTTACTTATCTCGTCACTATTGTCCCAATAGTATAACACCTAATACTAAGACCCACCATCTTTCCTAAGCAACAAAAGCTAAACTCTTCTCATGTAGCCTCTCTTTGAAAAAGAATTAGTAGCAATCTTTCCCGTGTTGCTGGTTGCATTAACAAAATTGATGATAGAATATCAAGCAGTAATGCTATTGATGTGATCAGTGTCCAGGTTTTAAAGAAAAATAGGTTGATGTCGTTGATAATCTAATAAATCATAAGAACAAATAACGTTTAATTGAATTTTCTTAAAACATTTCATAATTTTTTTTATAAACTCTAACAAAAAAATATTTAAATTATTGATTGAAAATTATCTTATGATATATGAAAAAATAAGTTAGGTAAAAGTATCAATTACTAGAGGTGCTTATTGAGTTGAGCATCTCGCAAACAGCTCGCGATCGACTCGATCAACACTCGACTCAAGTTGACTCGATTCGAACTCGAACTCGACTCGAGATCTTAACGAGCCGAGTTGAGCAAGGTCTAACTCGACTCGATAAAGTTCGCGAGCAACTCATTATTTTTTATATAATTTTTAGTCATTTTTGATGGCTAACTTAAAATATTTTGTTCCAAGAAGTTTAAATGCTACTTGAAAATTCCAGAAAAATTTAGTGATTTGTTAGGTAATTTACCAACAAAATATTTAGTTTCAAATTTCTAAAACGTTTTGTATTTCTCGAGAATTTCAAATGTTAATTTGTATTAATAAAAAATTAAATTATAATAATTAACATTTCCTTCTTCAACTAGAAAAATTTAATGATTTGCTAGATAATTTACCAATAAAATATTTAATTTTAAATTTTTAAAACGTTTTGTATTTTTTAAAAAGTTCCCGAGATATTCAAAAGTTAATAAGAAATTAAATTATAATAATTAATACTTTTTTATTAAAACATTTTCTTTTTCATTTATTATACTTTACGCATAAAAGTAAAAAAAGGGAAAAAATCTTTAGTTCAAATAAAAATACTAATGAAAGTCAAAACACAAAAATTTCTAGGGCCTACTTTCTTTTTTCGTTCATAGAATATTGGTGAGAAACTAAAAGAATCTTACATGCGAATATCGATTTTAACTCTAACTAGATCATGGTAATTTTTTTATTTATCTCTTTAGTTCTCACGTTTCTTTTCATGAATTTGTATGTTTATATTAAACTCTAATAGTATTACTAAATTTTACCTATATTTTAAAAAATAAAGTAAAAGTTGTGACGAATTTAACAAGTCAAGCAACAAAAAATTTTAACGAACACAAGTCGAGTAAAATTTTATCAAGCTTAACGAACAACAAATTTAGTCGAACAATAAAAAATTTTAACGAGCACAAGTCGAGCACTACTTAACTCATAATCGACTTGCTCTCTAAGCACCCGTCAATTACAGTTCTTTTTCTTATAATTATTTAATAATATTAATATAAATGACTTAATTTATTTATTAATTATAGAAATTAAATTATGTAATTTGAATAAATTAAAATTTATAATTTAAATGAAAATTCAAGTCAGATCTAGAATATAAATTACTCATACATGTCTACTCAAACAGGCAGTAGGTTTAAACCTTACCTGGTTATTCATTTTTTTAAAGAAAAATCACAATTTGGAACAGAGGAAAGAAGTGTAAAAGCTGAAATTCATATTTTTGGACCTATTAAATGCTACCGCTTAAACTATGTCACTCAAACTCGGCTCTAATGCTAATACAAGCCTTTGTTCGACATGGACAAGATCAAAATATTTTTTCAAACATATTTGGAGGTCGGACACAAGTGTTGCATATAGGTACTTCAGCATGATATCTGAGATCAGTCGATGAATGCTCATAGGAATTAGGGATGATGTCACAGTCCCAAAAAGGAGACAACTTTCACCTTGGCTATGCAGTAGAGCTCACAGATACACAAGTGTTTAACCACGGAGACACCTTTTGTAGGAACCATTAAACCTAGAAAAAATTCGAAATATACAATATCTTATAGGATGATGCGAACCATGGACGAGACACTGCCTATTCCACCTTGACATAGTGACCTAAAATATGGCGGCAACACAATTAAGTTGGTCAACTAGTTCCCTTATAGAAGGGCCAAAATTTTCAATTGAAAAAAAAGTAAAGATTCAAGAACTATAGCAACTCTTCAAGACATTAAATATCTAATAGCTCATACGGCGTGGCAAGGCTTATAACCATTGTGAATAATCAAGATGAATGAAAAGAATTCATTGTTTCAGAAATTTTTATCTTCAAAGCATCCAAAGACTCGGTGAGGTCATATACCTCTTGTTGGTCCATCTCCAGCAACATTGCAGCCACTTTTCCGGTATTATTTTGTTCCATATGCTCCATAAGAGGTGATAACTGTTTTCCCAGCATCTGTTGTTTTGGAAAAAGAAAATGAGCAATATATGGTTACTCGGACCAGTGATGCAGTTCATTGTACAGATGATTTGGAACTTTAATGCATGGTCTAAAGCCTTGCAAATGAATTTATCGGTTCGCTAAGATGCTAATACTGTACAACATCAAGCAGATCATTGTTCTACCTTTGTTATAGCTGAAGTAACTAAAACAGTTTGAACTCCAAAGTCTTTTGGTTTTGATCGACACTTCTTTAATTGTCCAAGGATCTTGTGAATTTCTGAACCAAATCCATGATTGAACATAGCGTCCATTTCATCTAATACCTGTTTAGAGACTTTTAGCTATCACTAAATATGCAAGATATTGAATATCATTAAGAACCAGCCTTCTAAACCATTGTTGTGTAGATGTACTTAAAAGTTAAAAATTCGGATACAAACCAAGAATTTAACGTCATCTAGAGCAACACTTCCCTCCTCAATATACTGAATAGTTTCACTAGGAGTGGCAACAAGCATGCCAATCGAGTCATGTGCCAAATTTTCTGAGATTCTTGACTTGCCACATTTCGAAGCAGGATTCAACTTAGCATGACGGCTGATGAATCTGGCTGTTTGAAAACTCTGCATGAACAACGTGTTTTAATTAAAAACTTCAACTGATGAGAAACATGGGATTTGCATGAACTGTAAATCTAACTCAGACATTCATTCTCTCATATAAGTCGCATTTTGATGCCAAGTGAGCAGATTGGTACAAGTAGATAGAAAAAGGAATGGATTTATCAACTTTTCTTTCAATATCCATTTTCCTGGAGAAATAGATAAGATATCTCATCATAGTGGCATCTCTATATATTTATTTATTTTTATTTTTAAAAAAGAACCTCTACGAACTAAAGAGAAAGAGGATATATGTGCAAGAAGTTATCATACAAAAAAATAAAATACAGAGGTCGCAACAAAGAACCTGGTCGCATAGTTCCTCCGAGGAGCACAACACAATAGCTCGAGGATGCTTTGGCTTCACACTTAGCAATGCCTCATCCTGTCTAAGAAGCTGTTCAACTTAATGTCAGTATATGGCTTAACCTTAATTGTAAAACCTTTTTTGGAACCTCTATATATAAATTTTGGGTTTACTTAGACACATAATTCTAACTAATAAATTTTAAAGTTTGTTTATTCAAAAATTTATACTAAATTATAAGTTAATGAGATCGTTAGTTTTACTAAATTGGATCACTAGTATTCCCTACCTCGAAACATGTGTACCAGTTTGAAAATCGTTGGGGCTATAGTACTTTCTTATAACAGAGTACCAATATCACAATCTTCAGCATGAACAAAAGAAAGTGATAAACTTAAATCTTGTAACATTTTATTATACTAAACATTTGGCTGTCGTTATCTCAACAAAAGTAGAAACATATTTGTTGGAGTTTGCGACTTGAATTTTGTCTTGATCTGATCTGAAAAGTTCACGGTGCAACCCAATTGGTGAAGAAATAAAATTCAGGGAAAGATGAGGACATGTGATGGAAGCATACTTTAAAATCAAGTAATTAACCCTAAAGTAAATAGATAATGTTGGTTTAGGATTTTTTAAGTTTGCAAGAAAGAATGTGCAAGAACGTATCCATTTAGGGTTATTTTGGGATCCATTTGTATTCTTGTTATTTTGACATTATAGTGAATTTCTCTCCTCTACCCATAGTTTTTCATGTTTAGGATTTTCCGGATAAATATGTGTTCTCGTTTCAATTTTTCTTTTGTTATTGTGTGATTGGATTCATTGTCATTATCTGTGTTATCTCGTAACAATATTATTATGCATATCAAAGAAATGTTAAATAATATTGGCATTAATGGTTGAGTTCACATAAATGTTAATTACTAAATTTATGGAGTGAGTTCTCTCAATAGAAGAATATCGCCACACAAGAAAGCTCATTTCATGAATTTGACAAAAAATAAATCAATGATTCATATCGGTGTTGACTGTAGAATAGATATACCAATAGAGGGTTACCTAGAATGCAGTTCGATCCAATACGAGAAACAAAAACTGGAACATGAATAACTATTTTCATAGAACATAATCTGATAGGGATAGCTTTCTCCGGTTCATTTAGTAAGGCAGAAACACAATTACTAAATTGTAAAACTTTTTTTTGGAACTTCTGTATAGAAATTATGGGTTTAATCAAACACACGATCCTAAACAAATAAATTTTAAAGCTTCTGAATTGTTAGATTTACTTAATAATTGTATAATAAGATATATGATAATGGGATTGTTAGTTTTATTTAATTGGAACACTAGCGTTCCCTAACTCCGAAAATTGTTGGGGATACAGTAATTTCTGATAATAAAGTACCAATATCATAATCTTCAGCATGAAGGGAAGTTAGTGACAAACTTAAATCAATTAAAAAAAGACTCTAGAAAACAATGGAGTTATTAAATCTTGCACAACCACTTGGTTTAACTGTAATCTCGAAGGACTAGATATAGTTTTGGCAGCTTTCAAAGGGGGGAAATAGCATTAAATTAAGGGTTTCACAAACAACTAAACAAGTTCAAGGTTACCATGTTAGCAAACTATCATTTTTCAAGCTTACTAAAAACAAATATGACATATAGATACATAGGTTAAAGGAGAAAAGAGGTTTACCTGAATAAGAGGTAACAAGAAAGCCAAAGTCCTTCCAGACCCAGTCTCAGAACTCAAGACCACGCTTTTCCCATCCAACAAAGCTGGGATCCCTACACACTGAATTTCAGAAGGAACCCATATTCCAATCTCACTCAAAGCTCCGATTATCTCTGCTTTCAAACCCAGTTCTTGGAAACTAGAAACAAACTTTGTAGCACCGCTTTTTTTCTTGTCATTCTCAAGACCAACCCCATCATCCCTTTTCCCTTTAGTTTTGGACTCCGAGCTAGTTTTCAGGGAACCATTGAGCTGTCTTTGTCGGAACTTCTCAAGAATGAGGGAATCCCTATGGGATTTCGGTGAAGAGGGTTCTAGCCTGTTTTTATGGCAGCCTTAGTGTTGGAGGAAGATAGAGGCTAATTAATGGAAAAGGCTTGACGGGGTTTATTGGTTTGATTGAAGGAAGAAGTTTAGAGGAGACGGAAAGATTGGTGAGGGCAACAAGCGATTTGCTTGTTCTTTTCATGTCTGTTTGCGTTTCTGATATTTTTTACTTTAGGACAGCAGCAAAACAGCCGCTCGGTGGCGCTAGAGTCTACTGGAAAGACGACTCTTTTTTTCTTTTGAGCAACGTGAAAAGACGACTCCATTATTTGCTTTTTAAGGGCTTTAAATATTACAAGGAAAATATGTTCGACTCTTTTGATGCATACGAAGGGCCAAATTATGCAAAGTGTTACAATATTTATAGAGGTAGATATTAATGTGTTAGATGAGATTTTAATATATTTATTTCCTATTAAAATTAGAGTTTTGGAAAAGCGGACTTCTAAGAGACACGAATTTAAATTGCTCTGTTTATAAAGTATATCGTATTTTCAAAAAGTTAAAAATATGTATGAATATATATTATCTTGTACTCACCTTTAGACTATTTTAAAAAAGATTTTAATATATTTATTTCCTATTAGAACTAGAGTTTTAAAAAAAATATATTTTGATAAGCAAGTAGTGTAATATTTAAATTTTTAGGTTTATGGGTTTAGGTTAATTTTAGAGTTTAGGGGTTTAGGTCATAGGGGTAGAATTTAGGGTTGAGGTTTATAGTTTAGGTTTTAAGGTGCTAAGGTTAGAATGTAAAATTTAGATTTATAGTTTAAATACGAATATAATAATATCATAATATAATTGAACATTATTATAATATTAAAATTATAATATTAGAATAAGAAATGAGATTGCATTTGATAACGAGTCGAACCATAGTCGATCGGTTATTGACCGTAGTAGACATCTTAAGGAGCTCACGTGTAGAACCTTCGAGAGGGGCCGACAGGATGTTGTGGCTACCGATGCCGCGGCTGTTTGTGTTGAAACATGGAGTGAGCCACCTGAGGGCTGGTTAAAATTGAATGTGGATGGATCGAGACATACCACTTTGGGCTTGCGTCGTGTGGGGGTGTTATCTGTGACCATGAGGGGCTATGGCAGCTGGAGTTCACTAAATTTATTGGTGCATGCTCGGTATTGGAGGCAGAGATATGGGGTGTGTATATAGGATTGATTCAAGCTTGGAATTTAGGAGCTAGACGTGTGGTTGTGGAGACTGATTGTATGGAGGCTTTGAAGGCCTTGAATCAAGCAGTAGGGACTGTGGTGATGCCTACCATTCTAATCCATGTGAAAGATTTGAGTCGATATTCCTGATAACTTCGGTTTTAACACGTTCATCGTAATGGCAATAAGGTTGCAGACGCAATGGCGAAGGAAGCTTCAAGGGATAACCTTGAGTGTGTTCGGTTTCTTTTGCCACCGGCATCAATTTCCCATGTTTTGAGTGCTGATCGGTCGACTATGGAGGAGTCAGGGCTGTTTCTGAGATTTTAATGGCCCTAGGGCGAATTAAAAAATTGGACCCTTAATTAAGAATTTAAATTATAGTTGCGATCGCATTGCGTTCATCGCGATTGCGGATATAATAGATGTTATTGCGGTCATTGCGACGAGTATCGTAGTTGTGAATTTTTTAGTAACATATGTTATTATGGACATAAGTTAGGACGATGTTGCAACCGCTCTATAACGATCATTGTTACGGTTGCACACTGTTATTTAAATCTTTTCCCCTAATGACGAGTGTCGAAAAAAATAAATTTTAAGAGTATGTCCATAATAACAAGTATTGAAAAATTGAACCCTTAATAACAGGTATTAAAATAATTTGACCCTTAATAACAAGTATTGAAAAAATTACCCCTTAATATTAAATATTAGAAAAGAAAATTGAATTTTAAGAGTAGGCCCCTAATAATAAATATTGAAAAAAATGAGCCCCTAATAATAATTATTAAAAAAAATTGGGCCCTTTAGTAAAAAATACTTGAAAAAATTAAATTTTAAAAAATATTTGAAAATATTAAATTTTAATAGTATGTTGATAATAAAAATATTAAAAAAATTAAATCTTTAATAACATATATTAAAATAAAAAATAAAACCTCAATAATAAATATTAAAAAAATAAACATCTAATATTAATAATAAATATTAAAAATGGCTTTATAACTAATATAAAATATTTTTTAAAGATATTTAGCAGGACCCTAATAATTTGCTTTCTTTTACCGATTTGTAGTAGCATAAAAATGGTCAATTTTATATTTAATATAACATTCATTATCAGATTTTGGGCCCTCCAAAACCATGGTTGTTTAACATATATTGTCGGTGATCCTGGGCCCTAGGCTGTCGTTCCTATTGCACAGGCCCAAGGACAGCTCTGGCGAAGTGGATATGTAAGGACAAGGTTCTAGTTAGAGGCATGATTATGGTTTGCTCAAGTGTGTCCAGATTTAGTGGCCAAGACTAGTTTTTGATTTTTATTTTGGTTTGTTTTTTTGCTGATGTATGTCGAGCTTTGCTCGCTAATATCTGTAAATACTATCGTGTGTACTTTTTTCTTCCATTTAGATTTAAAGAGATTTTTAAAAAGACACGTAATAATATATTTTTTTTTCAAAAAAGAAGAGAAAAGAACTTTGATACACAAGAACTTTAGTTTACACAAGCTTTTTAATTTTAGGGGCTAGGAATTTAGTTTATGATTTTGAATTTAGGGTTTAGGATTTAAAAAAATTGGGGTTTAAATTTTATAGTGTAAATATGCAGGATTATGTAAAATAAATTTTACATAACTTTTATATTAAAATTTAACCCTTGTTAAAATTGTTAATAAATATATTTTAGTATTTTAAGAAATAATATTTTTTATTATAACGATACTAGATTATTATAACGGTATTAATTAAGTTAATAATTTATTATATGTTATTATAACATTATATTATTAAAATTAATAATAAATATATTTTAATATTTTAATAATTAATATTTGGGTAAAGTACACAAATGGTAGCCAAACTTTCAAAAATTACATAATGATCATTAAACTTTAGTTTTTATTACAAAATAGTCACTAGGCCGTTAATTAACTGGGAGAAGTGGTAGTTACGAAAATTTGTACAATAACATATTTAATCCTCAATATTTATACATTCAATCAATTTAGACATCAATAATGAGGATTAAATTAGGAATAAATTGATTAGATGTGTCAATATGGAGTATTAAATGTTATATTATTCAAATTTCTATAATTGTCACGTCACCCAATTAACGACAGTTAACGGCTTAGTGACCATTTTGTAACAAAAACTAAAATTTAATGCTTATTATGTAACTTTAAAAGTTTGATGACCATTTTGTATTTTTAGATATAGTTTAGTGACCATTTGTGTACTTTACCCTTAATATTTTTATCAAAATAATACTATAATCTTATATTAATATTAAATATATAAAATAATATTATTTTGGGTATTCATGCTTTGGAGTGAAAAATTTTAAAAAAATGTTTTATGAAAAGTCAGATCGTAAATCACTTTACAAAAAGTAAAAAGAAAATTATATTGACCATGAAAATGAGTTACATTGACCAATCTTTTTATGCCAACCAAATACAAAAGAAGAGGAATTTTTTTTTCCGAATTACATGAAACAAACAGCTTCAGAAGCAACACATAGATCATGAACATGATCCCTGGTGAGACTCTCAAAACCGAGACAACAGCTTCAGAAGCAGCATCAATTCTATAGTTCTGAAACACCAAAAATACAAAATGAATATTGAAAGGTATTGCTTTTGAAAATGGGCATTATCCTAAAAAAAAAATGTCATAAAAGAAACAAACATTAAAGAGTGAATCTTCAAATTATAAGCCACAACCACCTTTTAAAATAGTTTTCCTAGGATAAGCAGGATTAAATAAAGGAACCAGAATCGCTTTGTACATGTAAAGAAAAAACAAAAAACAATTTCACACCTTATTAATATTGTAAAAAAGTTGTATTTGTAGAGAACATATTATTTCTCTGTATTTCTCCATTTTTTTTTATAAAAGTAGCATTTATTTTTAAGTTATAAAGAGAGCCTTATCTAAAAAAAATTACACAAAATCAACAGCTATATTATTGCTAAATTCCTAAAAGTCAGCGGCTAGATATTTGGGAATATAATTCCCTAATTTTTCGCAATCATCACTCTACATTTTTTTCTCTAAACAAGTGTTGGACAAACAATTATGAAATCCGGTAATTCTCAATTGAAAGATCAAATATCCTACTGTCAATGTACGGTGATACAATGAACAGACAATGTCTTTCCTTTCCATGTCCACGCTCTGAACATGTTTGTTTTGGGAGTATATCATACGGGACAATAAGTAATATTACATTATGAGAAACGAAGCTAACCATTTACCTTTCCTGTTTTCTAAATTTCATTTTCCAGTCATGAAAGTTGCACCGAAGAACAGAGAAGATTGTGTAACATGGACGAGGGTCATGTTCATTTCAATAGGTATCCCAAAACGATGCTAATCAAGCAGACAAGAAATACATACATGAAGGGAATACCACCCTAATTTCATTTGGTTTCGCGTCTCAAGAGTTCCAGTTCTTGCTGAAGCTTGTTATTTTTTAAATGGCAAGTTTTTCTCCTCAGCGTGGAAATGCATCAGATGAGTTGTCTTGTGGTTCATGCTGTTCAACATGAGTTCTTGAAACAGATGTAAGATCTACTACATTCAAGCTACAATTATCTGAAACTGAAGCCCTGGGTGAAGAGCCTTCCTCAGATCCTTCTCGAATAGGGGAAGGAGGCCGAAGAGGTGCAACATAAATAAACCTCAACTTACACTCTTCAACATGATGTCCAGATTCCTTATTAAATATCTCTAGAGTTATATCCTTTGTGGTAGCCTCAGGACTAGTAACCACACTGATAGCTCTCTAAAGAGCATGTATTTCCTCCCCTTTTATCGATTAAATTGTCCATACTTTGAAGTTTCATGCATTCATTTCTACATTTTCATCTTAATTTTTGTATCTTTTATAACTCAGTTAACTTTGCACCTTTTTATGCTAAATCTTGCTAATTTGTTGTTTTGTTGCTGCATCACTAATGTCGTTGTAAAAAACATCTCCTTATAGCAGCTAGACATGTCACCGCTGCTACCAGCTGTTTGGAAATTTCTAAAGATAAGAATGAAAGGCGTTAGCTGTATTATCTATTGTAACAAATTTTGTAATGTATTTTCACGACAAATTCATGTAAAAAATAGGTGTGCTTTATGGATCGGCTTATAAAAGGACCTTTGGGAAGAGAGAGAAAGAGAGAGGAAGATATGATCGTCCCATTTCCTTTTTTTCATTTTCTTTGAAGCTTTTTCCCCAGCGATGTAAACTTGCAGCTGGTGAACCTAGGTAGATCGAGGTCGGACAAATCCGGAAGTAGAGGAGTTTGGTCCTAAGGCAAGGGAAACTTCGTGGACATATTTTGATGTAGCTAGAAATAGAGGTTTCCATTTACCTTCACTATTTTTTTACTTCAATCAAATGATGGTTTATTGTTTTCTTTTCCTTGAGTACGAAAGTACCTTTAAATTGTGAATTTTAGAATACTTTATATATTTTTCTTCATTGTGTAAGCTACGGGGTTTCAATACTATTTTGCACGAAAGTTCTAAATGCAGCACTGACATTGAAAGGTACAATGACAGTTTAGGTTAACATGCATCACAACGGAAGTTGGGTGGGAACACAGAGGAATTCGGTTCATCTATTCAAGTGCATATATTATTTGCCAATGCTGGAAGGTGCTGTAAATGTGTATCTATGAGTCTTTAGTGAATATTAAGAGGAGAGTGGGTTAGATGATCTTGATATTCATCGTAATTGAACTATCTAAACTTTTACCTTGTTGCATTTGGTAGTCTGCCGAGAAATACCAAGGGGATCTATTTCTATCATTACTTATCTTTCTTTATTGTTTCCATTATTGCTTTCACATCACATCTTGATATCCTCTCTTTATCATTTCATTGCACTGACAACTACACTTACATTTCTACATACTGACAGAATCATTGCATCGACAACCATAAGCAACTACAGTCCTATCCTCATGGGATCGATATTCGATAGGAATAACCTATCAACTATACTTCATTAACACATGTACGCTTGTATAGTTGTAGTATCATTATATGCGTGATCAAGTTTTGGCGCCGTTGTCGGGGATGACGTTATTTTGGTGTTTATGTTTTTTTTGCAAGTTTCTTTCATCATTTTAGTTTGTAGCCGTTACTAACTTAGTTTCTTTTTGTTGTCATTTTTCTTTATTTGTTTTTTATGTTTTATGTCCAGGAGTTCTTCAGAACATATTCTCAATCCTGACCTAGAAATTGAAAGGATTGTTCGAAGAAGACTTTGTGAATGACAAGAGATGGAAGGACAAGGTAACAATGTACCCATACCACCAGTGCCGCCTCAAAACTCTAATGATCCACCGTTATATTAGGGTGTTCCAGTTCAAAATAGAACAATACCAGATGTTTTTGTTCCAGTTTTGGATGTTTTACAACCATGAGTTGTTAGACCATAAATTCAAGCTAGAAATTTCAAACTTAATCTTGTTGTAACACCCTGGTCCCGATCCTAATCCCGATCCAAAATACTACATTCGGGTCACCCAAAAAACATTCGACCCAAAAAGTTTCATTTAGAAACCATAGATTTAGCCTTTACTCAGAATGTTATATTATCAAACACTTTGTATAATTAAATAAACAACATATATAAATTTACAAAATATGAGCTCTAAGTTTATACATTGAATATCAAAATATTTTTTAAAATAAAGTTACAAACTCGGGAACGTAAAGTCCTATGAATAGTCAACCCACTAAATACAAGTATCATACTCTAGCAATCACCGCTTGCTAGAATCCCAAGTTGATAGTGCTTTTCAAGCTCCCAATCAATTTACCAACCTATGCACGGAAACAACAATTCCGAGCGTTGAGCTTACAAAGCTCAATGGTACACATCTACTCTACTGTACTTCATGCTAATAATAAAATAGACATGCAAGCTAGTACGAGCAATAAGGGCAGATAATAAACACATGGCGCTACAACTAGTCGCATAAACACATGCTCTCATCATGCAAGATATCATACATGGCACACAAGGCCCGACTATACCCAGGATATCACTAGATCATTCGAGCAAAAGCACACAAGGTTTCAACCACAAACAATGGTAGTCAACCTGTTTACCTAGGACCACCTCACATTGGGTTCCTCCATTGGCTACATAATTAGAAAAACCTAGCCATCGGGTAGTAGCAAGGGTCATTTACTCGAAAACACACAGCCATTGAGTAGAGGATAACACATACTCGAAAACACATAGCCATCAAGTAAGGATCATTGTATACTTAGAAGCACCTACCCATCAAGTAGTGAGTGTCGTATACTCGAAAACACCTAGCTATCAAATAACGAGTGTCGTATACTTGGAAACACCTAGCCATCGAGTAGCGAATCAGAAACACCTAGCCATTGAGTGCATGCAAAGAAGAAAATAAGTACCGCAGTACAAATCTTAGGTATCCGGATCCCATACCAATCAAATGCCTAGCCAGCATATAAGCAACGCGATCCCAAATATCTCTCAATGGTTGCTAATCGTCATCACATCATTACTTTTAAATTATTGAGTTTTTAATTCATTATGGAAGAGTGCACAATTATTCTGTAACTCCTCGGTTTTGGGCCTAGGAGTTTTCTAGGCTGATTATACGGTCTAATGGATCGAATTAGAGAATTCGAGTCAGTTTTGAGATTAATTTGAAATAAATATTTTTGGGTGAGATAAAAGTATGGGAAAATATTCTAAAATCATTATTTGATATGAGAATGGTTTTGGTAAAAATCAATTTTACAAAAAAAAATGTTTCGAAAAGTGACATTTTGGGACAGTGACCAAATTGTAAAGTTTTAAAACTATTTTTAGTGACTGTTTTGTAAAAGGGTCAAAACTTAGAATCTTTAAGAAGCTAATTGGAAAAAGTCTAATATCAGACTTTTCTCTTTTAATTGGATATTTTAATAAGGTTTTAAATTAAATAAAAAGACTTTGGGAGATTGAATTCATAATTAGTTTTAAAAGAAAACTTTACGTAACTAACTTTTCACCAAAAGCTTTTCTCTCAAATTCTCTCCAGCCAAACACTCTTTTTACTTTAATTTTCTCAGGTAAATACTTGATTTCAACAATCTTTTATCTTCAAATGAATCTTCAAATGAATCTCAAGAAAATTCATCTAATTAAGAGGAAAGCCAAGTTTAGAGGTGAGCTTCATTATTCTCCTCTAATATAAGGCTCTTTATTAAAATTCCTAAGTTATTGATCCTTTACATATGTTTTGTTAACTTGATTTGATAATTTAATTATGGAAAATTGGTTAAATCAAGGTTTAAATGATGTATTTTCGTATAGGCTCTATTTTGCTGAGTTCATGATTGATTCTAATCATAATTTTAATGTTTAATAATGTTAATAAGTGGGCTTTAACATTAGAATCCCGAAACTAAGTGAATCTATAATTTTCTAGGTTGTTAGTTATGAATTTTTGGGGAGTTGTGAAGGTTTAATGAATGTTGGAGGTATAAGGATGATGTTATTGTGTTTTAGATGATAATTGATGGGTTGAAACGTTAGGTTTTGGCTGGATTAAGTTTGAAAGATGTTTGATGTTCATTTCGGTTGTTGTGGAGTGAAATTGGGTAGTTGATGTTGAGGATTTACGTGAATTGATGTTGATGGGATTTTGAATGCATTTTGATGCATTTAATCCTCTATTTTTGTGTGGATAAAATAGGGGAAGTTGATCCTCAAGCTTGAACGGATGTTTTAGAATTTTTGGAGGCGTGTTTACCGTATCGGCAAGCGAGGCTTTACGTGTCAGTGAGTGAGAACGAGTTTTATAGCTTTTCAAAGGTTTGAAAATTGTGTTTGGGGATTTAGATCGAGCTTGAAATGCTAGTCTAAGCTCGAAAGTAAGTAAAGGATGAATTCCCTCTCGAACTTAGTTTGGAAAATGGTTTTTATGCACCTTTTTAATGGTTTAATTACTCACTGTTTATGCATGATTTGAGCATGGTTTAATGCTAAAAAATGTTTATATAATGATGGTGATGAATTTGGAAGTAATGCATGTTTTGTTAATGTTTTTTGAACATTGGTAATGCTTGGTTGAAAGCATTGGATAAATGGTTTTAGTTGATGCTTATGAAAACAGTGAGTTGATGTTAATAAATTGAATTATATTGGCAAGTAATGGTATGAAAAGGTTATGAAAATATTATCAGATATAGTTGGCCGGCCATAGGATTTAAAGTGCACTATAATAAGTCGCCCATGGTTCGTAGATGCGATGTATTGAAAGTAGTTACTCCGACCACGTGAACCCCAATATTATTGAGGCAATACTTTAATGGCGTTTTACTCTGGCTACGACCGTAGAGGTGATGCATTGGAAGTGTTTACTCCAAATTGGAGGACGAGCCTTGGTAGTGTAGAGGTTATGCATGCGTTGCATTTACTCCATGCCATTAAGCTGTAATTGCTTGGGATATCACTTGGGAAATCCATGTATTCGATCTGGTTTGATGAAAGTAATGAGATTTGGGAAAGGATCACTTGTAAGCCAATTTAATGAATTAATGTATCATGTTGATGGATTGTTTGTATAATGAGATTTATACATGTAAATACTCTTTACGCTTTGTATATGGGATGTTATGCATGGGAAGGCTTAAATCGAGGGTTGCATATGGGACTATGCTATTGAATCCATGATACATGTTGCATATGGTTTAATATGCGGGGTTTGGAAAAGGTTTAGTGCATATTTTGAAAGTAAGGCATGATGGTTTTTGGTAATAAACGTATGCGAAAGGTTTTGGAATAAACTGATTTCAAAATGCATTGGATGATTTTTTGTGTTTTGAGCGTTCCTCACTAAACATTACGTGCTTACCTCTCTTTTATCATCAATGCAGATTAGCGGATTGAAGGGCAGCAAGAAAGCATGAAAGGATATCCAAGGACTTGTTTGCAAAGTATGGAAATGATACATAGTAGTAATAAGGGCATTGTGTCAATTGTTGTTTTGGGAGGGTTATTTGATAGACTCCATGTTTGTGCAAGTTTTAAATGTTGGTTTGGATTTGTAAGGGGCTTATAGTGCTTGATATGTTGATAGATTTATGTTTTGGATGTTGACTAGGGGGCATGCCTATAGACTTTGTGGATGATTGTGTTAGACTTGTTAGGATTGTTCAAAATGTTGGTATGCTGGTGTTAAGCATGTTCTTGATGTTGTATGATGTTTGGATATGTGTTGAATGTGTTTATATTGAGCCAAAGTGTCATATGTTGGACCTAAAGGTTATTAAAGTCCATCGCATACCGGTACGGGTACCCAAGGATCAGTAAGCGGAATCTGGAAAGGCTTAGTTCACTGAAAATTAACAAAGGGTACGGTATGCCTAGCCACCATATCGGTACGTGTAACGCCCCAGTTTTGGGCCTAGCAGTTTTGTGGCATGTTAGACGGTCCGATGGATTGGGTTAGGGATTCGAGAGTAAATATTTTTCGGAAAGATAAAAATATGGAAAAATGGTTAAAAATCATATTTTAACATATGGTTAATATTGGTCAAAACAATTTTGGAAAATGGGTATTGGAAGGGTGACATTTTGGTAAGTGACCAAAATGTAATTTTTTGAAAATTGTTTTTAAAGGTGACTAAAATGAAAAGGGTCAAATTCTTAGAATCCTTAAGGTGCTATATTACCATGTTTTGGCTGATGGTTTCTCCCTCCAATTAAGATATTTTAACATGTGTTTTAAAGATAATTAAAAGAGTTTTATTATTAAAAGTTAGTTATTGGATTAAAAGAAATTTTACGTAACTTTTCTCTCAACTTTTTCTCTCCGCTTCTTTTCTGCCAAACACTCTTATTTTCATCAAATCATAGAGGTGGGAGACTTGTTTTCTTGATTTCTTGATTTGTAAATGGTTCTTTATCTTAAATTTACAAAACCTTATTGAAATCTTGTGTTTTCCTAGCTTTAATCAACCAATTGATGGAGAAATCACACAATAGATGTAAGGTTCATTTTCTCCTCTATTGAATGGTTCTTTATTGATATTCCCAAGTATTTGATCCTTGATTTATGTTTTATAAATTGATTTTGTGTTTTTATATTGGTTAATTGATTTAATTGGGTAAATTTGATGAAATAGTGAAAGATCCGAACTGGATCTATTTTCCAGTGTTGAGGATTGATTTTAAACATATTTTGGATGTACTATATTGTTGTTAAGTTGATTTTAACAATAGAATCCCGAAACTCTTGAATCCCTAGTTTATAAGGTAGTTAGATTTGTGTTTTTGTGGAGTTGTGGTGGCTGTGTAGTTGCTAGAAGTATTTGGACGAATTAATCATGTTTTTAAGTGTTAATTGATGATTATAGAAGTGTTAGATTGTTATATTGTGGCTGAGTTGTGTTTGGAAAGGATTAGATGATGATTTCAATTGTTGTGATTGAGTAATTGTGAAAGGATTATGGAAGTTCATTTTCTCCAGCTTTGGAATATTTTAAAAGTGGTTTGTGAAAGTTTAAACTGAGCTTGAAATGCTAGTTTAAACTCAGAAGTAAGTATAACTTGGTTTTCTCTCTCGGTCCTACTAGAATGAAATGGTTTTATGCACTTGTTTTGATTTACATTGTACCTACTATTAAACATGTTTTAAAAGTATGTAAGATACTGTTTTGAGCATGAAATGCTGAAGGATGCACATGGTAGGTGATCCTTGTAAGTATACAGTTTATACTTGTGATTTAAGTATGTGTTGTTGCTTGGAAAATGGTTTGGTTTAATGCTTATAAAAAAATGAGGTAAATGGTAAATGGTGAATTATATTGGCAAGTGATGTGGTTTAAAAATGTTATCGGATATAGTTGGCCGGCCATAGGATTGATAGTGCACTATAATAAGTCGCCTTGAATGTTGAGGGGTTTTACACGGTGTACCGAATACTCCGTCCAAGTACCCTAACAGTCGAGGGGTTATATGGTACCGTAAACTCCTGTTAGTGGATTAAGCATCTAACCGATGATTTGGGTTGGTGTCCCCATGGGTTGTAAGTGTACCCGATTGTAATGTACCGCGATTGTGATTGTATCGCTATTCTGGTTGAGATGGCTTAAAGTGTTGCGAGGACACTTGTTTGAATCCGTGTATCCGATGAACGATTTTGGTAAAGTAACTTGGTTATGATCACTTGTGAGCCAATATAATTGTTGATGTATCATTGAAAGGTTTATGTTGTATAATGTGATTTATACATGTTTACTCTTTAAGCTTTGCATATGGTTGTTATGCACGGGAAGACTTAAATTGAGGTTGAGCAATATGATTTGCTATTGATTAATGATGCATGTTGCATATGGTTTAATGTACTGGTTTTTAAAGATGTTAAGTGCGTGGTTTTTAAGGCATGATAATGATTTAAAAGATGACTGAAATGAGATTTCAATGTAATGTTAAGTAATGGTTTTAATGCATTGATGGTGTATTGTTTTTGAGCACTCTTCACTAAGCCTAGTGTTCTTACGCTCTCTTTGTCCATCAATGCAGAGATTTAAGGGTTTGGAAGGTAGCAGGAAGCAAGGGATCACAACAAGACTTGGTAACCAAAGTATGTTTTTGGATTAGACTATAAGTAATAAGGGCAACGGGGGTTTCGTTGTGGTTTCGGGAGAGGTTTTGTTAAACTCCCTGATCGAGCAAGTTTGTTTTGTTGCTCTTGGTTTGTAAATGGCCATTAATAATTGTTTGTGGTGATGGTTTGAAGTTTCATGCTTTGCTTGATTGGTTTTCTAGGAAGCATGCCTCTAGATTCACAATTGAAGTATGATGCCTTGTGTTGATGTTGAAACTAGTTGTATTGGTGTGGTTTGATCCTTAAATATGTTGGATGTGTGTTAGGGGCATGTTAGGATGTTTTGGTTTGGTCAAAATCATGTTAAACCAGCAAAAATAGATAATTCAGGTCCAGGCGTACCGGTACGGGTGTTCCTATTTCGGTATGAGTAAGCCATTCTAGGTTTAGTGTACCGGTATGCAGACAACTATTTTGGTACGAGTCTAGGCAAATTTGGCCAGTGTTTTGGTACTCGAGGATGCGTTTCGATACGGTACAATGTTTTTATGAAGGGCGTTTCGATACGCTAGGGCGTATCAGAACGAGTTTTAGCTACTAAAATTCTGGGGTTTTATAATAATGAAGGACTATCGAAACACCCTTGTCCGTACCAGTACCATGGTAGTTAATTTGGTCATTTTGGAATTTTCTAAAGTTCTATTTTCTTACGTTTTAGTCCCTAGATGTTGTGGATACAATTGCATGAGTAGGGATGATCGTTTTGAGCTGAGCTTTGACATAAATGCATGGAACTAAGCTAATTAAAGGTTGGTAATTCTAAAATGGGTTAAGTCCCTATGGTTTTCAAAAATTGCAATTTGGTCCCTAAATTGTAATTATAATTAATTGGATGTCGAATCGATGCGAGATTGAGTTGAGTTTTCACCTGCGATCAATATATACATGTAGGATAATAATTGTGCATCTAAACAAGATAAAGGAAAAAATGGATGTGTTTCGGGTTTTTTCTTCACGGTTTATTTCGGTAAACCTAATGTAGCTCGCTCGATTCGATCTTGTGACTAGGCCAGGTCAAGAGGGTTATATTTGGTGGTATCCGAGCCAAGTTTGTGATAATTGGAAGTTGGTATGATTGTTGTGAATTGTAATCTGATGTTTGATATGCGCGGTGGTTGCTATATGCCATGTTAGGGGGAAATTTGGGGAACCCATTGCCTTATTATTATAGTCTAAAATGTTATGATTTTGAAATAGGAGTCTTAGATCCTTACTTGAAGCTGGCCTAACTTTTTTGTTTTGAAATGATTATCATGCTTTAAATATATTGTTAGCATGATGGGACTGAGGAGAGAGTTGCGATCTGGTACGATTGCTGCTACCGTTGGGCAGGGAAACGAGGAGGATGTTGTACCTCATGGAGGGTTGTCGCCGCCCCCTCTTGATCCACCTACGAATGTGAAACAAGTGCCACCTGTGTCAGCTAGGCCAGGGTTGGGTGACATGGCGCCGTTGATTCAGGCCATGATTGGTGCTTTCCATGCAGATATTGTGGGTGCTCAAGTGCTGGCACCAGTAATTGGGCAAAGTTTGCCATTAGAGCATCTTTGTAATCTGGGCAGAGTTGAGTTTCGTGGTCTAGCACCATAGGCTTCTAAGGACTAGTTGGCTAGTACAAAGAGGATTTAGAGCATATGGG
Organism: Hibiscus mutabilis; assembly: GCA_019671005.1. Lineage (NCBI taxonomy): Eukaryota > Viridiplantae > Streptophyta > Magnoliopsida > Malvales > Malvaceae > Hibiscus > Hibiscus mutabilis. Next base: position 22,627,414 of record CM033724.1, read on the forward strand.
TTGCTCAAATACTCGTAAGTTTGGCTGTGCTGTGTCTCTATTGCGGGGAGATGCTTACACATGGTGGATTAGCACGATATCCGGGATGGTTACCGAGGATGTAACCTGGGAGTTATTTTGTGGTGCTTTTCGGAAGAAGTACCTAAGAGTCCGGTATCAGGAAGAGGAAACGAGAGTTTATGGCTTTGGTGCAGGGTAGTATGTCTGTAGCTGAGTATAAGGTGCAGTTTGTGAGGTTGAGCCAGTATACACCTGAGTTAGTTCTTGACGAGCGACAACAATGTGACTGTTTCTGCTATAAGCTTGTGTAGGAGGTTAAGACATACATGCTTGCTGCTGATTATACGGACCTTGATGTGTTGGTTACATGAGCCAAGGATGTTGAGCAGAATCTTGGTTTAGCTTCTGGGCCTCGAGGCTTTAGCTCTGGTAAGAGGGTGGCTAATTATAGTTTTGGCGGTGGTCAGGCCAAGAGATACCGTGACAGGAGGTATCGCCCAGATCAGAGGCGTGGTGGTGGTGCGGTTGGGCGTGGAGCGCAGGGGCAGGGTGCTAAGGTTCGAGCTCCGCACAACACCTGTTGGGCTTGTAGATCGTGTGAGCATCTAAGGCGAGATTGGCCTCGTTTGGCCAGAGAGGGTCAGACACCTACGACTGTTGTGGCCAATGCTTGTTGGAGTTGTGGGTCTAGTGACCATCTAAGACATGATTTCCCTTTGTTAGCTGGTGGTGGGCAGGGTGCTGCACCTGTTGTTGCTGGTTGTGGTCATGGCCATGGGCTGTTTCAGCGTAGAGATGGTGGGCAGAGGATTGTGGCTCATACCATTGCTATCCAGCCTGAGAAAGGTGGATCGGCTACGGTGTATTCGCACCGTGATGGTCGCAATGAAACTGATATGATTGTAGGTACTTTCACTTTACAGTCTTTGTCGTTGTATTTGCTGGTTGATTCTAGTTCTACCCATTCATACATCTTGAGTGAGTATGCATAGTTGCTTGATATACCTATTGAAATTCTTAATGTAGGTGTTAAAGTGACCGGTTCTCTTGGAGAGATAGTTGTAGTTAGGAAGTTGTATCGTAGGTGTCCGTGGATAGTGCAGTGACATGTGTTTGACATGGATTTCATGGAGTTGCCATTCCACGATTTTGATATTATATTAGGGATGGATTGGTTGACCGAGCATAGGGGTCGACTGAGGGGATTTGTGTTGACCCACACAAGATTGAGGCTGTGATGAGTTAGAAGGTGCCTAAATCTGTGATAGAAGTTCAGAGTTTCTTAGGGTTGGCTGGTTATTACCGTAGTTTTGTTAAGGGGTTCTCTAGTATAGCTGCTTAGTTGACCAAGTTGTTGTAGAAGAATGATCGTTTTGAGTGGATAGAGGATAGACAAAGGGCTTTTGAAAGGTTGAAGGAAGCTTTGACGCAGGCTCCAGTCTTGGTTCAGCCTAAATCAGGAAAAGAGTTCGTTGTTTATAGTGATGCGTCTTATGTTGGGCTTGGATGTGTGTTAATGCAGGAGGGTAAGGTAGTTGCGTATGCATCTAGACAATTGAAGGTGCATGAGCGTAATTACCACTCATGATCTCGAGCTTGCTACGGTTGTTTATGCTTTGAAGATTTGGAGGCATTACTTTTACGGTGATAAGTGTGTGGTTTATACGGATCATAAGAGTTTGAAGTATTTGATAATGCAGAAGGAGTTAAACCTTAGGCAACGAAGATGGTTAGAGTTGCTTAAGGATTATGATCTGACCATTGAATATCACCCAGGTAAAGCTAACGTTGTGGCAGATGCTTTGAGTAGAAAAGTTGCTGTAGAGTTAAGGGCTATGTTTGCTAGGTTGAGTGTGACGTGTGACGGTGGGTTGTTAGCTGGGTTGCAAGTAAAACTGTCCTTGTCGCAATTGATTAAGGGGAAACAAACGTATGATGAGAGTTTGGTACCGCATGTGAAGGATATCATGGGTGGGAATCCTACAAATTTTCATTTTAATAATGATGGGGTGTTGTGTTTTAAAGGTCGGATTGTGGTACCGGAAGATAAGGAGTTGAGGCATACCATTTTGACCGAAGCGCATGCTAGTTCGTTCACTATGCATCCTGGTAGTACTAAGATGTATCAAGGGTTGAAGGAAGAGTACTATTGGGTTGGTTTGAAGAAGGATGTGGCTGATTTTGTTGGCCAATGCATGGCATGTCAGCGTGTAAAGGCTGAACATCAGTTTCCTTCTGGGTTGTTGCAACCGTTGAGGATACCGGAGTGGAAATGGGAAAAAATCACCATGGATTTTGCGTCTGAGTTGCATTTGACACTGACCAAAAAGGATTCCATTTGGGTGACTGTGGATCGGTTCACAAAATATGTGCATTTTGTGCCAGTACATACGACTTATGCCTTGGGTAAGTTGGCCAAGTTGTATATTTCTGAGATTGTGCATTTGCATGGGGTGCCTAAATCCATAGTTTTAGATCGAGATCTATGTTTTATGGTAAGATTTTGGGTAAGTTTGCATCGTGCTCTTGGTACACGGTTGAATTTTAGTACCTCGTATCATCCTCAGACAGTTGGACAATCGAAGCATGTGATACAGGTCTTGGAGGATATTTTGAGGTGCTGTATCATTGAGTTCAAGGGAACGTGGGAGGAGCAGTTACCATTGGTGGAGTTTGCTTATAATAATAGCTATCAGGCTAGTATACAGATGGCACCGTACGAGGTGTTGTATGGTAGGAAGTGCTGTACACTGTTGTGTTAGGTTAAAGTTGGAGAAAAACATGTTTCCATGCCAAATGTGTTGAAAGGAACCAACGAGAAAGTTAAGTTGGTATGTGAGCGCTTGAAAGCGGCTGCAAATTGTTAAAATCCTATGCAGATTTGAGGCGTAGGGATATAGAGTATGCTGTTGGTGACCGTGTGTTTTTGAAAGTGTCACCATGAAAAAAGGTGATACGGTTTGGACATAAGGGTTAGCATAGTCCAAGATTTATTGGACCATATGAGGTTGTGGAGCGTGTAGGTCCTATGGCATATTGGTTGAGGTTGCCTCGCTAGTTAGAGAAAAATTCATGATGTATTTCATGTATCGATGTTACAGAGGTATTGGTCGGATCCATCACATATTATGTCAGTGGAGGATGTTGAGTTGAGGTCAGATTTATCTTATGATGAGGAACCAGTAGAGATCCTTGATACCAGCAGTAAGGTTCTACATGGCAAGACAATTGAGCTTGTTAAGGTGTTGTGGAGGCACTGCGGTGTTGAGGAAGCAACGTGAGAACGCAAGTCGAATATGTTGGAGCAGTTTTCGCATCTGTTTCCTCTAGGTAAAATTTTGAGGATGAAATTTCCTAAGTGAGGGAGAGTTGTAACGCCCCGATTTTGGGCCTAGCGATTTTGTGGCATGTTAGACGGTCTGGTGGATCAGGTTAGGGATTCGAGTTGAATTCAGGAGTAAATATTTTTTGGTAAGATAAAAATATGAAAAATTGGTTAAAAATCATATTTTAATATATGGTTAATATTGGTCAAAACAATTTTGGAAAATGGGTTTTGGAAGGGTGGCATTTTGGTAAGTGACCAAAATGTAATTTTTTGAAAACTGTTTTTAAAGGTGAGTAAGATGAAAAGGGTCAAATTCTTAGAATCCTTAAAGAGCTATATTACCATGTTTTGGCTGATGGTTTCTCCCTCCAATTAAGATATTATAACATGTGTTTTAAAGATAATTAAAAGAGTTTTGTTATTAAAAAGTTAATTATTGGATTAAAAGAAATTTTACGTAACTTTTCTTTCAACTTTTTCTCTCCATTTCTTTTATGCCAAACACTCTTATTTTCATCAAATCACAGAGGTGAGAGACTTGTTTTCTTGATTTGTAAATGATTCTTTATCTTTGATTTACAAAACCTTATTGAAATCTTGTGTTTTCCTAGCTTTAATCAACCAATTGAGGGAGAAATCACACAATAGAGGTAAGGTTCATTTTTTCCTCTATTGAATGGTTCTTTATTGATATTTCCAAGTATTTGATCCTTGATTTATGTTTTATAAACTGATTTTGTGTTTTTATATTGGTTAATTGATTTAATTGGTTAAATTTGATAAAATAGTGAAAGATCCGAACTAGATCTGTTTTCTAGTGTTCATGATTGATTTTAAACATATTTTGGATGTATTATATTGTTTTTAAGTTGATTTTAACAATAGAATCCCGAAACTCTTGAATCTCTAGTTGATAAGGTAGTTAGATTTGTGTTTTTGTGGAGTTGTGGTGGCTGTGTAGTTGCTGGAAGTATTTGGATGAATTAATCCTGTTTTAAGTGTTAATTGATGTTATAGAAGTGTTATATTGTTAGATTGTGGCCGAGTTGTGTTTGGAAAGGATTAGATGATGATTTCAGTTGTTGTGATTGAGTAATTGTGAGAGAATTGTGGAAGTTTGTGAGGATTTGTTGTTGCATTGTTCTGAATGCATTGAGATGCATTAATCCTCTGTTGCAATGAAATTAAAATAGGGGAAGTTGATCTAGAAGTGATCGGTGAAGCTTTAGAGGCTTCTAACGTTTGATTTCGCGTCGACGAATCGAGGTTTCATGTATTGGTGAGTGAGAACGTGGATTCCAGCTTTGGAATGTTTTAGAAGTGGTTTGTGGGAGTTTAAACTAAGCTTTAAACGCTGGTTTAAACTCAGAAGTAAGTATAACATGGTTTTCTCTCTCGGTCATGCTAGAATGAAATGATTTTATACACTTGTTTTGAATTACATTGTACGTACTGTAAAGCATGTTTTAAAAGTATGTAAGATACTGTTTTGAGCATGAAATGCTGAATGTTGCACATGGTAAGTGATCCTTGTAGGTATACGGTTTATACTTGTGATTTAAGTATGTGTTGTTGCTTGGAAAATGATTCGGTTTAATGCTTATAAAAACAGTGAGGTAAATGGTAAATGGTGAATTATATTGGCAAGTGATGTGGTTTAAAAATATTATCGGATATAATTGGTCGGCCATAGGTGTAATATCCCAAAATTTGGCCAGTGACAAAATGTAATTTTTGAAAGTTTTAAGGTTAAAGTATAAACTTTGGAAAAGTTTGGGGACTGAAGTATAAATTTCCCCAATAAGTAATTTTACTCAGTATAAGAGTGAACCGGATCGAAATAAGTAACTTGATATCGGTTTTAAGAATTAAGATGCAGTAAAAGGTATTGAATTTGGATCTAATAAAATTATTGAGCGTGGTCAGGCCAGGGAAATGTTAGGATGGGCGACCTCCGGGAAGGTCCCATAAAAGTGTTTCTGATCAATATTTTGGATTCAGTAAGAGTAGAGAATATTTGTATGGATTATCGATAAAGGATTTCTAAGAGAAATTTTATTCTATAAAGATTTTCGATAATTATCGGAATAATAGACTGAGTTAGGAAAATTCAGTCTAAGTCCTTGGGAAAGGAAATTTTTATGAGATGATAATTTTTATTTTCCTAAAATATGGAAATATAGAATATTTGGAATAAATTTGATAGTTCGGAAAAGGTAAAATCACAGTAGAAGTATTTTACGAATATAGGGAGATCGAATCAAAATTTCAGAGGCTATTCCATAAGCTATGGGAAAGTCATAAAATAATATTTATGGATTAGAGGTTGGTTGGAAATGAACTAATTTAGTTGGATTGTAATGGGATGACAATTTTGAAACAAGCTAGTAAATAAAAACTAGTTGGGGGCAAATTGGTCATTTTGCCCCAATGGCATTTTTGAAATATTTAAAAAGTTACAAGGATAATTTTGGAAGAAGGAAATGGAAGAGTAAATCTTGGCCCTTGATTGATGATAAGATCAATCTCAACTGTTGGATTAAAAGGGTATTTTAGTAATTTCACTATCTAAATGAATTTAAAATTCATTTATACAAGACAAGTGTCCAAATTAGATTAAAAACAAAAGATGAAGACCATTCTTCATCCATGGAATCCTGAAAATGAGAGGGGAGAAGAGAAAAAAATTTCCAAGTTCGATTTAAGCCCCGAAACTCGATTTTCAGGTAATCTTTTCAACTACAAAGTTGTTCTACTCTTCATGCTCTATCTTTTGATGTCAATAATTCATGGAATACATGCTTGACTGATGAGAATTTTGATGAGAAAGAAATTAGGGTTTATGGACTAAATTGGGGGTTTTGAGATTTTATGATTCTATGTTGAAATTTAAGTTGAAATTAAGTTGTTATGATGATAAAATCATGTTTTTGAGTTGAGATTTAAACCCTACTTATTTTAGTTTGTATGAAGATGATTAGGGTTTATGGATTCAAGTTTGATTTAGGGTTTGTGATGTTGGATAAATGATCTAGTAAGCTTGAATTTGTTATTTGGAAGCAAAACCCTAAATTAAAGGTATAGGGACCATTTTGGCAGTTTTGAAAGTTAAAGGACTAATCTGAATTTTTATGATTTTGAAGTGTATTTATGTTATTAATGATGTTGGAGATGCGAAATTGAAGTTAGAATGTTAAATTGAAGTTGAATCAAAGTAGTGACCATTTTGACAAATTGTCAAAATTAAGTGACCATTTCAGCAAGGAGGTTTTTGATAAGGATTAAATCTGAATTTTAGTTGAAATAATAGAATTCAAGTGGTAATGTTGATTTGAGGACTAATTTGCAAAGTTAAGAAGCTTGAATCATTATCTTTGCATTTTTAGTGACTATTTCAGAAAGAATGGAAAATTAGAGGGAATTATTTTTGAATAATTATTTGATGAAGAAAGTGATACATTAGTGGTTTGAATCAAGTAAGGGGACCAAATTGACAAATAGCAAAGTAAGGAGAAATTAGTATAAAGTTTGAAGTTATTTATGGAAGTTGTGTAGGAAAACTGGATTTGGCAATAAGTTTGAAAATTCACCATAAATTCTACAAAAATGGTTAGAAGGTGAATTTTATACCTATGTAAAGATTTGTTTATCTAGTTTCTCTTCCAACAAACGGAAACTGATTTCGAGTTCTGACTAAAAAGATATGAATTTTTAAGTAGTGAAAGGTCAGAAAACAGTATGGCAGTCTGTTCCGAAATCAACACTGGAAATTGACTTTGAAAATTCGCCATAAATCGTACAAGTTGAATTTGGGCTATTAATTTATATGGTTGAAACGATTATTGAATCTAGTTTCTTTCAGAACAAACAGAATCGAATTCCAGGTTGTAGATTATTTTATAGAAATATTTCTTTGAAGGTAGTGCAATCTGCCAAAAAAATGAGAATTGATACATTTTGTATCTAAGGTTAATTAGTAATCTTGAAAAGGGTTAATGGAAGTTCTAAATGGTTATTAAGGACCAAAATGAGTTTTGGACAATATAAGGAAGGAAAGAGGAAATTTGTATATTCAAATGATTAGATTTGATAGCATGTTTGAAAAATTGTTAGATTTGTATCTAACAAATGTTGTTTATATTCATGTGATTAATGAAGTTTGGATACAAATCAAAGAGGATTCGAGATACTATAAAGGAAAAGATCAAGTAGAATTTAGTGAGGCATACTATTACATGGCCAGGTGAGTGCATTTCTAAATGTTTGCATTACATTGAAAATGGCATTGCATTTCTCTATAATACATGATATGATACAATGCTCAACATGGCAAGCTTGATGGAATACCAGGTATGAATTATTGTTTGCATAAATGACGATGCATTATGCGTACATGGAATATAGATAATGACAAGATTAAAATGAAACAAGATACACCCTGGGGATCAAATCCTATAGTGCAAAATGAATTAACGAGGTGTTTATTATAAGGAGCAAAGAGCGTCCTTATATGAGGAGCAAAGAGCGTCCTCTCGAGTACGTACTCTACAAGGCACTACGGTGTAGATAGGCTAAGGTGTTTCCATGGACCTCTAGCCAGACACGATGATAATAATAACAAGATGTTAAATGATACAGATGTTACATGATTACATTATACAATATACAGATGTTACATGATACATGATATAGATGTTACATGATTACATGATACATGATACAGATGTTACATGATACATGAAAAAGATGTTACATGATTTCATGATACATGAAAAAGAAGTTACATGTTACATGACAGAGAAATACATGACATACATGATAGAAATGTTATTGATATATGATAGACATGTTACATAATACATGATAGAATACATGATATGAAAATGATTGCATAATGAAAACATGACCATGATGAATATATGACATATGTACATTGTGATATACTTTTCATGTTATAGAGAAAACGAAATGCACTTTTATATATGACATATTGTATTACATTATTTCAGGATTTTAAAATAAATAAGTTTAACTACCTCACTAAGTTCGTACTTAGCGTGTGTCTTATGTCACGCGTAGGTTTTCTGGAAATCGTCTATCGACGAGGAGCACAAACTTGGGAAAAATCAAGTTACTACAATAAGTTTAGTAAGTACGTCTTTATCATAATTTGATAGACTAGTGGGCATGTAAGTATTTTAAAGTTGAATTGTCTACAACATAAGTTTACAATGTAATTATATGCTTTTATGGATGGATAAGTTTAGAAATACGAATTGTTAACAATAGCAAAATCTTTGATACGGGTAAAATGTTGTTTAGCCCTAATCGTGTAAAACTTTTAAAATCAAGAAAGGGTTTAGGTAGCTTGCATAGTTTCACCCTGAATTATATTGTTTTTATTTTAATAATTCAATTATAAATTTTGTAAACCAATTCAGGGTCAAAACTAACTGCTCCTAGACGACATAGTTTTAAATTTAAAATCGAGAAAAGGTTAAACTACAAATTAAATTTTGGTATAAAAAAATTTAAGTCAAGATTTCTTCCAATGATTTCGTAATAATGTATATTCGGTCTACGCCCATACGTTAAGGGTGTTACAATAGGATTGATAGTGCACTATAATAAGTCACCTTGGATGTTGAGGGGTTTTACACAGTGTACCGAATACTCTGTCTAAGTACCCTAACGATCAAGGGGTTATATGGTACCATAAACTCCCGTTAGTGGATTAAGCGTCTAACCGACAAGTGGGGTTGGTGTCCCCGTGGGTTGTAAGTGTACCCGATTGTAATGTACCGCAATTTTGATTGTATCGCTATTCCGGTTGAGATGGCTTAAAGTGTTGCGAGGACACTTATTTGAATCCAACGATTTTGGTAAAGGAACTTGGTTATGATCACTTGTAATCCAATATAATTGTTGATGTATCTTTGAAAGGTTTATGTTGTATAATGTGATTTATACTTGTTTACTCTTTAAGCTTTGCATATGGTTGTTATGCACGGGAAGGCTTAAATTGAGGTTGAGCAATGGGATTTGCTATTGATTAATGATGCATGTTGCATAAGGTTTAATATGCTGGTTTTTTAAAGATGTTAAGTGCATGGTTTTCAAGGCATGATAATGTTTTAGTAGGCGATTGAAATGAGATTTCAATGTAATGTTAAGTAATGGTTTTAATGCATTGATGGTGTGTTGTTTTTGAGCACTCCTCGCTAAGCCTAGTGTGCTTATGCTCTCTTTGACCATCAATACAGAGATTTAAGGGTTTGGAAGGTAGCGAGAAGCAAGGGATCACAACAAGACTTGGTAACCAAAGTATGTTTTTGGATTAGACTATAAGTAATAAGGCAATTGGGGTTCCGTTGTTGTTTTTGGGATAAGTTTTGTTAAACTCCTTGATCGAGCAAGTTTGTTTTCTTGCTCTTGGTTTGTAAATGGCCATTAATGATTATTTATGGTGATGGTTTGAAGTTTCATGCTTTGCTTGATTGGTTTTCTAGGAAGCATGCCTCTAGATTTACAATTGAAGTATGATGCCTTGTGTTGATGTTGAAACTAGTTGTTTTGGTGTGTTTTGATCCTTGAATATGTTGGATGTGTTTTAGGGGCATTTAAGGATGTTTTGGTTTGGTCAAAAGCATGTTAAACCATCAAAAATGGATAATTCAGGTCTAGGCGTACCGGTACGAGTGTTCCTATTTCGGTACGAGTAAGCCATTCCAGGCTTATCATACCGGTACGTGGGTAACTATTTCGGTACGGGTCTAGGCAAATTTGGCCAGTGCTTTGGTACTCGATGAGGCATTTCGATTCAGTACAGTGTTTTCATGAAAGGCATTTTGATACGCGAGGGTGTATCAAAACGGGTTTTAGCTACTGGAATTATGGGGTTTTATAATAATTAAGGCGTATCGAAACACCCTTGTCCCTACCGTACGGTGGTAGTTAATTTGGTTATTTTAGAATCTTCTTAAGTTTTGTTTTCCTAAGTTTTAGTCCCTGGATGTTGTGGATGCAATTGCATGAGTAGGGATGATCATTTTGAGCTGAGCTTTGACATGAATGCATGGAACTGAGATAATTAAAGGTTGGTAATTCTAAAATGGATTAAGTCCCTATGGTTTTCAGAAATTGCAATTTGGTCCCTAAATTGTAATTACGGTTAATTGGATGTCGAATCGATGCCTGATTGAGTTGAGTTTTCACCTGCAACCAGTATATACATGTAGGATAATAATTGTGCATCTAGACAAGATAAAAGAAAAAAATGGACGTGTTTCGGGTTTCTTCTTCATGGTTTACTTCAGTAAACCTAATGTAGCTGGCACGGTTCGGTCTTGCTACTAGGCCGGGTCGAGGGGGTTACAGTACGCCTTGTAAAATATTTGTACTGGTGTCGGTACACGAGTTTGCGTACCAGTACACCCCCTACATTTTTAAAGAGCCATACCGATACGAGGGGTACCGTATCGGTACGCGAATTGGTCACTAGAATTTTGAGTTTTGGGAAATCATAAGGGGTATCGGTATGTGGTCAAGACTGTATCGGTACGAGTGGGTCAATACATCGTATCAATACGGTGGTACGTGTATCGGTACGAGAAGCTGTTATGGTCGTTGGTATTGTAATATCCTATTATTGGATTAGTGACAAAAACGTAAAGAATCAAAAGTTAGTGGTTTTAGTTCAGTGACTAAAACGTAAAGTTTTAAATTTTGGTGACAAAAGTGAAAAGTTGAGAAAAGTTCAAGGACCAATATGGTAATTTTCCTAATAATTATTTTTATTTCATAACTGAATAGATCATCTAAGGGTGTGGATCGAATATAAAAACTATGGTTTGATATGATGTTTCTAGTATTGGGAAATTACAGTTAAAGTTTAAGTGTAATTTGGGTAATCGTGTGAGCTCGGATTTTTATGAAAATTTGAAGGAAGTCTTAGGAAGACCCAAGGAATATGACATTGAAGTTTTGAATTGTGGTTGGTCGGTTTAGATTTGATTCTATTCAGTATTTTGAATAGGTGATGGAATGGCATTTTGGAGGATATAAAGATTCATTGATGGCAAAATGGTCATTTTACCCATACTTTTAATTATAATTGATTTGATGATAAGGTTGAGTATAGGTGTTGATTCATAATTGGTCATAACCCAAGGGTGAAATCGACATTTTACTATGAAGGAAGATTTTTGTTTTAAATTAAAGATTTAATTGCCATTTAGCATTAATCAAAGAAAGAAAAATTTGAAATCTTTGCTCATCTTTTCTCTCAAGTGTTGAACCTCAAGGGGACTAGGTAAGGAGTTTTTCAATTCAATTTTTAGCTTGATTTGTTTGATTTTTGGCTAGAGACATGAAACAAGAAAATGATCTCCATTGAATTCTCTATCTTTTGGTATAAGTTTTGCTTAGTTTCCATGTCTCTAGGTTGAGATTGATGATTAGGGTGGTTGAAGAACATGTTAGGTTTTCATGTTTTAAGGTTCAATCAAGTTGGAAATGGTGTTGTAGTGTTGTTTCTATGCTTGAAATGATCAAAATCTCTTGGAAAACCTATAGGGACCAATTCGACTATAAGAAGAAAATTAGGGGAAATTTTGTGAAAATTTATTTGATGAAGGAAATGATTAGAATGATGTTTTCTAAGTTGAATTATGTTGTTGGAGTCAAGACAACATCATTTTAGGACTATTTTGTGAATTTTGCAAATTACGTTAAATAAGTGAGAAATTTGAAAATAATCAAGAAGCATGGTTATGTTGTTTGCTATGATACAAGGATCATTTATGTTGTTTGCTATGATACAAGGATCATTTTGGTATTAAATTTTTTTAAAATGGAGATGAAATGTGGAAGTTTCCAAATTTTAGTTTATAAACCCTAAGAGAGAGAATTTAGGGTTTAAAGTGAAATTATTAAATTCTTGGTTGCAATGTGCAATTTGAGATGAGATTAAAGTTTAGGAAGCATTGTTGTTGCAAAGAAGTACTTAGTTGAAAATATTAAATTTTCCAACTTGGTATGTACATGTATTAGTAAGAGTTGGAGGTATACTTATATTTAATGTACATACAGATAACAAGCAAGCTCGAGATCAAACGGGTGAAGAAAGAAGATAAAAGGTGCAACCAAGCTTAGTGAGGCTAGTATAAAGTTTACTTTTGAAAGTGTCAAGGTGAGTGTAATGGATGTATAGCATGATTTTTATGTCATTTATCATATATTTGACATATTAGAAATATGTCAAAGGTTGGAAACACATGCATGGATCACTAATTATTTTTAGAATGTTATTTTGGATATGAAATATTCAATATGCATATTTGTTGCCATGTATGATATTATGATTGACATAAAGCCCAATGTATGAGATAGGGAATTAAAAGTATAGTTGGATATCCATAGAGTCATAAACAACTGTATAGATATTCTAAGCACTTCGGTGCAATATTCATAAATACACATTGAGGGTATACTCATGCAAGGTTTGGGTATACGGAAACACTTAGGGTGTTAAGCACTACGGTGCAATTTCATTAATACTCAATGAGGGTATACTCATGCAAGGTTTGGGTATACGGAAGCACTTAGGGTGCTAAGCACTACGGTGCAAATAATACACTATACTCAAGTAAGTATAGGGGGGATGACTCGTGTACATAGATTTCCTTAATTCGATACTTGGGCTAAATGAATTGAAAAATAGGATAAAAGCTTGAAAGCTCGATGATAAATATGGCAACGGTAATGGTAATAATCAGAGTTATTACCATGTGATATGTTATTATATTATATATATCATGCCATATATGCTATTAAGCATAAAATGGTAAGTGGTCATATGCATTGTTATTGTATTATATTGATATTTATGTTAAGTTGCATTTGAATTAAATGTTGTTGCCTCACTAAGTATATGCTTAGCGTATGATGAATTTCATGCGTAGGTCCTAATGGAGCTTTGAGGGAAGAGTAGCCGAGCACCACTTTCTCATTTTGTGAGGTATATCTCCATACTCATTGTAATGTTAATGACATCCATCATTTCTTTTGGAAATGTACTAGATGGCATGTATAATTAGTGGGGTTTGTAATAACTTATCACCAAATATGGTTGGTTAATAGTTGTTTTTATGTGATTGATGAACCTAGTAAGCTTTATTATGGTTATAAATGGTAATGAACTAAGTTTTTAGTAAACATGGGTCCTAAGATAGAAAGTTAAAAATCTATCCAGAATCGTATGCAAAGGCAGTGTGTTTGTAAAATCAGTATAAATTCCATAATTGGACTTAGAGAGTGGATCTTATGTGTATGAACTGGAAATTTTTTCCAGTTTCTTACAAAACAAACGGTGACTGGCTTCGAGTTGTATGTAAAAAGTTATGAATTTTTATTTGAAGGTAGGTCAGAAAATGGGGCAGCAGAATTTCAGAAATTCTGAGCTGTGACGTGAATCTAAGGATTTATTTGAATTTTTATGTAATGAGTTTGGGTTAATAATTTATATGGTTAGAAAGCTTAATGAATCTAGTTTAATTATAAAATTTCGGAATGAATTTTTGATGTCTTTAAAATTTTTATAAATTTTTAAGTAAAGGCAGTGCAGGCTGCCAGTTTTCTAAGCCAAAAAAATAGAAGGGTTTAATCTTAGTTAGTAACATCACTGACTAGTATTTGACAATGAATACGGGAAAGGGTGTTACATTAGTTGGTATCAGAGCTACATGTTTAGACGATTCTGGATAGAAATTGAGTTTAAAAAGGAGTGAGAATTGTATACATGCCACTAAGATGTCATAATTACAGATGATTATGTGTAGATACTCTGATGCTCTATAATTAGTAATGCTACTCTATATTAAGAAAATTGTTGAAAATGTGTTCTGTTCAGATGTTGGACCATCAGGATTCTAGACATGCGTTTGAACAGGAGGTCCCTGTTCATAGTGGGAGTAACGAGGTAAATCAGAATGTACCTCAGGAGCAATATCAAGGTCAGGTACCTGCACAAGGACAACAAGACATGTCGGTTCAGGACCGTGGACTATTCTGCCGACGTTAGATGATATTTTTTAAATAGACAAAAACTGGTATACGTACCAAGGGAGTTGAAAAAGATGAAGGCATTAGAATTTCAAGGTGATTTCGATGTTGACCCAATGTCTGCGGACTTACGGTTAAATGATATTAAAATCATTTGGATACTATCGGTGTGATGATCAAGGAGAACTTGAAGGTGTCACATCACTTTTGATGAGACTTGCTCGAATTTGGTGGACCACTATTATCGCTCGATTCCTCGGGAACGAGTTACTTGGGAATTCTTTTTACAAGAGTTCCGAACAAATACGTTGGGGATGTTTTCATTGAGGATATGAGGAATCAATTTCTGAATTTGAAGCAAGCGGTGATTAGTATATGAGTATGAATGTGAGTTTAATAAGCTTAGCCGGTTTGCTCTGAGAATTTCTTCCTTCGAGAAGCACAGAGTTACTAGATTTGTGGGAGGTCTAGATCCGAAGTATAAGAAATTCTTCGTTGCTCTTGATTTGTCTGTATTTCAAGAGGTGGTCAACCGTGCCAAAGGGATGGAACGAGTAGAGTAGGAAGAAGCTTGAGATAAGAAAGCACAGTCAACCAAGCGACCTGGAGGTCCCAGTGTTTTACCCTAGTCTAAACGTGGTAAAGGATTTCAGCAGCAAGGATCAGCTGGATCAATGTTGTCTGTAAAGAATAAGTCTTCTGCTGGTAAATCTAAACAAGTCCACAATCGAACGAGTGGAGCTAAAGGCGGTGAATTTTGGATCCAATCTGAATGCAATACTTGTGGAAAAATGCACTGGGTCGGTGTTGGTATGCAGGAGATAGTATGTTATCAATGTGGGGAGCCGGGTCACTTCAAACGTGAATGTCAAGAATTACAAGAAAAGTAATTCGTGGCTGCTTCTTAGAAAAATAAAGGAAACCGAGGTTGGAATTTTCATCAAGGTGCATCAGAAGTTTCATCCAACCTGAAAGGCAAAGCTCCTGCACGTGTATATAATATCAAGACCACAGAGGGTAAAGATGATCCCGATGTGATATCAGGTACGCTTGAACTCTTTGATAGACCTATTTTTGCACTAATTGATCCTGGTTCCACTCATTCATATATTAGTTCTAGAATCATACTAGAAAGAAACATTCCAGTAGAACTAATTACAAGTGAGGTGGTAGCAACCAATCCGTTAGGCCAGAGTGCTAAGGTCAAAAGATTTTGCAAGTCGGTGTCCTATTAAAATTCAGAACATGGATCTCCCCATTGACCTTATGGAATTACCATTTTGTGAGTTTGAAATAATATTGGGGATGGATTGGTTATTCGCATATGATCTTTGTGGTGGAGTGCCGATTAAAAGATTAATTTTAAAGGCACTAAATGGATCACGAATATTATTCGTGGGTGAAAAGCTGAATCATCATAGTGATGTTATTTTGGTTGTGGATGCAAATGAGATGTTGATGGATGGTTGTGAAACATATTCAACTCCCGAAATTGATACCTTGAAGCAGGGAGTGAAAATAGAAGATATACCTACGGTGCGGGAATTTCCAAATGTATTCCCAAAAGAATTACCAGGATTACCTCTAGATATAGAGGTAGAATTTGGAATTGATGTATTACCTGGTACAACACCCATATCGATGGCACCGTATCGTATGGCACCTACTGAACTCTGATAACTCAAGTCACAGCTACAAGAATTACAGAATCGAGGTTTTATACGACCAAGTATATCACCATGGGGAACACCCGTATTATTTGTAAAGAAGAAAAATGGATCGATGCGATTGTGTATTGATTATCGTCAACTTAATAAAATGTCTATAAAGAATAAATATCCTTTGCCAAGAATTGATGATCTTTTTGATCAATTAAAGGGGGCAGCAGTGTTCTCTAAGATTGATCTTCGATCGGGTTATCACCGATTGAAGATTAAGGAGTAGGATATTCCAAAGACGGCTTTAAGGACTCGATATGGACATTACGAGTTCGTGGTAATGCCATTTGGATTAACTAATTCCCCAGCAGCATTTATGGATTTGATGAACCGAACTTTTCAGCCATACCTGGACCAGTTTGTAGTTTTATTCATAGATGATATCCTGGTTTATTCTAAAACCAAGGAGGATCATGATGTTCATCTTAGAATAGTTCTTCAGATTTTGAGGGAGAAGAAGTTATATGCCAAACTATATAAATGTGAGTTTTGGCTTTCGAAGGTGACATTTCTTGGACATATAGTATCGGCTGAAGGAATTCGGGTTGATCTTCAGAAGATTCAAGCTATCATGGAGTGGAAACCTCCTAAAAATGTTGCAGAGGTTAGAAGTTTTCTCAGATTGGCAGGATATTACCGCCGATTCGTGAAAGATTTCTCGATGATTGCAGCACCTATTACCAAACTGCTCAGGAAGAATGTATCTTTTGTGTGGACTAAAGAATGTCAAAAAAGCTTTGAGAGATTGAAGAAAATTTTGACAGAAGCTCCGGTGTTAGTTCAACTTGAATCGGGTAAGAATTTTGTGGTGTATAGTGATGCATCACATAATGGTTTGGGTTGTGTACTTATGCAAGATGGGAAAGTGGCGGCTTATGCTTCTAGGCAGCTTAAAACTCATGAGATGAATTATCCTACTCATGATTTGGAGTTAGTTGCGGTTGTTTTTGCTTTAAAAATTTGGCACCACTATTTATATGGTGAAAAATGTTATATATACACAGACTATAAAAGCCTGAAATATCTTTTAACGCAGAAGGAGCTGAATCTAAGACAAAGATGATGGATTGAGCTAATAAAGGAATATGACGCAATTATTGATTATCACTCGGGAAAGACTAATGTGGTGGCTGACGCACTTAGCCAAAAGATGTTTTCAGCTCTACGAATATTGAATGCTCAATTATCAATATTGGATGATGGTGCTTTACTTGATGAGATGAACATCAGGTCTACTTTGATAGACAAAATAAAAGAATCACAGGAAAAAGATGAAAATTGTTTAGAGAAAAAGAAGAAAGCTGAAAGAGGAGAATCTACAGACTTCGAAGTGAAGTCCAATGGATGTTTATATTATAAAGGACGTGCTTATATTCCTGAAGATGAAGAATTGAAAAAGGAAATTCTTACAGAAGCACACTATAGTCCTTTAACGATGCACCCGGGAGGAAATGAAATGTATTAGGATTTTAAGAGATAACATAATTCGTATCTAAATGCTTAACTTGTCAGCAAGTTAAAGCAGAACATCAAGTGCCATCAGGGTTACTTCAACCAATTGCTATTCCAGAATGGAAATGGGAGAAAGTGACTATGGATTTTGTAACTGGATTACCATTGACGCCGAGTAGGAAAGACTCGATCTGGGTGATTGTGAATCGATTAACCAAATCAACACATTTCCTGCCAGTCAGAACTGATTTCTCTTTGAATAAATATGCAGAGTTGTATATTTGGGAGATTGTTAGACTACATGGAGTTCCTGTTTCCATTGTGTCTGAAAGAGATCCCAAGTTTACTTCTAGATTCTGGAAAGCACTACATGAAGCATTGGGTACTCGATTGCATTTTAGTACTTCCTTCCACCCGCAAACTGATGGACAATCAGAGAGAACAATTCAGATTTTGGAAGATATGCTTAGAGCTTGTGTTGTTGAGTTTGCAGGCTCGTGGGAAAAGTACTTACCATTGGCTGAATTTGCGTATAAAAACAACTATTAGTCAAGCATTAAAATGGCACCGTATGAAGCTCTATATGGAAGAAAATGTCGAACACCATTAAATTGGTTTGAGTTGGAAGATCGCAAGATTGTTGGGCCTGATTTGATTCATGAAGTAGAAGAAAAAGTGAAGATAATTTGAGATAATCTAAAGGCAGCTTTCGATAGACAAAAAGCTTATGCAGATTTAAAAAGAAAAGACATTGAATACCAGGTAGGAGACAAGGTATTTTTGAAAGTTTCACCATGGAAGAAAATAATGCGATTCGGAAGAAAAGGGAAGCTTAGCCCCATATTTATTGGTCCGTATGAGATCTTGAAAAGTGTTGGACTGGTGGCTTATCAATTGGATTTACCACCAGAAATGAGCAATATTCATGATGTTTTTCATGTATCGATGCTACGCAAATATAGGTTGGATCCTTCACATGTCATTTCACCTACAGAAGTTGAAATACAACAAGATTTGACATTTGAAGAAGAACCAGTAAATATTTTAGCTCATGGGGTGAAGAAATTGAGGAACAAATAGATTCCATTGGTTAAGGTGCTCTGGAAGAATCACAAAGTGGAAGAAGCCACTTGGGAACATGAAGAGCGAATGAAAGAACAGTACCCACATTTGTTTAATCCAGGTACGTTCTAAAAATTCGAGGACTATTTTTTTAAGGGAGAGAATTGTAATATCCCATTATTGGATTAGTGACCAAAACGTAAAGAATCAAAAAGTTAGTGGCTTTAGTTTAGTGACTAAAACGTAAAGTTTTAAAGTTTGGTAACAAAAGTGAAAAGTTAAGAAAAGTTTAAGGACCAATATGGTAATTTTCCCAATAATTATTTTTATTCCATAAATGAATAGATCATCTAATGGTGTGGATCGAATATAAAAACTATGGTTTGATCCGATGTTTCTATTATTGGGAAATTACGATTAAAGTTTAAGTGTAATTCGGGTAATCGTATGAGCTCGAAATTTTATGAAATTTTGAAGGAAGTCTTAGGAAGACCCAGAAATATGATTTTGAAGTTTTGAATTGTGCTTGATCGGTTTAGATTTGATTCTATTCAGTATTTTGTATAGGTGATGGAATGGCATTTTGGAGGATATAAAGATTCATTAATGGCAAAATGGTCATTTTACCCATACTTTTACTTATAATTGATTTGATGATAAGGTTGAGTATAGTTGTTGATTCATAATTGGTCATAACCCAAGGGCAAAATGGACATTTTACTATAAAGGAATATTTTTGTTTTAAATTAAAGATTTAATTGCCATTTGGCATTAATCAAAGAAACAAAAAAATTTGAAATCTTTGCTCATCTTTTCTCTCAAGTGTTGAACCTCAAGTGGACTAGGTAAGGAATTTTTCAATTTAATTTTTACCTTGATTTGTTTGATTTTTGGCTAGAGACATGAAACAAGAAAGTGATCTCCATTGAATTCCCTATTTTTTGGTATAAGTTTTGCTTAGTTTCCATGTCTCTAGGTTGAGATAGATGATTAGGGTGGTTGAAGAACATGTTAGGTTTTCACGTTTTAAGGTTCAATCAAGTTGGAAATGGTGTTGTAGTGTTGTTTCTATGCTTGAAATGATGAGAATCTCTTGGAAAACCTATAGGATCAATTCGGCTATAAGAAAAAAATTAGGGGAAATTTTGTGAAAATTTATTTGATGAAGGAAATGATTAGAATGATGTTTTCTAAGTTGAATTATGTTGTTGGAATGAAGAAAACATCATTTTAGGACTATTTTGTGAATTTTGCAAATTGGGTGAAATAAGTGAGAAATTGAAAATATTCAAGAAGCATGGTTATGTTGTTTGCTATGATGCAAGGATCATTTTTTGGTATTAAAATTTTTTGAAAATGGAAATGAAATGAAATGTGGAAGTTTCCAAATTTTAGTTTATAAACCCTAAGAGAGAGAATTTAGGGTTTAAAGTGAAATTATTAAATTCTTGGTTGCAATGTGCAATTTGAGATGAGATTAAAGTTTAGGAAGCATTGTTGTTGCAAAGAAGTACTTAGTTGAAAATATTAAATTTTCCAACTTGGTATGTACATGTATTAGTAAGAGTTGGAGGTATACTTATATTTAATTTAATGTACATACAGATAACAAGCAAGCTCAAGATCAAACTAGTGAAAAAAGAAGATAAAAGTGCAACCAAGCTTAAGTGAGGCTAGTATAAAGTTTACTTTTGAAAGTGTCAAGGTGAGTGTGTAATGCATGTATATTTTTATGATTTTTTTATTTGTCATTTATCATATTCAAAACACATGCATGGATTACTAATTATTTTTAGAATGTTATTTTTGGATATGATATATTCATATGCATATTTGTTGCCATGTATGATATTATGATTGACATAAAGCCCAATGTATGAGATAGAAAATTAAAAGTATAGTTGGATATTCCATTGAGAGTCATAAACAGTTTGTATAAATATTCGGTGCAAATTAATACTCAATGAGGGTATACTCATGCAAGGTTTGGGTATGCACTTAGGGTGCTAAGCACTACGGTGCAAATAATATTCAATAAATTTCCTTAATTGAAACTTGGGCTAATTGAATTGAAAAAGGATATACTCATGCAAGGTTTGGGTATTATATTATATATATCAGACACTTAGCATAAAATGGTAAGTGATCATATGCATTGTTATTGTATTATATTGATATTTATGTTAAGTTGCATTTGAATTAAATGTTGTTGCCTTACTAAGTATATGCTTAGCGTATGATGAATTTCATGCGTAGGTCCTAAAGGAGCTTTGAGGGAAGAGTAGCCGAGCATCACTTTCTCATTTTGGGAGGTATATCTCCATACTCATAGTAATGTTAATGACATCCATCCTTTCTTTTGGAAATGTACTAGATGACATGTATAATTAGTGGGGTTTGTAATAACTTATCACCAAATATGGTTGGTTAATAGTTGTTTTTTGTGATTGATGAACCTAGTAAGCTTTATTATGGTTATAAATGATAATGAACTAAGTTTTTAGTAAACATGGGTCCTAAGAAGAAAGTTAAAAATCTATCCAGAATCGTATGCAAAGGCAGTGTGTTTGTAAAATCAGCATAAATTCCATAATTGGACTTAGAGTGTGGATCTTATATGTATGAACTGGAAATTTTTTCTAGTTTCTTACAAAACAAACGGTGACTGATTTTGAGTTGTTGTAAAAAGTTATGAATTTTTATTTGAAGGTAGGTCAGAAAATGGGGCAGCAGAATTTCAGAAATTCTGGGCTGTAACGTGAATCTAAGGATTTATTTGAATTTTTATGTAATGAGTTTGGGTTAATAATTTATATGGTTAGAAATATTAATGAATCTAGTTTAATTATAAAATTTTGGAATGAATTTTTGATGTCTTTAAAATTTTTATAAATTTTTAAGTAAAAAGCGATCTGCAGCTGCCAGTTTTCTAAACTAAAAAAATAGAAGGGTTTAATCTTAGTTAGTAACATCACTGACTAGTATTTGACAATGAATACGGGAAAGGGTGTTACATTAGTTGGTATCAGAGCTACATGTTTAGACGATTCTGGATAGAAATTGAGTTTAAAAAGGAGTGAGAATTGTATACATGCCACTAAGATGTCATAATTACAGATGATTATGTGTAGATACTCTGATGCTCTATAATTAGTAATGCTACTCTATATTAAGAAAATTGTTGAAAATGTGTTCTGTTCAGATGTTGGACCATCAGGATTCTAGACATGCGTTTGAACAGGAGGTCCCTGTTCATAGTGGGAGTAACGAGGTAAATCAGAATGTACCTCAGGAGCAATATCAAGGTCAGGTACCTGCACAAGGACAACAAGACATGTCGGTTCAGGACCGTGGACTATTCCTGCCGACGTTAGATGATATTTTAAATAGACAAAAACTGGTATCTGTACCAAGGGAGTTGAAAAAGATGAAGGCATTAGAATTTCAAGGTGATTCTGATGTTGACCCAATGTCTGCGGACTTCTGGTTAAATGATATTAAAATCATGCTGGATACTATCCGGTGTGATGATCAAGGAGAACTTGAAGGTGTCACATCACTTTTGATGAGACTTGCTCGAATTTGGTGGACCACTATTACTGCTCAGATTCCTCGGGAACGAGTTACTTGGGAATTCTTTTTACAAGAGTTCCAGAACAAGTACGTTGGGGATGTTTTCATTGAGGATATGAGGAATCAATTTCTGAATTTGAAGCAAGCAGGCAGATTAGTATATGAGTATGAATGTGAGTTTAATAAGCTTAGCCGGTTTGCTACAGAATTTCTTCCGACTGAGAAGCACAGAGTTACTAGATTTGTGGGAGGTCTAGATCCGAAGTATAAGAAATTCTTCGTTGCTCTTGATTTGTCTGTATTTCAAGAGGTGGTCAACCGTGCCAAAGGGATGGAACGAGTAGAGTAGGAAGAAGCTTCAGATAAGAAAGCACAGTCAACCAAGCGACCTGGAGGTCCCAGTGTTTTACCCTAGTCTAAACGTGGTAAAGGATTTCAGCAGCAAGGATCAGCTGGATCAATGTTGTCTGTAAAGAATAAGTCTTCTGCTGGTAAATCTAAACAAGTCCACAATCGAACGAGTGGAGCTAAAGGCGGTGAATTTTGGATCCAATCTGAATGCAATACTTGTGGAAAAATGCACTCTGGTCGGTGTTGGTATGCACCGGAGATAGTATGTTATCAATGTGGGGAGCCGGGTCACTTCAAACGTGAATGTCAAGAATTACAAGAAAAGTAATTCGTGGCTGCTTCTTAGAAAAATAAAGGAAACCGAGGTTGGAATTTTCATCAAGGTGCATCAGAAGTTTCATCCAACCTGAAAGGCAAAGCTCCTGCACGTGTATATAATATCAAGACCACAGAGGGTAAAGATGATCCCGATGTGATATCATGTACGCTTGAACTCTTTGATAGACCTATTTTTGCACTAATTGATCCTGGTTCCACTCATTCATATATTAGTTCTAGAATCATACTAGAAAGAAACATTCCAGTAGAACTAATTACAAGTGAGGTGGTAGCAACCAATCTGTTAGGCCAGAGTGCTAAGGTCAAAAGATTTTGCAGTCGGTGTCCTATTAAAATTCAGAACATGGATCTCCCCGCTGACCTTATGGAATTACCATTTTGTGAGTTTGAAATAATATTGGGGATGGATTGGTTATTCGCATATGATGCTGTGGTGGAGTGCCGATTAAAAAGATTAATTTTAAAGGCACTAAATGGATCACGAATATTATTCGTGGGTGAAAAGCTGAATCATCATAGTGATGTTATTTTGGTTGTGGATGCAAATGAGATGTTGATGGATGGTTGTGAAACATATTCAACTCCCGAAATTGATACCTTGAAGCAGGGAGTGAAAATAGAAGATATACCTACGGTGCGGGAATTTCCAAATGTATTCCCAAAAGAATTACCAGGATTACCTCTAGATATAGAGGTAGAATTTGGAATTGATGTATTACCTGGTACAACACCCATATCGATGGCACCGTATCGTATGGCACCTACTGAACTCTGATAACTCAAGTCACAGCTACAAGAATTACAGAATCGAGGTTTTATACGACCAAGTATATCACCATGGGGAACACCCGTATTATTTGTAAAGAAGAAAAATGGATCGATGCGATTGTGTATTGATTATCGTCAACTTAATAAAATGTCTATAAAGAATAAATATCCTTTGCCAAGAATTGATGATCTTTTTGATCAATTAAAGGGGGCAGCAGTGTTCTCTAAGATTGATCTTCGATCGGGTTATCACCGATTGAAGATTAAGGAGTAGGATATTCCAAAGACGGCTTTAAGGACTCGATATGGACATTACGAGTTCGTGGTAATGCCATTTGGATTAACTAATTCCCCAGCAGCATTTATGGATTTGATGAACCGAACTTTTCAGCCATACCTGGACCAGTTTGTAGTTTTATTCATAGATGATATCCTGGTTTATTCTAAAACCAAGGAGGATCATGATGTTCATCTTAGAATAGTTCTTGATTTTGAGGAGAAGAAGTTATATGCCAAACTATCTAAATGTGAGTTTTGGCTTTCGAAGGTGACATTTCTTGGACATATAGTATCGGCTGAAGGAATTCGGGTTGATCTTCAGAAGATTCAAGCTATCATGGAGTGGAAACCTCCTAAAAATGTTGTAGAGGTTAGAAGTTTTCTCAGATTGGCAGGATATTACCGCCGATTCGTGAAAGATTTCTCGATGATTGCAGCACCTATTACCAAACTGCTCAGGAAGAATGTATCTTTTGTGTGGACTAAAGAATGTCAAAAAAGCTTTGAGAGATTGAATAAAATTTTGACAGAAGCTCCGGTGTTAGTTCAACTTGAATCGGGTAAGAATTTTGTGGTGTATAGTGATGCATCACATAATGGTTTGGGTTGTGTACTTATGCAAGATGGGAAAGTGGCGGCTTATGCTTCTAGGAAGCTTAAAACTCATGAGATGAATTATCCTACTCATGATTTGGAGTTAGTTGCGGTTGTTTTTGCTTTAAAAATTTGGCACCACTATTTATATGGTGAAAAATGTTATATATACACAGACTATAAAAGCCTGAAATATCTTTTAACGCAGAAGGAGCTGAATCTAAGACAAAGATGATGGATTGAGCTAATAAAGGAATATGACGCAATTATTGATTATCACTCGGGAAAGACTAATGTGGTGGCTGACGCACTTAGCCAAAAGATGTTTTCAGCTCTACGAATATTGAATGCTCAATTATCAATATTGGATGATGGTGCTTTACTTGATGAGATGAACATCAGGTCTACTTTGATAGACAAAATAAAAGAATCACAGGAAAAAGATGAAAATTGTTTAGAGAAAAAGAAGAAAGCTGAAAGAGGAGAATCTACAGACTTCGAAGTGAAGTCCAATGGATGTTTATATTATAAAGGGACGTGCTTATATTCCTGAAGATGAAGAATTGAAAAGGAAATTCTTCTGAAGCACACTATAGTCCTTTAACGATGCACCGGGAGGAAATGAAATGTATTAGGATTTTAAGAGATAACATAATTCGTATCTAAATGCTTAACTTGTCAGCCAAGTTAAAGCGAGAACATCAAGTGCCATCGGGGTTACTTCAACCAATTGCTATTCCGAATGGAAATGGGAGAAAGTGACTATGGATTTTGTAATGGATTACCATTGACGCTTGAGTAGGAAAGACTCGATCACGGGTGATTGTGAATCGATTAACCAAATCAACACATTTCCTGCCAGTCAGAACTGATTTCTCTTTGAATAAATATGCAGAGTTGTATATTTGGGAGATTGTTAGACTACATGGAGTTCCTGTTTCCATTGTGTCTGAAAGAGATCCCAAGTTTACTTCTAGATTCTGGAAAGCACTACATGAAGCATTGGGTACTCGATTGCATTTTAGTACTTCCTTCCACCCATAAGTGATGGACAATCAGAGAGAACAATTCAGATTTTGGAAGATATGCTTAGAGCTTGTGTTGTTGAGTTTGCAGGCTCGTGGGAAAAGTACTTACCATTGGCTGAATTTGCGTATAAAAACAACTATTAGTCAAGCATTAAAATGGCACCGTATGAAGCTCTATATGGAAGAAAATGTCGAACACCATTAAATTGGTTTGAGTTGGAAGATCGCAAGATTGTTGGGCCTGATTTGATTCATGAAGTAGAAGAAAAAGTGAAGATAATTTGAGATAATCTAAAGGCAGCTTTCGATAGACAAAAAGCTTATGCAGATTTAAAAAGAAAAGACATTGAATACCAGGTAGGAGACAAGGTATTTTTGAAAGTTTCACCATGGAAGAAAATAATGCGATTCGGAAGAAAAGGGAAGCTTAGCCCCATATTTATTGGTCCGTATGAGATCTTGAAAAGTGTTGGACTGGTGGCTTATCAATTGGATTTACCACCAGAAATGAGCAATATTCATGATGTTTTTCATGTATCGATGCTACGCAAATATAGGTTGGATCCTTCACATGTCATTTCACCTACAGAAGTTGAAATACAACAAGATTTGACATTTGAAGAAGAACCAGTAAATATTTTAGCTCATGGGGTGAAGAAATTGAGGAACAAATAGATTCCATTGGTTAAGGTGCTCTGGAAGAATCACAAAGTGGAAGAAGCCACTTGGGAACATGAAGAGCGAATGAAAGAACAGTACCCACATTTGTTTAATCCAGGTACGTTCTAAAAATTCGAGGACTATTTTTTTAGGGGAGAGAATTGTAATATCCCATTATTGGATTAGTGACCAAAACGTAAAGAATCAAAAGTCAGTGGCTTTAGTTTAGTGACTAAAACGTAAAGTTTTAAAGTTTGGTAACAAAAGTGAAAAGTTAAGAAAAGTTTAAGGACCAATATGGTAATTTTCCCAATAATTATTTTTATTCCATAAATGAATAGATCATCTAATGGTGTGGATCGAATATAAAAACTATGGTTTGATCCGATGTTTCTATTATTGGGAAATTACGATTAAAGTTTAAGTGTAATTCGGGTAATCGTATGAGCTCGAAATTTTATGAAATTTTGAAGGAAGTCTTAGGAAGACCCGAGAAATATGATTTTGAAGTTTTGAATTGTGCTTGATCGGTTTAGATTCGATTCTATTCAGTATTTTGTATAGGTGATGGAATGGCATTTTGGAGGATATAAAGATTCGTTAATGGCAAAATGGTCATTTTACCCATACTTTTTACTTATAATTGATTTGATGATAAGGTTGAGTATAGTTGTTGATTCATAATTGGTCATAACCCAAGGGCAAAATGGACATTTTACTATAAAGGAATATTTTTGTTTTAAATTAAAGATTTAATTGCCATTTGGCATTAATCAAAGAAACAAAAAAAATTTGAAATCTTTGCTCATCTTTTCTCTCAAGTGTCGAACCTCAAGTGGACTAGGTAAGGAATTTTTCAATTTAATTTTTACCTTGATTTGTTTGATTTTTGGCTAGAGACATGAAACAAGAAAGTGATCTCCATTGAATTCCCTATTTTTTGGTATAAGTTTTTGCTTAGTTTCCATGTCTCTAGGTTGAGATAGATGATTAGGGTGGTTGAAGAACATGTTAGGTTTTCACGTTTTAAGGTTCAATCAAGTTGGAAATGGTGTTGTAGTGTTGTTTCTATGCTTGAAATGATGAGAATCTCTTGGAAAACCTATAGGGATCAATTCGGCTATAAGAAAAAAATTAGGGGAAATTTTGTGAAAATTTATTTGATGAAGGAAATGATTAGAATGATGTTTTCTAAGTTGAATTATGTTGTTGGAATGAAGAAAACATCATTTTAGGACTATTTTGTGAATTTTGCAAATTGGGTGAAATAAGTGAGAAATTGGAAAATATTCAAGAAGCATGGTTATGTTGTTTGCTATGATGCAAGGATCATTTTGGTATTAAAATTTTTGAAAATGGAGATGAAATGTGGAAGTTTCCAAATTTTAGTTTATAAACCCTAAGAGAGAGAATTTAGGGTTTAAAGTGAAATTATTAAATTCTTGGTTGCAATGTGCAATTTGAGATGAGATTAAAGTTTAGGAAGCATTGTTGTTGCAAAGAAGTACTTAGTTGAAAATATTAAATTTTCCAACTTGGTATGTACATGTATTAGTAAGAGTTGGAGGTATACTTAAGGTGGCTTGTATTCTGTATTTAATGTACATACAGATAACAAGCAAGCTCAAGATCAAACTAGTGAAAAAAGAAGATAAAAAGTGCAACCAAGCTTAACGAGGCTAGTATAAAGTTTACTTTTGAAAGTGTCAAGGTGAGTGTAATGCATGTATAGCATGATTTTTATGTCATTTATCATATTGGAAACACATGCATGGATTACTAATTATTTTTAGAATGTTATTTTGGATATGATATATTCATATGCATATTTGTTGCCATGTATGATATTATGATTGACATAAAGCCCAATGTATGAGATAGAAAATTAAAAGTATAGTTGGATATCCATAGAGTCATAAACAGCTGTATAAATATTCTAAGCACTTCGGTGCAATATTCATAAATACTCATTGAAGGTATACTCATGCAAGGTTTGGGTATACGGAGACACTTAGGGTGGTAAGTGATCATATGCATTGTTATTGTATTATATTGATATTTATGTTAAGTTGCATTTGAATTAAATGTTGTTGCCTTACTAAGTATATGCTTAGCGTATGATGAATTTCATGCGTAGGTCCTAAAGGAGCTTTGAGGGAAGAGTAGCCGAGCATCACTTTCTCATTATGGGAGGTATATCTCCATACTCATAGTAATGTTAATGACATCCATCCTTTCTTTTGGAAATGTACTAGATGACATGTATAATTAGTGGGGTTTGTAATAACTTATCACCGAATATGGTTGGTTAATAGTTGTTTTTTTGTGATTGATGAACCTAGTAAGCTTTATTATGGTTATAAATGATAATATACTAAGTTTTTAGTAAACATGGGTCCTAAGAAAGTTAAAAATCTGTCCAGAATCGTATGCAAAGGCAGTGTGTTTGTAAAATCAGCATAAATTCCATAATTGGACTTAGAGTGTGGATCTTATATGTGTGAACTGGAAATATTGTCTAGTTTCTTACAAAACAAACGGTGACTGATTTCGAGTTGTTTGTAAAAAGTTATGAATTTTTATTCGAAGGTAGGTCAGAAAATAGGGCAGCAGAATTTCAGAAATTCTGGGCTGTAACGTGAATCTAAGGATTTATTTGAATTTTTATGTAATGAGTTTAGGTT
Source organism: Hibiscus mutabilis (assembly GCA_019671005.1). NCBI lineage: Eukaryota > Viridiplantae > Streptophyta > Magnoliopsida > Malvales > Malvaceae > Hibiscus > Hibiscus mutabilis. The sequence continues at coordinate 22,656,311 of CM033724.1, forward strand.
AATAATTTATATGGTTAGAAATATTAATGAATCTAGTTTAATTAAAAAATTTTGGAATGAATTTTCGATGTCTTTAAAATTTTTATAAATTTTTAAGTAAAAGCAGTGCAGCTGCCAGTTTTCTAAGCTAAAGAAATAAAAGTGTTTAATCTTAGTTAGTAACATCACTGACTCGTATTTGACAACGAATACGGGAAAGGGATGTTACAGGTATGCCCTGTTGTTTTTGTGTATGTCAGTCTATTGAAGTTTGGAAATTGTGCAATTTAGTCCCTGAATGTTATGTATGTAATTGAACGAGTTCGGATGTTTGTTTTGAGATGAAATTTAACATGCAAGCATCAAATTGGACTAAGGAAGGGTTGGTAAACTTAATTCTAATTAAGTCCCTGTAATTTGTAGAAATTACATTTTAGTCCCCAATATGTTTATTTGAGCAATTGAACCTTGTTTTGAAATCTAATTTAAGTGTAACATTTCCACTAAAGCATGTTCGCCATAAGAAATAATTTGATGCATTTAGACAAGATAAAAAGGAAAAAATAGACCCGATTTAGGTTATTAGCTTGGGTTTGCTTCGGCAAACCTAATATGATTCTTTTTGTACAATTTTGGCTAGGCCGGGCTAAGGGGGTTCAAAGCAAGGTTTACAAAAAAATGGGATGTTGTTGATGGTTGTTCATTGCTGTTTGCTATGCACGGTGATTGTTTATACTTACGATGTTTGATATATGCCATGTTGGGGTATTTTTGGGACACATTGCCTTATTACTACAGTTATAAAATGATTTTGGTTTGAGATAGAAGTCTTGGATCCATGCTTGAAGCTGGCCTGATTGTTTTTGTTTTGGTGTAATTATCATGCCTTAGATACGTTTTTATACGATGTCGTTGAGGAGAGAATTACGATCGAGCGGGAATGCCATTTTTAGAGGACAGAGAGCCAAGGGTGATATAGTGCATCCTGAGGGATTGCCACCTCCTTCGCCTAATCCTCTTGAGGGAGTGAAGCAAGTACCACCTGCACCACCTGGTCTAGTGTATGGTGATATGATGCCTTTGGTTCAGGCGATGACTGGAGCATTCCAGGCTGCGATGGCGAGAGTAAATGTACCTACACCAGTACCTACTATTATTATTAATTCAGGGTTATCGTTAGAGCGTCTGCGTAGCCTGGGAGGGGTTGAGTTTAGAGGGTTGGCACCTGAGGCATCCGATGAGTGGTTTACCAGTACAGACTAGATTTTGGATTAGATAGGGTGCAATGATGCTCGTAAGTTAGGATGTGTTGTGTCCCTATTGCAGGGTGATGCATACAATTGGTGGACCACTGTAATTATGGGCATGAAACCCGGTGATGAGATGTAGGAATTCTTTCAGGATACCTTCAGAAAGAAGTATCTGGGAGTTAGATACTTGGATAAGAAGATACGTGAGTTCATGGCCTTGGTTCAGGGCAGTATGTTAGTATCTGAGTATGAGATACAGTTTGTGAGGCTGAGTTAGTATGCACATGAGTTGGTGTCGGATGAGAGGCATTGTTGTGACCGGTTCTATTACGAATTAGAGCAGGATGTTAAGACATACATGTTGGCCACTAATTATACAAATTTTGATCTATTGGTTACTTAGGCAAAGGACATTGAATAGATTTTGGGTTTATCACTTTGTCTAGGAGGCTCTAGCTCTAGGAAGAGAGCTGTTGATTTTGGTTTCGGTGGTAGCCAGTACAAGAGGCACCATGATCGAAGGCGTTGACCTGAGTTAAGTTATGGTGAGGGTCGAGCTGGGAAAGGATAGCTATCTGATTGTGCTTAGTGTGGGAAGCGACACCCATGAGTCTGTTGGAGATCGTTAAAAGTCTATTGGGGCTGTAAATCGAAGGATCATGTTAGACGTGATTGCCCATGGGTAGGATGAGTTGGTCCGGCTCCTGTACTCATTGCGGATAATGCTTGTTGTGGTTGTGGATCTAGGGATCACATGAGGCATGATTGCTCGATGTTAGCTAGAGGTGTGTGAGCTCCTGCACCTATTGTTGTAGCACCGAGAAAGCTGTGGGCGCGGTTAAGGTAATTTTCAGAGAATGGAGAAAAGACAGAGGATTGTAGCTCATATAGTGGCAGTTGACCCAAGGGTGGTGGACCAATGAGGATCTATGCACAGCGCGAGGGGAGGGATGACACGAATGTGATAGTAGGTACTTTACCTTGCAGTCTATGTCATTACTTTCTCTGATAGATTCTGGTTATACACATTCATATATTTTGCATGAGCATGTGCATTTGCTTGATTTACCGGTAAAAATGTTAGATGTGGGTATGCAAGTAATAAGTTCTTTCGGATAGAAGGTTGTTACAAGGAGGTTGTATAGGAGATGTCTTCTGATAGTTCAAGGTTACATGTGCGAGCTGATTGGATGGAGCTACCGTTCGATGGTTTTGATGTGATCTTGGGTATGGATTAATTGTCTGAGCCTCGGGCTATAGTTGATTTTGAGGCCAAGCAGGTTTCGTTGAAACTTTCTGATGATTATGAGGTGGTCATTGTGGGTGAAAATGTTAAGTTTTTGTCTAACATGGTTTCTGCCTTGGAGGCGCAGAAGCTGTTAGAGTGTGGGTGTCAAGCATATTTAGTTTATGTTATGAACCCGAATATGGAAGAAGTGCAGACTAAAGATATTCGTACTGTTTGTGATTTTTGAGGTGTTTCCAAAAGAGTTACCTAGGGTGCCACCGGATAGAGAAGTGAAGTTTTGTATTGAGGCGTATGCTGATACAGCTCCAGTGTCGATTGCACCGAAGGAGTTGAAGACGCAACTACAGTTTCATCTAACCTAGTGATTTATCATGGAGAGCACCGGTGTTGTTTGTGAAAAAGAAGGATGACATCTTGATGATGTGCATTGAATATTGACAACTGAACAAGTTGACAATTAGGAATAAGAACCCTTTGTCGCAGATTGATGATCTAGATATTATCAATTGAATGTTAAGGATAAAGATGTACCGAATACTACTTTTCGTACTAGGTACGGGTATTATGAGTTCCTGTTGATGCCATTTGGGTTGACAAATGCGCCTGGAACATTCATGGACATGATGAATCGAGTGTTCCATGAATTCTTGAATTAATTCATAGTAGTGTTCATTGATGATATTCTCGTGTACTCTCGTACTGAAGAAGATTATGATCGATACTTGCAGATTGTGTTGCAAACCTTGCTGGATAACCAGCTTTATACCAAGATGAGTAAGTGTGAGTTTTGGATTAAGGAAGTGGTTTTCCTTGGTAATGTCATTTTAACGGAAGTTATCCGGGTGGATCCGCAAAAGGTGAAGGCAGTTGAGAATTGAAAACAACCTAAGTCAGTGAAGAAAGTCTGTAGTTTCTTGGGCTTGACAGGTTATTATCATAACTTTGTGGATGGGTTCTCAAGGGTTGCTGCTCCGTTGACCAAGTTTTTGCAAAAGGATGTATGATTCTAGTGGATGAAATCTAGACAACAAGCTTTCGAGAAGTTGAAGGAAGCTTTGACACAAGCTCCAATCTTAATTCAACTTGGGTTAGGAAGAGAGTTTTTGGTTTATAGTGATGCATCCTATATTGGTTTGGGGTGTGCGTTGATGAAAGATGGGAAATGTAACACCCCTTTTCCGTGATCGTATACCAGACACGAGTCGAAAATGTCACTGCTTTTTCAAACAGTCTTTTAATAAAAAAACTGGGTAATTTAAATTTTTTTGACCCATCTTGAAATTTCCTTAGCTCAAGCACGCTTAACTTTAATCAAATCAGAAATAAAATATTAACTATAGATCCGATAATAAAACTTTTTACATAAATAATACAATCATATTAAGACAAATCATATTATTAAAAATGATTCTATTTAAAATTGTTTGGATCTAGCCTCATATAAGAATATGTCAAATCAGGTCATATAAAAATTAAATTATAAACATACTACCGTATATAAAAGATTTATAAAATATTTACTGACCTAATTAAGGCACTTTAATAAAATAGACCGATTTATATAGTACATGCCACTATTAAACATATATATAAAAATACGGATGTCATGATTACCGAAATACCTATCGATTATCTTCTATACATAATGATGATGCAAAAGCTGTCATCTAAACCGGTCTATTTTATTAAAGTGACTTAACTAGGTCAGTAAATACACACTGAGTATATCTCAGTGAGGCTTAAGACGAGTGACATATAATACACAGTCTAATGCATGATAATTTATAAAACATGATAGTCATTAAATTATATATTCGGTAATGTAGGAATTTCAGTACTGTAAAGTCATGTACCTGTACTGTAAAATAATTTAACTGTACTGAAAAGTCATGTACCTGTACTGTAAAGTCATATATCTTTACTGTATAATTATACAGTTATCATGTGAAATCATATAGCCCAAGGTAAATATCAAGAGACTAGTAAACGAGTCGTGTACTTCCAGAGTACTAGCCACTCCCCTTAGGGATGAGTCGACGATAACGAGCTCGTAGCAACCCGTAGGTGCAAACGGTAGACACAATTAAGTGTCGGACAGTAGACATATATAATGTCAAACGGTAGACATACATAGATGTCGAACGATAGACATACATGGATGCCAAACGGTAGACATATATATAATGCCAAACGGTAGACACACAAGGTGTCAGACACGTAAGGTGTCAGACACGTAAGGTGTCAGACACGTAAAGTGTCGAACGGTAGATACAATAAGTATCGGCGGTAGACACGTAATGTGTCAGTGTAGCTACTAGACTCGTATGGTATACCACAATACTGTCATTCTTAATATTATACTACTAAGGGAAAACATTTAAAATAATTCCTGTAAAATGTCAAGCAATCCATATACAATTCATAATCCAATATGTTCTATAACTTTCATGGTACACATGCCATTTGAAAACTGTATGAAATAAATCGTTATTTGTATATTATGCTATAAAACATTTGTAAGCATAAAAATATGTCATATATAAAAATAATTTATCATGCAAAAATTATGTTATACTATATAAAACATTTATCTTTTAGGTTGACTTATCACAAGTCTCCCTATAAAACATGTATGCACTCACCTTAGTCTTGTAATGAGGTTGCCTTTACTATTTAATATCACTCCCTATCTTTTTCTTTTCTACTGATACGACATCGATTTATATCGAAATCTACATTAAAATAACATATACCATTAAATATAAAATTGATCTGATAAAGCTTTCTATATTCGAATCATATTTCTTCACATTTTCCATAAATCTTCAACTTTTCCCAAATTACCTATTTTGGTCCCTAAGGACTCTTTTAAGCTTCCAACCATAAATTTCAAGTTTAGTTTTCTTTTACATTTCTCATCCTTTACACTTTAGGATCCAAACTTTATAAATTTTTCACTTTGGTCCCTAAAGTAGCCGAATATTCATAATAGTCCAAAATGTTGATTTCAGCTTCAAAATCAACATTCAAATCACTTAACTTAATTTTCCAACATAATATTCCTCAAGTACAAGCTTAACAATCAACATCCTTAATAACATTAATACACACCAATTCCATACAAATTCAGATTTGGTCCTCTAGCTTTTAAGATTGCCGAATTGGTGCCTATCAAATTAACTCAGGGTCTTGCTTCCAAGCAACAAATCAAGCTTACTAAATCATTATTTCAACATCACAAACCCTAAATTAAACTTGAATCCATAAACCCTAATCATCTTCATAATAATACAAACATGTAGAACTTAAATCCCAACTCAATATCATGATTTTAACATCATACTAGATTGATTTCAACTTGAATTCAATAAGGGAATCATAAAATCTCAAAAGCCCCAATTTGATCCATAAACCGTAATTTCTTTCTCATATAAATTCTCATAAATCAAGCATGGATTCCATGAATTATTGATATCAAAAGATAGAGCTTGAAGAGTAGAACAACTTTGTAGTTGATGAGATTACCTGAAAATCGAGTTCCGGGGCTTGAATCGAACTTGGAAAATTTTCTCCATTTTCTTCCTTTCTCCCCCTCATATTTCGAAATTTGAGGATGAAGAATGGTCTTCATCTTTTGTTTTTCATCCAATTTGGCCACTTGTCTTGTATAAATGAATTTTAAATTCATTTAGATAGTAAAGTTACTAAAATCCCCTTTTAATCCAATGGTTGAGATTAATCTTATCATCAATCAAGGGACAAGATTAAATCTCCCATTTATTTCCTCTTTCCAAAATTGCCCTTATAACTTTTTAAATATTTCAAAATTGCCATTGGGGCCAAACGACTAATTTACCCTCCAACTAGTTTTTATTTCTGGTTTGCCATTCTTGTAAAAATTCAACTAAATGTAGTTGGAATCCAACCAAATCTAACTAGTTGGAATTTTCCATGTCTTTTTGATCAGTCTTCAAAATTTCCATTCGATCCAATATACCGATAAATAATCCTTTACTCAGAAATATAATGTGGGATTCATCTTGAATCAAACTAAAAATATTTCCACACTTGGAAATGACTTTTATAACCTTTCTCTATCGTATGGCAAAATTTCATAATTTTCCAGTTCGATCCGGGTATCCGAATTTCACTTAAACTTTAACTGCGATTTTCCCAATAATCGAAATATCAGATCGAACCAATAATTCCACATTCGATTCACATCCTTAGATTCTCTACTTATTTATGATATAAAAACTCCTAAATTTTAAGTAAATACATCTTTGGTCCTTTAACTTTTCATTTTTCGACTTGTACCATACAAGTTTTGAAAACTTATCATTTTGGTCACTAAACTTTAACCTTGAGTTCCCATTCCATTTTTTTTCTTGGATTTTAACCAAATTTTGCGAGTACCCTATTTTACTCACTCTCTATCACATGACACCTTAAAACCTAAGAATTTTATTTTCTATAGTCCATAATTAAGAAAATCCTAACTTTTGCATTTTTGTCATTTTAGTCACTAAATGACCCTTAAACAGTACTGTAAATTTTGGGGTACTAGAAAGTTGTAGCTTATGCATCTAGACAGTTGAAGGTGCACGAGCACAATTATCCTATGCATGATCTTGAGCTGGTTACGGTAGTGTTTGCATCGAAGATCTGGAGACATTACCTTTATGGTGAGATATGTATTGTATACACGAATCATAAGAGTTTGAAGTATTCGATGTAGCAAAAAGAGTTGAATCATAGGCAACGTAGATGGTTGGAGTTGCTTAAGGATTATGATTTGATGATCGAGTATCATTCGGGCAAGGCAAATGTTGTAGCCGATGCTTTGAGTAGAAAAGCTTTTGTGGAGTTGATGGCTATGTTTGCAAGGTTGAGTGTAATGCGTGATAGAGGTTTGTTGGTTGAGTTGCTAGTGAAGCCATCTTTGTCGCAATTGATTAAGGAAAAGCACCATTATGATGAGGCATTGGTATCGCATGTTAAGGATATCATGGATGGAAATCCTTCAAATTTTCACTTTAATGATGTTGGCGTGTTGTGTTTTAAAGATCAGATGGTGGTGCTGAGTGATGTTGAGCCGAGGCGAACTATATTGACTGAGGTACATACTAGTCCTTTTTCCATGCATCCCGATAGTACCAATATGTATCGATATTTGAAAGAGTACTATTGGGTGGGTTTGAAAAAGGATATGACTGATTTTGTTGCGAGATGTATGGTATGTCAGCGTGTGTAGGCTGAACACTAGTTTTCTTCTGAGTTGTTGCAACTGTTAAGGATTCTGGAGTGGGAATGGGAGAGAGTCAACATAGATTTTGTGTCGGGGTTACCATTGAAACCGACTAAAAAGGATTCCATTTGGGTGATTATTGATTGGTTTACAAAGTGTGCACATTTTCTGCCACTGCATATGACGTTTACTTTGGATAGGTCGGTAGATTTTTATGCTACTAAAATTGTGAGGTTGCACGGGGTGCCCAAGTTGATTTTTTAGATAGGGATCCGCAGTTTACATCAAGGTTTTGGGGGTGTTTGCATTGAGCTTTGGGTACTCGCTTGAATTTCAGTACTTCGTATCATCTGTAGACGGATGGTCAGTTTGAGCGTGTGATTCAGATTTTGGAGGATATGTTGAGATGTTGCATCATTGAGTTCCAAGGAACTTTAGAAAGGCAGTTGTCTTTGGTGGAGTTTGCGTACAATAAAAATTATAAGGCAAGAATAACGATGGCACCGTATGAAGCCTTGCATAGTAGGAAGTGTCGTACACCCTTGTGTTGGGCTGAAGCTGGGGAAGAGTATGTTTCCATGCCTGATGTGTTGAAAGACAAGGATGATAAAGTAAAGCTTATTTGTGATCATTTGAAAGCGGCCTCGGATAAGCAGAAATCCTACGTGAATTTGAAGCATAGAGAAGTAGAGTATGCGGTTGGCGAAAAAGTTTTCCTAAAAGTCTCACCTTGGAAGAAGGTGTTGCGTGTTAAGTGTGAAAAAGTACTATATTTCTACCTTTTTACTCTCAATTATTGTTAGACTTAAGCTCATTTTAGCTGCATTATTAGGCATTCATGCATAATTTCATAGTTTCTTTTGCCATTAAGCTTGATTACTCAATTTGGTTGATTTTGTGAAAAAAGGTGATACCGATATGTGTGTTTTGTGTGCAGGAATCAATTGCCCAAACAAGCAGGAAATTGCCAAAGAAATTGAGGAGAAGATTAGGGAGTTGGCATGGATGATGACTGGATTAATCCGTTAACCCGAGTTAATTACAAGAAGCAAGGATAAATCTTAGAAGATTTGGATTTCTACAGAGCATTTAATGAAGATTTAAATTCAGATTTGTTAGGAGCTTTTTTTAAGGAAAAAGATAAAAGAGATTTATTATTTCTTTTATTCAATTTAATTCCAAATTAAACTCCTCCTCATCTACAAAGATTTGACCTAGCCGTCCCCTATAAAAAGGAGATCAAGCCGCCAACCCTGGGGGCGAATGGTAGAGAAAATTAGGGCTGTCGACTTCTTCTTCTTCTTCTTCTCTTTTCTATTCGATTCATGTTGGGTAGATTTTATCTTGTATTTCTTTTGCACCCAACCATGAACTAAATTTCACTTGGTTTTGGTTATTGTGTTTTTGTGGTTGTAAAAATGTTTGGATTTGTTTAGGTTTTTTAGTTGCAATTCAATTTCAAAGTTTGTTCATTCTTGGTTCTTAATTTGATCGAGAGAGAATTGAGAGAGGATCTCGTGAATTCACCCATTTATCTAATATTGGGAGAGTTAGATTCATGAAATGAATGAGCATGGTTTTCATACAAACAAATGTTGGTGAAGACTAATTCGACTTAGGGATAAGTTAAGAATTTCAACGACTAAGAGAAGCGCAAGATTGGTTGTTGTCCACCCATGGTTAACGCAGGGATGTATTACCAAGGCATGCACAATTAACAACTTTTGAGTTAGGGATAACACAAAGCCATTGAAGAATGCTTCACCTAACTGTGAATGAAGTCGCCCAGTTGCCTAGGCAATTCAACTGATGCTAATTGTTAAGACAATTGAGTTACTCTTGCAACCAACTACCACGACGGTCCATTCAATCATCACTCCACAAATCACGATAATCCGACCTACTCTCTCAATTCATTTTCCTCTTTCTTTTATTTCAATTCTTTAGATTTAGTTTACTTTATCTCAATTCATTATTACTATTTAAATCTTTAAACATTTGCAATGACTTAAGCAAAGTGGCACAAACCAATCCCTGAGGAGATGATACTCGATACATATCATTTATTTCTTACGATGTGTTCACTAGCACCATTTGCGTAGCACTCAAAACACGCAACAAGTTTTTGGCACCGTTTCCCGGGGATTTGCAGTTGGTGTTAGTTGTTTTTGTTATTGCATTTTTTTATTTTTACTAACTTTTATTTTTTCTTTGTTTTATAAAAAAAATCAGGTTTGCTACAAAGTTAAGGGAGATCAATATGAGGGGAAATAAAAGTCAATCTATTCGAAAGTTGATGTGGGAATATAGGAATCAGTCCAATCAAGAATTTGCTACTCTCACCAATGATTACCTATACCAACCGAGAAAAGCCCAAAGAGCCTATACCGTGGAAAACTCTTGCGCTTGTTGTGGAGAGCATCATGTGTTTGAAAATTGCCCTCAAAATCCTGGTGCATATGGCTACATGGAGGACCATAGTTGGAACCATCAGCAAAATCCTTCATGGTATGATCAAACTGCCCAAATGTTTTTAGCATAATAGTTTTGCTGCTGCAACAAATATGCCATGGCAATACAATCCTCGTCAAGAGCATTCAAATTCCCTAGAGGAAACGCTTCAATCTTTCATGGTTAGATCTGATAGATCAATTGAGGAGATTCAAGAGCTATCAAATGCCATGGATGCGAGGATAGATAGGTTGGATGCACTCATGAAAGATTCAGAAGATCAATTGAGGAGATTCACATATGTCGTGGATAACATGCCCCAACAATTAAGTCCTAGGGATACTAAAGTCCCAAGGCAAGAATACAAGGAGCAATGCGAAGAGAGCTCCCCGATGTGTAGGGAACAACTAAAACCTCCAAGTTGAGAGCATGTTGATGAGAAAGACTGCCCAACACTGGATGAGCCTAAACAAAGAATTGCCATGGCAATTAAGGAGCCTGAGCAGGGTAATGCCACGACAACATCCAGTGAGGCTGAAAAGGGTAATTCTTCAGCATATTCTGAGGAATCTAATAGCCAAAATGTTACAACACTGATGCTAAAGCAGAAATCTGTGGATTTCTCTTATCCATCATTGCCACGGCAATTGCAAGACCATATACAAGATCAACAAGATAACGATACTCTGCTAATGAAATATGAGCAGGTGATGGTTGAACCCTTTGAATTCTTTAGAAACTCACTTCATCCATTGCAGGTATTTCTTGAGGAACCAACGCTGGTAGATTTAAAGCCATCAAAATCTCTACTGATAGAGATGTTTGAGAGGCCTAAAGAAAATAGTGATGGGCTCGCGAAACTTTTTAGAAATTTGGTCATTCCCTTGACTTACATCGAATTTTGGCAGAAGATTGCCACGACAATTGGCTAGAACAACAATTGTCACGACAACGAAGGCTACATCCAACCATGATGGAAGTCAAAGATAATGACGTAGATAAATGGTTGGGTGTGGATATAATTTTTCCTATTAATATATTCATGCCTTTAGGAGTAATAGAGAGGTGGAAGGTATGCATGGATTACAAGGGAATATGAAAGAAAGACACCTCTACCAAGGTAGCGCGAGTGGGAGTGGTTGCAATCTTAATGGCCCAACTCTTTTTGGGTAATATTGTCACTCGATGTAGGGTACAAATGGACTATAAGAAATATCGGAAGCGACCCTCATCAAGTTTTCGTTAAGGCAACCATATTCCCTTCATTTTTTTAATTTGATTTTAGTTTTGTTTTCCATATTAATAAGACCAGGATGTTAAAAAGCCCAGACAATCTGACTTCCGTGGCACTACACACAACACCACATTTTCATATTTTCATCTTTTATTATTACATTCTATTTTAAACAAGTGAATTATAAATTTTGGACAACTTATTTGTGATGAGATATTCACTTGTAGTCAAAAGGATGTAGGTGCTCTTTTCTTCCCGAGCTTAATATCCCAACTATGTGAGAAACAAAAAGTACCAAGTGATCCAACGAACGAGAAATTACCTTCTAGAACCGGGTGGAATAACACTCATTACTTGAGGATTATGGGTGGATAACTGGCGAAAGAACAAGCATTGCCAAAGAAATCTCCTGCACCAAAAATTTCCTAAGCGACCAAAGATGCCTCGGCAATTCCTGATGCCTCGGCAAGTCCTAATGTCCAGGCTAGTGCACTTGCCTTGGTAGGCATGGATCAAATCGAAGAAATGCTCCGCCTACTATCCCACCGATTAGAGCGAATGGAGGCCTAGCAATTGCAATTTATGTGGTACATGAGGGACCATAACGTAGCTATCACACGAGTGATCCTTGAGAAGTACCCCGACAACACCATGCCTTTTTCGGTGTTTCCTGCCAACCTACTTGCCCCGGCAACTAAGGATGCCACGGTAACTGTCGTACAAGATAAAGGTAAAACCCCTATGACTGAACCTTCTCAGACTGAATCTTTACATGGATTTACAGATTTGGACGAGAGCATATCCGAACCAATGAAGTTGCCACCGGTTGAGCCATCAAAGTTGAAGCGCAAAGCTTCTATCATTGAAGAGACCAAAAAAGAGGATGAACAAAGTGACGAGGTTTCGGAAGTGAGGGATAAAGCCACGCCACCAGCCACACGCACTCAACCACCGCAAACCACAAAACGAATCAAGCATACAACTCGAAAGAAACTCATCATCCAAGGTGATGACCTTTTTGACTAACTCATTTGCATTTTAATTTTAATTCTTTGTACTTGCATACATTGAGGACAATTCTTCTCTCGAGTTTGGGGGGTATTTGTTTCTAATTAGTTTCATGTTTAGTTGCATTCATCTTTAGTAATTGCATATAGGTTGCATATGTTACTTGCCATGCCTTTGATTGGATTTAATTGCTTAAGACTTGTTGAATATCCAATGATGAATTTTTTCCACTGCACGTAATTTAAACAACCTTTAAATTTAGGATTGCATGGAAAAACTTAGAATTTTACTATGATGCTGAATATTATTGACACGATTGTGGCTTGTTGATTGAAAGAAACTTAGTGAACTTAGGTTGCTTAAACTATTGGGTAAATTAAAATTTAAAAATTTCTTGCTAGAGGTTCCTGAAATCGGCTCTAGTTGTTACACATTAAAGAATCGCTAGAGGTGCCCGAAATTAGCTCTAGTAAACTAAAATTAATTAAAAAATTGCTTGTTTTGCTAGAGGTTCCCCAAATTGGCTCTAGTAAACTTAAAATTAAATGCCCCGATAATTAAATTGATGAAAGCCTATTGTTCACATAGAATCTTGAAAATCAACTTGTACACAACCACGTACACACATTATTACGAGCATTGTAGTTTGGTTCCTGGTAATTTCTTTGATATCCAAAAAATTCAAAAGGTGATCATACTTTGCGCCACGGTTCTAAGGTTTTAAGTCAAGTTTAAAGCATGTCTTTGATGATTGAAGTCTTGCCAGGTAATTGTTAGTTTTGCATTGCTTGAGGACAAGCAATAGTTCTAGTTTGGGGGTGTGTTAAGTGTGAAAAAGTACTATATTTCTACACGTTTTACTCTTAATTATTGTTAGACTTAGGCTCATTTTAGTTGCATTATTAGGCATTCATGCATAATTTCATAGTTTCTTTTGCTGTTAAGCTTGATTACTCAATTTGGTTGATTTTGTGAAAAACGATTCTGCCGATATGTGTGTTTTGTGTGCAGGAATCAATTGCCAAAACAAGAAGGAAATTTTTGAAGAAATTGAGGAGAACATAAGGGAGTTGGCATGGATGATGAGTGGATTAATCCATTAATTCGAGATAATTACAAGAAGCAAGGATAGATCTTAGAAGATTTGGATTTCTACACACATTTAATGAAGATTTAAATTCAGATTTGTTAGGAGTTTTTTAAGGAAAAATATAAAAGAGATTTATTATTTCTTTTATTCAATTTAATTCCAAATTAAACTCCTCCTCATCTACAAAGATTCGACCTAGCCATCCCCTATAAAAAGGAGATCAAGCCGCCAACCCTGGGGGTGAATGGGGAGAGAAAATTAGGGTTGTCGACATCTTCTTCTTCTTCTTTTTTCTATTCGATTCATGTTGGTTAGATTTTATCTTGTATTTCTTTTGCACCCAGTCGTGAACTAAATTTCACTTGGTTTGAGTTATTGTGTTTTTGTGGTTGTGAAAAACGTTTTTATTTGTTTAGGTTTTTGAGTTGCAATTCAATTTCAAAGTTTGTTCATTCTTGGTTCTTAATTTGATTGCGAGTGAATTGGGAGAGGATATCATGAATTCATCCATTTATCTAATATCAGGAGAGTTAGATTCAAGAAATGAATGAGCATGGTTTTCATACAAACGAATGTTGGTGAAGACTAATTCAACTTAGGGATAAGTTGCGAATTTCAACGGCTAAGAGTATCACAAGATTGGTTGGTGTCCACCCATGGTTAACGCAAGGATGTATTACCAAGTCATGCACAATTAACAATGTTTCGAGTTAGGGATAACACGAAGCCATTGAATAACGTTTCGCCAAACTTTGAATGAAGCCGCCCAGTTGCCCAGGCAATCGCACCGTTCCCAGTTGCCTAGGCAATTTAACTGATGCGAATTGTTAAGACGATTGAGTTACTCTTGCAACCAACTACCACGATGGTCCATTCAATCATCACTCCACAAATCACGATAATCTGACCCACTCTCTCAATTCGGTTTCCTCTTTCTTTTATTTCAATTCTTTAGATTTAGTTTACTTTCTATCAATTCATCATTACTATTTAAATCTTTAAACATTTGCAGTGACTTAAGCAAAGTGGCCCAAACCAATCCCTGAGGAGACGATACTCGATACTTACCATTTATTACTTACGACGTGTTCACTTGTACCATTTGCGCAGCACTCAAAACACGCAACATTGCGCTTTCGGCATAAAGAAAAGTTGAGTTCGAGGTTTATTGGACCGTATGAGGTGTTGGAACGTATAGGTCATATGGCTTATCGGTTGAGTTTGCCTTCTGAGTTGGAGAAGATTCATGACATGTTTCATGTATCCATGTTGCGGAGGTATCAATCAAATCCGTCGCAAGTAATGCCAGTAGATGATGTTGAGTTGCGATCAAATTTGTCTTATTATAAGGAACCATTGGAGATCCTTGACTCTAGTAGTAAAGTTCTTCGTGGCAAGATGATTAAACTTGTTAAGGTGTTGTGGCACCACCGCGGTGTTGAAGAGGCCACATGAGAGAGTAAGTCGGACCTGTCGGAGTAATTTTTGCATTTGTTTCCATCAGGTAAATTTTGAGGACAAAATTTCTTAAGGGGCAAAGTTGAACACACCAGTTTTGGGCCTAGGAGTTTTCTAGGATGATTAGACGGTCCGATGGATCGGATTAGAGGATTTGAATAAGTTTCAAGATTAATTTGAAATAAATATTTTTGGGTGAGATGAAAATATGGAAAAATATTATAAAATTGTTATTTTATATAATAATGGTTTTGGTAAAATCAAATTTACAAAAAAAAGTTTCAAAACGTGACATTTTGAGACAGTGACCAAATTGTAAAGTTTTAAAATTGTTTTTAGTGACTGTTTTGTAAAAGGGTTAAAACTTAGAATATTTAAGGAGCTATTTGTCGAAAGTATAATATCAGACTTTTCTCTTTTAATTAGATATTTAAAGAAGATTTTAAATTAAATAAAAAGACTTAGGGAGATTAAATTCATAATTAGTTTTAAAAGAAAACTTTACGTAACTAACTTTTCACCAAAGGCTTTTCCCTCAAATTCTCTCCAGCCAAACACTCTTTTCTACTTCAATTTTATCATGTAAATACTTGATTTCAACATTCTTTTGTTTTCAAATGAATCTTTAAAGGTTTCCTAACGAAACCTATTTGATTTGATCTTGTTTTCTCAAGAAAATTCATCCAATTAAGAGGAAAGCCAAGTTTAGAGGTGAGCTTTGTTCTTCTCCTCTGATATAAGGTTCTTTACTAAAATTCCCAAGTTATTGATCCTTTACATATGTTTTCTAACTTGATTTGATGATTTAATTATGGAAAATTAGTTAAATCAAGGTTTAAATGATGAGATTGATGTATTTTTGTATTGGCTCTGTTTTGCTGAGTTCTTGATTGATTCTAATCATGATTTTGAAGTTTAATAATGTTAATAAGTGGGCTTTAACATTAGAATCCCGAAACTAAGTGGATCTCTAATTTTCTAGGTTGTTAGTTGTCAATTTTTGGGAAGTTGTGGAGGTTTAATGAATGTTGGAGGTATAAGAATGATTTTATTATGTTTTTAGATGTTAATTGATGGGTTGAAATGTTAGGTTTTGGCTGGGTTAAGTTTGGAAGATGTTTGATGTTGATTTCAGTTGTTGTGGAGTGAAATTGGGTAGTGGATGTTGAGGATTTATGTGAATTGATGTTGCTTGGCTATTGAATTCATTTTGATGCATTGAATCCTCTATTTTTGTGTGAATAAAATATGGAAAGTTGATCCTCAAGCTTGAACAGACATTTCAAAAGTTTTGAAGGCGTGTTTACCGTATCGGCAAGTGAGGCCTTGCGAGTCGGTGAGTGGGAACAAGTTTTACAGCTTTTCAAAGGTTTGAAAGTTGTGTTTGCGGGTTTAGATCAAGATTAAAATGGTGGTCTAAGCTCAGAAGTAAGTAAAGGATGAATTCTCTCTCGATCTCGGTTTGGCAATTGGTTTTTATACACTTGCTTTAATGGTTTATTTACTCACTGTATATGCATGATTTGAGCATGGTTTAATGCTAGAAAATGTTTATATAATAATGATGATGCATTTGGAAGTAATGCATGCTTTTTTAATGTTTGTTGAACAATGGTAATGCTTGGTTGGAAGCGTTGGATAAATGGTTTTAGTTGATGCATATGAAAACAATAAGTTAATGTTAATGAATTGAATTATATTGGCAAGTGATGAGATGAAAAGGTTATGGAAATGTTATCGGATATAGTTGGTCGGCCATAGGATTTAAAGTGCATTATAATAAGTCGCCCATAGTTTGTAGACGTGATGTATTGAAAGTATTTACTCTGACCATGTGACCCCAATATTGTTGAGGTAATACTTCAATGGCGTTTTACTCCGGCTGCGACCGTAGTGGTGATGCATTAGAAATGTTTACTTCAAATTGGAGGATGAGCCTTGGTAGTGTAGAGGTTATGCATATGTTGCATTTACTCCATGCCATTAAACTGTAAGTGATTGGGATATCACTTGGGAAATCCGTGTATCTGATGTGGTTTGCTGAAGTAATGAGATTTGGGAAAAGATCACTTGTAAGCCAATATAATGAATTAATGTATCATGTTGATGTATTGTTTGTATAATGTGTTTTATACATGTAAATACTCTTTAAGCTTTGCATATGGGATGTTATGCATGAGAAGGCTTAAATCGAGGGTTGCATATGGGACTATGATGTTGAATCCATGATACATGTTGCATGTTGTTTAATATGCGAGGTTTGGAAAAGGTTTAGTCCAAAATTTGAAAGTAAGGCATGATGGTTTTTGGTAATAAACGTTTGTGGAAGGTTTTGGAATAAACCAGTTTTAAAATGCATTGGATGATGTTTTGTGTTTTGAGCGTTCCTCACATAGCATTATGTGCTTAAGCTCTATTTTATCATCAATGCAAATTAGCAGATTGAAGGGCGGGAAGAAAGCAAGGAAGGATATCCAAGTACTTGTTTGCAAAGTATGGTTTGAAACAATACTTTGTAGTAATAAGGGCAATGTGTCAATTGTTGTTTTGGGAGGGTTATATGATAGACTCCCTATTTGTGCAAGTTTTAAATGTTGGTTTGGATTTGTAAGGGGCTTATAGTGCTTGATATGTGGATGGATTTATGTTTTGGATGTTGACTAGGGGGCATGCCTATAGACTTTGTGGATGATTGTGTTAGACTTTTTAGGATTGTTCAAAATGTTGGTATGCCGGTGTTAAGCATGTTGTATGATGTTTGGATATGTGTTGAATGTGTTTAGATTAAGCTAAAGTGAAGAGAAATAGAAATAGAAATAGAAATAGAAATAGAAACAGAAATCTATTTTTCTATATTCGAATAATTTTTAAAGTTACAATTTTTACAGCCTTATATAGACTTAGGAATAGGACTTTAAGTACAATTAGGAGTCCTACTTACATTAGACTAATCCTACTTACATTAGATTTTCAACTCTTCTATGGAGTAGACTTTAACTAAAACTACTACTAATAATTAAATATAAATACTTACACGGAATTAACTTATACTCCCCCTCAAGCTGGACAATATACAATGTATAATCCCAGCTTGAATTTAAATTTATCGAAGAAAACTTTTGGCATAGCTTTTGTTAGAATATCTGCTACATGCTCTTCAGTAGGAACATAGTTCAAGACTGCCACTTTACTTGTGAGCTTCTCTACAATGAAGTGTCAGTCAATTTCAACATGTTTTGTTCTGTCATGTTGGATAGGGTTCTTGGCAATTTGAATTGCAGAGTGATTGTCACAGAACACTTCAAATTTTCCTTTTTTATTCACTCCTAGTTCCTTAAGCAGTTTTACCAACCAGATTCCTTCACACATTCCAAGGGCTAATGCCCTGTATTTTGCCTCTGCATTGCTTTTTGAAACAACTGTTTGCTTCTTGCTTTTCCAAGTGACTAAGTTCCCCCAAATGAAAGAATAATGCCCACTGGTTGACCTTCTGTTTGTCAGCTCACTTGCCCAACTAGAATTTGTGAAGATCTTTACTGTCTTGTCAAAGGTTTTCTTGAATATCAAGCCATGTCCCAGTGTCCCTTTTAAATACTTTAGAATCCTCTTTGCAGCTTCTATGTGTACTTTAGTAGGATTAGTCATATGCTGGCTAATAATGTTAATTGGAAAAGCTATGTCAGGTCTAGTCAAAGATAAATAAATTAACTTTCCAACCAACCTTTGATACAACCCCTTATCTGTTTTTGGACTTGAATCACCTTGGCTGAATTCCAAGCGTACATCCATGGGTGTTTCGACTGGTTTGCAGCCTAGCATTCTAGTTTTAGTGAGTAAATCCAGGACATACTTTCTCTGGTTAATGACCAATCCTTTGCTCGATCTAGCTACCTCCATGCCTAGGAAATATCTAATTTTCCTAGGTCTTTTATCTCAAATTCCTTGCTCAACAAATTTTTCAGATGACTTATTTCCTCATCATCACCACCTGTCAAAATTATATCATCCACATATAATATTAAGATAACCCTCTTGTTATTTGAAGTTACCTTAGAAAACAATGTATGGTCTGCTAGGGACTACTAATATCCACTCTCAAGGACAACTTTTGTGAATCTATCAAACCATGCTCCAAGAGATTGTTTCAATCTATAGAGTGATTTTTCTAGTCGACAAGCCTTCTTCTCACAACCTGCAAACTCTAAGCCTGTGGGTATTTTCATGTACACCTCATCCTCTAACTTTCCATTAAGAAAGGTATTCTTAATGTCCAGTTGGTGTAGCTTCCAGTCACTGTTCACATCCAAGCTCATTAATACTCTTAAAGTGTTTAATTTGGCTACTAGAGCAAAGGTCTCTTTGTAGTTAACCCCATAGGTCTGTGTGAAGCCTTTGGCCACCAGTCTAGCTTTTTACATGTGCACATTCCCATTGGCATTGTGTTTAATGGCAAAGACCCACTTGCAACCCACTGGTTTCTTTCCTTGTGGAAGATCAACAATAGACCATGTTCCATTCTTTTCCAGTGCTTCAACCTCCTCTTCAACAACCCTCTTCCACTTAGGATTCTATAATGCCTCCTCAATAGTTGTAGGTATCTGCTCTTCATCTAAACAAGCTATAAAAGCCTTAAAAGATGGCATTAAATTACTATAACCAGCATACTTTTGAATAGGGTTTTTGTGCACTCTCTAACCCTTTTTCTTTTAGCAATAGGTAGATACTCAAACTCAAGCAAGTGGGAAGGAATTTCAGTTACCTCATTACCTCATGTTCTTCACTGGCAGCTGGACTTAAGTGCAATTCTTGGCGAGTGTTAGATTGCAAAATAGTTTCAGGGATAGATTTTTTTTCTTTGGGTATAAACCTGTAGTTCTTGGAGATCCTTTTTCTTCAGATCTCAAGGTCGAATTCTTGAAGTAGGAGCATCCATCGGATTAGTCTGGGCTTGGCATCCTTCTTTTCCAAGAGATACTTCAATGCCAAATGATCTGTAAAAACCACAACTTTGTTATCAATTAAATAAGATCTAAATTTGTATAAAGCAAATACAACCGCAATAAATTCTTTCTCGATCGTAGAGTAGTTCAGTTGTGCTTCATTCAAGTTTCGGCTGGCATAGTAGATGGCATGAAAAACCTTGCCATGCCTTTGTCCCAAAACTGCTCCAACGGCATAGTCGCTAGCATCGCACATGAGCTCGAAGGGCTCACTCCAGTACGGTGCCACAACTATAGGGGCCTTGATCAACTTCTCTTTAAGCTCCTGAAATGCTTTCAAACAAGAATTGACAAATGCAAAAGTGGCATTATGTTCTAACAACAAGCATAAATGTTTAGCAATTTTTGAAAAGTCTTTAATAAAACGCTGATAAAAACTGGCATGTCCTAAAAAAACTCCTTATACCTTTAACACTCGTTCGAGGCGGTAGACGCTTAATTACCTCAACTTTTGCTTGATCCACTTCTAACCTTCTCTCAGTTACCTTGTGCCCGAGAACAATGCCCTCTTTCACCATGAAGTGGCATTTTTCCCAATTCAACACTAGGTTTGTCTCTATGCATCTCTTTAAGACTTGCTCCAAACTCAGAAGGCATTCCTCAAATGTTTTTCCAAACACTGAGAAATCATCCACGAATACTTCCATGTTGTGCTCGATCATATCGGAAAAAAATGGACATCATGCAACGTTGAAATGTTGTTTGTGCATTACATAGGCCGAATGGCATCCTTCTAAATGCAAATGTCCTATATGGGCACGTGAACGTGGTCTTCTCTTGATCATCAGGAGCGATGGCAATCTGATTAACCATCCAAAAAACAATAGAAAGCTTTACCTGCCAACCTGTCTAGCATCTGATCAATGAATGGCAATGGGAAGTGGTCATTCCTCGTGGCATTGTTCAGTCTCCTATAGTTCATGCACACTCTCCATCCTGTGATAGTTCTGGAGGGGATTAACTCAGCTTCACTATTTTTTACCACGGTCATGCCACCCTTCTTTGGCACGCATTGCACCAGGCTAACCCAAGAGCTATTAGAAATGAGATATATAATCCCGGCATCAAGCCATTTTATGATCTCTTTTTTCACTACCTCTTTCATGCTTGGGTTTAGCCTTCTTTGGCCTTCAATGGTCTTTCCATGTTACTCCTCCAAGATAATCTTGTGCAAATGGTTGGGCTAATACCTCTTATGTCTGCCAAGGTCTACCCTAATGCTTGCTTATAATCACGTAATATTGCCAACAATCTTTCCTCCTGATCATTAGTGAGTCCAGTGGCAATGATCATCGGTAGAGTTGAGTGCTCACCTAAATAAGCATACTTCAAGTGATCTGGCAATAGTTTCAGTTCCAAAGCTGGTGGCTCCTCAATTAATGGTCTAGGTGCCTTGATTTCTCTACCGAACAACTGTAGTGGCTCAAAATAACTCGCCTCTTTAGCCTGTAAGACTGGTTCTTCTGGTTCCTCAAACAGATCAGCTATGCCATCTAAATTGTTGGCATCAAATTCTGTATCCTAGCATAACTGTGTCGTATCCAAAGTATAAATAGACTCCATCATCTCCTTTTCTTGGCACTCATCAGGTTCATCTGCACATTTCAAAGCTTGAAACACATTAAATGTAACTTACTGGTCATTCATGCACATCGTTAGTTCCCCTTTATGAACATCAATCAAAGCCCTAACTGTGGCAAGAAAAGGTCTCCCAAAAATAATTGGGACATTAATATCAGCTTCATAATCCAAAATGATAAAATCAGCTGGAAAAATAAATTTGTCTACCTTTACCAACACATCCTCAATCTTACCCTTGGGATGTGCATAGGATATGTCTGCCAGTTGAAGTGTCACCGTGGTAGGTCTTCCTTCTATGCCAAGCTTCTGGAAAACTGACATTGGCATCAAGTTGATGCTGGCTCCTAGGTCACACAGTGCCTTGCCCATGAATTTGTTGCAAATGGTGTAGGGAATAGTAAAACTTCCCGAATATTTCAGCTTTGGTGGCAATCTGTTTAGGATCAAGGCACTACATCCTTCGGTTAGAGCAACAGTTTCAAAGTCTCCCAACTTCCTCTTTTTGGACAGAATGTCTTTCATAAATTTGACATAGTTGGGCATTTGTTCAAGGGCTTCTTCCAATGGAATGTTGATTTGGAATTGCTTAAGAACCTCCAAGAAACGCTTGAATTACTAGTCTTGCTTATGCTTTTCAAGTCTTGCTGAAAATGGTGGTGGCGGATAAACATATGCCGGTGCTGCTGGCTTTTCCAAGGCAATACTGGCATCAGTCTATTTGGCATCGGTGCTAACATCGGTATGTTGTCTAGCATCGGTGCTGACATCATCTACTTTTGGTTGATCTTTCTATGCTTTACTGGTTTATCTACTGGTGCTGGTTTCTCGATTTAGCAATTAAGTGGCTACTTGGCAGCCTTCTCCACCTCACACTGCTTACCGCTCTGAAGAGTTATGGCTTTGCATTGCTCATTTTCTTTATGCCGAGCGTCTTCTGTGTCACTTGGCAATGTTCCTTGGGGTCGATTGCTGAGTGCATTGACAATCTGCCCTATTTGGACTTCCAAGTTTCTCATTGATGTTGCCAAACTCTGGACTGTGGCATCATTCCTCTCCATGTACTCTGTGAGTGTGTCTCCTTAGTTGAGTCTCTCCCTTGCTGAAAATTATTTTGGGCTTTCTGTGGCATGGCATTGTTATTCTTCCTCTGGGTATTCTGGCGCTGGGCATTGTACCGGTTACCTTCTTGATTTCCCCATGCTAAACTAGGGTGTTGTCTCCAACCTGCATTATTAGTATTAGAGTTAGGATTATAGTAACGATTAACATTGCCAAGAAAGCTTACCGATTCAGGGTTGGGAGGGCATTCATCCACATGATGATTCTCTCCACAAATTGTATAGAAAGGATCTAATGCTTTGACTTCCTGGGACTCGTTCTTTTGCAACATTCTTACCATACTAGTAAGGTTGGAAATCTCGGCATGAATGGATGTTAGTTCGTCAACCTGAAACCTCCCATTGGTTTTAGTTCCGGTCCCAAGTCTTGCATCTGGATATTCAAAATCATTGATTGCAATCCTTTCTAAAATGTCAACAGCCTTAGTATATGTCTTGTCAAGCAATGAGCCAGCTCCTGAAGCATCAACGATAGTCCTCGTTTGTGCATTCAATCCATTATAAAAGGTCTGGATCTGGGTCCAATTCAGGAATCCATGCATAGGAAACCTCCTCAAAAGGTATTTAAATCGTCCCCATGCATCATATAGGGTCTCATCCTCAGCCTGCCTGAATGTAATGATCTCACCTCGCAGCTTGGCAGTGAGTGTTGGCGGCTGGAATCTTGTCAAAAACTTCTAGCATAGGTCTGCCCATGAAGTAACTGAGCCAGGTGGCAAGAAGTTAAGCCAAGCCTTTACCTTGTCTCTCGAAGAGAAAGTAAATAACTTTAGCTTCACGGTATCTCCAGGTACACCATTTTGTTGGAATAGCTGGCAAATCTCCATGAACTACTTCAGATTCTGCCTCGGATCTTCAGTGAGTGCTCCATCAAACTGACCTACATTCAAAAGAGTTTGAAATTGACAGTGTTTACCTTTGTGCCAACAAGTCCTGGCATCAAATTGTCAATGGTTGGTGCCGAATGTTCTCTAATAGGTCTCTCATTAACAACTGGGACAACATGTGGTGTTGGTATCTCATTATTAAGTGGATTTCCTCCATTGTTCACCAAACCATTCCATCCATTACCTTAGTTTTGCATCTCTCGAAATCTTCTTTTTAACCTCTGCAAGGTTTTCTCAATTTTCGGATCGTATGGCCACTCGTCTACCACATGATGGCTTCTGGTCATACACTGACAAAAATAAAAGGTAAAAGCAAAAATAAAAATAAAAGAAAGACAAGTAAAAATTCAAAAATAATCAATTCCGTTGCAATCCCCGGTAACGGCGCCAAAAACTTGTAGACTCTCTAGGTGGAATGCTTGCAAAAATGGCAAAAGGTATGTGTTGGAAAGTATAAAATCATGCCAAGATGAGTCTTTTGCGTAAGTCGTTGGCAAAGAAGGTGTTTTAATGAATGATGAGCGTTGGTAGGGGATGCCTGGTTTTCACGCTATTCATGTCTTGCCGGCCTTTAATAACAACCTGTCTTGGCATTGTTTGCCGAGCAGATTCAAAATTAGCAAAGCCTCTCTCGATGGTCATTGCCCTAAATTGAGCGTGTAAAAACCCCTATATCTCTATACTGCTTGTTTTTAAATAAACCAATTTGATTAAGATCCAATCTATACTCCTAAGGGGTAGATTTCACTCTCGAAGTAAGTTCATCTACTTGAACGACTTCTCTCGAAGCTTCTCTCCTCAGTATTCAACAACTTAATCGTTGCCACCCCAAGCCTGTTAAGATATTAAAGAGCAATAGGCCAATAGTGCCAGCTCTCGCTTGGCATAGTATTTAGGAAATATTAAAGTATGTCGAATAGTGAAAACATTGCCAAGGCAGATTTATTATTAAAAACTAAAACATAAAAATAGTGTTCAATGCAAACATCCCCCACCAACTATGAAATTAGTTCATGGTGAGGGACTTAACCAAAAAACCACAAACGTTTCCCAAGTACATCATCATTTAAAACAAAATAAAATACTTGAAAGAGAAAATAGGCTAGAAGGGGTCTCTCGATGCAGCCCTTCAAGATCCATGCTTCTCGGCCAAGCTGGTCGAACCACCCTTCCAAGGTGCAGCCGATTGTCAATCATCGCACACCATTTCCTCACTCTGATCTCTTCTTCCCTCTCTCAAATGCTAGCTTGGTTGGTGTTTAAATAGGCATGCTAGAAAGGGATAGAATTAGCTCTTCAAATTTTGAACTTTGACTACCCAAGGGATAAGGGATTATCATCTTATCCAAATTTGAATGAGCGCTGATCAGGCTAAGGCTGATGTCATACTGCCGACGCTGCCTTGGTGTCCAAGCTTGGCATGAATCTGCCAACAAGTCTTGGCACCATCTTATCTACTATTTTTTCAGAGATTGATTCAATTGCTATCTTTTCAGAGCCTGATCATTTCCTATTTTTTGGGGTCCAACAGCTTCTTTGCGTGGCATCAAGTTCACTTCTATGCCAACCGGTGCTTGGCATTGTCTGGTCCATCTATGCCAATAGCGCCTGACATTTTCTCTGGCATTCCTTCATGTTGTTGCTTTTCTGAGCCAAATCCTATGCCAAACCTGCAAAACTGCCAACAAAACAACCCTTCACACTGGCATAGACAGAATTCTAAACTCCTTATGCAAATGCATGGTTTTAACATCCTAATGCAACTAAATGCACCTAAAAACAAGCAAGAGCATTGTAAGATTGGCATTAAAAATAATACTTTTGGAGAGGTAACACTGACATAGCTTATTGGAAATTTTAAATTTCCAAAGTATCGGTACGGGTCGACCTGTAACCCGTACCGATACAGCCTCAATAGCGTATCGGTAAGGCTGAAGGCCGTACCGATACCCTACTCAGAATTTTGTACAACTTTTTCGAATTACAACGTCACAACACTTTATTTGATCCTTAAAGAATATGAAAGTCATTAAGTTTTATTTTCTATTGCATTTAATCATTTAATATTAACTACTGCTTTATGCCTATTTAATTGAATATTACTACTATTAATCTTTTAAGCATAATTTTCATCGAACATGTCAATTTCATACACTAGCACCAAAGCATCACAATATACAATTCAAACAGTTAGATAATTACATGAATATTCATGTAACCCCTTTGACCCGGTCTAGTCGCAAAACTGAATCAAGCGAGCTACATTAGGGTTTACCGAAATAAACCCTAAAAAAATTACATTTGAACTGATCCATTTTTTTCCTTTCATATTTTCTAGATGCATTTTTAGGTCCTACAGTGTCCGTACAAGTCATGGTTAAAATCTCAACTCAATCAGGTGTCATTTCGACATCCAATTACTCAAACCCGCATTCTAGGGACTAAAGCATAATTTCTTACATTTATACAAGCTTTCACGAAATTAAAGTTACCAATCCTCAATTAGTCATATTACATGTCTTCATATTAAATCACAACTCAAAATGATCACTCTAACTCGTTTAATTGCAAAAATAAGAAACAGGGACCAAAATGAAAAGATTTCAAACATCAGACAGTATTCCCAACAAAATTAAGGCCAGCGTTTCGGTACAAATTTCCACCGTATTGATACGGTTCTAAGGAACAAATGTGTACCAATACAGTCCTCAAGCGTATCGGTATGGCTCGTATAGTTTTGGAAGTTCAAATTCTAGTAGCAATGATCCGTATCAGAACAGTAACTCGCGTACCGAAACCAACCCTATTTTATAACTACCGATACGGTTACCAGGCGTACCGGTACGGCTAGGCAAAATTGCACAATTTGAGCTTAGACAGTTCCCCGTGTACCAACACCCTGAGGTACCGTACTGGTAAAGTGAGACCTGTAATGACCTCTAGGTCCAAATATGACACTTTGGCTCAATAACAAGAGGTCAGACCAAGCATGGCATACACAAACATTCACCTAAGGGCATGATCTCTACCCAAGCATGCTTAATGTTTCCCAAATCCCTCAAACACAGGTATAAAGCATCATACAAGTCTCAAACAATAATCCAAACTATTACATCATGGAGTATCTCAAAACGCATCTCCCAAAACAACTCGGTCACATTGCCTTCTTATTACTACTTAGAACGTATTAAAACCATACTTTGAAATGTATCAAATCTTTGGATTCTTCCTCACTCACGTGCTGTCCGAGAAAGCTATTTCTCTGCATTGATGAGGAAAAGAGAGTGTGAGCAATAAGCTTAGTGAGGGAATCACAAAAACACTCATCAATGCATTTAAAACTATTTAATTCAAAACACATGTAATTGTCTCATGGTAAAACATCTCATGCTTCTCATGTTATCTCAAAATGCACATTTAAATCAATTTCAACACATGTATCATGGATTCAATCTCTGCCTCAATTTAAGCTTCACACCACAACACCTTTATAACAAGTTTAAAGAGTAACACATGTATAAATCATATTATACAACATAATCCATTTCTCATGATACATTATCTCATATATTTGCTTTCAAGTGGCTCAAAACCAGCAACCTTGCATTTCATAAAACACATCGGATGCACAGATTCTCCAGTGGTTCACACAACCACTTCACATACATTCCTCAACCGGAGTAACGGCACACTTGCCCGCCTCAACGGTTCAAATCGGAGTAACGAAACATTTACCCACCTCTACGATTTGGATGTATAATT
Organism: Hibiscus mutabilis; assembly: GCA_019671005.1. NCBI lineage: Eukaryota > Viridiplantae > Streptophyta > Magnoliopsida > Malvales > Malvaceae > Hibiscus > Hibiscus mutabilis. Next base: position 22,683,626 of record CM033724.1, read on the forward strand.
CACCAGCAGTAGAAAACGGAATATTTACCCATCTCAACCGTTGTGATTCTCATGGTGGAGATTACAGATACTTTAATACCTCTCGAAACACATGAGGCGACTTTTTATTGTGCACTTTCAATCCTATGACCGGTCAACTATATCATATTACATTTTAAACACAGCCACTTGCCAATATATTCTCAATTTAACTATCAAATCCATGTTAAGAACATAATTCCATAATATAAATCAACAAAAAAGGATCAAGAACTTGGGAATTTCATTAAAGAACCTTTAATTAGAGGAGAGAAATGAAAAGCACCTCTAATTGCTAATTTCTCCTTAATTGGCCAAGCTTTGATGAAATCCAAAGAGATTTTGTAAAGGTATTTGAAGAAATCAATTTGAAATCAAAAAGGAAATCAACGAAGATTGATTCCTAAAGATTTAGAAGTAGAAATCTTAGTTTGGTTACTGAGAAAGTTGAGCGAAAAGGTTTGGAGAAAAGTAGTTACGTAAGAAAATGTTTTTTTTGGAAATAAAAGTTCTTTTTAATAAATCTTCATTTATCTAAGTATTAAACCATTTAAAAATACTTTAAAATAGCATAAATTAAGAGAGAAATCTGCTGAAAAAGATTGGTCAAATAGCTCCTTAAAGATTCTAAGTTTTGATCCTTTTTCGATTTAGTCACTAAAAACAGTTTTGAAAACTTTCAATTTAGTCACAAGACTAAAATGTCTTAAAATCCGATTTAATTTCCTCAAATTGACTTCACCAATTTACTTAAAATATTAATGAAGTAATTTAGGCCATTTTTTATGTTTTATTTTACCTTAAAATCAATTTTATGAAATTATTTTCCTGAAATTATTCGAATTGCCTAAACCGGCTCCCTCGAACCGTCAACCCAAATCGGTTCACGTCTAGGCTCAATTTCAGGGCGTTACAACTCTCCCCCTCTTAAGAAATTTCTTCCTTGAAATTTACCTGACAAAAAAAGATGAGGAAACTACTTCAACATATCCCTTTTGCTCTCCCAGGTAGCTTCCTCTACACATCAGTGCCGCCACAACACCTTTACCAACTCTATGATCTTTCCGCGGAGAATTTTTATACTCGAATCTAGAATCCTCTCTGGTTCCTCATCATAAGCCAAATCCAGATTCAACTTAATCTCCTCAATAGGCATAACATGTGAGATCTATACCTCCGTAACAAAGACACATGGAAAACATCATGTATCTTTTCTAACTTAGCCGGCAACCTCAATCTATACGCAACATGACCAACGCGCTCCAACACCTCATACGGTCCAATGAACCTAGGGCTCGCCTTGCCCTTCCGTCCAAACCTCATCACCTTTTTCCAAGGCGAAATCTTCAGAAACACACGATCGCCAACCGCATACTCAATTTCTCTTCGCTTCAAATCAACGTAGGAATTTTTCCGATCCAAAGTTGCCTTCAAACGTTTACTAATAAGCTTTACTTTCTCATTAGTATCTTCCAACAGATCCGGCAAAGAAACATGTTTCTCTCCTGCCTCCGCCCAACAAAGCGGCGTACGCCACCTTCTACCATACAAAACCTCGTATGGAGCCATCTGGACACTAGCTTGATAACTTTTATTATAAGCAAACTCTACCAACGGAAATTGCTTCTCCCACTATCCTTGAAAATCCATGATACAACAACGCAACATATCCTCTAGCACTTGGATAACACGTTCCGACTGACCATTCGTTTGCAGATGATACGAGGTACTAAAGTTCAATCGTGTAGCCAAGGCCCTATGTAAAAATTCCCAGAACCTTAGGTGAAACCTAGATTCCTATCAGACACAATGGACTTCAGCACCCCATGCAACCTCACAATCTCAGTGATATACATCTCTGCGAACTTATCCAAACCATACGTCGTATGCACAGTCAGGAAATGTGCACACATCGTAAACCTATCCACGATCACCCAAACAAAATTCTTTTTTGACAGTGTCAAAGGCAACCAGACACAAAGTCCATGGTGATCCTCTCCCATTTCCACTCTGGAATTCTCAATGGTTGTAACAACCCCGAAGGAAACTGATGTTCCGCCTTAACATGTTGGCAAACCATGCAACGAGCCACAAAATCTACAACATCCTTCTTCAAACCAACCCAGAAATATTCTTTCTTCAAGTCTTGATACATCTTCGTACTCCCCGGATGCATCACAAAAGGACTTGAATGTGCCTCAGTCAAGATAGTGTGCCTTAACTCTTCATTATTCGGCACCACCACCCGACTTTTAAAACATAAAACTCTGTCCTCCTAAAAACCAAAATCTGTTTGATTTCCACCCAAGATGTCCTTAACATGCGACACTAGCTCATCATCATAAGGTTGTATCTCCTTAATCAACTGTAACATCGAAGGCTTCACTTGCAACTCTGCTAACAACCCGCCATCTTGCGACATATTTAGCCGTGCAAATATCGCCCTCAGCTCCACTGCAACCTTCCTACTCAAAGCATTCGCTACCACGTTTGCCTTCCTAGGATGGTACTCAATGGTCAGATCATAATCTTTAAGCAACTCTAACCACCTTCTCTGTCTAAGGTTTAACTCTTTCTGGGACATCAGGTATTTCAAACTTTTTGTGATATGTGTAAACAACACACTTCTCACCATAGAGATAGTGTCGCCAAATCTTCAAGGCAAACACCATAACATCCAACTCAAGATCGTGCGTAGGGTAATTGCGCTCATGCATCTTCAACTGCCTGGATGCATAGGCGACAACCCCTCCTTCTTGCATCAACACGCATCCCAAACCCATGTAGGACGTGTCACTGTTCAAAAAAACTCCTTCCCTGACTTTAGTTGAATCAATATTAGAGCGTGTGTCAAAGCCTCTTTCAACTTATCAAAAGCTTGCTGCCTAACTTTCGTCCACTCGAAATTCACATCCTTCTTCAACAACTTCATCAAAGGGGTAGCGATCCTCGAAAACCAATCCATAAACTGTCGATAATATTCTACCAACCCCAAAAAACTATGAACCTTCGAGACAAATTTCGGTGGCTTCCAATTTACAACAGCCTCTATTTTTTGCAGATTCACACGAATACCCTCGGCCAAAACAACATGACCAAGGAAAACCACATGCTTGATCCAAAACTCACACTTGCTTAGCTTGGCATAAAGCTTGTTGTCCAACAAAACTTGCAACACAATTCGGAGATGTCGATCATGATCTTTCTCGGTACGAGAGTACACAAGAATGTCACCGATGAACACTACCAAGAATTGGTCCAAAAATTCATGGAACACCGTATTCATTATATCTATGAAAGTTGCCGTGCATTTGTCAAACCAAATGGCATCACTAGGAACTCATAATGCCCATAGTGTGTGCGAAAAGATATCTTCGACACATCCTTATCCTTCACCTTCAACTAGTAATACCCTGACTACAGATCAATCTTAGAAAACACGGTAGCACCTTGAAACTGATCAAACAGATTATCAGTCTACGGTAAAGGATACTTGTTCTTAATCATCAACTTGTTCAATTACCGATAATCAATGTACATTCTCATCGTGTCATCCTTCTTTTTCACAAACAACACCGGTGCACCCCACGGTGACACACTTGGACAAATAAAACCCCGATCAAGCATCAACTCCTTCAAATCTTTCGGTGCCATGCGATATAGAGCAATCGACATCAGAGCTATATCCGCATACGTCTCTATGAAAAACTCCACCTTCCTGTCTGGCGATAAACCAGGCAACTCTTCTAAAAACACTTCTGGAAAGTCGCAAACTGTGTGAATATCCTGGGCACGCGCTTCCTTCATATTCATGTTCATAACATAGGCTAGGTATGTTTGACCCTGAAACTCCAACAACCTTCGTGCCACCAACAATGAAACCACATTTGACATGAACTTGACATTTTCGCCCACAACCACAACTCTGTAATCTTCGACAAGTTTTAAAGAAACCCAATTGGCCTCAAAATCCTCTACAACCTTGTGTTGAGAAAACCAATCCATACCCAAAATCATGTCAAAATCGTAAAACGGTAACTCCATCAGGTCAGCTTCAAACACATGTCCTACATACCAACATCTAACAACTCAACAGGTAAATCCAACATACATGCATGCTCGTGAAAAATGTAAGAATATGTAGAACCAGAATCAATCAAAGATAATAAAGGTATAGACTGCAAGGTAAAGGTACCTGCGATCACGTCCGTATCATTCCTCCCAACACGGTGAGCAAAAACCCTTACCGGTCCACTATCCTCTAGTTGTACTGCTACGGTATGCGCTACCACTTTCTGCCCCTCATCCCTACACTAAAAATGTCCACGGCCGCACCCACGACCTCTCTGCGCTCCAGCAACTGGTGCATTAGCCTGACCCTCTCTGGCTAACTGCAGACAATCCCTATGAAGATGATCCCACGATCCACAACTCCAATAAGTGCCTATAGCACCCCAACACTCTCTTGAATGCCTCTGGCCACATCTCCTACACTCGGGAACTCCAACATAGGTATTCTGACCCTGAGAACTACGCCTAGCACCAAATCCTCCACGCCTCTAATTTGGACGTCACCTTCTGTCTATAGCCTCTTATAACGATCTCGGCTAGCATTAGATTTTACACTCATCTTACCAGACGAAGAACCCTCAGAATAAAAAGACAAACCCAGATTTTGTTCTATGTCTTTCGCCCATGACACCAGAACATCAAACTATGTATAATCGGTGGCCAACATGTATATCTTCACTTCAGCCATGGCTGCCTGGAAAGCTCCCGCCATCGTTTGGACCAATGGTGCCATATCACCAAAAATAGGTACTTGTGGTGCTTGAGGCGCACCTCCCTCTACTCTAGCACCAGTAAGAGGAATCGGTGGAGAAGGAGGCAACTCTTCATCATGCATATCCACAACACCACCCATGTGAGCTCTAATCTCTCGTCTCGGTTCCATACTCGATAATATGAGTCTAAACATGATAATGCAACAAAACAAAACAATTAGGCCAGCTCACAGCAAGAATCTAAGTCACTCTTGTTTTAAAATAAAATCATTTAACTCAAGTAGTAATAAGGCAATGTGTCCCAAGGTTTAACTTCCAAACATACGCATATCGAATACAATTATTCAAATTTAAACACCGTACATAAAAAACAACATATTATATCATACAAACAACCATTACCTAACATGTCTCTGATACCACCAAATGTAACCCCCTGGCCCAGTCTAGTCACAAAATCGGATCAAGCGAGCTACATTAGGATTTACCGAAATAAACCCAGAAGAAATTACATTTGAACTGATCCATTTTTTCTTTTTAGCTTTTCTAGATGCATTTTTAGGTTCTACAGTGTGCTTACAAGTCATGGTTAAAATCTCAACTCAATCGGGCGTCATTTCAACATTAAATTGCTCAAACATGCATTCTAAGGACTAAAACATAATTTTTGATATTTATACGAGTTTTCACGAAATTAAAGTTACCAATCCTCAATTAGTCATATTGCATGCCTTCATATTAAATCATAACTCAAAATGATCACTCTAACTCATTTAATTGCAAAAATACGAAATAGAGACCAAAATGCAAATATTTCAAACATCAGGCAGTATTCCCAACTGAATTAAGGGCCAGCGTTTTGATACAGATGTCCACCGTATTGATACGTTTCTAAGGAACAAATGCTTACCGATACAGTCCTCAAGCGTATCGGTATGACTCGTATAATTTTGGAAGTTCAAATTCCAGTAGCAATGATCCGTATCAAAACAGTGACTCATGTACCGAAACCCACCCTGTTTTATAACTACGCGTACCGATACGGTTACCAGGTGTACCAGTATGGCTAGGCAAAATTGCACCATTTAAACCTAGACAGGTCCCCGCGTACCGACACCCTGAGGTATCGTAGCAATACGGTGAGACTTGTAATGACCTCTAGGTCCAACATATGACACTTTGGCTCAATCTAACTCCTTTAATTCAACCTATAAACATCATATAGCATCATAGATGTTCAACCATCAAACATAGCAACATAACAAGAGGTCACACCAAGCATGGAATACACAAAAATTCACTTGAGGGCATGATCTCTACCCAAGCATGCTTAATGTTTCCCAAACCCCTCAAACATAGGTATAAAGCATCATACAAGTCCAAACTATTACATCAGGGAGTATCTCAAAACGCATCTCCCAAAACAACCCGATCACATTGCCTTCTTATTACTACTTAAAACGTATTAAAACCATACTTTGAAATGTATCAAATCCTTGGATCCTTCCTCACTCACGTGCTGCCCGAGAAAGCTATTTCTCTGCATTGATGAGGAAAAGAGAGCGTAAGTAATAAGCTTAGTGAGGGAATCACAAAAACACTCATTAATGCATTTAAAACTGATAAGTGTTCAAAAGTACTAATTTTCTTACCCTTTTTACTCATATTATTGTTAGACTTAGGCTCATATTAGTTGCATAATTAGCTATTCATGCATTAATCCATGTTTCCTTCCATCGTTGAGCTTGATTACATAACTTGGTAGTTTTTGTGGAAAAGATGTTGCTTTGGTGTGCTTTGTGTGTGTATGTGCAGGATGACTTGCCAAAGCAATGCCGAGCTAGTTGCCAGGGCAATGCATGAAGGAGACGTCGAGCTAGTTGCCAGGGCAATGCATGAAGGAGACGCCGAGCCAGTTGCCATGACAATTGTCGACAAAGAGAAAATGCAATAGGGATGTCGAAATTAATGACTATACAAGCCCAAGATGACGTGGAGCAAAGCCCAAACCCAAAGGAATTTGATTTCCATGCAGAGATTAAAGAAGAATTAAATTCCAAGAAGATAGGAGAAGTTCTAGTAGGAATACAATTATAATAAAGAATTATATTCTTTAAAGATAATTTAATTCCAACTCAAACTCCTCCTCAAAGAAGGACTTTGGCCTAGCCCTATAAATAGCAAGGAGATTTTGACAAGATGCATAGAGAGAGCATTAGGGAAATTTCGACAAGTCCAAGGGAGAAAGCAAGGGATTTTCGACAAGCTTCATCTTTTCTTTCTTGTTCGATTGGGTTCATGCTAGGGATTGTTTATCTTGTGTTTCTTTGGAACCTAGCCATGAACTAAATTTACTTGGCTATGGTTATTGTGTTTTGTGGTTGTGAGAAACTATTGGTTTTTGTTTACGTAATTAGAGTTTGCACTTTTCTATTTCAAGGTTTATTCATTCTTGGTTATTATTCTTGTTTGCGAGTGAATTGGGAGAGGATCTCGTGATTTCATCTATTTATCTAATATCGGGAGAGTTAGATTCAAGAAACGAATGAATATGATCTTTATTCAATCTATTGACGGTGAAGATTAATCCGGCTTAGGAATAAGTTAAGGATTTCAACGGCTAAGAGGAGCGCAAGATTGGTTGTTGTTCGCCCTTGATTCACAGGGATGTATTATCAAGGCATGCACAAGTAGCTAGAGTTTCGACTTAGGGATAAGAAGAAACCATTGAAGAACGCTATGCTGAACCTTGAAGATTGCTGCCCCGACGCCCAAGTAGTTGCCCAACTAGTTGCCCAGGCAACCATCGATTAGTTGCCAAGGCAACCCCGTTGTGCAAGTTGCCACGGCAACTGAGTTGCCCGTGCACTCTTTTACCAAGACGATCCAATCGGCAATCACACCTCAACTCACGATAACCTGGCCTATCTCTCTCATTTGAATTCATCTTTTCTTTTACTTTATTGCTTTCTAGATTAGTCATTAGTTAAACTCCTATAATCCTTTACTTGTGTTTTTACTTTTACAGTGCAAGAGACTAGATTCTTGAAGTAGCACCAATCCCTGTGGAGACGATATCTTTTATACTATAACTTGCGACTTGTATACTTGCACATTTATGTAGCACTTATTACGCGCAACAAGTTTTTGGCGCCGTTGCCGGGGATTGGCAATAGCGACTTTGTTTTTATTTTCTTGCACTTTCTTTTTATTTTTCTTTTTTAAAATTCAAAGGGCTAACAAACTTTGGTTTTGCATTGGTATATGACCAGGGCGAGACCGACTTCACCAGAATATCCCTTTGATCCAGAAATCGAACGAACCTTACAAAGACTTAGACGAAGGATAAGAGAAGCAATGGCAAATCAAGATGGCAATATGAATCAAGATGTTCGAGCAGGAGGAGGAGTGATTCTTGCACGAAACAGAACTATTCGAGACTATCTTGAAGAAGATCTTGATGGACTTAATCCAGGAGTTGTCGCACCTGAAATTGAAGCCGACCACTTTGAGTTGAAACCGGTAATGTTTAATATGATCAACACAATAGGTCAATTTGGCGGCTCAGCAACTGAAGACGCACGGCAACATCTGAAATCTTTCCTCGAGATTTGCAACTCGTTCAAGATACACGGAGTCACCCCTGATGTCTTACGATTAAGATTATTCCCCTATTCAATGAGGGATAGGGCGAAAGCATGGTTGAATAGCATTCCTGCCGGATCTATAGCATCTTGGACTGATCTTTGTCGTGATTTTCTTGCTAGATTTAATCCTACAAATTTGACTGATAAGCTTCGTAACGACATTACTTCTTTTCGGCAGGCAGATGATGAATCCATGTACGAGGCTTGGGAGCGATATAGAGAACTTCTACACAAATGCCCCTACACAGATTCCCGGTGTTGACTCAAGTAACAATGTTTTACAACGCCGTGAATACACCAACAAGGATGATGCTAGATGCCTCGGCAAACGGCATACTCCTAGATAAGTCATCGGAGGAAGCAATGCAAATTTTAAACAGGCTGGCCAAGAATGATTATCAATTCCCATCTACTAGAAGAGGAGGAGTTAGATGCCAAGCCACAATACATGAACTAGGATCATCAGATTCAATTTCGGCACAATTGGCCACTTTAACCAAGATGGTCCAGAACATGCAAAAACCAAACAACACACATGAAGTCAAGGTAATGGATTCTTTTTGTGAGTTATGTGGTGATAACTATAATTCTTCTAAATGTATGCAGAATCCGGAATCCAGCTTCTATGTGGGGAATTACAATCGGAGAAATAACATGATGTCCAATACATACAATCCATCTTGGAAGAAGCACCCAAATTTTTCATGGAGTAATCCCAACAATGCTCTAAACCAGAACAATCAGAATGCACAAGCATCGGGATTCCAGCAGAATATGCCACGACAACAGATGCCGCAGCAACAACCGACGACATCTAGTTCTTTGGAAAATTCTCTAAATGCTTTTATGATGAAAACTGAATCTTATATGGCTGAGATTAGTAATTTCATAAAAAGAACTGATGCTTTTATTAACAGGACCGAGATGAGATTGCAAAACCAAGAGGCGACAATCAAATCATTGGAAAATCAAGTCGGACAGTTTGCTCAAAATCTAAATACTAGACCACAAGGAGGTTTACCTAGCGATACTGAAGTCGCAAGAGGAACTGGCCATGAGCAATGTAAGGCGATCACCACTAGAAGTGGCCAACAACTTAGAGAGGTTCAAACCCGCTCGTCAAACAAAACTCCACAAAAAGATCAAGACGAACCTAGCGGCAAAGCCTCAGATGCTGAACTAGGAATTGCCACGGCAACCGGCAATAAGCATGCCTCGGTAACCGACGATAAAGACACCTCGGCAACTTGCGATAAGTATGCCTCGGCAACCCCAGTTGATAACGCCTCGACAACTTCAGATGTCCCGGCAATGCCATCAATCAAGTTTCAAACCAATGAAAGGATCGAAGATATCCGACTTCCACCACCATTCCCACAAAGGTTTAAGCGGCAAAAGCAAGAGTATCAATTCAAGAAGTTTCTTGATATCCTAAAGCAAGTTCACATCAACTTGCCACTGGTGGAAGCAATTGAACAAATGCCAAACTATGCCAAGTTTCTTAAAGACATTGTGTCCAAGAGAACAAGGCTAGGAGAGTTTGAAACAGTTGCCGCAACAGAGGGATGCATGGCAATGTTGCACAATCGTATGCCACCTAAGTTGAAGGATCCCGGAAGTTTCACAATACCCTGTTCCATTGGAAATCACTATGTCGGGAAAGCACTATGCGACCTAGGGGCTAGCATAAACTTGATACCTAAATCGGTTTTCCAGAAACTAGGAATCGGGAAGGCAAGACCTACAACAGTCATGCTGCAGCTAGCCGACAGATCCTATGTGCATCCAGAGGGAAAAATCGAGGACATACTGGTAAAAGTTGATAAATTTATTTTTCCCCCTGACTTTATTGTTTTAGATTGTGAAGCAGATGAGCATGCACCTATCATTCTCGGGAGACCATTCCTAGCGACAAGGAGAACATTGATCGACGTTGAAAAGGGAGAACTCACAATGAGGGTGAATGACCAGCAGGTCAAACTAAATGTGTTCCAAACACTAAGGCATGTCGATGATCCAAAAGAATGCCAACTACTTCATGCCTCGGCAGAGTTTAACTTCGATGAGGAATTTAGTTGCCTCGGCAACTACATTGCCGATCAAGAGGAACCTGAGGAGTATGAAGAACCGGTCGATGAGGAACAACAAGAAGAGGCAAATTGGCTAGTCAACCGACCAGGTACATACTTTGAACCACTGGATTACTCAGGTAAGGAAGGTAAACTCGAAAAACCCTCTATCGAACAACCACCGATTCTTGAGTTGAAACAATTGCCAGAGCAACTAAAATATGTATACTTAGGGACCGATAATACATTGCCTGTAATTATTTCTTCTAAGTTACAGCTTGAGTAGGAAAAGAAGCTGATCAAGATGTTGAAGCTACACAAAAAGGCAATAGGGTGGACAATTGCCGACTTGAAGGGAATTAGTCCGGCGGTGTGCATGCACAAGATCTTGTTGGAAGATGATCACAAACCTTCAATTGAGGCCCAGAGGAGACTGAATCATGCCATGAAAGGGGTTGTAATGAAAGATATCATCAAGTGGCTTGACGCGGGCATTATATACCCTATCTCCGATAGTACATGGGTAAGTCTGGTACAATATGTACCGAAAAAGGGAGGTATAACAGTGGTAAGCAATGAAAATAATGAACTTATCCCAACCAGGACTGTGACCGGTTGGAGGGTTTGTATGGACTATCGAAAGCTAAACAAAGCTAAACAAAGACACTAGGAAAGATCACTTCCCATTACCCTTTATTGATCAAATGCTTGACCGTCTTGCAGGTAAACCCTTTTATTGTTTTCTTGATGGTTATTCAGGTCAAGAAAAGACAACCTTCACATGCCCATACGGTACTTATGCCTTCGAAGGATGCCGCTCGGATTGTGTAACGCCCCGGCAACCTTCCAAAGATGCATGATGGCACTCTTTTCAGACATGGTCGAAGACTTCCTTGAGATCTTCATGGATGATTTTTCGGTTTTCAGTAATGACTTCGACGGCTGTCTCGGCAATTTAGAGAGGGTGCTAGCAAGATGCGAAGAAACGGATTTAGTCCTCAATTGGGAGAAATGCCATTTTATGGTAGATGAAGGAATAGTGCTCGGCCACAAGATTTCATCCAAGGGAATTGAAGTAGACAAAGCCAAGGTGGACGTGATCGAGAGATTACCCCCACCAAGTTCGGTTAAAGGAATTCAAAGTTTTCTCGGACATGCAGGTTTTTACAGGAGGTTCATTCATAATTTTTCTAAAATCACTAAACCCTTGTGTAATCTGCTTGAACAGGATAAAGTCTTCGATTTTGATGATTCTTTCACCCAAGCATTCGAAACCCTAAAGAAAAAGCTTGCCTCGGCACTCATTGTCGTTCCACCAGATTGGACGCTACCTTTTGAGCTCATGTGTGATGCAAGTGATTTCGCGGTAGGAGCAGTCCTAGGCCAACGCACAGGTAAGACCTTCCATGTGATATACTACGCTAGTAAAACTCTTAATAGTGCTCAAGTGAATTACACAACAACGGAGAAAGAGTTACTAGCTGTAGTTTTCGCATTTGACAAGTTCCGATCCTATTTAATTGGTACAAAGGTAATTGTTCATACGGACCATTCGGCAATCAAATATTTATTTGCTAAAAAGGATGCTAAACCTCGTTTGATTCGTTGGATATTACTTTTACAAGAATTTGATATTGAAATTAAGGATAGGAAAGGAACAGAAAATCAAGTGGCCGATCACTTATCACGTTTGGAACGCAATAGGGAGGAGGACGCGGATCTTGAGATATGTGATGCATTCCCGGATGAACAAATTTTAGTTGCCTCGGCAACCCTCGACGCCTCGGCAACCCTAGACGCCTCGGTAACCCTAGATGCCTCGGTAACCCTCGACGCCTCGGCAACCCTAGACGCCTCGGCAACCCACGACGCCTCGGCAACCCACGACGCCTCGGCAACCCTAGACACCTCGGCAACCCACGATGCCTCGGCAACCCTTGACGCCGCAGCAGCCTTTGACGCACACGCCTCAGCAATTTTGGGAGCAGTCGCCATGATAGCACATGCCTCGGCAATACCCTGGTACGCGGATTTAGTTAACTTCCTTGTTTGTGGTATTTTTCCTTATGGCATTACTCACCAAGGGAAGAAGCGGTTCCGCCATGATGCTAAGCATTACTTTTGGGACGAGCCTCTTTTGTTCAAACAATGTGCAGATCAGGTTATATGCCAATGTGTCCCTGAAGAAGAGCAACAGAATGTACTCCGGTAATGCCATTCTTCACCCTATGGAGGACATTTTGGAGGAACTCGTACCGCGGCCAAAGTCTTGCAATCCAGTTTGTATTGGCCAACATTGTACAAAGATGCCCAAGACTTTTACAAGCAATGTGATCGTTGCCAGAGGACGGGCAATATCTCTAGACGACATGAGATGCCACTCCAGAACATCATCGAGGTGGAATTGTTCGATGTATGGTGGATCAATTTTATGGGACCTTTCCCATCTTCATTCGGCAACCTCTACATTCTACTTGTCGTCGACTACGTGTCTAAATGGGTTGAGGCAGTTGCAGTTCCCAACAACGATTCCAAAACCGTAGAAAGATTCTTGCGGAAAAACATATTTACACGGTTTGGGATGCCGAGAGCAATTATCAGCGACGGAGGCAAGCATTTTGACAACAGACTAATTGCCAAGATGTTGCAACGCTTCGACATATCACACAAGATAGCCACGGCATATCACCCACAAACCAACGGGCAAGCAGAAATTTCCAACCGGGAGTTGAAGAGAATACTCGAGAAAGTCGTAAATCCCTCAAGGAAGGATTTGTCATTAAGACTAGATGACGCACTTTGGGCATATCGCACTGCATTCAAAACACCCTTAGGTATGTCCCTATTCTGACTTGTCTATGGTAAAACATGTCATCTACCGGTGGAAATCGAACACAAGGCATACTGGGCAATCAAGACCGTGAATATGGATTGGGAAAGTGCCGGACAAAAGCGTTTGATGGATCTCAATGAGATAGAAGAATTTCGTGCACTCGCCTATAACAATGCATGAATCTACAAGGAGAAAACAAAGATGGCACGACAAGGAACTATTGCCACGGCAATTCACGCCAGGGCAACTAGTTCTCCTATTCAATTCTCGGCTAAAACTTTTCCCGGGAAAGCTGAAATCAAGATGGTCAGGACCATTTGAAGTCGTCAAACCATTCTCCCATGGCGCCGTGATAATCAAGTCCATCTCTGACAACCATGAATTCAAAGTTAATGGACAAAGATTGAAGCACTACAATGGTGCCCATGTGGAACGTAACAAGGAAGTGGTCAACTTAGGAGATGCATGAGCATGCTCTCCTTTCAATATTTTCTTTTTCTTTTTATTTTCATTTTTAGTTTTAGGAGATATTTTATTTTTCTTCATTATCTTTAGTTTTCAGGTTTTCTTTGTTTTCTTTTTCATAACAAGACTCACAACTACTATGCTAAGGAAATTTACTGCCAAAATCCTTGCCCCGGCAACCAATGAAGAAGATGTCGCGGCAACCTACATTGTGCCTGCACAAGCTGATGCCACGGCAACCAACCCTGAAGATGCCACGGCAACCAAAGCTAAAGACATCCCGGCAACAAGAAAACAACCATCGCGTTCAAGCAAGAGAATCAAGACACCGACCAAAAGGAAACTAATCATCTACGATGACGAACTCTCGGAGTAAGTCCTCGTATGCATTTTTATTTTTTTTATTTTTTGTTATTTTTATGCATGCATTGAGGACAATGCCTCACTCGAGTTTGGGGGGATTGTTATTAGTAGTTACCATGTTTAGTTTCATTCATATTAAGTATTACATTTAGGATACATAAATTGCTTGCCATGCCTTTAATTGAAACAAGAATTGTTTAGATTTGATGAATATTCGATGATGACTTTGCCAATGCACTTAATTGATAGAATTTTTATTCTAGGATAACCATGAAAAAACTTAGAATTTTACTATGATGCTAATTTTGATGAAACACTGTTGTGGTTTGATTGATTTAAGGAATTCTAGTAAACTTAGGTTGATAATTAATAAATTGGGGGATTAGAATAAAAATTGGATGAATGTTAGAGGTGCCCGAAATTGGCTCTAGCATGTGCTAAAATTGATCACTAGAGGTGCCCGAAACTGGCTCTAGGATGTGTTAAAAAAATTTAACTAAAGGTGCCCGAAACCGGCTCTAGTCGATTAAATTAACTTAAGAAAACTAAAAACAAAACACTAGAGGTGCCCAACACTGCTCTAGTTAAAACATGTTAAAAAGAACCCAATGAAGTAATTTGAAAACCTCTTGTTTGCATAGAATCCGAAAAATCAACTTGCACACAACTCCGCACACACTCACAAGCATTATAGTTTGATTCCGAGTAACTCCTAAGTTTTCTGAAAAATAAAAAGCCAATCATACTTTGTGCCCCGGTTCAGAGAATTGAAATCAAGTTCAAAGCTAAGTTTGTGAAAATTGAAGTCTTGGCAGGTAATTATGAGTTTGCATTGCTTGAGGACAAGCAATAGTTCGAGTTTGGGGGTGTGATAAGTGTTCAAAAGTACTAATTTTCTTACCCTTTTTACTCATATTATTATTAGACTTAGGCTCATATTAGTTGCATAATTAGCTATTCATGCATTAATCCATGTTTCCTTCCATCGTTGAGCTTGATTACATAACTTGGTAGTTTTTGTGGAAAAGATGCTGCTTTGGTGTGCTTTGTGTGTGTATGTGCAGGATCACTTGCCAAAGCAATGCCGAGCTAGTTGCCAGGGCAATGCATGAAGGAGACGCCGAGCTAGTTGCCAGGGCAATGCATGAAGGAGATGTCGAGCCAGTTGCCATGGCAATTGTCGACAAAGAGAAAATGCAATAGGGATGTCGAAATTAATGACTATACAAGCCCAAGATGACGTGGAGCAAAGCCCAAACCCAAAGGAATTTGATTTCCATGCAGAGACTAAAGAAGAATTAAATTCCAAGAAGATAGGAGAAGTTCTAGTAGGAATACAATTATAATAAAGAATTATATTCTTTAAAGATAATTTAATTTCAACTCAAACTCCTCCTCAAAGAAGGACTTTGGCCTAGCCCTATAAATAGCAAGGAGATTTCGACAAGATGCATAGAGAGAGCATTAGGGAAATTTCGACAAGTCCAAGGGAGAAAGCAAGGGATTTTCGACAAGCTTCATCTTTCCTTTCTTGTTCGATTGGGTTCATGTTAGGGTTTGTTTATCTTGTGTTTCTTTGGAACCTAGCCATGAACTAAATTTACTTGGCTATGGTTATTGTGTTTTGTGGTTGTGAGAAACTATTGGTTTTTGTTTAGGTAATAAGAGTTTGCACTTTTCTATTTCAAGGTTTATTCATTCTTGGTTCTTATTCTTGTTTGCGAGTGAATTGGGAGAGGATATCATGATTTCATCTATTTATCTAATATCGGGAGAGTTAGATTCAAGAAACGAATGAATATGATCTTTATTCAATCTATTGATGGTGAAGATTAATCCGGCTTAGGAATAAGTTAAGGATTTCAACGGCTAAGAGGAGCGCAAGATTGGTTGTTGTTCACCCTTGATTCACGCAGGGATGTATTATCAAGGCATGCACAAGTAGCTAGAGTTTCGACTTAGGGATAAGAAGAAACCATTGAAGAACGCTCTGCCGAACCTTGAAGATTGCTGCCCAGACGCCCAAGTAGTTGCCCAACTAGTTGCCCAGGCAACCATCGATTAGTTGCCAAGGCAACCCCGTTGTGCAAGTTGCCACGGCAACTGAGTTGCCCGTGCACTCTTTTACCAAGACGATCCAATCGGCTATCACACCTCAACTCACGATAACCTGGCCTATCTCTCTCATTTGAATTCATCTTTTCTTTTACTTTATTGCTTTCTAGATTAGTCATTAGTTAAACTCCTATAATCCTTTACTTGTGTTTTTACTTTTACAGTGCAAGAGACTAGATTCTTGAAGTAGGACCAATCCCTGTGGAGACGATATCTTTTATACTATAACTTGCGATGTGTATACTTGCACATTTGCGTAGCACTTATTACGCGCAAAAAAAACCCAATTAAATCAAAACACATGTAATTGTCTCATGGTAAAACATCTCATGCTTCTCATGTTATCTCAAAATGCACATTTAAATCAATTTCAACACATGTATCATGGATTCAATCTCTACCTCAATTTAAGCTTCACACCACAACACCTTTGTAACAATCTTAAAGAGTAACACATGTATAAGTAACATTATACAACATAATCCATTTCTCATGTTACATTATCTCATATATTGGCTTTCAAGTGACTAAAAACTAGCAACCTTGCATTTCATAAAACACATCGAATACACGGATTCTCAATTGGATCACACAACCACTTAACATACATACTTCAATCGGAGTAACGACACACTTTCCCACCTCAACGGTTCAAACTGAAGTAACAGAACATTTACCCACCTCTACAGTTTGGATGTATAATCCACTAGCGGGAGAAAATGAAACATTTACCCACCTCAACCATTGTGGTTCTCATGGTGGAGATTAAAGACACTTTAACACCCCTCGACACACATGAGGTGACTTTTTATAGTGCATTTTAAATCCTATGACCGGTCAACTATATTCGATAACATTTTAAACACAACCACTTGCCAATATATTCAATAACCAACATTACCTCACTTTTTTACATATACATCAAATTATTCCAACACAAATACATTAAACAATGTATTTTCATATTCTCAAAATGCTTGCATAAACCATATGCTATTTTCAAAAGTCATCAACAATGATTTTTG
Organism: Hibiscus mutabilis; assembly: GCA_019671005.1. Taxonomy (NCBI): domain Eukaryota; kingdom Viridiplantae; phylum Streptophyta; class Magnoliopsida; order Malvales; family Malvaceae; genus Hibiscus; species Hibiscus mutabilis. The sequence continues at coordinate 22,700,945 of CM033724.1, forward strand.
GATCATCTTTCACTTATAAAACATGCATAATACAGTGAGTAATAAAAACCATAACGTGTGCATGAGATTTCTTTTACAAAACTGAAATCGAGAGAAAGCTCAACCAATACTTACTTCCGAGCATAGATAGGTGTATCAAACCTTATCTAAACTCTTACAACTCCTTTTTAAACCTTTTATCAGTAGTAAAATACTTTTCCACTCACCAACTTACTAATGCTCGATTACGGATGCACGAATTAAGCCTCCATAACTTCCATGCCTTTTTCGATAGGTATAAAATGTAGCTACCCTACTTTACCCAATCAAAACAAAGGATTAATAATACATCTATGTAACAAAACCCTCCAGCAACCACCGAACTCAACAACACCTCTCAAGAATCAATCGAACACCTTCCTAAAACCAACAAGAACACCACCAAAACTTACTCAAACAAAGCCCAGCCAACATCTAACTATCCTAACACATTATTAACATCAATTAACATTCAAAAACAACCTAAACACATCCTTATATCTCCAGCAACACCACAACAACCAGATCACACCAACAACCAACTATAAACAACCTAAAAACTAGCAATTCATATAGTTCCGGGATTCCATTGATTAATCAATCTTTTCAACATTAAAATAGATTCAAATTGAGGTATAAATCTATTAAATCCATCACTATAATAGATCCATATCATTTTCCTCCATTTACTAAGAATTCTCAATTTAACTATCAAATTCATGTTAAGAACATAATTCTATAATATAAATCAACAACAAAGGATCAAGAACTTGGAAATTTTATTAAAGAACCTTTAATTAGAGGAGAGAAATGAAAATCACCTCTAATTGCTAATTTCTCCTTAATTGGCCAAGCTTTGATGAATTTCAAAAATATTTTACAAAGGTATTTGAAGAAATCAATTAGAAATCAAAAAGGAAATCAACGAAGACTAATTCCAGGAGATTTAGAAGTAGAAATCTTAGTTTGGTTATTGAGAAAGTTGAGAGAAAAGGTTTGGAGAAAAGTGATTTTGTAAGAAAATGTTTTTTTTAAATAAAAGTTATTTTTAATAAATCTTCATTTATCTAATTATTAAATCATTTAAAAATTCTTCAAAATAGCCTAAATTAAGAGACAAATCTATTGAAAAATAATGGTCAAATAGCACTTTAAAGATTCTAAGTTTTGATCCTTTTTCGATTTAGTCACTAAAAATAGTTTTGAAAACTTTCAATTTAGTCACTAGAGTAAAATGTCTTAAAATCAGATTCAATTTCATCGAATTGACTTCACCAATTTACTTAAAATATTGATTAAGTAATTTATACCATTTCCCGTATTTTATTTTACCTCAAAATCAATTTTATAAAATTATTTTCCTCAAACGACCTTACACAGTTTTTAAAATCTCTACGAGTCTCAAATATTCTCAAACTCATCATGCATCTCATACATATCAGTCTCGTAATCTCGGTCTCTAAGTATACTTATTTCTCGTCTACCTATTTTGCAAATGCTAACAAGAAAGGCAATTACACTTATGATGCTCATGAAACATTCGGAGTTCGAGGTGTACTAACATAAAGCGATTGTCGATAAATCCTTACTCGAGCCCCTCAAAATGCTCCCCTTCATATGACATTCATGCTCAAAAAATCTTCCCATAAATATGAATACAAAATATATTAATTTCCTTTAGTCACTAAGTAATTCACAAGGTCAAACGCATAAAAATAGCTTACTGGGTTCAAATTTGTTGAAATGGACTACGCCAACGAATTTAGAACATCAAAAAACTGCTAGGTATGGTTCCCCAAAAGTCAATGGCCAGTCAACTTTGGTCAACGACCTGTCAACTTTGGTCAACACTATAGGCGATCATGTGTAGTGCAGGTGCATGATAGCTACTATGCACCAATAGGTGATGATCTAGTTTACGCAAGTGCATGAAGGTTGTTGTGCACCCTGGTGAACCGAATCTAGTGTGGTGCGGTGCACAACAACATATGCACACCCATAATTTGTAGCTTCACATGCCCATGCGCAGACGGTGGAGCGTACGGTGGGTTCTAGTGGCCAGACGACAGTAGCGAGCTTGAGATTCATTCATCACGAGTTGGGGAACACCATGGTGGCCTCGACTTGCGAGATAGATGGCGGTTCCTTGCGAACAAGCTTCCCCAAATCTTCTTTCTTCTCACCTTAGCGAGTGGCAACCACCGACCGATGCGTTTCAATGAGCTAAAGGCAATGACAGTGGCGGTGTAACCTACAATGGCTCCGGCGGCAGCAGTGTAACCTACAAAGGCTTTGGCGGCAGTAAATCGAGGTTCAAAGCCCCCTACACTTTTCTATCCTTTTTCTCATTTCTTTCTCTTCAATAATATCTTTTCCAACATTTCTCCCACCTACTAGCCACTTTATTTCAAACTTATTGTCTTGTAAAAACAAATGGGTAAATTGCCGACTAACTCCTTTGTCTTTCCCCTTGTTTTTACTTTTAATCCATAACTTAAATCTTGTTCACCTTACTCCCTAATTCCATTTAACTAAGCTTTATAAAAATAATTGAATTCTTTAAATTTAAATACTTAATCTTAAGGGTCTAAATCGGAATCCAAGGCCCGATTCACTAACCCAAAATTTGGGTCGTTACAATTCTCCCCTCCTTAAAAGAAAATTATGTCCTCAAAATTTTACACCCATACATCAAAGAAGATGCTAAAATTTTATGACTCTTCAACATCCTTAAATTTTTCCGCTGCGCTACTCTAATCTCTCACAACACTTATTAATTATAACCCTTGTCCTTTAACGGTATAAACATAATCTCAAATGATTATTTCCTTTTAGATGGATTTGCTCTCACTTGGTGCATTACTGAAGGCATGGAATAAATCCAACTATATCTCGTCAAAATTTGTCACACAAACACGTAGTCAAGAAAATCTAACTCATACAGTAAAACCCTAAAAGGTGAATACACGACAAGATCTTTCCACAACTTCGTATGATCTAAAAGAAGAGGAGGTTAAATAGCCGTTACAACCAAAACAAAATGATTCCTCTCATGGTGACTCCTTGAAGGAGACTCCAACTCTAATAATAACCATTATCAATAAACTTTCTTGTCCGACACAAGACCTTTGAAAGCAAAAGACGTCTCAACTAGTCTCAAGTATTGACCATAACTCTTGGCTAGTTTATCAACTTGTGCAACTAACATAGGCTCTTACAAATTCTGTTCTATGCCATAGAGGGTCATGCTAGCAACTATATCGCATCTTGAAAGGTGTTATTCGAACAATCATCAAGATCTATCATAACGTGAAACCCACCAAAGAAGAAACTTTCACCAATAAACTCGAATCTTGCATTGAAAGATAGGGATGTACACACCGTAGTGTTGTACAACCCAAACAACATTCGGTCCAAGTAGACCTTCTATCAGGATTTTGTCCTTACCAACCATAAACGTGTGATGCTCACCAAGAAGGTTGTCATTATTCAGAATGTGATCCCATCAAAACTGTGCACTCATAAATCCTTTACAAAATCCATTGTCATTCTATTTAATTTCCACTGAGGAAATATCAAAGCATCTCAAACAACTCTAAAGAACTCCATGTTTGACTTCCAACTGATGGCAAGTCAACACTTATCAACTATCTTACACACACATCTTGACACTGTCCCCTAAAACACACGGCAAAAGTTGGCACAAACTGTCACTCCCAGAATGCACAATGTACTGACCACTATACTATACGAGAAAATCTCTTGCATCAATACATCATTCCGGAAAGCACACTCAAGAAGATCTCGATGTCATCAAAAGCCATTGCACTCCATATAGTCCATCACTTATCAAGTTTACTTTGCTTAGGCAGTGATCGATCACACGATCAATAGTTCTCAATTACTTCAACTCGCGTCATTGTCCCAAGTCTCATTTTACCTTGTACTGAAGTACTCAAAACTTTGTGATGTTAGGGTGGACACAACCTTCTCTCCTTGCACAAAATACACTATTGTCAGAATAACAAAATATTCTAAAGGATCTCAAATTCTTACTTGACTCTAATCGAGTCAGCACCACTGCCACAACAAAACAATCTTGAGCAGCTTGAATCTCCAATAATATTCCTACTCATTTCCAAGGAAACAATAATACCAATCAAAAGCATTTACAGTCTCAATCATTAAATCCCCTTAGCTAATCACGTGGATAATTAGCTTTTCCAACACATATGGCATTTTGGTAACTATATTGTCAGTGCTCTTATTTCTAAAATCTTTATTCATTCACACGTGTCATGCACGGCATAAAATTGATATTCGGGAGTCAATCTTTATACATCAAATGTTATTATGACACATTCTAGAGAGAGAAAACCCAATTCCAAAAATCATTTTAAAATTTCTAGTCTCTTACACTTTAACTATAAACATCTCATTCTCGAACTAGATATGAAAGATAAACATGTCTCACAACCTTGTTGTGCCATTCTCAAAATGACCACTATGAAAATCGCGATAGAAGGGTAATGGTTCAACATTCTTATTACCAAAAGCTTAGTTCTCTCGAGATATCGAAGCCTCACACACATCCCTCGACTTCATAAACTAGCATCACGCTTGATTAACCAAATCGATGCCTAGGGTATAACAACTTTTAAGAAGGTGTCTCTATTGAACTTGCAAAAATGTCTCACACATTCATACGAACTAGGGGATCTAAAGTTTCCCAGTCTTAAAGAGTATGAACTTAATTTAAGAGCTTGTATTCACTAGACACCTTACCACAACATCTATACCACCCTAAGCTTTCCTAAAGCCAGCTAAACCTAAGCTCTAGTACCACTAAATGTAAGACCTTGATCCCAATCTAGATCTAAAGTACTACATTTGGGTCACCACAAAAAAATTGACAAAAAAAGTTTTATTTAAAAACCATAGATTTAGCCTTTATTCAAAACTTTATATCATCAAACACATTGTATAATTCAATAAACAACATAATAAATTTACAAAATAGGAGCTCTAAGTTTATACACTGTATATCAAAATAATATTTTAAAATAAAGTTAGAAAATTAGGAACGTAAGGTCCTATGAATAATCAGCCCACTAAATACAAGTACCGTACTCTGGCAATCACCGCTTGCTAGAATCCCAAGTTGATAGTGCTCTTCAAGCTCCCGATCAATCTACCAACCTACGCACGAAAACAACGATTCCGAGCATTGAGCTTACGAAGCTCAATGGTACACATCTACTCTATTGTACTTCAAGATAATCATAAAAGTAGGCATCCAAGCTAGTACGAGCAATAAGGACAGATAATAAACACATGGCGCTACTACTAGTCGCATAAACACATGCTCTCATCATGCAAGATATCATACATAACACACAAGGTGCAACCATACTCAGGATCTCACTAGATCATCCGGGAAAAAGCACATAGGGTTTCAACCAAAAACAGTGGTAGTCAACCTATTTACTTGGGACCACCTCAATACCGGGTCCCTCTATTGGCTACTTACCCCGAAACACCTAACCATCGGGTAGTAGCATGGTACATCTACTCTAAAACATACAACCAACGAGTAGAGGATAACACATACTCTAAAACACATAGCCATCGAGTAAGGGTCATCATATACTCGAAAACACCTAACCATTGAGTAACGAGTGTTGCATACTCGGAACACCTAGCCATTGAGTAACGAGTGCCACTCAGAAACACCTAGCCATCGAGTTCATGCAAATAATGGAATAAGTACTACATTACAAACCTTGGGTATCCAAATCCCATACAAATCAAATGCCTAGCCAGCATACAAGCAACACGATACCAAAGATCTCTCTATGGTTGCTAATCATCGTCACATTATTACTTTTACATTAACGAGTTTTAATTCATTATGGAAGAGTGCATAATTATTCTTATTAATCATTTCCATTAGTCCTCGTTACCTTATTAATTAAGGCATAAATTGAGTTATTAAGCATATGTGTCAATTTTCATCCTTAGCTAGCATTATGGATTTTTTAGTTCAGCGGGTGTCGATACACGAACACAAGTATCGATATGGTACTCATGGGTATTGGTACTCATACGCATACCGATACTGACATAGCTTACTTGAAATCTTAAATTTCCCAAGTACTGGTATGGGTCAACCCGTACCGATACAGCCCCTAATAGCATACTAGAACAGTCGAAGCCCTTACCGATACCCTACTCACGGGTTTGTATAACTTTTTCGAATTACGATGTCACAACGCTTTATTTGATCCCTAAAGCATATGAAAGTCATTAAGGTTTATTTACTAATGCATTTAATCATTTAATATTAAATGCCAGTTTATTCCCATTTAATCAAATATTACCGCTATTAATCTGTTAAGCATAATTTTCATCGAACATGTAAATTCATACACTAGCATCAAAGCATCACAATATACAATTGAAGTTGTTAGATAATTATACAAATATTCAAACAACCCTACATAGTTTCTAAAATCTCCACGAGTCTCGAATATTCTTAAACTCAAAATGTATCTCATACATATCAGTCTCATAATCCCAGTCTCTAAGCATGCTTATTTCTGGTCTACTATTTTGCAAATGCTAACAAGCAAGGTAATTACACTTATGATGAAGCTTTCGGAGTTTGAGGTGTACTATCCTTACTCGAGAACCTCAACACGATCCTCTTGATTCAACGATTGAGCCAGAACAATCCTCACATAAAAATGAATACAAAATATATTAATTTCCTCCATTCACTCACAAGGTCAAACGCATAAAAATAGTTTATCAGGATCAAATTTGGCTAAGCAAATTGTGCCAATGAACTTAGAACATCAAAAACCTCTTGGGTAAGGACCCCTAAAAAAAGTCAACGGCCGATGAACACCCATTCAACACTGCAGGCGATCCTATGCGGCGCATGTGCATGGTAGCTACTATACACCTACAAGTGATGATCCATTATGTACAAGTGCATGGAGGTTGTAGTGTACCCTAGTGAGCCTAATCTAGTGTAACGCAATGCACACCAGTATATGTGCACCCGTCCTCTTCAACTGTACATTCCCACGCATAGGCAACTGTACATGCCCACGCGTAGGCAACTGTACCCGCCCTCTGCCGCTCATCATGAGCTGGGGAACAATGGGTGGCCTCAGCTTGCGACGATGGACAGTGGTTTTTTGCAAACAAGTTTTCTCGAATCTTTTTTCTTCTCACCTCAACGAGTGGTAGTAGCGGCAGTGACGCAATGACCACTGGCTGATACATCTCAATGAACTGAAGGCAATGGCAGTGGTAGTGTAACCCACAACGGCTCTGGTAGTGACAAATTGAGGTTTAAAGCCTCCCTCTACACTTTTCTCTGATTTTTCTCATTTCTCTCTTTCTTCGTAATATCTTTTCCAACATTCCCCCACCTACAAGCCACTTTATTTCCTCTTGTTTTACTTTTGATCCATAACTTAAATCTTGTTTACCTTACTTCCCAATTTATTTAATTAAGCTTCTAAAAAATAATTGAATTCTTTGAATTTAAATCCTTAATATTAAGGGTCTAATCCCGAATCCAAGGCCCGATTCACTAACCTAAAATTTGGGTCATTACACTTGTCATGTTTCAAATGTTAAGCTATAATGGGCAATATGCTGGATTGCCACATGAGGATGCAAGGTAGCTTCTTCAATCATTTTTATTGATTTGTGCATCTTTTAGTCAACAAGGAATTTCTGATGATTCTATTTGAATGCAATTATTTGCTTATTCTTTACAAGGAAGTGCTCATACATGGCTTCGTGGAGTTCCTGTTAGATCTATCACTTCATGGAATGAGTTAGAAATGCAGTTTGACTGATGCTTTAACCCACTGACATTTAATTCTCGTTTAAAGAATGATATTTCTGCCTATTTTGAGTTGGATGATGTGAATCTTCATACCACATGGGAACGCTACAAGTCTTTGTTGCAATGTTGTCACAACCATGGTATTTAAAATAAAACTCATATTGAGATCATTTACAATGGATTGAATGCGCACACAAGGAATCTTGTCGGTGGATCATCTCATGGACCATTGCTTGATTGCACGTATGATAATGTTGTTGATGTTTTGGAGCGATTTGCTCAAAATAATTTGTCAGGAGTTATAGATTTAGATGATATATCTCGTCTAAAGGCTCTACTTTCTTCGTTAGAGAACAAGATCAAGAATATGGTGGGTACTAGTGAAGTTGCACCTATTCAACTTGTGCAACAACAAAATAACCCTACATTATCTTGTGAGATCTGTGGAGGAAACAACCATTATGAAGATTACTCATAACATGTAGATAATGCAAGTTTTGTAAACAACATCAGGGGCAATTCATATGGAAACTCTTACAATGCTGCCACACACCAGTCTTGGGGTAATTCTAATTTAGGATAAAATGATGAAGCATTTAGATTTGGGAATAATGTTTTCCAAGTAAATTCAAATGCAAGGCAGGGGAATTTCAATCAATCGTATCAATAATTTAAGCAACAAGTTCCATTGCAGCCATATCAGAACAAATAACAGGAATAATATTCTCCTATGCAAATTCATCAACAACAATTGAGCTCACAAACTCCGATGCAATCATAACAAAGTCAACAATAATATACTCAGGCATCTATATCTGATCTTTTTGCTCTTTTCGAAGCATTGATGGAAGAACATATTTCTAGAACCGAAGCAATAGTGCAAGGATATACTTATTCAATTCGTGCTTTGGAATCTCAAAATGGACATTTAGCATCTAATATGAATTCTTGATAACCATGCACACTTCCTAGTGATGCCGAGACACCGACTATCAAAAGAAAAGAGCATTGCAAAGCTGTCATTCTAAGGAGTGGCAAACTGACTAGTGAGCCAGTTGGAGATGCAACTACATCTACTAAGAATCATGATGACTCATCTCATAGTAATCAAGCCAACAAGGATAGGGTGGAAGAAAGCTTAAAGGATTTTACTGCTCAAGTTATTACTCATTTACCACTAGTATTGCAATCAAAGATGTCGACAAAACCACAAGTGTCGACACAGCCGGAGGTAATTCTATCCCCACCTTTCCCACAACGCTCCAAGGATGCTAAACATGATATAAAATTTCAACAATTTAGGATACTTTGCACCAACTCAATGTACAAATTCCTTTGATGGATGCTTTTACAAAAATTCCACATTATGCGAAATTCATGAAGGAATTCTTATCTAAAAAGAAGAAGCTGAATAAAATAGAAACCATTGTGCCCACTAAGGGTTGCAGTGCGATTCTCATAAATAGTCTACCTTGAAAGATGAAAGACCCTAGAAGTTTTATTGTTTCATGCTCTATTGGGAATTACTATTTCAGCAAGGCTCGAGGTGATTTAGGAGCCAATATTAATCTCTTGCATCTATCTATTTTTCATAAGATAGGCATTGGGCAGATGAAACCTACTACAATGATATTGTAATTAGCTGATAGAACTTTAACTTATCCAGAAGGACAAATCAAAGGCATCTTAGTTCGGGTGGATAAGTTTGTTTTCCCGACAGAATTTATTATACTTGACTGTGAAGCAAACAAGGAGGTTCTGGGAGAACTCTTATTGATGTTTCTAAGGCAGAACTTACCATGTGAATCGACAATGATCAAATTACTTTTGGTATGTTTGATTCTATTCTATGGAAGAACAAAGAAGAATGCCATACGATGGATGTTCTGGGAGATTTAATTTAGAAGGAATTACATTGTCGCAATATACTTATTTCAGAAGACTATGCGCTAACATTTTTTAAATATATTTTCATACATTGTGCTAGTGTTGCTAATACTTACACGGTTGATGTTCGATATAATTGGCAGATTGAATCTTTAGATTTGGCCAATCGTACAATTCCAATATTTAAGCCTTCTATTAAAGAAGCCCCAATTCTAGATTTAAAAACGCTTCCTAATGCATTGTGGATGTATGCACAATTATGGGAAAGTATGACACCACTAAAGTAATAAAGTGATAAGTAGAGTGTCAAACCCACAAGGACTGGAGTAGCAAACACAAATCAATTACACTTAACACTTATTAAAATATATTTGGTGTGGTGATATGATTTCAAACTAAATGCAATAAAAGTAAAGGTAGCAATGATCATAAGGCAAACATATGTTGTACCAGATATTCAAATGATTATGGATGCTGGGTTTATTGCCTTAAGAATTATGTTTAATTATTATTCGAATGCTATAGCAGTTGGCAATACATGTTTTCATAAACCACTTATACACTTATCTACTAGATATAGTTTTATAATTAACTCCTAGACTCTCTCGATACCTAGAATTTGAAAACAAGAAGTTGTGGCAATGCATGTATGCATAAACCCTAACAGCTTATTATCTATTCAAGTTCCCCTTTATTAGTCATTGAAATCCTAAAATTATGTCTAAGCCGGATTAGAACCTAAGTTAACATCTTAAGCTCCACTGTTCACGTTTGTCTAACTTAATTCTCTTGATATTAAGCCATAGATCAATAATTAAAAGGCCTCTCTCGATAGCTCCTACAATAATTATGCATGAAGAATGATGAACAAAATAGATAAAGAAAAGATGCTATAACATTGAACAAATAACTAAAGCATAAAATCTCAAAAACAATAAACCTAACAAAAAGTATTTAGCTCAAGTCTGATCAAATATCATCCATAATAAAAAAAAATATAAGTCATGGTAGTTTATCAAGCAAAAGAGAAAGAAGCCATGCATCATAGAATTCTCCTCCAAGCCCTCGACCTGTGCTACAGCGCTCTACACTCCTCAAGCCTCTCTAGATAGTTCTTGTTATACGAAGACTCCTCTTGACCCTCGACTATGGTAGTTCTCTGATAGTTGAAGACAAAGGGATATTGTCTGTGATCAAGCTCCCTTTTGTATTGTTGCCCATGTTATCTTTATATAGGCAACAAAACTAGGGTTAGGAAACCCTAAAGCTCATGAAACCTCTTTAATGAGGATCTTGCTTTCCCGCATCATTCAATAAATTCCATATCGAATAGGAATCTACGTGTGAAGTGATCATCAAGAGTCAAGGTTCATCTCCAACTTTAATCACATCAAGGGATGCTACTCTGCTACTCTTGCATTCCACTATGAAGGTTGCTTCTTGCGCACGTAGCACTAGAAGAACTATCTTTCCCATTAAAAGCATCGATATATATATATATATAACAATTAAGCTCAAGCACCATTAACTCTCTAAATACATGTAAACTACTCATAAATGCAACTATATAAGCATAAACACATGCAATAATCCAAGTAAAATGGACTAAAATATAGGTTCTCTACGTAGTCATCAAATACCCCCAAACTTAAATTGTTGCTTGTCCTCAAGCAATGACATGCAGAAAACAAAGAAAACTAAACCTAAGAACAAAATGATTGTTCTAAGGTTCTTCCCAAAAAGAAAACAAAGCCTATTGTTTCAAAGCTTCCAACTAAACTATGGTTTCAAAAGTTCTAAAACATGCTTCAGCATTAATTCAATCCTAAGAAAAATTAAACATATGCAATATAAAAGAGCTCAACAAATTCGTTCCTAGGAACAATTCTACTGTAGCTGAAGAGTGTTATGTGTTGCATACAATCAATACTTAATGACCTTAGATAATTTCAAGGATTACTCTCTATTCTTGCCTATTATTTTTTCTTTTTAGCACATAATTTTACTCCCTTAATATTTTTATTTTTTAACTGTATCCTTGGGGCTTCAACTTATTACAACTACTCTTCAGTCCTAAAAATGAAGTGGAGCAAAGAACCCCATCCTTGAGCCCTACGAGTAGAGTCATCCTGTGAAGACTTTAATTCACTCTTATGCTATGCTATTGTTCCTACCGTGGAAAGTTAAATGGAGCAAACACAACTCATCTAGTGTACTAAGCTAGCAAGATGCATATTAGAGTGTTCCTCAATAGTTTTGCCTTTGACATCTAGTTTACTTATATTTTCTTTCTTTTTCATTTTTTTTCTTGATTTTACGGGAGTTTAATTCTTAAGCCTTTATGCTAACATTGAGCAATCAATTTATTATCCATAAATTATGCTAAGGCATCAGACCTAGAGTTTCTCTAAGGCTTCTTAAGCTTTTCGAAAACAAACAATGTGTCAAGTATATGCTACAGTAGTTTCAACCCTAAGTTCAAATCACATGAGCTTTTAACACATTGCTAACACATTAAGCACAAGTTCATCATAGGAATATCATCATCAATACAACATCAATTTTATCATTCCAAAACCATAGCAACATAACCTAAAAACCACTAACAATTTACAAACCTATTTTTTTTACCTAAGACAATCTAATTTTTTTTTTACCTAAGACAATCTCCCTCAAACTTAAAAGAAGCATTATCCTCAATGCAAAAAGAGAAAAATAAACATGCAAAATGAAAAATTTAAAAGTGCAAAAAAAAAATTGAATTATAAAGCTAAAAAAATTACCTAAGGAGTTACTAGGTGCGCGAAGGTGCCATTTGTCGCGCCTGACTCTTTGTTCTTTGTTCGGTGCATGGAACAGAAGGTGCAGGCTCTGAAGGGGTCTGTTGTGGTGCAGAGTATGCAGGGGCATCCTGTGGTGTGGAAGTAGTGGTGGAAGCTGAGGAGTCTGATGATTCAGATGCTATGGGCAGGCACCATAGTTGTTCTTCAATCTCATCAATGAGATTGAGGACTTGACCAACAGTGACCTTGGTATGAGTCCTTACAACTATGGCAGAATGAGGAGTTAGATGGTCATGTGGAACCAATGGTTGGACCTCAGTTGTATCTTCATTATCCAAGTCGTTGGGGCTGGCCTGGATGGTGTGCGTAGGGTGCATGGGGGCCTTATCCTTAAACCTTGTCCTCTTGATTAGACGATTCGAGGTAGGAGCATCAATAGACGTCTTTTTTTTCTTTTTATTTTTTGTTTAGCGATAGTAGGGGTTGGATGGAAGAGCTTGTTCATCTTCTTCTTCTGGTGGTGATGGTTGTTCAGTAAGTGCATCAGTGGGTTTAGGCAGGTATTTCTTAGGAAATTAGGGGAATACAACAGTTGAGACTGGCAGCAGCTCATGAAATAAGGACCGTAGCGCTATGTCCCTATCTTGGGTATAAATAAAGTATGACCTAGGGTATTCAGCCATGACACGTAATAGGGTTGCGTGTTGTGCACTGGTGGCAGCATCATTTGCGGTTGCAGAGTCAGGCACAAGCCTTTGAGCATTGACATCTGGGTGACAGTGTACTCGTTTGAGCTTTAATTTTCACGTCTGCAGGATCTTCGCAAACCTTTGCCTGTGCACATAGAGCAGTAATTAAGCTTGGAAATACTAAAGAACTATGCGTACCTTTAGAAGTTGGCTTCCCAATGATAGACTTGTGGGCCATCTCCCTAATGTTGATCCACCGACCCTTCTTCACCGAATGTAGTAATATCATCATCTTCCCAAAAATTATAGAATGATGTCCTGTTGGCTGAAAATGAGTGTTCATAAAGTGGATCCAAAATTTGAGATCTGACTTCAAATATACCCTTTTAATCACCCTAGAAGTGGATGATTTCCATATCCATTACGTTCTAGGAATGCAAAGGTCACTAAGCACCTCGTCATACGTTGTTGGGGTGGCTACCACTTCAAAACTAGTGTGCTCATCCTTATCATCTTCCACACCAAAATAGGAGTTGATAGCAGTGGCAAAAAAATTAACAATCTGTCCTCGAATGAATGCTTGTTCGTCCTTATTATGGGTGATGTGGGTGTAAAACTCACTAACCCATGAGATATTAATCTGGCCCAACTGTTGAAGAAACTCTTCCTAGTCATGGGTAGCAATGATGGTGAGGGTTGTGGCATCGAACTAGAGATGATATTCACCAGAGAACTCTAACCCTTTCGTCAGCTTGAGTGGTTGATTTCTGAAAAGAGCATAACGCTCATAGTTTCATCATTATAAAAATATTAGAACTGATCAAGGTCTTTCGATGACTGAGGAGGATGTTGAGAGGTAGAGGAAGTGTGCATTGAGGATGGCGACAGGCTTGTTTCTTTGCACTGGAAGAGAGTTACTGTGATCGATATATGCAGCGTTCCTAACTCTTGCCATGGTTCTTGAAAGGAGTACGGTTGAAAGAAAAAGATTTCTAGGGTTTGGTCAAGAAATGAAAATGGCAAGATTTGGCTTGTAAGGGAAATCACCTCTCTCTCACGGGGTTATAAAGGTGTCAAACGAGTAGAGGAAGAAAAATAGATGAAAAGGTTTGTAGAGTTTTGGTTTTGGAGGGAAAGTAGCATTGAATATAGGGTTTATGGGATTATGGGAAAATGGAGAGATATGTGGCATGTTGAGTGGAGAAAGGACGTGTGGCGGCATGGGTAGTGGTGAAAGGTAAAGTAGGAGAGAGAAGGTAGGGAATAATGATTAGGGAAAGGTATAAAGTGTAATAAATTACAAATATTCATTACCCCTTTTATTCTTGTGTCCACCAAAATTCCCCTTTTTAATACAAATTATCTATGCCCAAAAGTCTTCTTTTACAAGATTCTAGGAGGTCTTTTTTTTTTTTATCTTGCTTAATAATCTCCAAAAATAAAAAAAAAAAGAATAGAATAGAATAGAATAAAATAAAATAAAATAAAATAAAATAAAATAAAATAAAATTGAACTAAAATTAAAAATATTGAAAACCTAAATTAAAGTTAAAAAATAAAAATAAAAGAAATAAAATGCAGAAAAGTAAAAAAATGTGGATTGGATGCTTAAGCATCCAGTAGAGTGATAGAAATTTGGTTACGACAGATCAGTGCTTGGTAGGATTTGAGTCTTTGTCCATTGAATTTGAATATTGAGCCATCCTTGAAATCCTTGATGTTTATAGCACCGTGCGAATACACCTTGACAACCTCAAATGGGCTGGACCATTGAGACTTCAACTTCCATGGAAGAGTTTGAGGAGAGAGTTGTAAAGGAGAACTTGTTGGCCTTCAAGAAAATGATGAGGCATCAGTTTTGCATCATGCCAGTTCTTGGTTTTCTCCTTGTAAATCGTGGCATTTTCATAAGCATCCAGGCAATGCTCTTCTAACTCGTTCAACACCAGTGATGTCTTTCTCCAGCTAGTTGGCACTCCATATAGATCTTTTTGGTAGCCCTAAAGGCTTTGTGTTCAAGCTCGACTAATAAGTGCCATGCTTTACCATTGACAAGTTAATAGAGTGACATGCCCAAAGTTGTCTTAAACACGGTTCGATATGCCCATAAGGCCTCGTCTAGTTTCAATAACTAGCCCATGTGGTTTGGCTCGACCACATTCTCAAGTATTTGCTTAATCTCTCGGTTGGACACTTCGGCTTGCCCATTGGTTTGTGGATGATATGCAATGGCAATTTTATGGTGGACTCCTGATGATTGCTTAAAAGTACTATTTTTCTTTCCCCTTTTTACTCATTATTGTTAAACTTAGGCTCATTTTAGTTGCATTGATAGGAATTCATGCATAGTTTCCTTGGTTAATGAGCTTGGTATTACATTTTGTTGGTTTTTGTGGAAAATTCGCTGCAGGTTCGCTCTATTTTGTGCAGGACAGGATTCCCGTGGCAAATAGGGAGAATACTAAAGGAGTTGCCGAAGCTGATTGTCATAGCATATCTGGATAAAACTGGATAATTCTGCCCATTTTTAGGATAAATACGAAAAGCAAGGGATAATTCCCCATAGAATTGGATAAGGATAAATGCTCAGATTTTGATTAGTTTCTTTGAGATATAGATAAAAGAGATTAATTATCTCTCATTCAAATTAATTCAAGCTTATTCCTATCCTCATCAACAATAAATTTGATCGCAAGCTCTCCTACAAATAGAAGATCAAATCGCAACTTTTGAGAGGAGATTCTAGAGAGAGAAAAGGGTTGATCACACAATTCCAACATATTTTCTTCTTTGTTTTTGTTTATACGATCCATGTTTGGGATTATTTTGATTGTATTCTCTTTTTAACCAGTCATGAACTGATTTAAATTGGCTGAGATTATTTGGGTTTGTGGTGTGATAAACAATTGGATGGTTTAGGTTTTTGATTTGAATAAATTCAAAGTTTGTTCATTCTAGATTCTTTAATTTTTATCTTGAGAGAATTGGGAGAGGATCCCAAGTGTTACCCATTTATCTATTCTCGGAAGAGATAGATTCAAGAAATGAATGAACATGATTCTCATTCAAACGATTGTTGGTGAGAATTAATCCACCTTAGGAATAAGGATCGGATTTCAACGGCTAAGAGGAGAGTAAGATCGGTTGTTGTTCACCCAAGGTTAACGCAGAAATGTATCACCAAGGCATGCACAATTAACCAGTTCTTTTATTAGGAATAACAAGAAGACATTGACGAACACTTCACCGAGCTTTAAAGGAGGAAACCCAGTTGCCATGGCATTCAAACCAGTCCCAGTTGCCACGGCATAGATTGTGACCTTGTTGCCATGGCAATTCATCTGGTCTTAGTTGCCACGAAAATTGAGTTGCCGCATCAATCAATTGCTACAACAATCCATTCAGCAATCGTACCACTACTCATGATAACCCGACCTACTCTTTTATGAGATTACATTTCCCCATTTACTTACTTGCTTAATTATTTTATTTGTCAAACACCTATCATCACTGTTTATTTCACTTTTCAGTGCAAGAAGCTAGAAATTGGAGTTTCACCAATCCCTGTAGAGACGATATCTTTACTATACTATTACTTGCAACGTGTGTACTTGCACCGTTTGCGTAGCACTTAAATCACACAACAAGTTTTTGGCACTGTTGTCGGGGATTGGCAATAGTGACTTTGTTTTTATTTTCTTACACCTTTGATTATTTTATTTATTTTTGTGTTCGATTTCAATGGGCCAATAACTTTGGTTTTGCATTGGTGTATGACCAGGGTGAGACCGACAACACCAAATTACCCACTTGAACCGGAGATCGAACGTGTTTTTCATAGACTAGAAGATAATTGAGAGAATTGATGGTAGATCAACATGTTGATCCAGTTAGCAATCTAAATGCCAACGACAATCAAAATGCCACCAACGGCAATCAAAATGCCCATAGTAAGAGGCATAGCAGTGATACCTAATAAGCATGTTCGTGTGAGGAATAGACCCATCTGAGACTACTTAGAGCAAGATCTTGATGGCCTCACTACGCGTGTTGTCATATCTGAGATTCAGGCTGCCCAATTTGAATTGAAGCTAGTAATGTTCAATATGATCAATACAGTTGATCAGTTTGGCAAATCAACAACTGAGGATGCCAAAAAACATCTCAAATCGTTCTTAGAAATTTGCGATTAATTTAAGCAACAAGGAGTCCATGAGGATGTCCTGAGTCTAAAATTATTCCCTTATTCACTAAGAGATTGGGCAAAATCATGGTTAAATAGTATCCTATCTGGATCTTTAGAATCTTGGATGGATCTATGCCGAAGTTTCCTTTCTAGATTTAGTTTTACAAATAAGACTGATAAACTGCGTAACTGCATAATGACAGTACTTCTTTTCGTCAGACTGATGATGAGTCCATGTATGAGGCTTGGGAGCGGTATAAGGAGCTTTTATGAAAATGTCCCATGCACGGATTCAGAGATTGGACGCTAGTAATAATGTTTTAGAATTCAGTCAATGCTCCGATGAGGTTGATGCTAGATGCCTCAGTGAATGGCACACTTTTAGACAAATCAGTAGAGGAAGCTTTTGAGATTTTAGACAGAGTTGTCAAGAATGATTATCAGTTCCCGACCACTAGAATAGGAATAGTTAGACGAAATGCCTCAACAATTGAATTGGAGTCGTCAGACACTATTTTGGCACAGTTATCCACTTTAACCAATTTGGTTAAGAATATGCAGCAACCTAACAACATATAGGAGATCAAGGTAATAGGTCAAATTTGTGATTTATGTAATGCTGACCATGATTCTTCTGAGTGTCCGCAGAACCCAGAGTCCAGCTTTTATGTTGGAAACTACAACTGGAACAACAATGCATATTCTAACACATATAATCCAGCACGGCGACAACACCCCAACTTTTCGTGGAGTAACCAGAATAACTCCAACAATCAAAACCGTCAGCATGTAGAAGCATTAGGGTTTTGACAGAACATGCCACGTCAATAGATGCCGCAACAACTGATCCCTTAACAGTAGTTGCCGCAGCTTCAATCAGCTCCAGCTAGTTCTTTAGAAAACTCTATAAATGCTTTTATGTTAAAAACTGAATCCTATATGGCCGAGAGTAGTAATTTCATGAAAAAGACTATCGCCTTTATTAATAGACCGAGATGACAATGCAAAGACAAGGGGCAGCTTTAAAAGCATTAGAGATGCAAGTAAGGCAATTTGCCTAGATCCTAAATACAAGGCCACAAGGCGTTCTACCCAGCGACACTAAAGTCGTACGAGGAATAGGCCATGAGCAATGTAAGGTGATCACCATCTGAAGTGGATCGAAAGAAAATGATGTACCTATCCAATCTGAGGATAGTGGTTGACCAGCAGAACAGTCCCCCACTCAAGGAAATGTATCAAGCAACAATGCCAAGGCAATCATTGATGATGAGCCTTCAGTAGTTGCCCCAGAAAATCCACTTGTCACGATAAGTCCACTAGTTCTAAGCCATATGAGACGGGCATAGACAAGGAGATTAGATTGCCACCACCATTCCCATAGAGGCTAAAGAGGCAGAAACATGAGTACCAGTTCAAGAAAATTCTTGACATCCTAAAGCAAGTCCACATCAACTTGCCATAGGTTGAAGCAATAGAACAAATGCCGAACTATGTTAAGTTCCTTAAAGACATTGTCTCTAAGTGGACTAGGCTCGGAGAGTTTGAGACAATTGTTGCGATAGAAGGATGCATGGCGATGTTACACAACCGATTGCCACCCAAACTAAAAGATTCTGACAATTTTACAATACCTTGTGCAATTGACAATCACTATGTCAGAAAGGCGTTATGCGATCTTAGAGCCAGCATAAACCTCATGCAAAATCTATTTTTCAAAGATTAGGCATAGGGAAGGCGAGACCAACTACAGTTATACTACAACTTGTAGACAGATCCTACGTTCGTCCAGAGGGAAAATTGAGGATATTTTTGTAAGAGTTGATAAATTTATTTTTCCCGTTGACTTTATTGTTTTAGATTGTAAAGTAGACGAGGTCGCACCCATAATCCTTGGAAGACCATTATTAGCAACGGGGAGGACTTTGATCGATGTTGAGAGAGGAAAACTCACGATGAGGGTGAATGAGCAAAAGTCACACTCAATGTCTTAAAAGCACTCAAATGCGTAGATGACCCAGAGGAATGCCATAATGTTGATTCCATTAATGTAGAGATTGAGACATATTGGCATGAGCATTATTTGACTACCGAATCTAAATATGAGAACATTGAGGAACAAGAGCCAGATAAAGTAATTCAGCACGAAGCAAATCAGGTTGTGAGTCAATAGGGTAAAAGTTTAATTTTTTTGATTTTTCAAGTAAGGAATTTAACTCCCCTAAGAGTTATATTGAGCAAATGCCTACCTTAAATTTTAGACCATTGCCAAAGCAATTGACATGTGCTTACTTGGGAAAGGATAACACCTCGCCCATGACATTGTCTTTTGTGTTGCAGCCTGAGCAGGGAAATAAGTTGACCAACACTTTGGTACGACATAAAGAAGGCGTGAACCTAGAGACTCATGATGAATGTCCAGATGAGCAACTATCACTTGCCACGACAAGCCTAAGAAAGTTGTTGCCAAGGCTGAATAATGGAAAACGTTTGAAGGATTATAACGGTGCACCCGTTTTGTGCGATAGGAGAAATGTATCCTTAGGAGATGCATGAAAATGCCACTTCTAAGTGTTTTATTTTATTTTATTTTTATTTTTATTTTTCTTTTATTTTATTTGTTTTCGTTATTTTTAATTTGGATTTTCGTTTTTATCTTTTCTTTTTAGTTGATTTAGTTGTTATCTTTATTTTTGTTTTGATATTTATCTTTTTATTTCCCCTTTTATTTTTATTTTTGATTATCTTTGTTTAATATTTATCTTTTTGTTTTTGTTTAAAATTTAGGATAAGAGTTCACAGGAGGAGGAGTTGGGCTAAGATAGAATTTCAAAATGAAATTCTATCCCTTTGAAGACGGATAAGTCGGCTAGTTTTTAGAGGATTTAATCATCTCTTTAATTCAATTTTCGGCTATTTTCTTAGGGATTTAATCACCCTTGATTTTTTTCAACCAAATCTTTTCCCCCTTTTACTAAACCTAGTCGCACACTCAACCTATCCCCTCTATTATCCTTTTCTTTTCTCCCAATGATAACACATCCATCCATCCCATCTACCAACTCTTTACTCAACCATTAAACACCATTATCACCCATTCACTTCATCTTCTTCCTTTACTTTCTTTTCATCTTTTGAACTCTTAAGATTTCTTTTCTTTTCTTATTTTTCCGATCAAGAACCCACAACCATCGCCAAGAACCTCAAGACCATGCCCGAATCAAGTTCTACACGAGCACTCGAGCCTTCTTCTCGTAGATTTGCCTCTCTACTGATTGAGAAGCGGTTTAACTTCCAAATTTGCAAATTGGAGAGTATGGGAGGAACAAGGGTTCGAGTATGATGTTTCCCAAAAGAATTATAGTCTTGAGGACTCCGTCTACAAGATCATTGAGCACCACAAGTGGCAGATTTTCTGTGAACAACCAAAATGTAACACCTCGATTTAGGACCTAGTGGTTTTGGGGCTGGTTAGACGGTCCAGTGGACCGTGTTACAGATTCGAGTCGGATTAAGGAGAAAATATTTTTTTGAAAGATAAAAATATGGAAAAATGTTTAAAAAACATATTTTAATATATTAAAAATATTAATGAAATCAATTTTGGAAAACGAGCTTTGGAAGGGTAACATTTTGGCTAGTGGTCAAAATGCAATTTTTTAAAACTATTTTTAAAGGTGTCTGTTTTGTAAAGAGTCAAAACTTTGAATCGTTAAGGAGCTATTTTACCATTTGGTCTGATTTGTGTTTTCTCTTATTTAGTATTATTTTTAAAACAGTTTTAATTAAAGGAATTAAAAAAGATTTAGTTAAAAGGTGGTTATTTTTCCAAATCACAATTTGACGTAACTTTCTTTCTCTCATATTTTCTCTCAAAAATACTCTCAGTCAAACACTTTTTTTCTTATCTGAAATTCAAGGTAATGATCTTGTTTTCTTTACTCTTTGATTTGTTAAATGATTCTTCAAATTGTTTTCCAAAAGTCTCATTGAATCTTATTGTTTTTTAAGAGGAAAACATCCAATTAAGGGGAAACTCTCTCATTGGAGGTAAGTTTCGTTCTTGTCCTCTAATGAAAGGTTCTTTACTGAAATTCTCAAGTTCTTGACTCTTTACATATGTTTTCTAATAGGTTTTAATTAATTATGGAATTTTGTTTATTTGAGGTTTAATTGATGGAATATTATGATTTTCGAGTTGGATCTATTTTTCCAGTGTTGATGATTGATTTTAAGCTTATTTTGGATGTATTATAATGTGGATAAGTTGTTTTTATCAATGGAATCTCGAAATTGGTTAAATCTCTAGTTGTTTAGGTTGTTAGTTAAAGGTTTTTGGTTATTTTTGGAGTGTGCTCTTTGCTGGAAGTAAAAGGATGATGTAGAAGTATTTTTAGATATCAATTGTTAAAGTTTGATGTATGGAATCGTTATATTACGGCTGGGTTAAGATTGAGAAGTGTTTGAGGTTGATTTCGGTAAGTTTCAGATGATTTTGAGTGGGCATCTTGAGAGCTACGGGAATTTGGTTTGAAATAGAGAGTTGGATGCATTTTAATGCATGTTTCCTTTGGTTTTGAGTGGCCGAAGTAGGGGATAATCAAGGCATAGCATCTTGAGGTGGTTTGAGGCTTGCCGAGAGCTTGTTTTGCGGTAGCAAGCAAGGCGAAGTGAAATCGGTGAGTGGAAATGGTTTTAAAAGTCTTTCAAAGGTTTGAAAACGGTTTTGTAAGTTTAGGTTAAGTTTGAAACACTTACCTAAGCTTGGAAGTAGGTTTCCCTCCTTTGTCTTTAATATCGGTTCGGATATGAGCATGTGTGTTTCATGTTTTAGTCGTAAACATGTTTGATTTATCTACTGTAAATGGATGATTTCTAAGTACATATGCAATGGCTTAAAAGTATATTAAATGCTAGTGAGCATTGGGTTTTATTCTGGTCAGGAATGTGATATTGTTATGGCAATGTGGATTGCATATGTGGGGATTTTGTGTAATGCATTGTAAAACAGTGAGTAAATGGTTTTGTAAATGATATATTGGCTATGTGACAAGGTGAGAAAACATTCGGATATAGTTGGCATGCCATAGGATGAAGTGCACTTTAATATGTTAAAAATCGATCGTGAGTAAGAGTCCTTGAGGTAAGCGGTCAGCTACTCGAATCATAATGTTGTCACTTGGGTTGAGCGGTTGGTTCCCCTTGTTGATGTTGATCTTGCGGTCGGCAAGGGTGTTGTATCATGCGGTTGGCATGGTTTGGGTCATGGTAGTGGTCGTCTATCATGGGAGATCCATGTATCCGAAATGTAAGGTTAAAGGCCGGTTACCTAAAGATTAGTAGTTGGCTAATCAAGGATAAAGGTCATCTATCCGGGGTCACTATAAATGCCAATATATGGAAAATTTAAGTGTTGAACTTATTGTATAATGCTTTGGAATTTAAGCATGGTTTGTGTATAATGCTTTGGAATTCAAGCATGGTTTTTTATATATTGGTTTGGGGATTTAAGCATGTGAAATATATTATTTTGCATATGGTCGATATGCATGTATTGAATTGGAAACATTGGAATTTGCTTAAGTCGTAAGCATGGCATGAAAACAAGTGTTCGGTTTTCAAGGGTTTTAATGCATCATTGTTTTAAGAGCATCATCACTAAGCAAGTGTGCTTACGCTCTCTTTTCCCTAATGATGCATGGTATTAAAGCTTGGAGGCAGCAAAGGCAAGGACTAAGGGATCCAAAGACAATACTATTTGAGTATGAACTCAGTTTTAGTTTCCGGTTAATAAGGCAATGTGTTCGCCATGGATATTGGGATTTGTAATTCTGTTTTCCCTAATTTTGAGCATGTGTAATGCTGTGATTTTGGAGTTTGATTGATGTTGTTATGCATTTTGTGCCTCGTTACCTATGGTTGATGTTGTGTGGTTATCTAAGTATGCATCTAGATGGTTTAGCTTGGATGGTATGCTTTGATGAGCTTAACAAGTTGAGTATGGTATTTAAGTGATTTTGGTTTGATGCTTGTGCTGGTAAATGTATATTGAGCATCTTGGTATGTTTGGTGGAGTGTTTTAGGGAGCATGCCTCTAGAACAATCCTTTTGGTGGCCTAAGCTTGTGTTGTAGTTAAACCATGGTGCAAGTGATGATAAATGTATTGTTGGATGTTTATATATATGCATGCAAGTTGCTAGGAGCTAAATGCATCTAGATTTGAGTGAAAACTCAGGGGAAATAACATTACAGGCCTACGCGTATCGTTACTCAGGGGACCGTATGTAACACCCCTTTTCGCATCCATACAACGAACACAAATCAGGAATGTCACAACTTTTCTATCCTTAAATATACATGCTCTCAATTATCTTAGCATGCAACTCATCACATGTGGTTACTCTTAACTTTGAATATTTCTAGAAACGCCAATTATTATGAAACCATAACGAACTTTAAAGGCCAATCACGACTCAAATATGTTTAACAAGTATACATGATACTATAATAATCAAACTCAATTAGGATGTCGATACCGTGATTACCTGTTGAGTTTTCCATATTGATGCAACGCTCTTCTCACTCTCATCTTGATTTACCTATGTGTACACAATCAAACACACGCTATGTACGAACTTAGTGAAGCAATAAAGGAAGTTAATAACAATAATTTATACTTTATTCTACTTCATGGCTATGTTTATATAACATGATATGATATATATATATGCCAATATACTAACCTTTATATTGCATTGGTAGTGATTTACTACATGCCAATGCCATCAAACTTTCATGTTTGTCTATTTTTCATAACGTGTCATATATGCATAAATGCATCATGATCACTAGACATGTATTATCATCATGTTAATCATATATTAACATAATATAAACCGGATAAAAAATTTCTTACCAATATACT
Source organism: Hibiscus mutabilis (assembly GCA_019671005.1). Lineage (NCBI taxonomy): Eukaryota > Viridiplantae > Streptophyta > Magnoliopsida > Malvales > Malvaceae > Hibiscus > Hibiscus mutabilis. Next base: position 22,725,301 of record CM033724.1, read on the forward strand.
TTCCATTTATTTCAAAAGCTCATAAGCTTTTTCACCTGTTTATCTTTTATTAACTAATAAACCATAGCCCAAATGTAAACCTATGAGAACCCTGGGTACACGAGTCAAATATGCATCGAAGTGCTAATACACATAAGGTCGTGCCCACCATAATACACTAAGTGTCCTTTATATACACTATAGTGCTAAACCGAATATGCAGCGTGCTGCTGGGCTTTATGGCATGCCAACTATACCCTGTCCCTCAATGACTTACTTGGTATTTTTTTCATCCATGGCAATGTTTATCAACATAATTTAACATTGGGCAGTTCATACCCGAAATAACATTCATAGTACAACATCATATATAACTAGTGATCCATGCATTTATATTCAACTTTTGACATATTTAGAACATGTCAAATATATGATTATGAAATAAATATCATGCCAAAATAAACAAGGTAGACTCATTACAAGTCTTCCTAATGATGTATAAAACATCCATATATCATGTTATGTATGCATTGCACTCTCCTTGGCCACTTAACAAAATGCCTCATTAAATCTTAGTTCGATCTTTTCTTTCATAGAACCTCGAACCTTCTTTGATTCGGACTTGACTTTATTAATCACATGAATAAAATAAAATATTTGTTAGATTCAAATCTAACATTAACTTAAACATGATGTCTAATATAATCATTCGAACATAAAATTTCCAAATATTTTTCGTTTCTTCCTTGTACTGTTCAAAACTCATTATGGTCCCTTGTATCCAATTTGAACTTCCAATAATTCTTCCGAGCTTGCTAACTAACATTTAAAAACAAAATGTTTCAAATTCCATTTTCTGACAGCTTGCGCTACCTTCAAAGATTTACTTATACAGGGCATAATACATACTGGATCTTAATTTCCTCTATACTGGAGAAACTAGATTCGATAATGATTCTAACGTTATAAGCCACATAAATTGATAAAATCTACAAAAATTATGAAAATCATTGAATTCACGCTCTTTAATTTTTCCGACCTTTATTCGAATAAAAATTCATATCTTTTAACTCGGAACTCGAAATCAGTTTTTTTTGTTGGAAACGAAACTAGACTAACAAATATTTACAATGGTATAAAATTCATCATCAAACCATTTTTTTAGAATTTATGGCGAATTTTTAAACCTACTTTCATAGTTCAAATTCCAACATAACTTTCCACAAATGTCTTCCAATTTACACCAACTTTTCCCTATTTCTCTACTTGTCAATTTAGACCCATCGCTTTACTTCAAATAACTATAATAAAGCTTGTATTCATATGTTCTCTTTAAATCCTTCATCAAAATAGGCTTAAACCTTTACTTCTCTAATTTCTCTTGATTTGTCGAGATGAGCACCAAAATTTCAAATATAAAGATTCAAGCTTCTTAACTTTGTAAATTAGTCCTCCAATCAACATTACTACTTTAATTCCATCATTTTAACTAAAAATCGGATTTACTACTTCTACATATCCTCTTTGCCAAATAGACCATTCAAGTTTGACAATTTGTCAAAATGGTCACTAATGTGATTAATCATCGATTTAGCATTCTAACTTCATTTTCATGTCTCTAACATCATTAATAATATAAATACACATCAAATTCATAAAAATCAGATCTGGTCCCTTAATTTTGAAGCTTGCCGAAATGGTCCCTATGTATTTAACTTAGGGTTTTGCTTCCAAATAACAAATCAAGCTTACTAGATCATTAATCCAACATCACAAATCCTAAGTTAGACTTGAATCCATAAACCTTAATCTTCTCTATACAAACCGAAATATGTAGGGTTTAAATTCCAACTCAATAACATGACTCTAACATCATACAAGCATGATTCTAACTTAAAATCAACCTTGGATTCATAAAATAATAAAATCCACAATCATAAACCCTAATTTCTTCCATATATCAAATCTCATCAACCAAGCAAGTATTCTATAAATTATTTACATCAAAAGATAGAGCTCGAATAGTAGAACAACTTTGTAGTTCAATAGATTACCTAAAAACCGAGATTTGGGGCTTAAATCGAGCTTGGAATTTTTTTTTGTTCTTTCCTCTAGCTCCTATGGTACATGGCTTGGAAAAAGATGAATATTTGTTCATATGTTTCTATTATTTTACACTTGTAACTATTAAATGAATTTTAAATTCATTTAAATAGTGAAATTACCAATTTAGCCTTTAAATCCAATGGATAATTTAATCTCAACCAAAATCAAGGGCCAAGATTAAATCCATGCATATTTTATCTTCCAAAAATGTCCTCAACATTTCAAAAATATTTCAAAATTGTCATCCTTGCCAAATGACCAATTTGCCCTCCAACTAGTCTTTATTTACTAGTTTGTTTCAAAATTGCCATTCCCTTATAATCTAACTAAATTAGTTCCTTCTCAACTGACCACTATTTCATAAATATCAATTTATGATTTTCCATGGCTTATGGAACAGTCTCTGAAATTTCAATTAAATCCGATTTCCCAATATTCACTAAATACTTCTACTACAATTTTACCTTAACAGAGCTTTCGGATGTATTTTGAAAATTATATATTTTCATATTCGGAAAATAAATACTATTATCTCATAAAAACTTCTTTTCTTAAGGACTTAGACTGAATTTTCCTAACTCAGTCTATTATTATGATAATTATCAAAATTCCTCCAAATAGTGGAATAACCATTTTGCCCTCAAATCCAATGAATCCATATTGTACCACATGTCATCATCCTTTATCCAATGGCCTAGATTTAATCTTGAGTTAATAGTTTACCAACTTTAACCTTGTATTTTTTTCAAAATTACGATCTTGCCATTTTTCATCCAACGGCTCATATTTAACATGGAAAATCAACTTAAATCCAAGGGTTCATATTCGTTCAACACAAAGAAAATATGTTAGACATGTAAAATAACATAATTAACCTTGCCTTATCTTCCTTCAAAATATCCTAGATATTCGATTATCTGAATATTTTCCCTCTTAAGAAAATTCATCCTCAAATTTTTAATACGTACCTGATTCAAAAAGGTGAGGAAACTACTTTCTCATTTCTTTTTCTTTTTCCCAACTCGCTTTTTCGACTTCATAATTTTGCCAAAGAACTTTAACAAGCGAGATCATCTTATTTTTTAGTTCTTTGACTCCATGTGCCGATATCTTTACTGATTCTTCCTCATAAATCAAATCCGATTGAATCTTTATTCCTTCCGGGGTAATGATATGTAAAGGATCTGATCGATACTTCTTGAGCATCGATACATGAAATATATTATGAATCTTGTCCATTTTCATTGGTAAGACTAACTAATAAACCACCAGACCAACTCTTTTCACAATCTTATGTGGTCCAATAAATCTCAAACTCAGGTTCCCTTTTTGTCCAAACCATAACACTTTCTTCCAAGGTGAATCGTTTGAGGAATACTTTATCCTTAACTTTATATTAAATATTTTTTCTTTCACGATCAGCAGATAATATCCATCATTCTAAAGTAATTCTAAATTGCTTCGAACCATTCTTACTTTATTCTCCGCATCCTAAAATAAATCAGATTCAATCACCTTTTAGTTCTCTTTTTAACTCATTATCATCACGGATATAAATTACCCCTTGATAATATGAAATTCCTTTAGACTTAACATCAAAATCTTTAATTTTTCCCGTTTCACCTTACTGAATTCTTTCCAAGTATATCTTTTATTTCATCTGTAAATTTTTTATCCGATTTGTCAAAGTAGACTTGAGCTGAAGTTGTGTAATCAATATACTGTTTCCTTCCAAAGGTAATTGGACATTTAATGCTTATAAGCCAAAGAATGACTTTTGGCTAAATACATCAACTACTACTTTAGCCTTATTACATCAATACACATCCCAACCTATTTTGAGATGTATTATTGAATAAGGTAGAATCCTTACTAGATTCATACTACACTAATACTAGTGTTACCATCAAATCTTATTCTACTGGTAATAATATAATCGTAATTTAATCTTAGAGGAATATTACTGCTTCTTTTGACTAACATCACAAGAGCTTCCTAAGGTGATATATTGGGTCATATAATACCTCAATCTATTGACTCTTGCAACTAGATCTTTAGCTTTATCAATTCTAGTAAGAGCCATTCTGTAGAGTGTAATCAATATAGGTCCAATATTGGATTAAATCCAATCCTAAACTTAGCCTCTCGATTAAGCGTCAAGCCTGACAGCTACTCTTGGGCAACCCATTTAAATCTCAGAAACAATAGGAATACTCTCCCAGCTTGCCCTTGATGCTCAATATCCATAGCATAAGTTAAATTATTTTCACATTGGTAACAAATTCCAATAAAAACTCTGCATGCTCATGCATGCCAATTATCACAACACTCACATGATTGGTTTTATGGTTTTCTTGAATCTCCAACATTAATTATAAATGTCAGAGAGTTCTTAATTTTCCTTGTCTTGATCTCTTAGTGGAACTATGTAATAAATTTCAGCTTGATATCTTTGCCGAGAATCCTCACCACATTTTAGAAGTGGTTAAATAAATAATGATTCACTATTCCTCTTTACGAGCTGTGACCTCTGTTTAGATATTTTCTCATTCTGAACCCTTTGCATTGCCTTTGGCATAAATTACTGCTTCACGAAATTTTGAAATACATAGGACAGTCATTACTTCTTTGTACCTAACCTTCAGCCTTCTATGAGCTGTCATAACAGGCTATCTTTCTGTCTATAGGAAGTAGTTCAAAGCAAATCAGTTCAGTTTATTAAACTTGTACTCATACCCGTAAATAATCCAATTGCCCTAATTAAGATGCAAGAAATTTTGTTGCATCTCTAGGATAAACTTTGTTACGGAACACTTAGAGAAAGAACTTCTAGTTAATATACTTTTGAGTATGTACCCTAACATTACTTTATCAAATATGGGTCAATCCTTTCAGATGAGATAATACTTTTTCTTTGAGTCCCCTCTGATCATCCATACAAAGTTCCTTCAACATAACTTTTATATCATTAAACCATAGATTAACAATCATAGGATCTCCACTAATATCTCTCTGAAAACAGTTTTTCTTTGGGTCTCCTCTGATTATCCATACAAAGTTCCTTCAACATAACTTTTATATCATTAAACCATAGATTAACAATCATAGGATCTTCATTAATATCTCTCTAAAAATCTAGTGTGCCAAAACTCTCAATTCTTTTGCAATCGGTGCCTAAGTAGTCTGATTCATAATCGAATCTAATGTCTGAAAGAAAAACTCTTAATCCAGAACATGCATATCATGTTACTCTTGTAACGCCCTTAACGTATACTCATAAGCTGAATATACATCAAGGATGTTACAAAAACGTTGAAAGAAATCTTGACTTGTAATTTAATTTTTTTTTACCAAATGTCGCTTGTAGTTTAACCCTTTTCTTGATTTTTAAAATTTCTACGTGATTAGGTTAAACTATATTTAACAGTATCAAAGTTCATTGCTACTATTAGCAACTATATTTCTAAATTTACTTATCACAAAAAGCATATTTTTAACTAGTAAATTTATACTTTAAAACAGTTCATCTTTAAAATAATACATGCCCACTAGATATCAAATTACGATAGGGATGTACTTACTATAACTTTCAAGTAGTAACTTGATTTTTCCCAAGTTTCTGCTCCTCCTCGCTAGGTAATTCCGGAGAACCTATGTGTGACATAAGACACACGCTAAGTACGAACTTAGTGAGGCAGTTAAACTTATTTATTTAAATATAGAATGATGCAATACAGTATGTCATGTAAAAGTGCATCACATTTTCTCTATAACATGGACAATATGTCATAATGTTATCATATCATGTATTATCTCTAACATGTAACATTTCTATCATGTATTATCTCTATCACGAAAACCATGTACCATATGTCTTATGAATAATGTATTATCATTTTCATGTAAATCATGTAACATGATATCATATGAATCATGTATCCAATTGCATAACATTTTCTCTATCATGGACATGTTTTCATTATGCAATCATTTGCATAACATATACTCTATCATGATCATGCTTTTATCATGTAATCATCTGCATAACACATGCTCTTTCATGGTTATGCTTTTATCATGTAATCATTTGCATATTCATAACTTTTTCATTTCATCTTGTTACGATACCAAAGTATCTATTTCATTGCGGCATGATCAGTGCCTGATACGAGGCAAGTTCGTTAGGACTCTATATGTAACCCCCTTGACCCGGTCCAGCCACCAGACCAAATCGAGGAAGCTACATTAGGTTTGCCACAGCAAACCAAAGAGATTCAACAAAACCCGGTCCATTTTTTCCTTTTATCTTGTTTAGATGCCAATTATTAGTCCTACGTGTACATGCATCACTCAGGTGCAACCCTACCTCAATCGGGCATCATTTTGACATCCAATTGATCACATTTGCAATTTAGGGACCAAATTGCAAATACAGGAAATTTGCAGGATTTAAGCCACTTTTAATATACCAATCTTTAATTAGTCAGGTTCTGATCATTCATCTCAAATTGATCATCCAAGCTCATACAATTGCATGGATAAGATTTAGGGACTAGAATGTAAAGAAAGCAAAACTGCCAAGCCAACATTACAAAAAACGGCCTCGGGTATCGGTACGGGTGTCACCGTACCGATACACATAAGATGCCCGTATCGGTACACCACGGAAGGTATCGATACGCATAACGAACTTACCTAACTTTTGAATCTTTTTAACATACGTACCAGTACGCTTACATGGGTATCAGTACACGAGTTTGGATTGAAAAAGTGAAATTCCAGAGGCTAGAGCATGTACCGATACACCATTACCTGTATCGATACGTCAGGCCAAAAATCACCTAGGCGTACCGGTACTCCCTTACACGTACCGAATACCACAATTTGCTGGTTTTTCATCTCAAATACATTCTCAAACCATTCCAGCATGCTTATAACACCATACCAACATGCCATACATAACACAAGCCAACTAGCAACTTCATTCTTACAGCACAACAAGCATCAAGCATCAACCATCAAAAGGGAATCTATAGGCATGCTTCCTAATGTCCATTCAAGCAACATGTCAAAAAGGTAAACCAGTAGCAAAACAAACTTTAAAGGCCATTTACAACCCAAGAGCAACTAAAGAAATATGCTCAAACAGGGAGACCCACAAAACACCTCCCAAAACACAATAGGTACCCCATTGCCCTTATTCATTATAGTCTAAACCAATACATACTTTGGAAACAAGTCTTGCCAAGATCCCCTTGCTTCTTGTTGCCTTCCAAGACCTCAATTATCTGCATTGATGGACAACAAGAGCGTAAGCACACAAGTCTTAGTGAGGAGTGCTCAAAACAACCACCATCAATGCATTTAAAACCATCTATTTAACATCATCCTTTAAAACATTATCATCATGCCCCTTTTGAAAACATGCACTTTATATCATTAAAACTAGCATAATAAACCATATGCTACATGTATCATTAATCAACAGCAAATTCCATTGCTAACCCTCCACTTAAGCCTTCCCATGCATTACTACTAAACGCAAAGCTTAAGGAGAATCATGTATAAATCACATTATACAACATAAAACATTTACATGATACATTAACAATTATATTGGCTTTCAAGTGATCAATAACAAGTCCATTAACAAAAGAGTTCATCGGATACATGGATTCAACAGGTGTTAACCTAACACTTCAAGCCATCTAAACCAGAATAGTGATACAATCACAATCGTGGTACAATAACAACCAGGTACAATAACAACTGGGTACATTTTCAACCCACAGGGAAAACCCATCCTTCTCATCGGTTAGATGCTTAACCCCACTAACGGGAGTATTCAGTACCGTTAAACCTCTCTACCATTAGGGTACTTGGATGGAGTATTCGGTACACAATTTAAACCCCTCAAAATCTAAGGCGACTTATTTTACAGTGCACTCAATCCTATGGCCAGCCAACTATATCCGATAACAATTTTAAAACCACATCACTTGCCAATATAATTAACCATTTACCATTTACCTCACTGTTTTTAACAAGCATTTAACCAACCCATTTTCCAAAGCAACAACCATACTTTAAACACAAGTATAAACCATATACTTACAAAGATCACTTACCATGTGCATCCTTCAGCATTTCATGCTTAAAACCAGTATATCAAATACTTTAAAACATGCTTAAATAGTAGGTATCATGTAAATTAAAATAAGTGCATAAAATCGTCAAACGCTAGCATGATCGAGAGAGAAATCCACTTTATACTTACTTCTGAGTCTAGGTAAGCATTTCAAGCTCTACCATAACTCCCAAAACTCTGTTTTGAAACATCAAAACACTTTAAACCATGTTTTCACTCACTGATACGCGAACTTCGATTCGCCGACGCGTAAACAAGCATCTGAAGTCTCCTACGCCTCTCCAAACACCTCCGGATCAACCTCCCCTATTTTTAACACACAACAATAGAGGATTAATGCATCATAATGCATTCTAAACACATCAAACACAATCCTTCTCAGATTTCCACCACACCCTCACAATTAACCCTCCACAACAACCGAAATCAAGACCAAAGCACTTTGATTCACAACCCAGCCAACATCTATCAACCTAGAATCATTTTCAACACCAAAACACATTTAAAAACAGATTCAAGACAACTTACCACCTCAAGCAACCTAACAACCATAATTTCAACACAAAACCTCAAAACTAACAACCTAAACAAATAAAGAATCTTATGTTTCGTGATTCCATTGATAAAAATCACTTATCAACATTGTTAAACATCCAAAATATGAATCAAATCACCATTACATACTGGAAATCAGATTCAATTCGCGAATCAACATATTTTCCCCAAAGATCTCATTAAATCATTAGAAAATCATCAAAATCATATTAGAAATGCAAAAGCAAGGATAAAATGCTTGGGAATTTCAATAAAGAACCATACAATAGAGGAGATCTCGGACCTTACCCCTATTGTGAAGTTTCTCCCTCAATTGATTTGTGAAAAGCTAAGAAATCACAAGATTAATGTAAGATTTTGCATAAACAATCTTTGTAAAAAAAATGGAACAATAAAATCAAGTTAGAAACCACCTCACCTCTGGAAATTTGATGAAATCTGGGTGTTTGGCTGAGAAGAGAATAGAGAGAAAAAGTTGAGAGAAAAATGACGTGATTTTTGTTTAAGAAAAGATAACCACCTTTTTAACAAAATCTACTTTAATTATTAATTAAAGCACATGTTTAAATTAATTAAATTAAGGGAGAAACCTTTAGAAACAAATTGATAAAATAGCTCCTTAAAGATTCTAAGTATTTGACCCTTTTCATTTTAGTCACTAGAAAATCACAGTTTTCAAAACTTTCATTTTGGTCACTAACCAAAATTTCCACCTTCAAAAACTAATTTTTCAAAATTGATTCCACCATTGTTAAATATATAATTAATAATGATTTTTAAGCATTTTCCATAATTTTTCTAACATAAAAAATATAAGATCCCAAAACCGACTCGAATCTTTACTCTGGTCCACCAAACCGTCTAATAACCCACTAAACCGCTAAGCCCTAAAATCGAGGCGTTACACTATAGCCTCTAATTCGATATCGTAGTATCTAAAATTGATTACGTACTCGAGGACACTCTTTGCTCCTCATAAAGTTCGCTCTTTGCTCCTCATAAAGTTCGCTCTTTGCTCCTTATATTCGCACCTCTTTAGTGCTATCGACACCCAAGGTGTCTACTTGTTTCATTTTAATATTATCACTATTCATGTAATCATAATGCATTATCATTTATGCAAACGGTAGTTCGTACCTTGTACTCCATTTAGCTTGCCATGTTGAGTCATGCATCATATCATTTAATAAAATGCAAATGTCATTCTTAAATTTGGGTCGACTTATCACAACTCTTCCCCCTTTTTAACATAACATGCGTATGGTAATGCACTCACCTGGGCCATGTAACAGTTTACCTCACTAAGTCTTACTCGATCCTTTCCCTCATAGCACCTCGAATCCTCTTTGATTCGTATTCAACTTGATTAACCACGTGAATATAAATACCATTTGTCAGATTCATTTCTAACGATATTTTAATCAAAGTATCAAATCATTCAACATAAAAATTTCTATACATTTACTTCCATCCTTATACTGTCTAAAAACTCATTTTGGTCCTTAATAACCTTTTTGAATTTCAAACAATTCTTCCAAGCTTGCTAGCTAACATTAGATACAAATTGTCTCAATTTCCAATTCCTGGCAGCTTGCACTATCTTCAAAGATTTATTTCTATAAAATAATCTAAAACTATAAATTTGATCCCGTTTGCTCTGAAAGAAACTAGATTCAATAAGCTTTTCACCCATATAAACTAATAGTCCATATTCAACTTTTACGATTTATGGCGAATTTTCAAAGTCAATTTCCAGTGCTAATTTCGGAACAGACTGTATACTGTTTTCTGACCTTTCGTCACTTAAAAATTCATATCTTTTGACTCGGAACTCGAAATCAGTTTCCGTTTGTTGGAAACGTAACTAGACAAACATATCTTTATTTCGATATAAAATTAACCATCTAACTAGTGTTTTAGAATTTATGGTGAATTTTCAAACCTACTGCCAAAAATGTAGTTTTTACATAATTTCCATAAATAACTTCAACTTTTTATACTAACTTCTCCTTACTTCTCTACTTATATTTACCAAATGTTCATTATGGCCCTTAATGACAATTTGGAAATAAAACAATTGTTCAAGCTTAATTTGAGCAATTTCCAATATTATCTCTTAATTTTGGACTAATATCCTTTTAGTCCTTAAACTTTATAAAGATGATATTTTAGTTACTACTTTTACATTTCTACACTTAATTCATGTACAAACCAAATATTTACTCATTTCTAGCATTTCTAAAAAAATTCCACTAATTTCCAATCTTTATCAATTCAACCTTCACAAAATTCTTATTTTCAAAAAGGTCCCTAAACTTTCCTTTCTTGTCATTTCAATCCTTTTAACTTCCTTTTCACCCTTGAATCATCAAATCCAACAAGGATTCATAAATTCATGATCAATCCTCTAATTTTTCCTAAATTAACGAATTGGTCCTTCAACTTCCAAAATTTGCATTTTGGTCCTTTCTCATCAATTCAAGCCAATTTGATCACATTATCAAAAATCACTTTTCAATCCCTCTTCAAACAATAATTTCCACAAGTATCACTTTATTTCTTCAAATTGTCGAATAAGTCCTCAAATTTTTCAAAATGTTCAATTTGGTCCTAAATTGTCAATTCAAGCTTGAAATAAAATTTTCTATTCATTTCCATCATCAAATAAATTTTTACAATTTAGTCCCTAATAATCCATAAAATTTTGAATTGATCCCTAATAGGATTTAAATTTTCAAACATCAAAATTAAGTTCTAACATCAACATAAAGCTTCAAACAATTTAAATCCTTCAGTATCATCATCAATTCTCAAACCCCTAACAAATCCCTAAGTTTCAAGATTAGGGTTTATAACTTCCAACATGAAATTAACTTAATTTCAAGCTTGTTTTCTTCAAAACTAAGCTTAATTCATCATCTACTACATCAATTCTAACAAAATTCCATGAAACCCTAATTTCTCTCTCTTCAAAACCTAACTTAAAATTCATAATTCCATGCAATTTTACTATCAAAATATAGAGAATGAAGAGTAGATCACTTTACCTTAAACAACTTTGCTTGAAACTTGTCTTGATTTCTTTAAAATTGAGCTTGAAAGTTTGAAATTTTTCCCCTTTTTGTTTTTCTTCCATTAGAATTGTTTGCTGAATATGGAGATAATTTTTTTTATCATCCTTTAGTCTATTTAATCCATGCCTCTAATTAAATGAATTGAAAATTCATTTAATTAGTGAAGTTACCATCTTGCCCTTTTAATCTAGTGGCAATAATTCAATCTTATCAAAATTCAATGGCCATGATCTAATCCATGTGTAAAACTCCTTCCAAAATTACCCTCAAAGTTTCAAAATATTTCAAAAATGCCACTTATGGCAAATGTCCAATTTGCCCTCCAACTAGTCTTTATTTACAACAAGTCTTGAAAATTGACATCCCATTAAAATCTAACCAAATCTAGTTAGAATCCAACCAACAATAATAAAATATTCATAAAATAATATTTTATGAATTTTCCATGGCTTTTGGATTAGTCTCTTGATTTTCCATTCGATCCAATATACAGATACTCATTAAATACTTCTACTGTAATTTTTACCTTTTTCGAGCTATCAGATTTATTCCGAAAATTCTATATTTCCATATTCAGGAAATCCACACTACCATCTCATAAAAATTTCATTTCCCAAGGACTTAGAGTGAATTTTCCTAATTCAGTCTATTATTCCAATAATTATCAAAAATCTTTATAGAATAAAATTTCTATTAGAAATCCTTTATCGATAATCCATATGAATATTCTCTACTCTCACTGAGTTTAAAATATCGATCAGAAATACTTTTATGGAACCTTCCCAAAGGTCACCCATCCTTGTATTTCTCTGGCCAGAGCACGCTTAACAATTTCATTCGATCCAAATTCGATACCTTTTTCTGCATCTTAATTCTTAAACCGATATCAAGGTACCTATTTCAATCCGAATCACTCTTACATCTAACTAAAAATATTCCCAACACTTGTAACAGACTTTTATAACCTTCTTTTATCATCTGGAAAAATCTCATAATTTTTCGGATCAATTCGGGCATCCAAATTCCATTTAAACTTTGACTGTAATTTCCCAATAATAGAAACATCGAATCAATCCAAAAACTTCACATTCGATCCACATCCTTAGGTGATCTATTTATTTACGAAATAAAAACCCCTAACTTTTGGGAAATTACAACTTTAGTCCCTAAACTTTTCCAAAGTTTACACTTTAACCCCTAAGCTTTCAAAATTTACATTTTGGTCACTAGTCCAAAAATTGGGATATTACAACTCTGGTGTTTCTGCACCATGCTAAGCTGAGGGTAGAATAGTATCATTAATCTTATCACTCTCGTGAATCTCTTGTTGATCCACTCGCCTAAACTTCCGACACAATTCTTTTATCCCCACACATTAGAATTTAACATTATTATCATAATGAAGTAAACAATTGCATCCATCCAACAAGTAAAATCGTCACTAATTCTGACATCCTAGTGGCATGTATACACTTTTGACCTTTACGTACTTCGTTTAGCTCTAGAACCGGCTAAACCTATAGCTCTGAACCCAATAAATGTAACACCCGTTTTCGTATCCATACAACAAACACAAACCAGGAATGTCACAACTTTTCTATCCTTAAATATACTTGCTCTCAATTATCTTAGCATGCAACTCATCACCTGTGGTTACTCTTAACTTTGAATCTTTCCAGAAACGCCAATTATTATGAAACCATACGAACTTTAAAGGCCAATCACGACTCAAATAGGTTTAAAAATTATACATGCCACTATAATAATCAAACCTCAATTGGGATGTCGATACTGTGATTACCTGTTGAGCTTTCCATATTGATGCAATGCTCTTCTCACTCTCATCTTGATTTACCTACGTGTGCACAATCAAACACACGCTAAGTACGAACTTAGTGAAGCAATAAAGGAAGTTAATAACAATAATTTATACTTTATTCAACTTTATGACTATGTTTATATAACATGATATATATATGCCAATATACTAACCTTTATATTGAATTGGTAGTGATTTACTACATGCCAATGCCATCAAACTTTCGTGCTTGTCTATTTTTCATAACGTGTTATATATGCATAAATGCATCACAATCACTAGACATGTATTATCATCATGTTAATCATATATTAACATAATATAAACCGGAGAAAAAATTTCTTACTAATATACTTGCCATTTATTTCAAAAGCTCATAAGATTTTTCACATGTTTATCTTTTATTAACCAATAAACCATAGCCCAAATATAAACCTGTGAGGACCCTGGGTACACGAGTCAAATATGCACCGAAGTGCTAATACACATACGGTCGTGCCCACCATAATACACTAAGTGTCCTTTATATATACTATAGTGCTAAACCGAATATGCACCTTGCTGCTAGACTCTATGGCATGCCAACTATACCCTGTCCCTCAAAGACTTACTTCGGCATATTTTCCATATTTATTTCATCCATGGTTAACATTGGACAGTTCATACCCGAAATAACATTCATAATACAATATCATATATAACTAGTGATCCATGCATTTATATACAACTTTTGACATATTTAGAACATGTCAAATATATGATTATGACATAAATATCATGCCAAAATAAACAAGGTAGACTCATCGCAAGTCTTCCTAATGATGTACAAAACATCCATATATCATGTTATGTATGCATTGCACTCACCTTGGCCACTTAACAGAATGCCTCATTAAATCTTAGTTTGATCTTTTCCTTCATAGAACCTCAAACCTTCTTTGATTCGGACTTGACTTCATTAATTACATGAATAAAATAAAATATTTGTTAGATTCAAACGTAACATTAACTTAAACATGTTGTCTAATATAATCATTCGAATATAAAATTTCCAAATATTTTTTCTTTCTTCCTTGTACTGTTCAAAGCTTATTATGGTCCCTAGTGACCAATTTGAACTTCCAATAATTCTTCCGAGCTTGCTAACTAACATTTAAAAACAAAATGTTTCAAATTCCATTTTCCGACAGCTTGCGCTACCTTCAAAGATTTACTTATACATGGCAGAATATATTCTGGATCTTAATTTCCTTTATATTGGAGAAACTAGATTCGATAATGATTCTAACGGTATAAGCCACATAAATTAATAAAATCTAAAAAAATTATGAAAATCACTGAATTCACGTCACAGACTGTCCAGGCAGAAAGCTGCTCTATAATTTTTCTGACCTTCATTCGAATGAAAATTCATATCTTTTAAGTCGTAACTCGAAATCAGTTTTTGTTTGTTGGAAACGAAATTAGACTAACAAATCTTTATAGTGGTATAAAATTCATCATCTAACCATTTTTGTAGAATTTATGGCGAATTTTTAAACTTACTGCCATAATTCAAATTCCAACATAACTTTCCATAAATAACTTCTAATTTACACCAACTTCTCCATATTTCTCTACTTGTCAATTTAGTCCCATCACTTTACTTCAAATGACTAGAATAAAGCTTTTATTCATATGTTCGCTTTACATCCTTCATCAAAATAGGCTTAAACCTTTACTTCTATAATTTCTCTTGATTTGTCGAGATGGTCACCAAAATTTTAAATATAAGGATTCAAGCTTCTTAACTTTGTAAATTAGTCCTCCAATCATTTTAACTAAAAATCAGATTTACTTATTCTACATATCCTCTTTGCCAAATAGACCATTCAAGTTTGACAATTTGTCAAAATGGTCACTAATGTGATTAATCATCGATTTAGCATTCTAACTTCATATTCATGTCTCTAACATCATTAATAATATAAATACACATCAAATTCATAAAAATCAGATATGGTCCCTTAATTTTGAAGCTTGCTGAAATGGTCCCCATGTATTTAACTTAGGGTTTTGCTTCCAAACAACAAATCAAGCTTACTAGATCATTAACCTAATGTCACAAATCCTAAGTTAGACTTGAATCCATAAACCCTAATCTTCTCTATACAAACCAAAATATGCAGGGTTTAAATCCCAACTCAATAACATGATTCTAGCATCATACAAGCATGATTCTAACTTAAAATCAACCTTGGATTCATAAAATCATAAAGCCCCAATTTATTCATAAACCCTAATTTCTTCCACATATCAAATCTCATCAACCAAACAAGTATTCTATAAATTATTTACATCAAAAGAAGAGCTCGAAGAGTAGAACAACTTTGTAGTTTGAAAGATTACCTAAAAACTGAGATTTGGGGCTTAAATCGAGCTTGGAAAATTTTCTTCTTCTTTCCACTAGCTCCCATGGTACATGGCTTGGAAAACGATGAATATTTGTTCATCTTTTTCTATTATTTTACACTTGTAACTATTAAATGAATTTTAAATTCATTTAAATATTGAAATTACCAATTTAGCCATTAAATCCAATGGCTAATTTAATCTCATCCAAAATCAAGGTCCAAGATTAAATCCATGCATTTTTCATCTTCCAAATACGTCCTCAACATTTCAAAAATATTTCAAAACTGTTATCCTTGCCAAATGATCAATTTGCCCTCCAACTAGTCTATATTTACTAGATTCTTTCAAAATTGCCATTCCATTATAATCTAACTAAATTAGTTCCTTCTCAACAAGCCACTATTCCATAAATATCATTTTATGATTTTCCATGGCTTATGGAACAGTCTCTGAAATTTCAATTCAATCTGATTTCCCAATATTCACTAAATACTTCTACTACAATTTTACATTAACCGAGCTTTCAGATTTATTTTGAAAATTCTATATTTCCACATTCGAAAAATAAATACTATTATCTCATAAAAACTTTATTTCTTAAGGACTTAGACTGAATTTTCCTAACTCAGTCTATTATTTTGATAATTATCAAAATTCCTCCAAATAGTGGAATAACCATTTTGCGCTCAAATCCAATGAATCCATAATGTACCACATGTTATCATCCTTCATCCAATGGCCTAGATTTAATCTTGAGTTAATAGTTTACCAACTTTACCCTTGTGATTTTTTTAAAATTATGATCTTGCCATTTTTCATCGAACGACTCATATTTAACATGGAATATCAACTTAAATCCAAGGGTTCATATTCTTCCAACACAAATAAAATATCTTAGACATGTAAAATAACATAATTAACCTTGCCTTATCTTCCTTCAAAATATCCTGGATATTCGATTCGATCTGATTATCCGAATATTCTTTTAAACTTTATCACTTTATAGCCATTAATACAAACTTCGTACGAAAAACCCAAGTAACACGAAAACATCATTCTTGGAGGTGAAATATTCATTTATGGGGTTAAAATACACAACTTTTGAAAATTACACTTTGGTCCCTAAACTTTTCCAAAGTTTATACTTTAGCCACAAAACTTTCAAAATTTACATTTTGGTTACTAGCCGAAAATTGGGATGTTACAATTCTCCCCCTTAAGAAAATTCGTCCTTGAATTTTTTATATGTACCTGATTCAAAAAGGTGAGAAAACTACTTTCTCATATCTTTTTCTCTTTCCCAAGTCGCTTTTTCGACTTTATAATTTTGCCAAAGAACTTTAACAAGCGAGATCATCTTATTTCTTAGTTCTTTGACTCCATGTGCTGATATCTTTACCAATTCTTCCTCATAAATCAAATACAGTTGAATCTTTATTGCTTTCGAGGTAATGATATGTAAAGGATCTGATTGATACTTCTTGAGCATCGATACATGAAATATATTATGAATCTTGTCCATTTTCGGAGGTAAGACTAACTAATAAGCTGCCAGACCAACTCTTTTCATAATCTCATGTGGTCCAATAAATCTCCGACTCAGCTTCCCTTTTTGTCCAAACCATAACACTTCATTCCAAGGTGAAACTTTTAAAGAATACTTCATCCTTAACTTCATATTAAATATCTTTTCTTTCACGATCAGTAGATAATTTCCATCATTCTAAAGCAGTTCTAAATTGCTTTGAACCATTCTTACTTTATTCTCCGCATCCTAAAATAAATTAGATTCAATCACCTTTTAGTTCTCTTTTTAACTCATTATCATCAGGGATATAAATTACCCCTTGATAATATGAGCATCCTTTAGACTTAACATCGAAATCTTTATTTTTTTCCCTTTTCACCTTACTGAATTCTTTCCAAGTATATCTTTTCTTTCATCTGTAAATTTTTTATCTGATTTGTCAAGGTAGACTTGAGCTGAAGTTGTGTAATCAATATATTGTTTTCTTCCAAAGCTATTTGGACATTTAATGCTTATAAGCCAAAGAATGACTTTTGGCTATATACATCAACTACTACTTTAGCCTTATTACATCAATACATATCCCAACCTATTTTGAGACGTATTATTGAATAAGGTAAAATCCTTACTAGATTCATACTGCGCTAATACTAGTGTTACCATCAAATCTTATTCTACTAGTAATAATATAATTGTAATTTAATGTTAGAGGAATATTACTGCTTCTTTTGACTAACATCACTGAAGCTTCCTAAGGTGATATACTGGGTCGTATAAAACCTCAATCTAATGACTCTTGCAACTAGATCTTTAGCTTTCTCAATTCTAGTAAGAGCCATTTTGTAGAGTGTAATCAATATATGTCCAATATTGGATTAAATCCAATCCTAAACTTAGCCTCTCGATTAAGCGTCAAGCCTGATAGCTCCTATTGGGCAACCCATTTAAATCTCACAAACAATAGGAATACTCTCCCAGCTTACCCTTGATGCTAAGTATCCATAGCATAAGTTAAATAATTTTCACATTGGTAACAAATTCCAATAAAAACTCTACATGCTCATGCATGCCAATTATCACAACACTCACAGTATTGGTTTTGTGGTTTTCTTGAATCTCCAACATTAATTATAAATGTAAGAGAGTTCTTAATTTTCTTTGTCCTGATATCTTAGTGGAACTATGTAATAAATTTTAGCTTGATATCTTTGCCGAGAATCCTCACCACTTTTTAGCAGTGGTGAAATAAATAATGATTCACTATTCCTCTTTACGAGATGTGACCTCTATTTAGATACTTTCTCATTCTGAACCCTTTGCATTGCCTTTGGCATAAATTGCTGCTTCATGAAATTCTAAAATACATAGGGCAGTCAATACTTCTTTGTACCTGACCTCTAACCTTCTGAGCTGTCATAACAAGCTCTCTTTCTGTCTATAGGAACCAGTTAGAAGCAAATCAGCTCAGTTTATTAAACTTGAACTCATACCCAAAAACAATCCAATTGCCCTAATTAAGATGCAAGAAATTCCATTGCTTTGTTATGGAGCACTCAAAGAAATAACTTCTAGTTAATATACTTTTCGATATGTACTGTAACATTACTTTATCAAATACGGGTCTAATCCTTTCAGATGAGATAATATTTTTTCTTTGAGTCTCATCTGATCATCCATACAAAGTTCCTTCAACATAACTTTTACATTATTAAACCATATATTAACAATCATAGGATCTCCATTAATATCTCTCTGAAAAATCTAGGGTTCCAAAACTCAATTCTTTTTCAATCAGTGCCTAAGCAGTCTGATTCATAATCGAATCTAATGTCTGAAAGAAAAACTCTTAATCCAGAACATGCATATCATGTTACTCTGGTGTCTCTGCCCATGCTAAGTTGAGGGTAGAATATTATCATTAATCTTATCACTCTCGTGAATCTCTTGTTGATCCACTAGCCTAAACATCCGACACGATTCTTTTATCCTCACACATTGGAATTTAACATTATTTTCATAATGAAGTAAACAATTGCATCCATTCCAACAAGTAAAATCATTAGTAATTCTGACATCCTAGTGGCATGTATATACTTTTGACCTTTACCATACTTCGTTTAGCTCCAGAATTGGCTAAACCTATAGCTCTAATACCAATAAATGTAACACCCATTTTCGTATCCATACAACAAACACAAATCAGAAATGTCACAACTTTTCTATCCTTAAATATATATGCTCTCAATTATCTTAGCAAGCAACTCATCTCCCGTGGTTACTCTTAACTTTGAATCTTTCTAGAAACGCCAATTATTATGAAAGCATAACGAACTTTAAAGGCCAATCACGACTCAAATAGGTTTAGCAAGTATACATGCCACTATAATAATCAAAACTCAATTAGGATGTCAATACTGTGATTACCTGTTGAGCTTTCCATATTGATGCAATGCTCTTCTCACTCTAGTCATGATTTACCTACGTGTGCACAATCAAACAAGTGCTAAGTACGAACTTAGTGAAGCAATAAAGGAATTTAATACCAATAATTTATACTTTATTCAACTTCATGGCTATGTTTATATAACATGATACATATATATAACATGATATATACATGCCAATGCCATCAAACTTTCATGATTGTCTATTTTTCATAACGTGTCATACATGCATAAATGCATCATGATCACTAGACATGTATTATCATCATGTTAATCATATATTAAAATAATATAAACCGGATAAATTTTTTTTTACCAATATACTTGCCATTTATTTCAAAAGCTCATAAGCTTTTTCACCTGTTTATCTTTTATTAACTAGTAAACTATAGCCCAAATATAAACCTATGAGGACCCTGGGTACACGAGTCAAATATGCACTGAAGTGCTAAAACACATAAGTTCGTGCCCACCATAATACACTAAGTGTCCTTTATATACACTATAGTGCTAAACCGAATATACAGAGTGTTGTTGGACTCTATGGCATGCCAACTATACCCTGTCCCTCAATTACTTGGGCATATTTTCATATTTATTTCATCCATGGCGATGTATATCAACATAATTTAACATTGGGCAGTTCATACTCGAAATAACATTCATAATACAACATCATATATAACTAATGATCCGTGCATTTATATTCAACTTTTGACATATTTAGAACATGTCAAATATATGATTATGACATAAATATCATACCAAAAAAACAAGGTAGACTCATCGTAAGTCTTCCTAATGATGTATAAAACATCCATATATCATGTTATGTATGCATTTCACTCACATTGGCCACTTAA
The DNA here is from genome assembly GCA_019671005.1 of Hibiscus mutabilis. NCBI lineage: Eukaryota > Viridiplantae > Streptophyta > Magnoliopsida > Malvales > Malvaceae > Hibiscus > Hibiscus mutabilis. The sequence goes on from CM033724.1 coordinate 22,746,211, forward strand.
AATGCCTCATTAAATCTTAGTTCAACCTTTTCTTTCATAGAACCTCGAACCTTCATTGATTCGGACTTGACTTAATTAATCACATGAATAAAATAAAATATTTGTTAGATTCAAATCTAACATTAACTTAAACATGTTGTCTAATATAATCATTCGAATATAAAATTTCTAAATATTTTTCCTTTTTTCCTTGCACTGTTCAAAACTCATTATGATCCATAGTGACCAATTTGAACTTCAAATAATTCTTACGAGCTTGCTAACTAACATTTAAAAACAAAATGTTTCAAATTCTATTTTCTAAAAGCTTACGCTACCTTCAATGATTTACTTATACAATGCAGAATACATACTAGATCTTAATTTCCTTTATACTAGAGAAACTAGATTCGATAACGATTCTAAAATTATAAGCCACTAACAAGAAAGTTAACAATATCAGCATACCAAGGTAATGCTGTAGCAGTTAATAATTTCTCATCAGGGAATTCAACCTTAATATCAAGTGTATCATCATGTTCACATGCATTCCCTAGCCTAGAGAGGTGATCGACTACTTGTTTTTTAGTGCCCTTCCTATCTACTACCTCAATGTAAAATTCTTGCAATAGCAAAATCCACCTAAATATTTAATGACTTTAGTTCCTATAAGGTATGCCCTAATTTTATCAAATGCAAATACTACAACAAGCTTTTTTTCATTGGTAGTATAGTTAAATTGTGCCTCATTTAAGGTGCGACTAGCATAATATATAACATGAAAGATCATGCTTCGAGGTTGACCAAGAACAGAACTGACGACATAATCACTAGCATCGCACATCAGCTTAAAAGGTTGTCACCAATCATGAGGCACTACAACCGATGCAAAAATAAGTTCTTTCCTCAAGGTTTTGAATACTACACGACATTGGTTTTCAAACTCGAACGCCCTATTCTGTTCCAACAACGATTATAACTCTTTGAGATATTGGAGAAATCCTTGATAAATATCCTATAGAAATTGACACAGCCAGGGAAGCTTCGAATGGCTTTAACATTGGAAGGAGGTGAATGCTTTTCTATGACTTCTATCTTGGATTTGTCCACTTCAATGCCTTGCTTGGAAATACGGTGGCATAAGAAGATGTCCTCGGCAACCATGAAGTGGCACTTCTCCCAATTAAGCACTAGGTTGGTTTCTTCACATCTTTTCAACACCTTGGTAAGATTTCTCAAGCATTAATCAAATAAATCTCCACAGGCTGAAAAGTTGTCCATGAAGATTTTGAGAAAATAATCCACTATGTCTGAAAATATGGCCATCATACAACAGTGGAATGTTGTTGGAGCATTGCATAGGCCTAAGGGTAATTGCCGAAAAGCATGAATGCCATAAGGACACGTGAATGCCGTCTTCTCTTGGTCCTACAGTGCTATAGCAACCTGGTTGTACCCAGAGTAACCATCCAGGAAGCAATAATAGGGTTTCCCTGCAAGCTTGTCGAGCATCTGATCAATAAATGGCAAGGGGAAGTGATCCTTCTTTGTGGCTTTGTTCAACTTCTGGTAGTCAATATAGATTCACCATCTTCTGATGGTTCAGGTTGGGAGGAGCTCATCAACATCATTTTTTATCATGAACATGTCTCTTTTATTCAGCATGCACTTGGGAAGACTCACACAAGAACTACCCGAGATAGGATATATGATTCCAGCATCGAGCCATTTGATAATCTCCTTCATAACCACATTCCTCGTGATTGGATTGAGTCTTCACCATGGTTCAATAAAGTTGTTATGTCCATTTGAAAGAAAAATCTTATGCATACAAAGAGTAGGGCTTATGCCCTTCAAGTTAACGGAGATTTAAACTCTGAATAATCCAAGGGTTCAAATGTCATACCTGGCCTGACTAGCACATCATTGGATTGTTCAATATCTTCCTCACCCTCTTCTTGTGCTTCTTGCATTGCCTCGTCGAATTCTGTTTGCTCCACAGCATCTAGTGCATTGCTACAACAAATTTTTTGGAGAGTGTCTTCGACTAAGGCTTCTTCACTATGCACAAGCTGGCATTCCTTATATTTATCCACGAACTTGAGTGTTGTAAGACCCTCGACCCATATGTCATATTTGGGCCTTAAGCCTAAACCATAACCATAAATTTCCAACCAAGTTTAGCCCACACCACATCCATATCACAAAATTCATTAAGTTTAATAGTTCAAATAGAAATAATAGTTAAAACATTACATGGGGAGCTCCATTTGAAGTACATTGTTAAAAGCATTCGACACATAAGTTAAAAGCCAAAATATGAGTTATAATACAATCATAAGGTCCTATGAATACATAGCCCAAATAATCTAAGTATTGTACTAGAACAAAAGTCAAAGCTGAAGTCCTACTTTGATGGTGTTTAGATGATGCACGTTAACATACTATCATGCAAATGGAAACATCAATTCCGAACATTAAGCTAACGAAGCCAAAGGGATACACTTCCACTCAACCATGCTTCATGCAAATCATAAATATGATCATATAGCTAAAGAATGATACATGGTAATGCAAATCATATGGCACTATCTCTAGCCGCCTAAACACATAGCATAATAAGAAGTAACAGTCCGACATAGCAATCATATGTATAATATCAACAAACCTGGAGTGAGGCTCGGTTCTACTAAGCATCGGGTACACACACTCTGAGTGAGACACAATTCCACTAAGCATCGGGTACATACACTCATGCTTGGAATCTTTCATCAAGCCTTCAAATGAGTCCCGATCCCATTAAGCATGTAATGACCCATATTTTGAAATCTGAGGGTCAGGTTAGCCCAAGAGTTGGGCCACAAGTTTGGGCCAAAATATAAGGCCTTGGGCGTAATTTTGGGCCTGCCTAGTGTTGTTGGGCTTGCTTAAGTTGAGCTGGGTTTTGGATAGGATGATTTTGAGAGGATCATTATGGTAAAAGCATAGTTGCAGGAAAAGGGGCTGGTGGGTTATTTAATTTCTCTACAGAATAAAGAAATAGTGAAGTCACCATTGTCCCTCTTGTCCTCTCGCTCACCTATTCTCTTTTCTTACCCAAATTTTGAATGTTCAAGGTAGAATCTTTAATGTTTTGAGTTTGAATCTCGTTGTGCTCAAGATAGGAAGTTTATTCAACATCTAGTGATTTTCGAATCAAGTCAAAGAAGTATGAGAGCATTCTAAGGCTCAAGGAAAAGGAAAGTCTTGAAGCTTGTGGAATCAAGGTTTTCTGGTGATTCAAGGAAGGTTAGTACACTTCCAATTCCTTATTTCCTGCCTATCATAAAGGTAATTGCTTTGTATGTCATTTTGGTGTTTTGAGCATGCTTGAATGATCTTTATGGGTGTTAATGGAAAAAGTTATAATTGATGATAAAAACTTGTAAAATTGATAGAAATTGACCCTAAACACCGTCCATGAGTTACATGTTGGGTTTTAGGGGTTACCAAGTTGGTTTGGGGTTAAAATGAGAAATTTGAACCCCAAACCTAGAAATCTGGGTTTGCATACTAGTACGGGTGGTTCAGTACTGGTACCCCTCTCTAGGGAAGGAGTCAAAAAATGAAGGGCGTATCAGTACAACTTCTTAAGCATCAGTACCCCTTGTTTAATGGAAATTCTAGTAACATTTTCGCGTATTGGTACGCTAGGGGGCGTATTGGTACTACTGTTCTATTGCTTGAGGAAGGCTTTCGTGTACTAGTACGCAAAGGTAGAAGTATCGGTACGGGTAGGGACTAGTACATGGTGGTTCGCGTACCGATATTGAGTACCGATACGAGGGTGAGTGTATCGGTACGGCTTGAGGACCATTTTTTAACCTAAATTGAGTATTGATACTCGTAGAGGAGTATCGATACCTGAAGAGGTGTACTAATACCCATATAAGAGTATCGTTACTCGCTATGTAACACCCTAAATTTGGGCCTAGATGATAGATGGATCGATTAGACGGTTTGGGAAAACCAGATTAGGCAATCCGAGTTAGTTTCGGGAATTAAATCTTAATAAATTATTTTTGGCTAAAATAAAATATGGAGAAATGCTAGTAAATACTTAATTAATATTTTAAGTATTCTGGTAAACTCAATTCGAAGGAATTAAATCTGATTTTGGGACATTTTGGTTCGGTGACTAAAATGTAAAGTTTTCAAAACCATTTTGGTGACTAAATCGTAAAAGGGTCAAAACTTAGAATCTTTAAGGAGCTAATTAATCAAACTTTTTCATCATATTTTCCCTTAATTTAGGCTATTTTAAAATATTTTTAAGAGGTTTTAATATTAAAATAAAATAAAATTGATAAAAGGATTTTTAATTAACCAAATTCATTTTCTCACGTAACTAATTTTGCTCTCAACTTTCTCAGCAGCCAAACTATTAATTTCATTCCAAAATCCATAGGAATCAATCTCTTTAGATTTCCTACTTGATTTCTTTGATTCCTACAACAAAATCTACTTGGTTTCTTGAAGCTTTCATCTAATCTTTGTCAATTAAGGGAGAAATCAACAATTAAAGGTGATTTTTGTTTCTCTTCTCTAATTAAGGATTCTTTATTGAAATTCCCAAGTTCTTGATCCTTTACAACTGATTTTTGTTATGGAATTATGATTAAAACATGAATATGGTATTTAAATTGAGTTTTAATGTGAAAATTTGATGAACACTGTTATGGATCTATTTTGCATTGAATCTAATTGATTTAGATCCCTTACAAGATGTATTTTAATGTTGTAAAAAGAGATTAATTAAAGGAATCACGAAACTATGTGAATTGCTAATTTTCTTAAATAGTTAGATTTTGAAGTGATCTTGGTGTTGTAAGATTGCTAGAGGTATAATGACGTTATAAAGATGTTTTTTGGATGTTAAGTGATGTTGTTAAGATGTTAAAATCAATAGGTTTTGGCTGGGCTTTGTTTAGATGAAGTTTGGTGATGATTTCGGATGTTTTAGAGAGGCATTTGATGGTTTTTAGTGAGGTGAAGTTGTGTTTGATGGTTGCTGGGAATTAGAGATGCATGAAAGTGCATTAATCCTCTATTTTTGATTGGGTAAAGCAGGGGAGTTGGATTCTTTAACTTTTGGAGAGGTTGTGGAAGCTTTGAAAGGTTGATTCTCGCAAGGGCAAGAGAGCTTTGGGTTATTGGTGAGTGGAAATGTGTTTTACTGCTTTTAAGAGGTTTGAAGATGGTTGTTGGAGTTTAGAATAAGTTTGAAACACTTATCTAAGCTTGGAAGTAAGTATTGGTTGATCTCTCTCTCCTTTTCGATTTTACAAAATACAATCTCATGCACATGTCTATGATTTTGATTACCTATTATTATATGCATGTTTTAGAAATGAAAGATGTTGAAAATGAATCATATATGATGATTATTGAAAATGATAAATGATTTATGAAAGAATTTTGAGAATGCTAGAATACATGGTTTAATGTATTGCAAAATGGTTTGAATTGATGCATATATAAAACAATAAGGTAGTGTGGTTTTTATTGAGTATATTGGTAAGTGGCTGAGATAAAATGTTATCGGATATAGTTGGCTAGCCTTAGGGTTTAAAGTGCACTATTATAAGTCACCTCATGTGTGTCGAGGGGTTAATTGTGCCATTTTCTCCATCATGAGAACCATAGTGGTCAAGGGGTTAATTGTTCCATTTTCTCTTGCTGGTGGATTTATACGTTATAATCTTTGAAGGCTACTCTAGTTGGAGGACGCATGTGAAGTGGTCAAAGGAAAAACTTGGAAATCTATGTATCCGATGTGTTTTTTATAAAATAGAATAAAACTTGCTTTTGAGTCATTGAATGCCAATATATGAGATGATGTATCATGAGAAATGGATTAGGTTTTGTATAATGTGGTTTATACAACTCACCTAGCTTTTATGATGGATCCGGATACCAAAGGTGTTTGAGTACATGATATTCAGATGGTATGTGATTTTCAAAAGTGTTTCCAAAAGAATTGTTTGGGTTGCCACCGAATAGAGAAGTTGAATTCTATATCAAGACGTACTCCAGTACGAATCTAGTGTCGATTGCTTTATATCACTTGGTGCCGAAGGAGTTGCTAGAGCTAAAAATACAGCTTCAGGAGTTGTTGGATCATGGTTTCATTCTTCCAAGTGTTTCACCTTGGGGTGCACCAGAGTTGTTCATAAAGAAGAAGGATGGAACTATACAGATGTGTATTGATTATCAGCAATTGAACAATTTGACAATTAAGAACAAGTACCCATTACCTCAGATTGATGATTTGTTTGACCAATTTTGAGGTGCAATTATGTTCTCAAAGATTGACCTAAGTTTCTGGTATTACCAATTAAAGGTTAAAGAAGCAGACGTGCCGAAAACTACGTTTCGCACACCATATGCGCATTATGAACTTTTGGTGATGCTATTTGGTTTGACTAATGGCCCAAATAATTTCATGGATATGATGAATAGAGTGTTTCATGAGTATTTGTATCGATTTATGGTTGTGTTTATTGATGATATCCTTGTGTACTCCCGTATTGAGGAAGAGCATGATCAACATCTTTGGGTTGTGTTGCAAGTGTTGAAAGAGAACCATTTGTTTGGTAAATTGAGTATGTGCGAATTTTGGCTTAAGGAGGTGATGTTTCTTGGTCATATGGTGTCAGCAGAAGGTATTCATGTGGATCTGCAGAAGATCGAGGCTATCCTTAATTGGAAGCAACCTAAGATGGTATCTAAAGTCTATAGTTTCCTTGGTTTGGCTGGAACTATCGTCACTTTGTGGATGGGTTTTCAAGTATTGCTACCTTGCTGACAAGGATGTTGCAAAAGAGTGTTCCATTTGTTTTGTAACCCCCTCAACCCGGCCTAGACGCTCAACCGAATCGAGAGAACTACATTAGGTTTGTCGAAGTAAAATGGAGAAAGGTTACGGAAAGTCAGTCCATTTTTTTCTTTTATCTTGTCTAGATGCACAATTATTATCCTGTATGAACATACTTGCAGCAAGTGAAATAATAGAGGAAACAGATCAAGGAAAGACCTTCAATCGAATAACATACAATCCAGGGACTAAATTGCAAAACTCAACAATTTTGGGACAAATGCGGAAATTTAAATTACCAATCCTCAATTAGTCAGGTTCCAAGCCAACATGTCAAAATCTAGGTTAAAACAATCATCCAAGCTCACACAATTGCATTCATAAATCTTAAGGACCAAAACGTAAAGAAATAGAAGTTCAGAATATGCCAAACTAACCGATTTAACTACCACCGTACCAGTACGGTAAGTGGTGTTTCGATACACCCCTTTTTACTTAAAAACCCCAGATTTCCAATAGCCAATTACTGTTCTAATACGCCCCCGCATATCGAAACGCCCCTCACAAAACCCTTAGACTATATCGAAATGCCTTCCACCGTATCGAAACACTGGCCAATTTTGCCTTGGCTTGTACCGAAACAATTGCCCATGTACTGGTACGCTAAGCCTGAAATGGCTTACCCGTACCGATACGCCTGGACCTGTAATGCCCATTTTCATAGATTTAACATGCTTTTGAACATAGCAAAACACCCTAGCATGCTCCTAATACATATCCAACATACACAAGGATCAAACCACACCACAGCAACTCAGGTTCAACATCAATTCATGGCATCTTGCATCAAATGATAAACTAGAGGCATGCATCCTAGAAAACCATTCAAACAAAGAAAGAAACATCAAAACCATCACAAAACAATCTCAAATGGCCATTTACAAATTAAGAGCAGCATCACAAACTTGCTCAAACAGGGAGTTCAACAAACATCTCCCGAAACCACAACGAAAACCCCATTGCCTTTACTACTTATAGTCTAGTTCCAAACATACTTTGGTTACCAAGTCTTGTTGAGATCCCTTGCTTCCCGCTGCCTCCCAAACCTTTAGTTCTCTGCATTGATGGACAAAGAGAGCATAAGCACGCTAAGCTTAGTGAGGAGTTCTCAAAAACAACACACCATCAATGTATTTAAACCATTTTCCATCAACACATTGAAAATCCAATTCCAAACCATGTTTATCAACGTATAAAACATCATGCCTTTAAATCCATGCACTTTAACACTTTCAAAACCAGCATACTAAACCATATGCAACATGTATCATTAACCAACAACAAGTCCCATTGCTAAACCTCAATTTAAGCCTTCCCATGCATAACTACCATATGCAAATCTTAAAGAGTAAACATGTATAAATCACATTATACAACATAAAACCTTTCAATGATACATTAACAATTATAGGCTCACAAGTGATCAATAACCAAGTACCATTTCCCAAAATAGTTCATCAGATACACGGATCCAAACAAGTGTCCTTGCAACACTTCAAGCCATCTCAACCGGAAGATACAATCACAATCGCTGTACCTTAACAACCGGGTACACTTTCAACCCTCGGGGACACCAACCCCTTTCATCAGTTAGATGCTTAACCCACTAACGAGAGTTTACGACACAATATAACCCCTCTACCGTTAGGGTACTTGGATGGAGTGTACGGTACACGGATCAAAACCCCTCAACATCCAAGGTGACTTATTATAGTGCACTATGTAGATACCTTTCTGAAATTGAAAATTTTAAAGTTTCGAAAGAGATCGCTAAAAAGGAGTAATCGAGTTCTTTTTATTTTGAAAATATTTTGAAAAGTGGGGAAGTCCCTTAAAAATTGTGTTTTTGAAAATAAATAAAAAACTTGGAGTCTCCACCGGCCACTAAGGTAGGCCGGACACCATAAAACTAGAGATTTATTCAAAGAACGAGTTCAGGAGTTGGTTACGTGTGGGGAAGGGTTAGTACCCCCATCACGCCCGAAAATCAGTACCAAAATATATATTGCTTTTAATTGATGGAAATTATCAAAATTTAAATTGAATTTAATTAAATTGTTCATGGTTGAATTTTGACTTTAATTAAACGGGCTTGGTCAAATTGGTAAATTTAAATTAATTAAACATTTAATTAATAAGGGTGATGAAACCTCAGACCATAGATTAAACCGACATCGAATAAGCCCGACTGCCGTGTTAATTTATGGTTCAAACTTCGTTCATCACCTTTATGCATGATGCAAGCAATTAAACATGATGGTACGACTTGTCAAATTTTAATTCGTTTTAAATTACCTTTAGAAGATAAGGATTAATTCGAATATTTGGTCAACATCCATTGAGCGAGTACTGTTACAACACAAATATCGAAATTAATAATATCTCTGTTTTATGATTTAAATTGATTAATTACATGCTTAACCAATTAAAATAAAGGGTCTAATGAATGACAATTAAAATGCATGACATAGAAAGGCAAAAAATTAAAACCTAAGGCCCACTAAAGCCCTAACCTAAAAAGGCCCAAATTATTGAACATTCAATTAGTGGTCTAATTATTAACTAAGTTAGACTAAATATTAACCCTAGATTAATTTAATCCTAAAATTACTAAAAAACCAAACATTTTATTGGTTATCTTGAACCATAATAATTAATTTGATTAATTTTAAACTAGAATCCCAATGAGCCAAGGATTCTATTTAAATTTATTTGAATTAATTACGATTTAATTTGGGTGAGCTATATTAAATGCCAATTTTTCCCTATAAAATAATTAAGAATTGTTCAACCAATCTAATACATTAACATTTACCCCAATAAGCCAAGGGCAAATTTAAATGGGTTCTAAACTTAACCTAAATTTAATTTAATTAATTTAAAGTCTATGCCCCAATAAAACGAGCACATAGTTTAAATTAATTAAATTAAATTTTAAACTCTAAACTAATCCTAAAAGTCCTAAACTAATCTACAAGATCTACCCTAATAACAAAGGATAATAAAATGCTTGCAAATGAGGCATATAATTAAAATGGACAAATAAATTAAATAAATAGCACATAATAAATATATAATGCAAGGTGAAATTAGAAAAAAAACTAAGGGGGGCTAATTGGTAACTTAAAAAACTGGATAGGAACCAAAATAAAACAAAACACTGGAAAAGGGGTAAAATAAAGGAGTTTAACAAAACAAGGATCACTTGGGTTATTAACCCTTTTAAAAAAGGATTTAATTAAAACCAGGACTTGATTGAAATAATTGTGAAAACTAGAATGACCTAGGATGTAAATTTAAAAGACGAAAACCCTAAAAAGATAACTAAAAAACGAGGAGGGACTATACCCGAATTAAACCATTTTTAAAAGTTGAACCAGTTTTAATTTTGGGATGAAATTGCAAGTTTTGAAAATATCCCAGGGACCTGCCATGTGATTTAAAAATGGGAAACCCTTCCGCGTGTAAATACTTTGGTGTGGAAGGGTTTATGTTGATAAAAAACCATTTTAAAAAAGAGGGTTGATATAAATAAACCATTTTGGGCAAAAAATGCCCTAAATCATTTTTAAAATTTTTGGCCAAAAATAGAAATCTCCAAACTCTCTCAAATCTGGGATGAACACCACCGTGGTGTTCATCTTGGCCACCATAAAACTCAAAAACGACCCTCGTTCGCCGGCGCCGACAAATTCAAAAACAACCCAAAAAACTCCTCTCATCGACCCATATCCCAAAACGATTTTAGTTTTACCTTAAAACATTTCCCCTGGCTTAGATCTAAAAAAGCCGAATCAAAGAAACCTTTTTATTTTACCAAAATGACGGGCTACTCAAAAGGAGCACTCACCAACGATCGGAAATATTAATCGGCACCGTCTCGGTTCACCCCTAAAGGCACGAAGGCCACGGGTTTGTTATCGAAGAACGATGCGGCGGCCGAAAACTGAAAGGTAAAGTTTTAAAACCCTAGATCTAGGTATTTTCTGTTGCTTTTTTATGCATGCAAAATGAGAAGAGAGGGGAGATACCTCTAAGGGTTTTGATTTTTCTTGTATTGCTCTTTTTTTTAGAACATCGCTTATAATTGGTGCGTTCAATTTTATAACCGAAGCGTTGTTACATGAAAAGAAAATAAAAACGCTAGTTGATATACTTTGAAATCTATCGGAATCCATCTGAAACTTTGTTATTTTTACTCGATCTATTTTTTAATTTGTTTGCTAATGTTCGCACTTTTTTGTTGCATGGTGGACGTGACTGCACGAGAGGAGGAGGGGACCAGAGAGAAGCTCTTAGTTTCGACAGCTGATGCGTCAGGAAGAGTCCAAGCGCAGGCACGTAGGCGCGTCGAGATCTGAAAGGTTCGGACGTGTGGCGAGTGATGACTCTAAAAGCTTCCACCTTCACATCAGGGTCATCCGTGTGTCATCTTGATCTGATGGTTGAGATGCATGCGACACGGGGCAGATAGGATAACCCTAATTAGGGTTCCTCTTTGTTGCATCTAGGCCATCAGATATAAAACATATCTGACAGTTGACACTTGGCTGCGCATGCAATAGAGCATTATCACATTAGAGTCAGAATAATTTGGGCCTGTTAAATGGGCCGAATGTAAATTATTTTTGGGCTTTTAATTGCACTATAGACTGTAATAAATATTTTGGGCTTATTTATTATTTAATTTTATGGGCATTTATTTATTGAATATTGAATATTTTGTTTTTATTTTTAATGAATATATAATAATAATAATAATATATGTATCAATATAATAATAACAAGATCACAATCTTGTAAAGAGTAAAAAGTAAATAATAATATTTTTGTGTTTTTCTTCTCAAATAAAAATGAAATAAGACATAAAACAAAACTAAATAAATATATATAGGAAATGTAATACTAATACGTTAAGCCCAAAGCCCATTAGCAAAGAAGTAAAAGCGGGCCAGATAAAATTAGTGATTACAGCTGCCACTCTTTGCTTATCCTTGTAGAACAAGAATAAAGCAAAGACCATGAGCACTAATTTTATCCAACTTTCATGTTATATGATTTGCTCCTCCGAAGCGGCAGCGAACAAACCAAAATAACTTGCTTTCCCAAAGTGGCAAAAACAAACTGGGGAGCGCTGGACAGGTCATTTCGGAGCGGCAATGGACAGACCAGAACTTCAAATGACTCGTTCCTCCGAAGCAGCAATGAACAAATCAAAATAACTTGCTTTCCCGGAGTGGCGAAAACAAACTGGCATATCCTCCCGGAATGGCAATTGACAGACCGGATGACTTGCTTTCTCGGAGTGGCGAAAACAAATTGGCATATCCTTCCGAAATGGCAATGGACAAACCAGATAACTTACTTTCCTTGAGTGGCAAAAACAAACTGGCATATCCTTCCGAAGTGGCAATTGACAGACCAGATAACTTGCATTCCTGGAGTGGCGAAAACACAATGGCATATCCTTCTGAAGTGGTGATAGATAGACCAAATAACTTGCTTTCCCAAAGTGGTGAAAATAGAATGGCATATCCCTCTGAAATGACGATGGACAGACCAGATAACTTACTTTCCCGGAGTGGCAAAAACACAATGACATATCCTTCCGAAGTGGCAATGGACAGACCAGATAACTTGCTTTCTCGAAGTGGCAAAAACAGAATGGCATATCCCTCTGAAGTGGCAATAGACATACCAGATAACTTGCTTTCTCAGAGTGGCGAAAACACAATGGCATATCAGACCAGATAACTTGCTTTCTTGGAGTGGCAAAAATAGAATGGCATATCCCTCCAAAGTGGCAATGGACAGACCAATAATTGTTCTCCAAATGAAGGTTTCCATTCCCCATGAACTTGGACGGATATCTTTTTGACTTTCTTGTCTAAAAATTCTTGAGCTATGGGTATTTGCCTCATTTGCTTTTTAAATCATGTTATTGCGAGTCTAAAATTCCTTGCTCACGGTCTCTTTTGTGTCTTTACTTTGTTGCTTACTCCTCTTCTAAGAAAGTACATGATTTAACAATTAACTACATGTAACAGATGAAATGCTATGATATAATGAGTTAGCATGCTCGTATCTTAGGGATGCCTAACTATTCGTGATTTATGAAAAATAAAATGTAATCAATGCTCAGACGCCTTCTTTCTTGGCTTCTTGTTTCGTCTTTCTTTCTTCTTCTTGTCTTGGAACATTTGTTGTCACTTCTTATGTCCGGACTCAGTTCCCATTTGACCCTTATATTCTCCAAAGCTTTGCTCTAAAGCGCTCTTTCGAGTTTTCACTTTAGAGATTTTTCTTTTTTAAAGCGCTCTTTTGGGTTTTCACTTTGATTAATGTTTCTTTTTTCTCTTTTTGTTTCTTTTTACTTTTTTTTTTTTTTCTTCTTTTTTTCTTCTTTTTTCTTTCATTGGGGGCGCCCTTACGGGTTTTCGCCATTGGCTCTTCTATCTTGAACTGCAATACGGAGAGCATTCGTTGTCTTCTTGGCAAATCTTATCAACTTTGCATACCATGTCCTTTGCCTTGACTTTGGCAGACTCCTTCCTAACGGAATCAATTTCTGTCTTGGAACAACCTTCACTTAAAGGGTTAAATCATTGTAATGCCAATAGATCATTTGTTTTTCAATGATCTATGCCAATCTATTCGGAGGATGCTCATAAAATAAATAATAGAAGGGAGGAAATGAAATATTTATTTATTAATATAGGAGATGTTGGAACAATTTGAAAGTCATCGCAAACATTAGAAAGAGAAAAAGATATAAGTAATATAGGGTGCTACATTCTTGAACATTGATTGTATGAATGATGCGAAGCCCGTCGACCGTGGTAAATCTCTCACTGTATATCCTAGACTAAAATTCCCAATAGCCCAAAAGGAGTTCCACCATAACTCGAAGTGGGGAACTTGAACTGTAATAGAGCCCATCAGTCGGATGCCTAACCTCAAAATTCATCTGAATTGTCCTTTTTGGATTTTCAATTCAGATCCACCTTTGGTTTCAAGACCCCCATTTCCGAGTTTCCATCTTGAACCCTCTTTTTAGGCATAATACTACTTGACGGAGTCTAAATTTATGGGATTGCTCAACTCCTTCCCATCCATTTCTGTAAGAATGAATGATTCTCCCGAGAAAGCCTTCTTAACGACATAAGGCCCTTCCTAGTTAGGCATCCATTTTCCTCGAAAGTCCTTTTGAATTGACATGATCTTTTTGAGCACCAAATCTCCTTCTTGGAACTCTCTCGGGCGAGCCTTCTTGTTGTAGGCACGCATCACCCTCTTCTGATGCATTTGGCCATGACAGATGGCCCTTAATCTTTCCTCATCAATGAGGTTCAACTGATCAATCCTTGCTTGCATCCATTCAGCATCATCCAACTTTGTCTCATTCAGAATTCTCAGTGATGGAATTTCCACTTCAATTGGCAGTACCGCCTCCGTGCCATAAACCAAAGAATATGGTGTTACCCCTGCCGAGGTCCTTACAGATGTCCGGTAAGCAAACAGTGCAAATGGCAACTTTTCATGCCAATCTTTGAAAGTGTCGATAGTCTTGGCTATGATCTTTTTGATATTCTTATTTGCTGCTTCAACTACCCCATTCATTTTGGGAAGATAAGTGGTAGAATTGCGGTGAACAATCTTGAACTGTTCACATATTTCAGTCATCATCTTGTTGTTTAAATTGGAAGCATTATAGGTGACGATTCTTTCTGGCAAACTGTAACGGTAGATTATCTCCTTCTTCAAAAATTTACATACGGTTGCTCTTGTGATGTTAGCATAAGAGGCAGCTTCCACCCATTTGGTAAAGTAATCGATGGATACCAAGATGAAGCAATGTCCATTCGAAGCTTTTGGGTGTATTTGACCGATAACATCCATGCCCTAAGTAGCAAAAGGCCATGGTGACTTCATGGTGTAAAGCGGTACCGGTGGAGCGCGTATCTTGTTGGCATAGATTTGACACTTGTGACATTTCTTCACATATTTAATGCAATCTCCCTCCACAACAGACAAAAAATATCCATATCTCATGATCTTCCTAGCCATTGAAAAACCATTGGCATAGGTCCCGCACAGGCCATTGTGTATCTCGGCTAAGATGGTTTTAGCCTCCTGAGCATTGATGCATCTAAACAAAATCTGATCCTTACTTCTCTTGTACAAAACTTCTCCATCAAGGACATAACCCCAACCTCCTAATGGTCATTTTGTCATTATCGTTGGCCTCTTTTGGGTAGATCTGAAACTTAATGTACTAGAGGATATCATAGTACCATGGGGTTTCATCATCCTCCTCCTCCTCCAAATTATAACATTGGGCCAGTACCTCAAAAATTTGCATCTCAATCAGCTTTATTTCGGCACTCGGGCTTGCCTCAAACATGGCGGCCAAAGTTGCTAAGGCGTCTGCCATCTGATTATCTTCTCTTGGTAGGTAAACGAAGCTGAATTCTTCAAAATTTCTAACCAACTCATGGATCAAATCATAGTATTTGACTAGCTTCTGGTCTCTCGTCTCCTATTTCTTTGAAGCTAGTAAATCACCAAAGACAAATCCCTGAAGACCTGAAGTACTTTCTATGGTTGCCCGAAGTCCCATGACGCAAGCCTCATACTCAGCTATATTGTTTGTACAAAAGAATTCCAACCTACTGGTAAAAGGATAATAAACCTTGTTGGGAGAAATTAATACGGCCCCTACCCCATGGCCTAAAGCATTACATGCCCCATCGAAATAGAGCTTCCAAGGTTCATTGATTAGCCTCTCCTCCACTAGAGTACCAATCAAGTCTTCATCTGGAAAACTAAAATAGAGTGGCTCATAGTCATATGAGGTGAGGCTTGCCAAAAGATCTGCTACCACACTTCCTTTTATTGCTTTCTGGCTCACGTAGACGATATTAACTCAGATAACAACATTTGCTGACGGGCCATTCTTCTGGTTAGTGTTGGTGCCTCCATCAGAAATTTCAGTGGATCCATCTAGGAAATCAAGCAAGTAGTATGATACAACATGTACTGCCTGAGTCACTTAGTAGCCCATACTAGGGCACAACATAGCTTTTGGATCAATGGGTACTATGACTCACACTCGGTGAACTTCTTGCTCAAGTAATAAATGGCCTTTTTTTCCGTGCTCGTCTCATCATGCTGCCCTAGCACACATCCCATCGAATTATCAAATACGGTTAAGTACAGAATTAACGGCATGTCCAGTACCTGTGGTACTAAGATTGAGGCATTGGTCAAATACTTCTTAATCTTTTCTAAGGCCTCTTGGCAATCTTCATCCCATTTTCTCGGGTCATTCTTTCGAAGTAATCTGAAAATAGGATCACACTTGTAGGTCAACTCGGAGATGAACCGAGAAATGTAATTGAGCCTTCCTAAGAATCTCAGACCTCCTTCTGAGTTTGAGGTGGCAGCAGATCTTGAATTGCTTTAACTTTGTCGGGGTCGATTTCAATCCCCTTTCGACTAACCACAAAACCTAAAAGATTTCTGGATGTGACCGCAAATGTACACTTGGACAGGTTGAGCTTCAACTGATATTTTCTTAGCCTTTGGAATAGCTTTCGCAAATTCTCAATATGTTCTTCTTCAGTTTGAGACTTGGCTATCATGTCGTCCACATACACCTCAATCTCTTTGTGCATCAAGTCGTGGAACAAGGTAACCATGGCCCTTTGATAAGTTACCCCGGCATTCTTCAATCCGAATGGCACGACTTTATAGAAAAATGTACCCCACATGGTTATAAAGGTGGTCTTTTACATGTCCTCGAGGTGTATTTTAATTTGATTATACCCTGAAAAGCCATCCATGAAAGAAAAACAAGAATGCCCCGTAGTTTGTTGACTAGGGTATCAATATGAGGTAGGGGAAAATTGTCCTTTGGACTTGCCCTATTGAGGTCCATATAGTCTATGCACATATGTATTTTTCTTTCCTTCTTAGGCACCGAGACTATGTTAGCTACCCACTCGAGATATTTAGCAACCTTCCAAAATCCAACTTCAAACTATTTCTTTACTTCTTCCCTAACCTTTATTAGTATATTCGGTCTCATTCTTAGGAGCTTTTGCTGGACTGGCTTGCATTCTGTCTTTATCGGGATTTTGTGCATTACAAAATTCATGTCTAGACCTGGTATGTCTTGATATGTCCATGCAAACACGTCTTCGAATTCTGAAAGCAATTCCACCAACTCGTGTCTCACCTTCGATAATAGAGTGGTACCAATCTTCACTTATTTCTTTTCTTCTTTGGTCCCCAAATTCAAAACTTCTAATTCTTCTTGGTGGGGTAGAAACTGTTTCTCTTCACTAACCATCAATATTTGCAATTCATCCGACCTCATAATCCTCTTTATCATCCCTTTCTCCTGTTTCAGCGAGCACGAGGGTTGTTCAAAATCTATCCTAGGATTAGGCCCAGAATCATTCATACATTTAATATTCAGGGACCTGCACGAGTTTAAAAGTATGTATTGGGAATATAAATAGCTTATAAATAAATAAATAAGTAATGAAAGAATAAGTGACGAATGAATGAATAATGAATGAAATGAGTGTTATGGTTGCCATTTGAGAAACATAGGAAACATCCTTTTCGTTGAAAATAAAAACAGATTGACATAGTAGCACTTTTACAAAGGATTCCTAATACTCTTGGGCCAAAAGAAATAGGGTGATTCCGAGCATTACTCTGATTTAAACCTAAAAGCTACGGGCAGATCCATACTGGTCCAATTGCTAAGCTCTTCGCCCGAGAGGCATGGGCGGATCTTGTCCAAGGGCTGAACGATCTTGCCACCTTCAAAGATCACATTCACATCCATTCGCTCCACAGCTTCACAGATTAATTCTTCATTAAGGATCTTCTCATTCTCTTGATTGGCTTCTTGGACCTTGAGTCCAGGATTCACGACTCCGCCGGATACGAAAACTTTTTTCATATTCGTATAAGTGATTAGAGCCCACAAAATCTCCTCTCTTCTAAGTTGGGCCTTTCATTGTTCTTCTTTTCTCTTCCATTCTTGTTTCTTTTGCAGAAAGTTAGGCTTATATCTAAGGCCAAAACGGTCATACTTGTGGACAACACTTATGGGTCGCAGACGTCCTTGCAGTCTCTTTCCCAAACCTCTTCCTCTTTTCGCTCCTCTTCCTAGTGTTTCTGCCACTACCATCTTAGTGCAATTTGATAATCTTGGGCATGGGATCCTGTTCCCCTGAGCAACAAAGGTGGCATTGACGAATTCCAGTGCCCTAAAGGCACACTCCAAAGCCTTCTCATTAGTAGGAATGTACGGAGCGTCTGAAGTTACCGAAGCCACAACATCTTGCTCGGCATTGACTGTTACTATATTTCCTTCAATGATGAACTTCAATTTTTGGTGCAACGAAGACGGGATAGCTCCGGTAGAATGGATCCACGCTCTCCCTAATAGACAATTGTAGGATGGCTGGATGTTCATGACCATGAAATCCATAGTGTATTCAGTTGGACCTATGAGCAGGGGTGCTTCAATTTTCCCAACCACTTCTTTTTAGGTATCGTTGAATTCATGCACAATATTTTGGCAGGGTTTCATATGCGAGTTGTCGATCGGTAGGTGTTGCATAGTAGCTAAGGGCATAACATTCAGGGCAGAGCCATTATCAATGAGCACTCCTGGTAGTATGTGACCTTTGCAATGGGTGGTACTGTTTAGGGCCTTGTTAGACCCCATTCCTTCTTCTGGTATCTCATCATCGCTAAAGGTGATATGATTACAGTTAGTAATATATCTGACAATCTGGTCAAGCTTAACAACCGAAATATTACTCTCGATAAAAGTTTGATTTAATATTTTCAACAGGGCCTCACGATGCTTTTTTGAGTTTAATAGTAGATCAAGCACTAAAATCTGGGCCGGCTATTTTCTAAGTTGGTCTACCACACTGTATTCACTTTGTTTTAAGAACCTCAAAAATTCTTGAGCTTGAGCCTCAGTTACTGGCTCGTTGAGTTTCAGGGGTGGCTTTTCCCCAAATATCTTCATAGGTTTGGGTTCAGTTGCCTTGCCTTTTCATTTCATCTTTTCTGCTGCCTGTGGAGCTTCAGGGGCATAACATCGGCCGCTCCTTATAAAATGCCCCACATCATTTATCTCCTCAGGGTTTGGTTTGGCAGGCTCTCCTTTGGCAGGCTTCATCTCCTCAACTGGTTCCTTTCTTTCTTATGAACTGGAATTTCCTTGTATTGAGACGTTGGCGGTGTAGTTCCATAGAACCATCCGGGTATCCTTAAGGGAAAGGATTTTGGGGTTGAGATTATAATTTTAGGGGTTATCATGGGACTTTCTTCTCGTGGTGCATTCTCTTGACTTGGTTTGAGGCCAATGAAGAATGGCCTTTTTGCACTGTATCTGGCATCTGGAGTATCCAATATGCAAACTTCGGACTCGCCACTTCTTTCTTCTTCCTCGAAGAATTCAATCACTTTGCTATCCATCAACTTCTAGACAACTTGGCGAAACATCACGCAATCTTGGATATGATGATCCCTAGACTGATGGTATTCGCAATATGGGCCACAACCCTTTTTCATAATTACCATTCCACAGTCGATAAGATGAGCCATACATAGTTGCTAAAAGACCCATCTCGTGGGGGACCTGACTTCTGACATACTAGCCTTAGCCTTTCTTGCACAGTCTTCCTCGATCGCATCTCGTGAAGGACCTGACTTCTGACACGCTCGCCGTTCATTACCATATCAGCAAAATTACTAATAGGGTTATTGATTAGGCGGTCATAGAGCGTTCTTTTTAATGTGTCGATGAACATTGGGGAAATCTCATTTTCACGAAAGGAAGGCTGGACTTGAGCCACCATGTCACGCCACCCTTGGGCGTATTCCCGAAGGCTTTCATTTCTCTTTTGTTCCATTCCTTGTAATAAAAGCCAGTTGGGGACCATATCAGTTACGTGCTTATACTAATCAGTGAAAGCCTTAGCCAAATCTTTCCACGATTTAATCTGAGCTCGTGCAAGCTGATTGTACCATCTTGTGGCGGATCCCACTAAATTGTATTGAAAATAATGTATCAACAGTTTCTCATTGTTGGTGTAGCATCCATCTTGCGATAAAACATTGTAATCTGAGCGGTTGGGCAAGTTGTCCCGTCAAACTTCTCAAACTACAAGGTTTTAAACTTGTATGTGATCTCTACACCAGGGACTAAGCTTAGATCCTTAGCGTTCAGACCATAAGAACTGTCCTCATCTTCCCTCACCCAAAATTTCTCTTCGAGGTCCTTTCTAGTCCCCTCTAACTACTTTGAGAATTCCGCTTTCACTTGGTTTAGTTTTTGTAGTTCATCAAAGTCTGGGATGCTGTCTCTAATATGTTCGACGTTTGCAAATGCCACGGCTGGCTGAGGTGGAGCAGATGCACCGACTTGATAGGACGAGGATACCCCTTGTGGGGGTTTGGTGTAGGATTATTGAAGAGGGGGTTAAAGATTGGAGAATATGTGGAGTCTCTCGAGTTCTGAGCAGGGTTCACAATAGTACTCTTTCCTCTTACGTCCTACCCTTGACGGTTTTGCAGAATTTGAGATATTTCCCTAATCATGTCTTGCTGAGATTTGATGATGGTATCTCCTAACTCTTGTTACGTTCGCTCCAAGTGGCCTCTAAGATCGCTTATAGCTTAGCAAAGATCTCTTCCATTTTTCTAGCTTGAAAATGTGTGCGGTATGGATTTGGAATGTTTAAAATTAATAGAATAAAAATGCTCTGAAATAAGAGATCTTTTAGTTAGTTTAGATGGCTTTAATAAAATATGCAAATAAATGTGCTATGCATGAATGCAAAGAAAGACACTGATTCCGGCAAATATCATCATTAAACTACTGTCATCAATGAAAATGTTGTTCCGTTACAATAATTCAAAGAAAACCGCTATGCATATGGTTCTAAGCTAGCGCCTAAGTTTACAATCTCTCTTAAGATCCAACAATTCTTTCTTCATCCTCGGATTCATCGTCCGTGCATTCTTGGAGCTCGGTAGCATCTTCCGCTAGGAACTGCACCTTTCGGGTGACTTCTTTCATCTGGGTCATGAAGCGTGCCAAATCTTGCTCTTGCCTCTAAATGGTGTAGGCGGAAAACTGAAGCTACTCCATCATAGGCATCCGGTGCACTTGAATTGCTCCCCTAAAGCGCGCCATTTGATCGTTGAGTTGTTGGACCTCGATCTCTAGATCCTCAATCCGGTCCTTCAAGGCCCGGTTTTATGAACTACTTGCTTCTAGCTTCTGGTAGAAACTTTATGCTTGAGAAGGGATTTCTCTAACTGTTTCATCTGAGCCTTCAATGCCTCATTCTGACGTCGTTCATTCTCGAGCTTTATTGAGTGAGAAGTCTTTAAGTCCTCCTCTTTTGAGTCATAGCAAGTACTTGGTCCTTATGCTCATAGTACTTCTTCTTGTAAGCCTCAGTTCTTGCCTTTTCCTCTTTGAGTCTAAGCTCTAACCCTTCGTTTGGCCCGCCACTTGCAACACTCTTGCTCTTATTTAACCTTTGCAGCTTCCGGATCTCTTTATTTTCTGACTAGAGCTCAAATTCTAACTTAATGTTCCGCTGTTTCAACACCTTGATATCTCCTTCGAGTTTTGTCTTATCTAAATCAAAGTTGAACCTATCTTGATCGGCCTTTGCTTCTAGCTGAATGAATTTCTTTTGCTCTTCTTCAAGTTGCTTTTTGATCAAGTCGAATTTAGTGGGGAGCGTCGCCAACCTTTCTTGAACATACCTCATACCATCAGGATTCAACTGATGAATATTGTCATTAACGCGATTAAATCCTCACATTTCATATTTCGAAGTCATCATGTATGGAGCACTTAAAACCCTGACCCGTCTAGTATTGTTCCATGTAGAAGAAGCATTGTACACCTTCCCTTTGTAGCCTTTCTCGGTCGCGTAGTCTGTATTAAACTCTTTTAGTCCGTTTGTGGCTGGTATAAACTGTTTGGAACCGTACTATCTCAAAACCATTAGGGGTACGTAAGCCGTATGCCTCCAAAGGCCGAGTAACAGTACCCATGGATGCTCCCCACATCGGTAAAAAACATTCCTCGTGCGTAACAACGGAGCTTTCCAAACTATATCTCCATCTTTCAAATCTTGTAGTACGTCTAGCCATACCTCTTCGGATCTTCCTGTCGGCCAATCTTCCTTTAGTAAGAACTCTTCTAACAGCGAGAATTTGCCATCGAAGAGAGGCCTAGAGAAGTGAACATCAGACCATAGTTGACTATAAAACCAAACTGTTAGAAGCTGAGGGCACCCTAAGAAACGACCCCTACCATATCTTCTACAAAATCTGAGAGATTGGAAAGTTTCGGCCAAGATGACAGGTACCTGATTGGACTTTCCTTCTAAGCAATAGAATTAATCTAGCACCGATGGATGAATCAGTCCCAACATTTTTGGAAACCAGACTAACCCATAAATCAACAATGCAAACAAGTCTTGCTGAACTCGACCCACTGGATGAACTGAAGCTAAGGGTAAAATCCCTTCCCACTTGAGATACTTCTTTTTATTCCAAGTGGTAACTTGATCTTCAGCCCAAGACGGTAAAGTTCCTGAAAATCTTCCTAGCTTGGCTCGAAAGGACTTGTTCTTCGGTGGTTTGGAGTAGACTCGATTCTCATCAATCTTCTTGCAATTCATGAGGGACAGATACTCCTTGATTGTCAAAGTCAAATCAATGTTGCCAATTGTAAAACAACTGTAAGCCAGGTTCCAAAATCTCACCAAGGCTTGGAGTAGTAACTGATCGACTGATACATCTAACAAGTATGCTATGTTGCCGTACTTGCTTCTGAAAACACTTCTCGCTTCATAATCCCAACTGCGTCGGAGTCAAATCAATGTTGCCAATTGTAAAACAACTGTAAGTCGGGTTCCAAAATCTCACCAAGGCTTGGAGTAGTAATTGATCAACTAGGACTCTAACAAGTATGCTATGTTGCTGTACTTGCTTCTGAAAACACTTTTCGCTTCATAATCCCAACTGTGCCATACTGGTCTCAACCCTAACATATCATTGTATTCAATGTTAATGAAGGTTTCAACATCACTGACCTATGTTCGGCAGAAATATTGTCTCCATCATGAAGCTGCTCGCCTTCTGACCATATTTGTACCTCGAAATTCTTTTCATCGGTGATACAAACTAAGTCTCCCTTTGATCAAGTCTCTAACTTCAGACTATTTCCGAATCAGTGTTTTCTTCATGATATGATAAAAATATGCAAAACAGAATATAAGGAGAAGAAATAAAAACAAAAAAAGAAACTTGTTAGTAATGAATAAACAAATAACAAATTCGAAATTGCAAGATAAAAAACATAAATTAAGGAGCAAAAAATATAACAACACAAAAAGGAAACCGTAACCACATGAATTCTATATTACTATGGTTGTTCACCTGGCTCTAATCGGGGTGGGCTCCTAGGTTTTCACTAACACCCTAGCATGCTCCTAACATAGCAAAACACCCTAGCATGCTCCTAACACATATCCAAAATACACAAGGATCAAACCACACCACAACAACTCAGGTTCAACATCAATTCATGGAATCTTGCATCAAATGATAAACTAGAGGCATGCTTCCTAGAAAACCATTCAAACAAAGAATGAAACTTCAAAACCATCACCAAAACAATCTCAAATGGTCATTTACAAATTAAGAGCATGATACCAAAATTGCTCAAATAGGGAGTTCAACAAACAACTCCCGAAACCACAACGAAAACCCCATTGCCCTATTACTTATAGTCTAGTTCCAAACATACTTTGGTTACCAAGTCTTGTTGAGATCTCTTGCTTCCCGCTGCCTCCCAAACCTTTAGTTCTATGCGTTAATGGACAAAGAGAGCGTAAGCACACTAAGCTTAGTGAGGAGTGCTCAAAAGCAAAACACTATCAATGCATTTAAACCATTTTCCATCAACACATTGAAAATCCCATTTCAAACCATGTTTATCAACATATAAAACATCATGCCTTTGAAACCATACTTTTTAACACTTTCAAAACAAGCATACTAAACCATATGCAACATGTATCATTAACCAACAGCAAGTCCCATTGCTAAACGTCAATTTAAGCCTTCCCATGCATAACTACCATATGCAAAGCTTAAAGAGTAAATATGTATAAATCACATTACACAACATAAACCTTTCAATGATACATTAACAATTATATTGGTTCACAAGTGATCAATAACCAAGTACCATTTCCCAAAATAGTTCATTGTGTACACAGATTCAAACATGTGTCATGGCAACACTTCAAGCCATTTTAACCGGAATAGCGATACAATCACAATCGCGGTACCTTTAACAACCGGGTACACTTTCAACCATCAGGAACACCAACCCCTTTCATCGGTTAGATGCTTAACCCACTAACGGGAGTTTACGCTACCATATAACTCCTCTACCGTTAGGGTACTTGGCATTTAAAATGCATTACATCGAATAAGCCCGACAGAAATATGTAATGCAAGGTGAAATTAGAAAAAAAAAACTAAGGGGGCCTAATTGGTAACTTAAAAAACTGGAAAGGAACCAAAATAAAATAAAACACTGGAAAAGGGGTAAATTAAAAGGAGTTTAACAAGACAGTGATCACATGGGTTATTAACCCTTTTAAAAAGATTTAATTAAAACCAGGACTTGATTGAAATAATGGTGAAAACTATAAGGACCTAGGATGTAAATTTAAAAAATGAAAACCTAAAAAGATAACTAAAAAACACGAATGGACTATACCCGAATTAAACCATTTTTAAAAGTTAAACCAGTTTTAATTTTAGGATGAAATTGCAAGTTTTGAAAACATCCTAGGGACCTGCCATGTGATTTAAAAAGGGGGAAACCCTTCCGTGTGTAAATACTTTGGTGCGGAAGGTTTTATGTTGATAAAAAACCATTTTAAAAAAGAGGGTCGATATAAATAAACCATTTTGAAAAATAAAGCCCTAAATCATTTTGAAATTTTTTGGCCAAAAACAAAAATCTCCAAACTCTCTCAAATTTGGGATGAACACCTCCGTGGTTAAATTTAAATTTAAATTTTTGAAGTGATAAGATGATTAGGTTAAATTTAAATTTTAACATAATTTTTGGACGGCTAAGGATTTTAAATTTAAAAGAAAATTTACTCTATCTTATTGAATGGGCCGATCAAGCTAGGGTTTTTCTCATCCTTCCATTTTTACTCCGTCGCATGCCAAGCTGCTATGGCACTATGCCTGGCAGATTTCTCTATTGGGGCATCAGCTCCTGCCAACAATCCTGACATTGTTCCTGGCATAATGAATCTGCATAAACTCAAAGAAAACCTTTCAACACAGTAAAGGAATAAAATAAAAATTTTAAAAGAAAGAAAAACTACTAAAAACCTTGAAACCTAAAAACAAAGAAAAACACTAACCTAATATTTACAAAAAAATTCAAACCTGATGGTGTTTTTATGTTACCTCTGCCAAGAGGATCACCTCATTGGCATTATTCTGATCACCTTCCATGTAGTGCTTTAAACGTTGGCCATTCACCTTAAAGATTTCTCCCGACTTCAAGCTCCTATGTCCACAGGTCAATGAGCATAGGGCTTCACAACTTCAAAAGGGCCCGTCCATCTTGATTTGAGTTTCCCTGGAAATAATTTAAGCCGTGAGTTGAATAACAAAACATGTTGGCCTACCTCAAACTATCTTGGCATTATCCTACTATCATGCCAGCTTTTTGCCTTTTCCTTGTAGATCCTGGCGTTCCCATAGGCTTGTGTTCTGAATTCTTCTAACTCATTTAGGTCTAATAACCTCTTTTCTCTCGCAGCTCTCCATGCCATGCCAAGTGTTCTGATGGCCCAGTAGGCTTTATGCTCAAGCTCCACTGGCAGATGGCATGGTTTTCCGAAAACAAGTCTAAACAGTGAAGTACCCAAAGGAGTTTTAAATGCAGTATTGTAAGCTCACAAGGACTCATCTAGTCTCAAGGACCAGTCCTTCCTTGATGGATTAACAATCTTCTCTAGGATGTTTTTAATCTCCTTATTTGAAATCTCATCTTGCCTATTTTTTTGTTGATGATATGTCGTGGCAATTCTTTGTTGTATACCATACCTACATAAAGCTTTAGAAATTAGATTACATTTAAAATGGGTGCCCTTGTCATGAATAATCACTTCTATGGGCACTAAATCTAGTAAAGATATGCTTATGCAAGAACTTGGAAACGACCTTGGCATCGTTTGTTGGTAGAGCAACAACTTTTACCCATTTAGATACGTAGTCAACAGCCACAAGAATATATACATTACCAAATGACAGTGGAAAAGGACCCATAAAGTCTATCCCCCATATATCAAATAAATCTACATGCATAATGTTTTAGAGCTGTAGCTGGTGCCTGCCAGAGATGTTCCCTGTACGTTGGCATCGATCACACTCCTTGACATACTCGTGGGCATCCTTATATAGTGTGGGCCAAAAGAATCCTGACTGCAATACCTTGGCATTAGTCTTTACACCAGCAAAGTGAGCTTCAAACGGTGCGACATGGCATAAATGTAATATGTTATGCTGCTCATCCTCGGGCACACACCGGCGGATCACTTGGTCAGCACACTATTTGAACAAAATTGGCTCGTCTAAATAGTATTGTCTGACTTCCCGCAAGAACCTTTTCTTGGCATTGTATGCTAAGTCTGGTGGTAGAATGTTACTTACCAAGTAGTTGACAATGTCGGCATACCATGGCATGGTATTAACTGCAAGAAAATACTCGTCAAGAAATTCGTCTCTTATAAAATAGTCTTACCATCTTCAAGATGATGCTCTAAACGTGAGAGATGGTCAGCTATTAGGTTATCACTGCCCTTTTTGCCTCAGATCTCAAGATCGAATTCTTGAAGTAGGAGCGTCCATCGAATTAGTCTGGGCTTGGCATCCTTCTTTTCCAAGAGGTACTTCAATGCTGAATGATCTATAAAAATCACAACTTTGTTACCAATTAAATAAGATCTAAATTTTTCAAAGCAAATTCGACCAAAAGAAATTCTTTCTCGGTCGTAGAGTAATTCAGTTGTGCTTTGTTCAAGGTTTGACTGGCATAATAGATGGCATGTAAAACCTTGCCATGCCTTTGTCCCAAGACTACTCCAACGGCATAGTCGCTGGCATCGCACATGAGCTTAAAGGGCTCATTCCAGTCCGGTGCCACAACTATAAAGGAATTGATAAACTTCTCTTTAAGCTCCTAAAATGCTCTCAAACAAGAATCATCAAATGCAAAAGTGGCATCATGTTCTAATAACAAGCATAAAGGCTTGGCAATTTTTGAAAAGTCTTTAATAAAACGCCGATAAAAATCGATATGTTCTAAAAAACTCCTTATACCTTTAACACTTGTTGGAGGCGGCAATTGCTTAATTACCTCAACTTTTGCTTGATCCACTTCTACTCATCTATCAGTTATCTTGTGTCCGGGAACAATGCCCTCCTTCACCATGAAGTTGCACTTTTCCCAGTTCAACACTAGGTTTGTCTTTATGCATCTCTTCAAGACTTGCTCCAAACTTTGAAAACATTCTTCAAATGTTTTGCCAAACACTTAGAAATCATCCATGAATACTTCCATGTTGTGCTCTATTATATCAGAGAAAATGGTCATCATGCATAGTTGAAATGTTGCTAGTGCATTGCATAGGTCGAATGGCATCCTTTTAAATGCAAACGTCTCATATGGGCAAATGAGCATGGTCTTTTCTTGATTATCAGGGGCGATGGAAATCTAATTATAACCTGAATAACCATCCAAAAAATAATAGAAAGCTTTACCTGCCAACCTATCTAGCATATGATCAATGAATGACAATGGGATGTGGTCCTTCCTCGTGGCATTATTTAGCCTCCTATAGTCCATGCACACTCTCCATCCTATGATAGTTCTGGAGGGAATCAATTCAGTTGTACTATTTTGTACCACGTTCATGCCACACTTCTTTGGTACGCATTGCACCGGGCTAACCCATGAGCTTTCAAAAATGGGATATATAATCCTGGCATCAAGCCATTTTATGATCTCTTTTTTCACTACCTCTTTCATGCTTGGGTTTAGCCTTCTTTGGCCTTCAATGGTCTTGCCATGGTACTCCTCCAAGATAATTTTGTGCATGCAAATGGTTGGGCTAATACCTTAGATGTCTGCCAAAGTCCAACCTAACGCTTGCTTATAACCGTGTAATATTGCCAGCAATCTTTCTTCTTGATCATTAGTGAGATCAGTGGCAATGATCATTGGCAGAGTTGAGTGTTCACCTAAATAAGCATACTTCAAGTGATCTGGTAGTGGTTTTAGTTCCAATGCTTGTGGCTCCTCAATTGTTGGTCTAGGTGCCTTGATCTCTCTACCGGCCAACTATAGGAGCTCAAAATAACTCGCCTCCTCGCCTCCATGACTTATTCTTCTGGCTCCTCAAATAGTTCAGTTATGCCATCTAAATTGTTGGCATCAAATTCTGTATCATGGCATAATTGTGCCGCGTCCAAAGTGTAAATAGACTCCATCATCTCCTTTGTTTGGCACTCATCAGGTTCATCTGCATATTTCAAAGCTTGAAACACATTAAATGTAACATGCTGGTCATTCATGCGCATTGTTAGTTCCCCTTTATGAACATTAATCAAAGCCCTACCCGTGGCAAGAAAAGGTCTACCCAAAATAATCGGGACATTAATATCAGCTTTATAATCCAAAATGATAAAATCAGCTGGAAAAATAAATTTGTCTACCTTTAGCAACACATCCTCAATCTTACCCTTGGGATGTGCATAGGATCAGTCTGTCAGCTGAAGTGTCACCGTGGTAGGTCTTGCTTCTATGCCAAGCTTCCAAAAACTGACATTGGCATTAGGTTGATGTTGGCTTCTAGGTCACATAGTGCCTTGCCCATGAATTTGTTACCAATGGTGCAGGGAATAGTGAAACTTCCCATATCTCTCAGCTTCGGTGGTAATCGATTTAGGATCATGGCACTGCATCCATCGGTCAGAGCTATAGTTTCAAAGTCTCCCAACTTTCTCTTTTTGGACAGAATGTCCTTCATGAATTTGACATAGTTGGGCATTTGCTCAAGGGCTTCTACCAATGGAATGTTGATTTGCAATTGCTTAAGAACCTCCAAGAAGCGCTTGAATTGCTGGTCTTTCTTATGCTTTTGGAGTCTTGCTAGAAATGGTAGTGGTGGGTAAACACGTGCCAGCTCTACTGGCTTTACCAACATAGTGCTAGCATGAGTCTATTTGGCATCGGTGCTGGCATCATCTACTTTTGTTTCCTCTTTCTTCGCTTTTCTGGGACTATCTACTGGCACAGGCTTCTCAATTTGGCAATTAATTGGCTATTTAACAACCTTCTTTATCTCACACTGCTTAGCACTCCGAAGAGTTATAGCCTTGCACTGCTCATTGTCTTTGTGCCTAGCATCTTTTGTGTCACTTGGCAATGCTCCTTGGGGTCGATTGTTGAGCGCACTGGCAATCTGCCCAAGCTGGACTTCCAAGTTTCTCATTGATGCTGCCAAACTCTGGACTGTGGCATCATTCCTTTCTATATACTCTGTGAGAGTGCCTCCTTGGTTGAGTCTCTGCCCTTGCTGAAAATTGTTTTGGGCTTTCTGTGGCATTGCATTCTGGTAGAATGCTGGCATGGCATTGTTATTCTGCCTCTGGGTATTCTAGTGCTAGGCATTGTACTGGTTACCTCCTTGATTTCCCCATGCAAAGTCAGGGTGTTGTCCCCAACCTGTATTATAAGTATTGGAGTTAGGATTATAGTAACAATTAACATTGCTAACAAAGTTTAATGAATCAGGGTTGGCAGGGCATTCATCCACATGATGATTCTCACCACAAATTGTACATAACGGGTCTAATGCTTTGACTTCTTGGGACTCATTGTTCTTTTGCAACGTTCTTACCATGCTAGTAAGGTTGGAAATCTTGGCATGTATGGACGTTAGTTCATCAACCTGAAATTTCCCATTGGTTTTAGTTCTAGTCCTGAGTCTCGCAACAGGATATTCAAAATCATTGATGGCAATCCTATCTAGAATATCAATAGCCTCAGCATACGTCTTGTCAAGCAACAAACCAGCTACTAAAGCATCAACAACAGTCCACGTTTGTGCATTTAATCCATTGTAAAAGGTCTGTATCTGGGTCCAATTCAGGAATCCATGCATAGGACACCTCCTCAACAGGTCTTTAAATCTTTCCCAGACATTATATAAGGTCTCATTCTCAGCCTGCCTGAATGTAATGATCTCACCTCGCAGCTTGGAATTGAGTGATGGCGGCTGGAATCTTGTCAAGAACTTCTGGCATAGGTCTGCCTATGAAGTAACTGAGCCAGGTAGCAAGGAATTAAGCCAAGCCTTCACTCTGTCTCTCAAAGAAAAAGTAAATAACTTTATCTTTACGGTATCTTCAGGTGCCCCATTTTGTTGAAATAACTGGCAAATCTCCAATAACTGCTTAAGATGTTGCCTAGGATCTCCAGTAAGTGCTCCATCAAACTGACCTACATTCAAAAGAGTTTGAATCATTACCAGCTTAAGGTCAAAATTGACAGCGTTTACCTCTGTGCCAACAAGTCCTGGCATCAAATTATCAATGGTTGGTGCCGAATGTTCTCTAATAGGTCTCCCATTAACAACCGGGACAACAGGTGGTGGTGGTATCTCATTGTTAAGTGGGTTTCCTCCATTGTTCACCACACTATTCCCTCAATTACCTTGGTTTTGCATCTCTCGAAATCTTCTTTTTAACCTCCGGAAGGTTTTCTCAATTTTTGGATCGTATGGCTAGTCATCCACCATAGGAAGGCTTCTGGTCATACACCGATAAAAACAGAAGGTAAAAACAAAAAAAATAAAAGAAAGACAAGTAAAAAATTGAAAACAATCAATTTCGTTGCAATCCCCGGCAACGACGTCAAAAACTTGTAGACTCTCTAGATAAAATACTGGCAAAAGAGGGCAGGAGATATGTATTGGAATAGTATAAAATAGTACCAAGATGAGTCTTTTGCGTGCAAGTATACACGGTCTACAAGTAATACAACAAGTAAGCTGAGTATCAATCCCACAGAGATTGACATGGAATTCAATTGCTTTGATTGTTACTTGCCTTAAGGAAAAGTTGTTTTGTTTTGAAATTGGTTTTCAAATAATTGAAAAGAAAAGAAATAAAAGTAAGTAAAGACGTTGGCAAGGAATGTGCTTTAATGAATGATGAGCGTGGGCAGGGAATGCCTGGTTTTCACGCTATTCATGTCATGCCAACCTTTAATAACAACCTGTCTTGGCATTGTTTACCGAGCAGATTCAAAATTAGCAAAGCTTCTCTACTTGATTAAGATCCAATCTATACTCCTAAGGGGTAGATTTCACTCCCGAAGTAAGTTCATCTACTTGAACGACTTCTCTCAAAGCTTCTCTCCTTAGTATTCAACAACTTGATCGTTGCCACCCCAAGTATGTTAAGATATTAGGGAGAAATAGGGCAACAGTGCCAGCTCTCGCATGGCATAGTATTTAGAAATCATTAAAGTATGCCGAATAGATAAAACAGTGCCAAGGCAGATTTATTATCAAAAACTAAAACATAAAATAGCGTTCAATGCAAACATCCCCCACCAACTATGAAATTAGTTCATGGTGAGGGACTTAACCAAAAAACCACAAACGTTTCCCAAGTACATCATCATTTAAAACAAAATAAAATACTTGAAAGAGAAAATAGGCTAGAAGGGGTCTCTCGATGCAGCCCTTCAAGATCCATGCTTCTCGGCCAAGCTGGTCGAACCACCCTTCCAAGGTGCAGCCGGTTGTCAATCATCGCACACCAACTCCTCACGATCAAATCCTCCCCGATATTTTTTCCAAATGCTTTCTTGGGTGGTGTTTAAATAGGCGTGCGAGGAAGGGATAGGATTGGCTCTTCAAATTTTGAATTTCAACTGCCCAAGGGATAAGGGATAATCTTCTTATCCAGGTTTGAATGAGAGCTGATCAGGCTAGGGCTGACGTTATACTGCCGACACTGCCTTGGCGTCCAAGCTTGGCATGAATCTGCCAACCAGTCTTGGCACCATCTTATCCGCTATTTTTTCAGAGATTGTTCCAATTGCTATCTTTTCAAAGCCTGATCATGTCCTATTTTTTCGGGGTCCAACAGCTTCTTGGCATGGCATCAAGTTCCTTTCTCTGCCAATTGGTGCTTCGCATTGTCTAGTCTATATGTGCCAACAACACTCGGAATTTTTTGGTGTTCCTTCCTGTGTTGCTTTTCTGGGCCAAATCTTATGCCAAACATGTGAAATTGCCAACAAAAAAACCCTTCACGCTAGCATAGACAAAATTCTAAACTCCATATGCAAATGCATGAATTTAACATCTTAATGCAACTAAATGTACCTAAAAACAAGCAAAAGCATTGTAAGATTGACATTAAAAATAGTATTTTTGGAGAGGTAACACACGTGCATCCATCAACATTCTATGCTTAAAATAGTATCTCAAATACTTTAAATCATGCTTAAACAATAGGTAACTTGTAAATCAAAACAAGTGCATAAAACCATTTCATTAGAGCACGACCGAGAGAGGAAAAACCACTTTTACTTACTTTCGAGTTTAAACCAGTGTTTCAAGCTAAGTTTAAACTCCCATAAACCACCTTTAAAACATTCCAAAGCTAGAATCCACGTTCTCACTCACAAATACACGAAACCTTGATTCGCCGATGTAAAATCAAACGTCTGAAGCCTCCAACTCTTCACCGATCACCTCAGGGTCAACCTCCCCTGTTTTAATCACATTGCAACAGAGGATTAATGCATCCCAATGCATTTCAAACATAGCAACAACAAATCCTTATGGACTTCTACAATCCTCTCACAATTACCCAATCACAACCATCGAAATCATCATCTAAACCTTTCCAAATGCAACCCAGCCACAAACTAGCAATCTAACACTTCCATAATCACCAATTAACACTCAAAAACAGGATTAAACCATCCAAAAACTTCCATCAATTACACAGCCACCAAAACTCCATAAAAACACCAATCTAACAACCTAATCAATTAGAGATTCAAGAGTTTCAGGATTCCTTTGTTAACAACGACTTAACAACATTATAAAACATCCATGATATGTTTAAAATCAATCCTCATCTATAGAAAACAAATCCAATCCAGATCATTCACTATTTTATCAAGTAATCCTAATTAAATCCATTAAATCAATATAAAAACACAAAATCAGATTATAAACTATAAATCAAGGACCAAATACTTGGGAATATCAATAAATAACCATTCCATAGAGGAGATCATGGACCTTACCCCTATTGTGTGATTTCTCCCTCAATTGACTTGTTTAAAGCTAGAAAACACAAGATTTCAATAAGATTTTGGTAAATCGATGATAAAGAAACAATTACAAATCAAGAAATCAAGAATATAAGTCTCTCACCTCTGGTATTTGTTGAAAGCAAAGTGTTTGGTAGAAAATAAGTGGAGGAAAAGTTGAGAGAAAAGTTACGTGAAATTGGTTTAAAGGAAATAACTAACTTTAATATCCTAAATCCTTTTTAATTAACTTTTAAAACACATATTAAAATGACTTAATTGAAGGGAGAAATCATCAAAAAAAACTTGGTAAAATAGCTCATTAAGGATTTTGATAATTTGACCTTTTCATTTTATCATCATTAAAAGAGTATTCAAAATTTACATTTTGGTCACTAGCCAAAATGTCATACTTCCAAATCTCATTTTCCAAAATTGACCTTACCAATATTAATCATATATTTTAAAATGATTTTTAACCATTTTCCCATATTTTTATGTTACAGAAAAATATACGACCTCTAATCTGACTAAAATCTCTAACCCGATCCACCAGACCGTCTAATAAACCTTAAAGCCGCTAGGCCCAAAACCGGGGTGTTACATCTCTCCCCCACTTAAGAAATTTCTTCCTCAAAATTTATATGGGGGAAACAGATGCAGAAACTACTCCAGCATCTCCGACCTGCGTTCCCACGTGGCTTCCTCAACACCACGATGCCTCTACAACACCTTAACAAGCTCGGCCTTCTTGCCACACAGAACCTTCTTGCTGGTATTAAGCATCTCTACAGGTTCCTCATCATAAGATAAATCTGGCCTTAACTCAACATCCTCCACCGACATAACATGCAACGGATCTAATCGATACCTCGCAACATCGAGACATAAAACACATCATGAATTTTCTCAAGTTCCGGTGGTAACCTCAACCGATAAGAAACTGGACCCATACACTCCACAACCTCATGTGGTCCAATAAATCTCGGGCTAAGCTTACCCTTACGTCCGAACTGCATCACCTTTTTCCATGGTGACACTTTAAAAAACAAACGATCACCAATCGCATACTCAATCTCCCTACGCTTCAAATCCGCGTAGGATTTCTAACAATCCCCAGCCGCTTTCAAGCACTCACATACAAGCTTAACCTTCTCATATGTATCTTTCAACACATTTGGTAAGGAAACATGTTTTTCCCCTACCTCGGCCAAACACAACAGTGTACGACACCTCCGGCCATACAATGCCTTATACGGAGCCATTTGGATATTCGCCAGATAACTGTTTTTATAAGAAAATTCAACCAAAGGTAACTTCTTCTCTCAGGTTCCTTGGAACTTGTAACCCCCTCAACCTGGCCTTGTTGCACGACCGAATCGAGAGAACTACATTAGGTTCGCCGAAGCAAACCGGGGAAAGATCACGAAAGCTGGTCCATTTTTTCTTTTTATTTTTTCTAGATGCACATTGTTTTCCCTAGGAGTTCATACAATCAGTGGATAAATTCACAGAAGAAACGGTTCACGAAAACACCCTCAATTACATGATATCAATTTATAGGGACCAAAATGCAAATCTAATAAAATTAAGGACCAACACTGAAAGTAAGGTTACCAATCCTCAATTAGTTCAATTTTAAGCTTACATACCAAAATTCATTCCAATCCAATCATTCAAACTCCTTTAATTTTGCAACCAAGACTTAGGGACTAAAACAGAAGAAATCAGAACTATTTTTCCATGACATTAACAAATTTAACTAACACCGTATCGATACGCTTGTACCCGTATCGGTACGACATTACAGACCTATTTCAATACGCCCAACACTGTTTCAATACGATGCATCAAACCCAAAAATCCTCTTTATCTGATTACAAACCGTAGCGATACGGTACACAAGCGTATCGGTACTCGGGCTCGCTCCCAAAAAGTGAAATTCTAGTAGCCTTGAACCGTATCGGAACACTTGACCCCATATCAAAACACCCTATCCAATAATGCCTAGTCGTACAGATACAGTCCCCCGCGTATCGGTACGCATGGGCCTGTAATGCCATTTTCAGCTGGTCTTTCATTCGAATCTAGATGTATTTGAGCCCTAGCAGCATGCATTCAAGCATTTAATCAATTGATCATACATAAACATTCATCTATGCTAGGAACGGACATTCATAACACAAACATTCCTACAAAAGAAACAATATATTTGCATGCTACTATAGCGATCTCTTTTTTCTTACGCTAAAAAATGAGGTTTTGAGGTGTTTAGGGGTATTTCGGGTATTTAAAAATATGTATTTCTCGGGGTTTTAAAAAAATCATGTTTTACTAAAAAATGGAGTCTCCACCGGCCACTAAGGTAGGTCAGACACCGTAAAAACCAGAGATTTGAAAAAATGTTGGGTTCGGAAGTCGGTTACGGATGGGGAATGATTAGCACCCCCACATCGCCCAAAATTGGTACTTTAATAATTACCACTTTATTAATATTAGATTTTCAGATTAAAGTGATGATTAAATTAAAATTCGGTTATAAGTGTGAGTAAATTTTAAGCGCCCCGTTATTTGAGAGTAAACTAATAAACCACCATCACTACGCTTGATACTGGCCACGTTTACACTCGAATAAAAGAGCACCGCATTGACAAAATATATATCTGTTATGCAAACTTAAAAAAACAGTTTAGAAAAAACATACATCCACATTGTCATGGTATAAAAAACATAAAAATATGAATATTACAAAATAAACAAAAATAATAAAATACATGAACAAAAAAACATAACATACCATAATAATAAAAACAAAGTATGGACCTGAACACAAAAACATACTTTCAAGACTAAATTAATTAATCTAACATGCTTAAACATATAAAAAAAAACAAATATATGACATACATGTAATATGATACTAAAAATAACAAACCAAAATAAAATGCTAATAAAAAACTAAAAAAACATAATGTTTTAACATGTGACAAAACGTGAATATGAACACAAACATAACATATCATAATATAAAAACATGAGCAAGAAAAACATGCTTCCAAAACTAAAAAAATCTAACATGCTTAAACACATAAAAAAACAAATAAAATATACATGACATAGATAAATTATGATGCTAAAATAACAAAACAAAACAACATGCTAGCATAAAAGACTAGTACTTGATACTCACCATATGACACAATTATATGCATAAATTGAAAAACATTATAATGAGACAAACAACATCACACTATCATATAACCTAAAACCATAAAACTCATACTAATACGAATGAGCACACCGTGAAAACTAAACCAAGATAAAGCATTTAAAACAAACTTATATACCATACGGACGAAAGAAATTAAAACATAAAAAAAGAAACAACACATCTAAAAACATGAACAAATATGATAAAAAAACATATGAAGATGATGAACAAAGTGAACATGCCAAAAAGGACATAAGATAAAAAGCAAATGATATAAATAATTAAAACATAAAAAGGATGAAAATAAAATAAAATAAAATGCCAGAAATTGGAATAATAAAAACACGAATTAAGGACTAGATTACAAACTGGCCAGAACTCAGGAGGACCTTTAGAGTAATTTACCCATACGGCAATACAGTTTTGAAAATATTGAAAACGCAGAATGGCTAAGTAGGTGATTTCACCATTTAAAAAATGATTTTGGTCAACCTGGGGACAAAATTGCAAGCTTTTGAAAACACAGAAGGGCTGATCCTCTGCAATTGGACCATGCGGCAAGCTTAAAGTGAAAAATCTAGAAACACGGAGGTCCTTAGTGTGAGGTTTTACCATTTTTAAAATAAAAAGACCCAATCAGACCGGTTTGAGCTCTTATGGCATTTTAATTTTTTGTGTTCTGAAAAAACTCCTCCTCCTCTATTATTTTCTCCCTACCAAAAACCAAAAAAACTTTGAATGCCTAGAAACCGGCCACCAACCACTATCCCAACCTCCGTTCAACACCACCGCTGCCGCTCACCGGCGGCGACAAAACCCAAAACTACTCATCTCCTCTTTTAAGACCCGAATCAAGCTTTAGTTTTTAGAAAAAACTCATTCCCCTCTCAGATCCGAGAAAACCCTAACCGAAATCATTTTTTAAAAGAACATATATATATATATTTAAAATGCACCGTTAAAACCACCACCGTCCGGCTCACCATATACGGTTCTAAGGAACCACAGGCTTGTTGCCATACGACGACCACGGCGCGGGTAAAAGGCCCTTCCAACTCTCTTTTTTCTTATTTTATTTTTTATATTC
Organism: Hibiscus mutabilis; assembly: GCA_019671005.1. Lineage (NCBI taxonomy): Eukaryota > Viridiplantae > Streptophyta > Magnoliopsida > Malvales > Malvaceae > Hibiscus > Hibiscus mutabilis. Next base: position 22,783,919 of record CM033724.1, read on the forward strand.
GAAGTAAACATGCATGTATGGAGAAGAGATCTAGAGAAGTGATTTACCATAAAGATGTCTTTTTTATTTCTTTAGAAATCTCTCATTGAGTACAAAAAAATAACAGACTGATATATATGCTAGTTTTTTTGCTCCCTGCTTTTGGTAGAAAACCCATACATAAAATACCCCTTTCATTTGATTTGATTTTTTTACTGACATTTCCTTTCTTTTTTCTATCTCTTGTGCACGTTCGGCTGGTGAGAGGCCAGTGAGGGTGGTTGTATGGCATCATGGTGGAGGTGACCACTTGTCCAGAAGCATCCTTGGCCGTTGGATCAGATTTGATCCAACGACTGAGATCATTCAGGAGTTGGACGGCCATGATGCGATCTGGAAAAAGGCCAGGCTACTCAAGATCTTGACACGTGGCTTGAGTAAAAATGGCTCGGGGGTGTGTTACACGCGCGCCAGCTGGATCATCTTGGGTTGATCGTGGCCGTTGGATCTGGATCTGATCCAACGGCCCTCCCTTGGCCGCTGCATAAGAAGATGATGTATATTAGGGTTTTTGATATATATATTTTATGGTTTTTGTTATTAAACGGGCTTGGCCAGATTGGGCTGTGTAATATATTTTTGGATTTTATTTTATACTTAGCCCAATGTCAATGATATATTTTTGGATTTTATTTTATGCTTAGCCCAATGCCAATGATAATAATAATAATAATGCATACATACACATGCATACACATATATGTGTAACATACGAACACATGCAAACATTAATATATTCAACACATTAATATACTATACAAACATACAAGCATAAATAACCATACACCTAATTAACGTAAATATTCACACATTACACATACACACAATGCACACATAAAAATGTAAGTATATGACACACATTCCATAGTAATTACCAATATGTACACATACGTAATATATAGTATACATGCATTCACACATTAATCATGCATATATATATATATATATATATATATTACATATACTAATCACACGTACATAATAAAATATATGTATACAGTAAATATTAATGATTACGTAATATTTGCAAATTAACAAAAAAATTTATACACCGAATAAAAATAAGTGATTACAGTTGTCCCTCTTTGCTTTGTTCCCAAAGCAAAGGTCATAAGCACTCATTTTTATCTGACTTCCCTGTTTGCAGCTTCAGAGTCACGTGTTCTTCTGGAACTCTCTGTTCTTCCTTCAGGTCCTTGAGTGGTATGCACCTGAATTTAGAAATCTTGATCTTAAGAAAGACGATCCTTACGAAAGGATTAAACTAAGAAGTTGATTTTAAGAAAAATATCCTTATGGAAGGATAAATTAAGGAATTAATTTTTTAGAAAAATGTCCTTAAGAAAGGATTGAATTAAGAAATTTAATTTTAAGAAAAACATCCTTATGGAAGGATAAATTAAGGAATTAATTTGTAGAAAAATGTTCTTAAGAAATGAAGGAATTAATTTTTAGAAAAATGTTCTTAAGAAATGATTGAATTAAGAAATTTAATTTTAAGAAAAACATACTTATGGAAGGAAAATTTAAGGAATTAATTTTTAGAAAAATATCCTTAAGAAAGGATTGAATTAATGAATTTAATTTTAAGAAAAACATCCTTATGGAAGGTTAAATTAAGGAATTAATTTTTAGAAAAATATCCTTAAGAAAGGATTGAATTGAATTTGAACATTTAGTGACATTTTTCTCTAATCAATCTTTCTTCTTCTTTCCTTCTTTTCCTTCTTTTCCTTCTTATTCTTCTCTTTTTTTGTTTTGTTTTTTGTTTTTTTTCTTCTCTCTTTTTTCCTTTTTTTCTCTCTTTCTTTTTTTTTGCTTTCTTAGCTTTTTTTCTTCTTTCTGGGGTAAACATCCTTTTGAAAGGATCAAACTAAAGAATTCAATTTTAAGAACAACATCCTTAAGCAAGGATCCAACTAAAGAAGTTGATTTTAAGAAAAGCATCCTTATGAAAATATGTCATTAAAATATTTGGTTTTTAAGAAAAAACCTTAAGTGATACCTTGGTTTTATCCGTCTAGAAATCAGTCAGAGTGGTGGTTCAAAAATGTTGACATTTTCTTTGTTCAACCGATCTTCTTTCTTTTCCCTATTTTTCTTTTTCTTTTTTTCTTCTTTTTTTCCAGGGAAGGCGACACCCAAGCGCGTGTCTTCTGGATCGATGCAGAGGTGCATGAAGTCTTTGTTGAAGTCATTTTCTTGGAAACTATCTGTTTGTCTTCCTGTATGAATGTTTTTCCAACTAAGGATGATACATGAGCATACCTTATGATGTAAAGATGCACATGTTTATGTAAAATGCTATTCTTGCGATTGTTGGGGATGCGAAGGTGCAACCTATTCATGTAGACTCATAAAGATGCAAGGATGTATGAAACCCTGTCACAATCTTCACAGACATCTTAGTACTCAATCCACCACTTGCTGGTTAGGTAGGCTTCGTCATGTGACTACAACCACCAATTATTCTGATGCTCCAACAGCTTTTGCCCCCAAAACTTTGTTGCTCATTCCTTGTTCAACCTTTCAAGTCAAGTGACCTCGGTCCACGTCATCTCTTTACTCAAGAAAGTCTTTTGTCTTATTCATTAATCAAAATCTTTCGAACCATCTGACATCCCAGGTCTATTCTGACTTGAATTCCTATAACTATCTCTGTTGTTTCACGGGCAATGGTGCCCCACTGATTTTGGACTCGAATTCTTTCTTGTCTTTGACCCATCATGCAGAGTCTCTATTTGTCTCAACATCGGGGTGAGCTAAGATGCCCCAACTCCCCCAAACCCATCTCTGAGTTCAATCTATGTCTTTGAACTTAAAAGAAGTACTCTAAGGGGAACCGAATCTATGTCTCTAGGCTTTAGAACTTTTTTTTAAATGTAAAGAGGCAAATTGCTCGTGTATCCTCTGAAAAGAAAATTGGATTTTGAAATGAACGGCAAAATTTTGAAAAAAACAAACACTCTTCCTTTTTCTTTTTTTATGCTTGATCAAAAAATCTTGACAGCCATAGTGATACGTCAAATCGTATACCCTGAGTATCAAGTGCAAAAATGACATTGAGACAAATTATCGGCGATTGCCCCCAAGCGTATCCTGTATATAGGGGACCTCAAAAGCTGAATTGTTATCTGAAAATGTGAAATACATTCCAAGTTATTTTGTTTTTTTGGCCAGGTTAGAACCCTATCAGATAAGCCTCAATTCTAAATTATCATTTTTGGCTTATTTTCTTTTTGTTTGGGGAATTCAACTCATCACATTCTTTTGGCTCGAGAATAATGATGGAGTAGGGAACAATACCCTGAGTTACTCAGCATTGTCATGAGATGAAAATATTACCATCACTCATGAAGCGATTTTTCTTCTCTCTTCTTATTTTCTTTCCTTCTTCTTCTTCTCTTCTTTTTTTCTTTGTTAGATGGTGCCTTGCCATCTTATCGCTTTAGAGGAGTGCCCCAAAGTTGCCACACTCTTATTCGAGACTTCAAACATGCCTATTACTAGGCTTTGAATGTGCCTATTACCAGGCTTCGAACATTGGAGTGTTTTTTCTTGGGATATCTTCTCTCATTTATTTTAAATGTGGGAAATGCCTTTTTTTAAATATAGTAAATTATGCTTAAGCAGGGTCATTAATGATTGACCAAAATAACACGGAAGGTAATTACAAATTCATCTTCGCCGCAGCTTTTGGTTTCCAGTAGATGTAGGTTTCTCAAAAACAATCACCTAGGTTAAAATGATGTCCCTCATGCAATTGATATATAGGGACACAATAGCCGGATGCATGTATTTTGTTTGTGCAAAAATATGAGTATGCACATGGAAAAACAAAAACTACCCCCACCGATGAGTGAAATGTTTTAACGAATCAAAGAATGAAAATCGCTTGCTAAACGAGCACAAAAAATGACATGCGAAAGAAATATCATTTTACAAGACATATGCCCCTACAAAATATCTTTACTACTTTTCGGGCCTAAAATAGTAAAGCTGACTTCGCATTATATTTGAAAAGCATGAAATCTAGTTAAACACCTAACTAGGAAGTTGGCACCTCCTCAAAATTCATATATGCCATTATCCTTAAAACTTTAGATGACCGGCTTCAATCAAACTTTGGACCTTATTTTTTAGAGCTCTATAATTTTCAGTTGGGTGGCATGTACTGCCCAAATGGTAATCACATACCGCATTGACATCATACCCTGCCGGATATGGAGGATCTTTTGGCTTGGATTGGACAGGGGCTAGTAGCTTCTTTTCGATAAGCATCGGAAGCAACTCAGTGTGGGTCATAGGAATGGTATGGAATACCTTTACAGCTTCTTTTCCTCCATGAGACGAAACCTTTCTTATTTCTTTTCCAGTTCGTTTCTAATTTTCTCGACCAAGTCCAGATCCGGCACCTCTTCTTCGTAGAATGCCTCTGTATCCATGGGTTGGCTTTTGGATGCCCCTGCTTGATGACTAACAGGTACCCCTGATGGGTCAATGTATATTCTCCTAGCAGGACTTGGCGTCTTTGGTTGAACCTTGCTGTGAGATGCGGTACATTCTGGCTCTTGGGTGACTTCGTCTTCAACCTTTTCTTTCCCAAGGCTTTTTGCCAGCAATGCAGTTATGTCGGATACTATCGCAACTTGTGATTGAGCGATTTGATCGTTGAGGCTCTCCTTGGCTTCATCGAAATTGGCTTCCAAGTCCTTCTGCCCCTTTTCTAAACTGACTATTCTGTCTTCCATCAGTTTGCTTTAAAACCGAGTAAAATATGGATGCTGAATGGTTGCGACTTATAATTTAGTTTCACACTGCCACAATATTTACACTATTAATATTATTGCAAAAACAGGTGAATGCATGTATAATGATGCAATGCAAGAATGCAATAAGGTATTGATTCTGCAAGTGATTTGTCCCTATAGAACATCTTTCATTCAGACCAAAAGCTTCCATTACATCAGGTATTAGGATTTTACAGATAACGGTGAGCTCTAGCACCTAATTTCTTGATATCATGCAATAGACTTGTTAGTTTTCCTTCACGATCCAACGCTGGATCCATTTTCTAGCTTATCGGTATTGCTGCATCAGCTAAGTCTGCTACTTGTTGGGCCACTTGTCGCGCTTAAGTCATAACAATCTTCATGTCTTGGTCTTTCTCCTGTATTTCCTGCTCGGCCTTTCGTAGCTGGACAATTACTTCTTTGAAACTTTCATACCCGGCCCGCTTGTACTCTTCAGCACGAATCTTGCTGGTACGTAAAGACGTCTTGAGCCTTTCTATCTGTTCTTTGAGTGCTGCGTTTTCCATTTGAAAGTCTTGAGATTCCTCCCCTTTCTGCTGCAGACTTGATGTGAGGATCTCGTCCATAGCCATACTGCTTTCCAATTCACCTTGGAGGATGTCGCGTTGGCTCTTAGCTTCTTTCAACTTTCGTGACAATGATCTGGCTTTATTTTAACTAGTCTTGCATTTCTGCTTCCAACGTTCCAATTCGTTATTCAGCTGAATCATGCCATTAACCCATTCTTCAGAGGTGTCACCCAGACCGGCATTCTTGAATTCAAAGTGCAACTTCTGGTAATCTTCTTTTATACTCTTCGATCTCTGACTCAGATCATATCTCTCCTGCTCGAGTTGGCCGTACTCGAATACAGGTTCATCCTTTGAGATGTATTTACTTTCGACTCCTGAATTGGTCTCACTTGAGTGACCCGCTTCTGTGTTAACCAAACCTTGGACTGGGCATTGACCTTTCTTCGACTTTGCCCCTCGGGCAATGGCTAGCTCAATGTAGAATTGGGGTTGTCCATCATAGAAACCCAAAACTCTCATCCTGATAAGATATTGAACTCTGTTCTTCAGGGCTCCGCAGTTCTGAGTGTGATGACCCGAATCCCCCATGTGGTAGCTGCACCAAATACGACTGTTGTAACCCTTCAGATAAGGAGGTCTCTTTGGTACAGACTTCACCAGTATGATAAGATTCCTTTTAATGAGCAACGGAAGCAGCTCGGTGTATCTCACACGTATAGGACTATGCCTCTTTACATTCTTTGATTCTCGGGCCTCTCCTAGTTTTGCTTCTGTTTTCTGAGTCTCTGCCCCACACGTACCACCTATATGTTTCTTGAGACTGATCACAAAAGGATTCAACTTGTCATATTTAACGGTGTTGTCTATCTTAACATTCTGACCATTTTGTTCTACATTCTGATCCTTGATCGATTCTTCCCTGAGTTCGACAGGCTGGTTACCTTTCATCATATCATTTATTTGGTTCATCATCTCAGCCATTTGCTTATTTAACTCTTGTACTTAACCTCGCTCGTTACCAGAACTAACACTGCTTGCCGAATCTGACCTGAAGTCTTTGAACGATCCTTCTTCTACTATCAATGATCTAACCTCAGGATGGAATTCTAGAATGGGCCCCCTGTCATCACGTCAAAGAACCCTTGGTCCATCATGAACAATCTCTATTATGGGAGAAACCACTCGGGAATCAATACCATATGTAATGCGAATGTGATGCAAAAATAAAACAAAAAGGAAATGAGTTAGTACCGGATAAAAATAAAAATAATAAATACATAAATAAAAGGTCAAGTTAAATAAGTTAACCAAACAAAACAACCCTATTTACATCCCGTCTAAAACACATAGGTTATCCGCATGGCTCTGAAGGGGTGGGTTTTCAATATTCTCTACATGTAGTTTTGGTGCTAAGAGGTACCTGAATTGTCCTTGCTGTCCTCTACTAAGAGTAACAAGGCCCCCGATCATCACCTATTATAGGATCCTTTCAATCGGTTCAATTTAGGGGGACCCATTCGCTTATGCCCATACGAATGAACGATATCCTCACGAGAGCATAAGGTACTCGAGCCCCGAAGGTACTTGCTAGGCCCATACGGAGGAACGATTTCCTCACAAAAGCATTAGCATTTTCCCTACTTAAAAAGAGGGGTTTATATGCCAAGTTTTAAATGCGTTAAAATAAACGCGCAATTATAACCGAATGTTACTTTAATAGTCACTTTAATCCGGGAATTCCGATATTAGTAAAGCAATAATTATTTTGAAAAAGCTTGGCTCTCATTTATTTTTTGAAAAACAAAAAATATCCCCAGCGGAGTCGCCATCTGTAGCGATCTCTTTTTTCTTATGCTAAAAAATGAGGTTTTAAGGTGTTTAGGGGTATTTAAAAATATGTATTTCGCGGGGTTTTAGAAAAATCGTGTTTTATTAAAAAATAGAGTCACCACACAGCCACTAAGGTAGGCCAGACACTGTAAAAACCATGGATTTGGAAAAATGTTGGGTTCGGGAGTCGGTTACAGATGGGGAAGGATTAGCACCCCACACTGCCCAAAATTGGTATTTTAATAATTACCGCTTTATTAATATTAGATTTTTCGGATTAAAGTGAAGATTAAATTAAAATTTGGTTATAAGTGCGAGTAAATTTTAAGGCCCCGTTATTCGAGAGTAAACTAATAAATCACCATCACTGCGCTTGATACTGGACACGTTTACACTCGAATAAAAGGGCACCGCTTTGACAAAATATATATCCGTTATGCAAACTTAAAAAAACAATTTAAAAAAACATAATCCACATTGTCATGGTATAAAAAACATAAAAATATGAATATTACAAAATAAAAAAATAATAAAATACATGAACAAAAAAGCATAACATACCATAATAATAAAAACAAAGTATGGACCTGAACACAAAAACATACTTTCAAGACTAAATTAATTAATCCTAACATGCTTAAACATATAAAACCACAATTGCAACAAATATATGACATACATGTAATATGATACTAAACTAACAAACCAAAATAAAATGCTAACAAGAAAAAACATAATGTTTTAACATGTGACAAAATATGAATATGAACACAAACATAACATATCATAATATAAAAACATGAGCAAGAAAAACATGCTTCCAAAACTAAAAAAATCTAACATGCTTAAGCACATAAAAAAATAAAATATACATGACATAGATAAATTATGATGATAAAATAACAAAACAAAACAACATGCTAGCATAAAAGACTAGTACTTGATACTCACCATATGACACAAATTATATGCATAAATTAAAAAACATTATAATGAGACAAACAACATCACACTATCATATAACCTAAAAACATAAAACTCATACTAAAACAAATAAGAACACCGTGAAAACTAAACCAAGATAAAGCATTTAAAACGAACTTATATACCATACGGACGAAAGAAATTAAAACATAAAAAAGAAACAACACATCTAAAAGCATGAACATATATGATAAAAAAACATATGAAGATGATGAACAAAGTGAACATGCCAAAAAGGACGTAAAATAAAAAGCAAATGATATAAATAATTAACACATAAAAAATGACTGAAATAAAATAAAATAAAATAGAATGACAGAAATCAAAACAATAAAAACATGAATTAAGGACTAGATTACAAACTGGCCAGAACTCAGGAGGACCTTTAGAGTAATTTACGCATGCGGCAAGACAATTTTGAAAATATTGAAAACGCGAAATGGCTAAGTGGGTGATTTCACCATTTAAAAATTGATTTCGGTCAATATGGGGACGAAATTGCAAGCTTTTGAAAACACAAAAGGGCTGATCCTGCAATTGGACCATACAACAAGATTAAAGTGAAAAATCTAGAAACACGAGGATCCTTAGTGTGAGGTTTTATCATTTTTAAAATAAAAACTTATAAAAAGACCTAATCAGAACGATTTGAGCTCTTTTGGCATTTTAATTTTTTATGTTCTAAAAAAACTCCTTCTCTATTATTTTCTCCCTACCAAAAACCTAAAAAACGTTGAATGCCTAGAAAGTGGCCACCAATCGCTGTCCCACCTGTTGTTCAACACCGTCGGCTGCCGCTCACCGGCGGCGACGGAACCCAAAATAACCCCAAAATGAATCGTCTCTTCTTTTAAAACCCGAATCAAGCTTTAGTTTTAAGAAAAAAACTCCTTCCCCTCTCAGATCTAAGAAAACCCTAACCAAAATCATTTTAAAAAAAACATATATATATTTAAAATACAACGTTAAAACCACCACCGTCCGGCTCACCATATACGGTTCGAAGGAACCACAGGCTTATTGCCAGACGACGACCACGGCGCGGGTAAAAGGCCCTTCCAACTCTCATTTTTCTTATTTTATTTTTTTTATATTTGAGGGTAAACATGCATGTATAGAGAAGAGATCTAGAGAAGTGATTTACCCCAAAGATGTCTTTTTTATTTCTTTCGAAATCTCTCATTGAGTACAAAAAAATGACAGACTGATATATATGTTAGTTTTTTTGCTCCCTGTTTTTGTAGAAAACCCATACATAAAATACCCCTTTCATTTGATTTGATTTTTTACTAACATTTCCTTTCTTTTTCTATCTCTTGTGCATGTCCGGTTGGTGAGAGGCCGGTGAGGGTGGTTGTACGACATCATGGTGGAGGTGACCACTTGTCCAAAAAGCATCCTTGGCCGTTGGATCAGATTTGATCCAACGGCTGAGATCATTCAAGAGATGGACAGCCAGGATGCGATCTGGAAAAAGGCTATGGCTGCTCAAGATCTTGACACGTGGCTCGTGGAATAATGGCCCCGGGGTGTGTTACAAGCGCGCCAGCTGGATCATCTTAGGTTGATCGTGGCCGTTGGATCTGGATCTAATCCAACGGCCCTCCCTTGGCTGCTGCATAAGAAGATGATGTATATTAGGGTTTTTGATATATATATTTTAGGGGTTTTGTTATTAAACGGGCTTGGCCGAATTGGGCTGTGAAATATATTTTGGGTTTTGTAATTTCTTAATTTGGGCTTTGTAATTAAGGACTGGACACTTAATATATTTTTGGATTTTATTTTATACTTAACCTAATGCCAATAATGATGATAATAGTAATAATAATAATAATAATGCATACATACACATGCGTACACATATACGTATAACATACGAACACATGCAAACATTAATATATTCAACATATTAATATACTATACAAACATACAAGCATAAATAACCATACACCTAATTAACGTAAATATTCACACAATGCACACATAAAAATGTAAGTATATGACACACATTCCATAGTAATTACTAATATGTACACATATGTAATATATAGTATACATGCATTCACACATTAATCATACATATATATATATTACATATACTAATCACATGTATATAATATAATATATGTATACAGGCGATAATAGTAAATATTAATGATTACGTAATATTTGCAAATTAACAAAAAAATTTATACATTAGATAAAAATAAGTGATTACAGCTACCTAAGCCACTTTGCCAAACATGCTAAAAAGCATTAGAAGACCACTTCCAGCATATGCATCAAAACAACACAACAACCACGGCATAAGAAACTTGCCCAAACCATCTTAACATAGCAACCATTGAGATAGCTCTAGATGCAAACTTAGGCAACCATTCTACCACAACATAAGCAAGACTTAACATCAACATATCCTCAACAAATCCACAAAAAATCCAGCATAGAAACATACTTAAAAATCATAGGGGTACAGAAATACAACTCCCAAAAACCATGGCGAACACATTGCCTTTTTTACCGAAAAGTAAACCGAGTTCATACTCAAACTAGTAAGTTGTCCTTGGATCACTTAGCCTTGCCTCTTGCTGCCCCCAAACTATAGTGTTCTGTATCATTTAGGAAAAAGAGAGCGTAAGCACAACTTGCTTAGTGAGGATGCTCATAAACCATGATGCAATTGAAACCATTTGAAAACCATATACTTGTTTATCAATACATGCTTACGGTCAAAGCATTAAAACATAATCCATGCTTAAATCCCAAAGAATTAAAACATAACCATGCTTTAATCCCAAAGCATTAAAACATAAACCATGCTTAAATCCCAAAGCATTAAATACAGGTTCAACGCATGAACTTTTTCTCATATTTGCGTTTAAAGTGACTCGGATAGACAACCTCTATCCTAAATATACTGGATACACGAATCTCTCATACTATGCCTAGTTAAACCGCATGATATCACAAACCTTGCCTAGTTAAACCGCAAGATTTGACACCCTCGCCTAGTTAAACTGCGAGATTTCACCCTTGCCTAATTAAACCTCAAGAATAGCGACCTTGCCTAGTTAAACCGCATGCCCCAAATGAGGTTCCCAACAGTCCGAGTGGCCTAGTTAAGCCACCATACCTCAAGGACCCATGGCCACGATCGATTTTGTTTATATTTTATACTGCACTTTTAATCCTATGGCATGCCAACTATAACCGATTGTTTTCTCACCTTGTCACAAAGCAAATATACCATTTACTTACTTTTTACAATGCATTACACAAAAACATCACATATGCAAATCTCATTGCCAATGCAACAACACCATTCCCAACCGAAATGAAAACCAATGCTCAAAAGCATTTAATTTACTTTTAAATCCCCTGCATATGTACTCAAAACATGCCTTTCCAGTAAGTAAATCATGCCATGATTATTACCAAAACATAAAAACAACATGCTCATATCTAAACCGATATTTTACCAAAACATTCTTTGATAAGTGTCTTACACTTATTCTAAACTCCCAACAACCTTTACAACCTTTGTAAAGCATTTAAAACCAGTTTCCACTCACCAATACGCTTCGCCTTCCTTGTCAAAGCGCAAACAAGCTCTCGACAATCAACACAATAACGTCAAGCTTCGTTGCCTTGATTATCCCATGTTTTAAACACATAAGACCAAAGTATAAATGCATCATTACGAATTCAAACCACTACCTCAAAGCAGAAACCCGTAACTCTCAGATTGCCCACTAAGAAACCATCTGAAACAAACCAAAATCATCATCAAACATTTCTGCAACCTAGCCCAGCCACATAACAACGATACAACCCATCTAAAAACATCAATTAACATCAAAAAACCCTTTCCAAACATCGTTTTTACTTCCAACAAGGATTAAACTCGATTATCAACATAAAAACTTCAATCTAACAACCTAACCATTCGAGATTCAACATGTTTCGAGATTGTAATATCAAAACCAAGTTATTAACTCAATCAAACACCAAAATCATGATCTAATCTGATCAAAATACCAGTAAAATAGAACATGTACGAAGATTTACAAATCTCCCCAAACAAATCACAATTACACCAACTTTCCATAATTAATTTATCAAAACACTTAAGGAAACAATTGTAAAGAGTCAAGAACTTGGGAATTTCATTAAAGAGCCTTTCATTAGAGGAGAAGAACGAATCCTTACCTTCAATGCTGATTTCTCCCCTTAGTTGCTTAATAAAACATGAAAATCAAGAGAATAACCATGAGTGTTTGAAGAAAAAGTAATAGGAAATCAAATAGAAATCAAAACCTTTGATTTTTACCTGAAGAAATTGAGATTCAAAAGATGTTTGGCTGGAGAGAAATTGAGAGAAAGAGGTTACAAGGTAGTTACGTGAATTTTTGTTGAAAGTCTAAAATATGGTTTATTAATTCTCTCCACCTTTAAAACCTTTTTAATACTCAATTAAAACAAATTAATTAAAGGGGGAAATCTATTAAAAATATCTAGGATATTTAGCACCTTAAAGATTCAAAGTTTTGACTCTTTCTAAAACAGTCTCACAATTTTCAAAGTTTGCATTTTGGTCACTAGTCCCAAAATGCCCGATTTCCAAAACCCGTTTTCAAAAATTGATTCCACCAAAATCATATATATATAATAATGATTTTATGACATTTTTCCATAATTTTATCATTTTTTGAAAATATTTTAATTTGATTAAATCCTGAAATAGACTCGAATCTTAACACCGGTCCACCGGACCTTCGACCCAACCTTTAAAAACCTCTAGCCCCAAAACCAGGGTGTTACAACTCTCCCCCTATTAAGAAATTTCATCCCCAAAATTTACCTGGAGGAAAAAAGATGCGGAAATTGCTCTTTCATATCCGCCTTGCTTTCCCAAGTGGTCTTCTCAACACCTCTATGTCCCCACAAAACTTTAACCAGCTCTATCGTCTTACCACGTAGAACCTTGCTGATGGAATCAAGGATTTCCACCGGTTCCTCATCGTAGGATAAACTTGGTCTCAACTCTATCTGCTCCACTGGCATAACGTGCGAAGGATTGGATCGATACCTCCGTAACATAGATACATGGAACACAACATGTATTTTCTCTAGCTCAGGAGGAAACCTCAATCGATACGCTACTGGGCCAACACGCTCGATCACCTTATAAGGTCTAATAAACCTCGGACTAAGCTTACCCTTACGTCCGAATCTCATCACCATTTTCCATGGTGACACCTTCAAGAACACGCGATCGCCCATCACATATTCAATATCCCTACGCTTCAAATCCGCATAAGATTTCTGCAAATCCGTAGCTGCTTTTAATCGATCACACACCAACTTAACCTTCTCATCATTTTCCTTTAACACATGTGGCAAAGAAACATGCCTTTCTCCTATCTCAGCCCAATACAAGGGTGTACGACACCTCCGACCATATAACACCTCATATGGTGCCATCTGTATACTCGCCTGGAAACTGTTATTGTAAGCAAACTCAACTAAAGGCAAATGATTTTCCCATGTTCCTTGGAACTCTATGATGCAACATATCAACATATCCTCCAAGACCTGGATGACCCGCTCAGACTGTCCATCCGATTGGGGATGATACCCGGTGCTGAAATTTAACCTTGTACCCAATGCCTGGTGTAAACTCACCCAAAACCTTGATGAAAACCTCAGATCTCTATCTAAAACTATGGACTTAGGTACCCCGTGCAGCCGCATGATCTCAGCAATGTACAAGTTTGCCAACTTATCCAACATATATGTCGTATGCATCGGCAGAAAATGTGCACACTTCATAAATCGATCTACAATCACCCAAATGGAACCCTTTTCATTCGGTGTCAAAGGTAGTCCCGACACAAAATCCATAGTGATCTTCTCCCACTTCCACTCCGAAATTCTCAACGGTTGCAACAACCCGGATGGAACTGATGTTCAGCTTTGACCCGCTGACACACCATGCACCTGGAAACAAACTCAGCAACATACTTTTTCAAGCCAACCCAATAGTATGTCTCTTTCAACTCGCGATACATATTTACACTATTGGGATGCATAGCAAAAGGACTGGAATGTGCCACCGTCAAAATAATGTGTATTAACTCCAAATCTTCCGGCACCACTATTCGACCCTTGAAACACAAAAACCCATCATCATCAAAATGAAAATTCATCGGATTACCCTCCGATATGTCCTTGACAGGCTCAACCAAAGAATCATCAAACGGTTACTTAGCTTTAATCATCTGTGACAGCGTAGGCTTGATCTGCAACTCAGCCAACAACCCACCTTTTCGCGTCACACTCAACCTTGCAAACATAGCTCTATGCTCCACCACAACCTTACAACTCAAAGCATCCGCTACAACATTGGCCTTTCCCGGATGATACTCAATTGTCAAGTCATAATCCTTAAGTAGTTCCGACCACCTTCGTTGCCTAATGTTTAAATCTTTCTGAGACATCAAATACTTCAAACTCTTATGATCTGTAAAGATCACACACTTCTAGCCATAAAGGTAATGTCTCCAAATTTTCAAGGCAAACACCACAGCTGCAAGCTCCAAATCATGGGTTGGATAATTGCGCTCATGAACCTTCAATTACCTCGACACATAAGCCACCACCTTCCTATCCTGCATTAGTACACACCCCAAACCAACATGTGATACATCACTATAAACCATAAACTTCTTCCTAGATTCCGGCTGAATCAATACAGGAGCATGTGTCAACACCTCCTTCAACTTCACAAAACTCCGCTGTTGCTTTTTCGTCCATACATAAGGAACATTCTTCTGTAACAACTTTGTCAACGAAGCTGTAATATTGGAGAAACCCTCCACAAAACGACGATAATAACCCGCCAACCCAAGAAAACTACGCACCTTCGAAACGGAATAGCCTCAATTTTCTGTGGATCAACACGAATACCCTCTACGGAAACCACATGTCCAAGAAACACCACTTCCCTAAGCCAAAACTTGCACTTGCTCAACTTAGCGAACAACTGGTTTTCCTTCAACACTTGCAACACAATCCGCAAATACCGATCATGTTCCTCCTCGGCATATGAGTACACGAGGATATCATCTATGAACACCATCACGAACTGGTCAAAATACTCATGGAACAATCTATTCATCATATCCATGAACGCGGCTAGGGCATTTGTCAAACCGAAAGGCGTGACAAGAAACTCATAATGTCCATACCTAGTATGAAACGCGGTCTTATGCACATCCTCATCCTTAACCTTCAACTGGTAATACCTCGACCTTAAATCAATATTCGAGAACACCGCTGCTCCACAAAACCGGTTGAACAAGTCATCAATCGCGACAACGGATACTTGTTCTTCACCGTCAACTTATTCAACTGGCGGTAATCAATGCACATTCGCATCGACCCATCCTTTTTTCACAAAGAGAATAGGAGCACCCCACGGAAAAACACTCGGTCGAATAAACCCATGATCTAACAACTCATGAAGCTGCGACTTCAATTCCTTCGGTACCATCCTATAAGGAGCAATTGACACCAGTCTTGTACCCTCGTATATCTCAATATGAAATTCCACCTCCCTATCAGGAGGTAAACCCGATAACTCTTTAGGTAAAACCTCAGGGAAGTCGCAAACGGTCCGAATGTCCTGCACTCTAATACCTTTGGCTTTCGGATTCATAATAATAGCCAGCTAAGCTTGGCAGCCATCCAACATCATTTTCACTGCTCGAGTAGCCGAAACAACATTGGACAAGAACTTTACACTCTAGCCAACCACCACAACTTCATAATCATCGGCCAACCTCAAGGAAATCCTTTTGGATTCACAATACACAACCGCCTTATGCTCACTCAACCAATCCATACCCAAGATGATATCAAAACCATGGAACGGCAACTCCATCAGATCCGCGGCAAACTCATGCCCTTGCACAACCAAGGGACAATGCCTATACAACCTTCTCGTAGTAACCGTCTCACCAAAGGAACTAGTTATTAACATACCAACATAAAGGATCACAATAGGAACATTCAACAATGATGCATGCTCACTCAAGATGTATGAATGTGTAGACCCTGAATCAATCAAACATAACAATGGCAATGATTGCAAAGTAAAGGTACCTGAGATCACATCTGTGTCATTACGACCCTCGCGATGAGCATAGACCCGAGCCGGTCCACCACCCTCTGGTCTCACCATTACGGCATGAGCCAAAACTCTCTGCCCATCATCGTGCCTCTGAAAATTACCCCTGCCATGGCCTCAGCCCCTAGTAGGTGTAGCAATCTAAACCAGTGCATCCCTCACAGCACGAGGACAATCACGCTTCATGTGCTCCAACGATCCGCAAATCCAAGAAGCTCCAATACTTCCCCAGCACTGACCCGTGTGGCGCCTACCACATCGCTCACACTCTGGAACCACACTAGCTCCCTGAGCACCCTGGCCAACTCCACGCCTATGTTATGCCTTATGTCTCTTGTCCCTGAACCTTCTATTCTGCCTCCCAAAATAGCTAGAGTCAGCCACCCTCTTACCCAGACTCGCACCCGTAGCCTGGACTGGTGTACCCAAGGACTACTCGATGTCCTTGGCCCAATTAACTAACACATCAAAATATGTATAATCCGAAGCCAAGAGATACATCTTAATGTCCTTAACAAGATCATAACAAAACCTGTCACATTTCTGTTGATCATCAAGAATCAACTCCGGAGCATACTGGCTCAGCTGCACAAACTTTACCTCATATTCCGCAATAGACATGCCACCCTGAGTCAACGACATGAACTCGCGCTTCTTCATATCCAAATACTGGGTACCAAGATACTTTCTCTTGAAAGCTCTCTAAAAGAACTCCCAAGTAACATCTGCCTCAGGAACGCCAATAGTCGTGGTCACCCACCAATGATACGCATCACCTTGCAGCAGTGATACCGTGCATCCCAACTTGCGTTCTTCATTACAACCCATTTGATTCAAAATATGAACCGTCTTCTCTAGCCAATCCTCGGCTTCCTCAGGGGTCAAGCCCTGAAATTCCTCACCTCCCAGACTCTTGAGACACTCTAAGGGTAAACCTTGGTTTGCCACCGCAGCAAGTGCCGGAGCTTGTGCCTGTACCCCAACCATCGCTACTTGGAAAGCTCCCGTTATTTCCTGAACTAACGAAGTCAAATCATCATATACAGGCACTTGGTGAACTTAAAGTGCTTTACCTGCCCCATCGTCAACTAGAGGAATTATTGGAGGAGGAGGTAAAACATGAGGGGGTTCTCCTTTACCTTATTATTCTGCCCTACCTCGGTAGAATTAGCCATCGATCGCGTCTCACGTCGGGCCATGCTACCAAAAGCATCAGAACACATTAAAATTTAGGCTAGCATTAGGCAAAGGATCCAAGACAGCTTTAAAACGCATTTAAAAACCTCGGTAATAGGCAATGTGTTCCTAATTCATACCCTAACATGATGCTAAACAATCATCGTACATATAAACAATCACCAAGCAGTTCAAACATCATCAAACAATTGACAACAACATCCCAACTTTTTGTAACCTGGCTCTGATACAACCAAATCTAACCCCCTCAACCCGGCCTAGTTGCCCGACCGAATCGAGAGAACTACATTAGGTTCACCGAAGAAAACGAAGGAACGATCACGAAAATCGGTCCATTTTTTTCTTTTTATTTTGTCTAGATGCACATTGTTATCCCTAGGAGTTCATACAATCAACGGATAAATTCACAGAAGAAACGGTTCACGAAAACACCCTCAATTACATGATATCAATTTATAGGGACCAAAATACAAATATGATAAAATTAAGGACCAATACCGAAAGTAAGGTTACCAATCCTCAATTAGTTCAATTTTAAGCTTACATACCAAAATTCATTCCAATACAATCATTCAAACTCCTTTAATTTTGCAACCAAGACTCAGGGACTAAAACAGAAGAAATTAGAACTATTTTTCCATGACATTAACAGATTTAACTAACACCGTATCGATACGCTTGTACCTTTATCGATACGATATTGTAGACCTATTTTGATATGCCCAACTCTATTTCGATACGATGCATCGAACCCAAAAATCCTCTTTATCTTATTACAAACCGTATCAATATGGTACACAAATGTATAGGTACTCGGGCTCGGTCCCAAAAAGTGAAATTCTAGTATCTTTGAACCGTATCGGAACACTTGACCCCGTATCAAAACACCCTGTCCAATAATACCTATCCGTACTGATACGGTCCCTCGTGCATCGGTATTCCTGGGCCTATAATGTCATTTTCAGCTGGTCTTTCATTCGAATCTAGATGCATTTGAGCTCTAGCAGCATGCATTCAAGCATTTAATCATTCGATCATACATAAACATTCATCTATGTCAGGAACGGACATTCATAACACAAACATTCCTACAAAAGAAACAATCTATTGGCATGCTACCTAAGCCACGTTGCTAAACATGCTAAAAAGCATTAGAAGACCACTTCCAGCATATGCATCAAAACAACACCACAACCACAACATAAGAAACTTGCCCAAACCATCTTAACATGACAACCATTGAGATAGCTCTAGATGCAAACCTAGGCAACCATTCTACCACAACATAAGCAAGACTTAACATCAACACATCCTAAACAAATCCACAAAAAATCCAGCATAGAACATACTTAAAAACCATAGGGGTACAGAAATACAACTCCCAAAAACCATGGCGAATATATTGCCTTTTTAAACGAAAAGTAAACTGAGTTCATACTTAAACTAGTAAGTTGTCCTTGGATTTCTTAGCCTTGCCTCTTGCTATCCCCAAACTTTAGTGTTCTTCATCATTTAGGAAAAAGAGAGCGTAAGCGCAACTTGCTTAGTGAGGATGCTCATAAACCTTGATGCAATTGAAACCATTTGAAAACCATATACTTGTTTATCAACACATGCCTACGGCGAAAGCATTAAAACATAATCCATGCTTAAATCCCAAAGCATTGAAACATAAACCATGCTTAAATCCCAAAGCATTAAATATAGGTTCACATAAACTTTCTCATATATTGGCGTTTAAAGTGACCCGGATAGACAATCTCTATCCTAAACATACTGGATACAAGGATCTCTCATACCATGCCTAGTTAAATCGCATGATATCCCGAACCTTGCCTAGTTAAACCGCGAGCTTTTACCCTTGCCTAGTTAAACCGCAAGAGTATCGACCTTGCCTAGTTAAACCGCAAGATCACCATCAATTTGGGTTGCCCAGTTAAACTGCATGCCCCAAACGAGGTTCCCAACAGCCCGAGTGGCCTAGTTAAACTGCCATACCTCAAGGACCCATGGCCACGATCGATTTTGTTTATATTTTATAGTGCATTTTTAATCATATCGCATGCCAACTATATCCGATTGTTTTCACACCTTGTCACATAGCCAATATACCACTTACAAAACCATTTACGTACTATTTTACAATGCATTACACGAGAACATCACATATGCAAATCTCATTGCCAATGCAACAACACCATTCCCAACTGGAATGAAAACCAATGCTCAAAAACATTTATTATACTTTTAAATCCTCTGCATATGTACTCAAAATATGTATTTCCAGTAAGTAAATCATGCCATGTTTATTACCAAAACATGAAAACAACATGCTCATATCCAAACTGATATTTAAGAGCAAAATAATGGAAACTTACTTTTGAGCTTAGGTAAGTGTCTCACACTTATTATAAACTCCCAAAAACCTTTACAACCTTTGTAAAGCATTTAAAATCAGTTTCCACTCACCAATATGCTTCGCCTTCCTTGCCAACGTGCAAACAAGATCTCGACAATCAACACAACAACGTCAATCTTCGTCGCCTTGATTATCCCATGTTTTAAACAAATAAAACTAGAGGATAAATGCATCATTATTCATTCAAACCACTGCCTCAAAGCAGAAACCCGCACCTCTCAGATTGCCCACTATGAAACCATCCGAAACAAACTGAAATCATCATCAAACATTTTCAAAACCTAACCCAGCCACATAACAATGATACAACCCATCTAAAAACATCAATTGACATCCAAAAACCCTTTCCAACATCCTTTTTACTTCCAGCAAGGATTAAACTCGATTATCAACATAAAAACTTCAATCTAACAACCTAACCATTAGAGATTCAACTTGTTTCAGGATTGTAATATCAACACCAAGTTATTAACTCAATCAAACACAAAAATCATGATCTAATCTTATCAAAATCCCAGTAAAACAGAACATGTACGAAGATTTACAAATCTCCCCAAACAAATCACAATTACACCAACTTTCCATAAATAATTTATCAAAACACTTAAGGAAACAATTTTAAAGAGTCAAGAACTTGGAAATTTCAGTAAAGAACCTTTCATTAGAGGAGAAGAATGAATCCTTACCTCCAATGCTGATTTCTCCCCTTATTTGCTTAATAAAACATGAAAATCAAGAGAAAAACCATGAGTGTTTGAAGAAAAAGCAATAGAAATCAAATAGAAATCAAAACCTTTGATTTTACCTGAAGAAATTGAGATTCAAAAGATGTTTGGCTGGAGAGAAATTGAGAAAAAAAGGTTACAAGGTAGTTAAGTGAATTTTTGTTGAAAGTCTAAAATATGGTTTTTTAATTCTCTCCACCTTTAAAACCTTTTTAATAATCAATTAAAACCAATTAATTAAAGGGAGAAATCTGTTAAAAATGTCCAGCATATTTAGCTCCTTAAAGATTCAAAGTTTTGACTCTTTCCAAAACAGTCTCACAGTTTTCAAAGTTTGCATTTTGGTAACTAGTCCCAAAATGCCCGATTTCCAAAATTGATTCCACCAAAATCATATATATATATATATATAATGATTTTAGGACATTTTTCCATAATTTTATCACTTTTGAAAATATTTTAATCTGATTAAATCCTGAAACAGACTAGAATCCTAACACCGATCCACCAGACCTTCTGCCCAACCTTTAAAAACCTCTAGCCCCAAAACTGGGGTGTTACAGAACTCTATAATACAACACCTCAACATATCCTCCATGACCTGGACAACACGCTTAGATTGTCCATCCGTCTAAGGATGATACGTGGTACTAAAATTCAACCTTGAACCCATGGCCTGATGCAAACATCTCCAGAACCTTGTCGTAAACCTTGGATCTGTATCTGAAACAATGGACTTAGGTACCCCATGCAATCGTACAATCTCACCTATGTACAAATTCGCCAATTTATCCAGGGTATACGTCGTATGCATTGGCAAAAAATGTGTACACTTCGTTAACCAATCAACAACCACCCATATGGAATATTTTTTAGCCGATGTCAACGACAATCCTATCATGAAATCCATGGTGATTCTCTCCTATTTCCATTTCGGAATTCTCAACGGCTGTAACAACACGGATGAAAACTGATGTTCAACCTTTACATGCTGACATACCATGTACTTGGATACGAACTCCACCACATCCTTTTTCAAACCAACCTAATAGTACATTTCCTTCAAATCACGATACATTTTGGTACTACCAGGGTGCATAGCAAAAGGACTAGAATGTGCCTCTGCCAAAATAGTATGCCTAAGCTCCGCAACTTCTGGCACTACTATTCGGCCTTTAAAGCACAGAACACTATCAACATCAAAATGAAACTCCAATGGCTTACCGTTCGATATGTCCTTGACATGAGGAACCAAAGAATCATCGAACGGTTGCTTAGCTTTGATCGCTTACAATAACGTAGGTTTAACTTGCAGCTCAGCCAGCAAACTACCTTCTAGCGTCTCACTCAACCTTGCAAACATCGCCCTAAGCTCAACCGCAACCTTACGACTTAACGCATCCGCAACAACATTAGCTTTTCTCAGATGATATTCGATTGTCAAGTCGCAATCCTTAAGAAAATCCAACCACCTACGTTTCCTAAGGTTTAAATCCTTTTAGGACATCAAATATTTCAAACTCTTGTGGTCTGTGAAAACCACACACTTCTCTCCATAAAGGTAATGTCACCAAATCTTTAAGGCAAACACCACGGCCACAAGTTCTAAGTCAGGAGTCAGATAGTTCCGCTCATGAACTTTCAACTGCATCGATGCATAGGCCACCACTTTGCCATCCTGCATCAGCACACAACCCAAACCAACGTACGATGCATCACTATAAACCACAAACCCTTCCCCGATTCGGGTTGAATCAACACAGGAGCATGTGTCA
Organism: Hibiscus mutabilis; assembly: GCA_019671005.1. Lineage (NCBI taxonomy): Eukaryota > Viridiplantae > Streptophyta > Magnoliopsida > Malvales > Malvaceae > Hibiscus > Hibiscus mutabilis. The sequence continues at coordinate 22,806,408 of CM033724.1, forward strand.
AAACTTTATTCAACCGGAATGGTGATACAATCACAATTGAGGTACATTAACAACCGGGTACACTTTCAACCCACGGGGACACCAACCCCTTTCATCGGTTAGATGCTTAATCCACTAACGAGTGTTTTCGGCACCATATAACCCCTCAATCGTTAGGGTACTTGGATGGAGTATTCGGTACACCGTATAAATCCCTCAACATCCAAGGTGACTTATTTACAGTGCACTCAATCCTATGGCCTGCCAACTATATCTGATAACAATTTTAAAACCACATCACTTACCAATATAATTAACCATTTTAACATTTAGCTCATTGTTTTTAACAAGCATTAAACCATGCCATTTATCCCAAGCAACAATCATACTTTAAAACAAAAGTATAAACCATACTTACAAGGATCACTTACCATGTGCATCCTTCAGCAAAACATGTTTAAAAACAGTATATCGAATACTTTAAAACATGCTTAAACAGTAGGTAACATGTAATCAAAACAAGTGAATAAAATCATTTCGACTTAGCACGACCGAGAGAGTAAAACCACTTTATACTTACTTCCGAGTCTAGGTAAGTGTTTTAAGCTCTACCTTAACTCCCAAAACTCTGTTCCAAAACATCAACATGCTTTAAACCATGTTTTTACTCACCGATACGCGAAGCCTCGATTCGCCGACGCAAATTAAGTATCCAAAGCCTCCAACGCTTCTCCAATCACTTCCAGATCAATCTCCCATGCTTTAACCACAATACAACAGAGGATTAATGCATCATAATGCATTCCAAACACAGCAACCACAATCCTTCTTAGATTTCCACAAAACCATCACAATTACCCCTCCACAACAACCAAAAACATAACCAAAACACTTCGATTCGCAACCCAGCCAACATCTATCAATCTAACATCATTTTCAACATCAAAACACATCTAAAAACAGATCCAAAACAACCTACCACCTCCAGCAACCTTACAACCACAAAAACACCACAAAACCTCAAAACTATTAACCTAAACAAATAGAGATTCTTGAGTTTTTAGGATTCCATTGATAAAAATCACTATCAACATTATTAAACATCCAAAATATTAATCAAAATATCCTTAATTACTGGAAAATAGATCCAACCCGCGAATCAACTCATTTTCCCCCACATACTCAATTAAACATTAGGAAATCATCAAAATCAAATTAGAAACACAAAAACAAGGATCAAATGCTTGGGAATTTTAGTAAAGAATCATACAATAGAGGAGATCTCGGACCTTACCCCTATTGTGAAGTTTCTCCCTCAATTGATTTATGAAAAGCTAAGAAAACACAAGATTATTGTAAGATTTTGTGTAAACAATCTTTATAAAATAATTTGAAATAATAAAATCAAGTTAGAAACCACCTCACCTCTGGAAATTTGGTGAAAATCTGAGTGTTTGGCTGAGAAGAGAATGGAGAGAAAAATTATGTGATTTTGGTTTTGGAAAAAGATAACTAACTTTTAACAAAAATCCTCTTTAATTAATAATTAAACACATGTTAAAATATCTTCAATTAAGGGAGAAACCAACAGAAACCAATTGGTAAAATATCTCCTTAAAGATTCTAAGTATTTGACCCTTCTCATTTTAGTCACTAGGAAATCACAGTTTTGAACCTTTCATTTTGGTCACTAACAAAAATATCCATTTTCCAAAACTCATTTTACAAAATCAATATCACCATTATTAAATACATAATTAATAATGATTTTAGAGCATTTTTCTATAATTTTTCCAACACAAAAAATATACGATCCTGAAACTGACTCGAATCTCTACTCTGGTCTACCAGATCGTCTAATAAACCACCAAACCGCTAAGCCCTAAAATCGGGGCGTTACAACTCTCTCCCACTTAAGAAATTTCATCCCTGAAATTTACCTGGAGGAAACAGGTGCGAAAACTGTTTTAACATATCCGATTTGCGTTCTTACGTGGCCTCCTCAACACTGCGGTGCCTCCACATCACCTTAACGAGCTCAACCGTCTTGTCACGCAACACCTTACTGTTGGTGTCAAGAACCTCTACCAGTTCCTCATCATAAGTTAGATCCGGTCTCAACTCAATCTCCTCCACCAGCGTAACATGTGATGGATCTGACCTATACCTCCGCAATACCTAAACGTGGAACACATTATGAATCTTCCCCAACTCTGGAGGTAACCTTAGACGATACACAACAGGACCCACACGCTCATCCATCTCGTATGGCCCAATGAACCTCAGGCTAAGCTTCCCTTCAAGAACACCCAATCACCCACAGCGTACTCCATATCCCTACACTTTAAATTCGAATTGGATTTCTAGCGATCCGTAGCCTCTTTTAAGCGCTCACATATCAACTTAACTTTTTCAGTTGTGCCTTTCAGAACATTAGGCATAGATACAAACTTTTCCCCCGCTTTTGCCCAACACACAGGTGTACGACATTTCCTACCATACAATGCCTCATAGGGTGCCATCTGTATGCTAGCATGATAACTGTTGTTGTAAGCAAATTCCACCAACGGCAACTACTTCTCCCACATTCCCTAGTACTTAATAATACAACACCTCAACATATCCTCGAGAACCTGGATCACGTGCTCTAATTGACCATTCGACTGAGGATGATACGAAGTACTAAAATTTAACCGTGTTCCCAAAGCACGATGCAAACTCACCCAAAACCTTTCGGTGAACCATGGATCTCTATCCGAAACTATAGATTTAGGCACCGTGTAGCCGCAAAATCTCAGAGATATACAATTCAGCCAACTTGTCCAAGGCATACGTAGTATGCACTGGCACAAAATGAGCACACTTCGTAAACTGATCCACAAGCACCCAAATGGAATCCTTTTTGGTCGGCGTCAAAGGCAGCCCAAACACGAAATCCATGGTGATGCTTTCTCACTTACATTTCGGTATCCTCAACGATTGTAACAACCCGGTAGGAAACTGATGCTCAGCCTTTACCCGTTGACAAACCATACACCGAACAACGAAATCAGCCACATCTTTCTTCAGTCCAACCCAATACTACTCCTCCTTCAACCATCGATACATTTTAGTACTACCGGGATGCATAGAAAAAGGACTAACATGTGCCTCAGTAAAAATAGTACGCCTCAACTCCCCGTCTTCAAGCACCACTATTCGACCTTTAAACACAACACCCCATCCTCACTGAAATGAAAATCTGTAGGATTCCCATCCCTAATATCTTCCACATGAGGTACCAAACTCTCATCATACGGTTGCTTCTCCTTAATCATCTGCGACAAGGACGGCTTTACCTGCAACTCAGCCAACAAACCCTCGTCATTACTCACACTCAACCGAGCTAACATGGCTCTTAACTCCACAGCTGCTTTTCTGCTCAAGGCATATGCCATAACATTGGCTTTCCCTGGATGATACTCAATGGTCAGATCATAATCCTTAAGCAACTCCAACCATCTGCGTTGCCTAAGATTCAGCTCCTTCTGTGACATCAGATATTTTAAACTCTTATGATCCGTATAAATCACACATTTATCACCATAAAGATAATTCCTCCAGATCTTCAAGGAAAACACAACCACGACAAGCTCAAGATCGTGAGTAGGGTACTCACATTCATGCACCTTCAACTGCCTAGATGCATACGCCACTACCTTACCCTCCTGCATCAACACACAACCAAGCCCAACATACGATGCATCACTATAAACAACGAACTCATTTCCTTATTCTGGTTGAACAAAGATCGAAGCTCGCGTCAAGGCTTTCTTCAACCTTTCAAAAGCTCGATGTCTATCCTCTGTCCACTCAAACCGAACATTCTTCTGTAGCAACTTAGCCAACGGAGCTGCCAAACTGGAGAACCCTTCCACAAACCTTCGGTAGTAACCTACCAAACCAAAGAAACTCCTAACCTCTATCACCGACTTGGGCACTTTCCAACTCATTACAGCCTCAAGCTTATGCGGATCGACATGAATTCCTTCGGCCGACACAACATGCCCGAGAAACACAACTTCCCTAAGCCAGAACTCACATTTGCTTAACTTAGCATAAAACTGATTAGCCATCATCATCTGAAGCACAATTCTTAAATGTCTATCATGGTTATCCTCGGTACTAGAGTACACAAGGATATCGTTGATAAACACAACCACAAAATGGTCCAAAAACTCATAAAACACACGGTTCATCATATCTATAAAAGTAGCCACTGCATTGGTCAAACCAAATGGCATCACAAGAAACTCGTAATGCCCGTACCTCGTACGAAAGGCTGTTTTGGGCACATCCACTTCCTTCACCTTTATCTGTAGTACCCCAACCTCAAATCTATCTTAGAAAACACTGAGGCTCCCCTGAACTGATCAAACAGGTCATCTATCCGTGATAAGGGATACTTGTTCTTTATTGTCAACTTATTCAGCTACCAGTAATCTATACACATCCGCAACATAACATATTTCTTCTTAACAAATAGCACCGTCGCTCTCCACGATGAAATACTGGGTCTAATGAACCCATGATCAAACAACTCCTGCAACTGCATTTTTAATCCCTTTAACTCCTTCGGGGCCATGTGGTACGGAGCAATTGACACTGGCACCGTACCTGCAAAGACCTCGATGCCAAACTCTATCTCACGGTTAGGTGGCAACCCCGGTAATTCCTCCAGAAAAACACCCAAAAACTCACAGACGGCGCGGACATCCTTCACCCTCAACTCTTTTGATCCAGGATTCATAATATAGGCCAAGTAGGCCTGACATCCTGAATCCAACATTTGACTTGCTTCTAAAGCCGAAACAACGTTAGACAAAAACTTGCCATTCTCACCAACCACCACCACCTTATAATCATCCGACAACCTCAAGGATATTCGTTTGGTCTCAAAATTCCACCACAGCCCGATGTTCGGTTAACCAATCCATGCCCAAAATCATATCAAAACCATGGAATGGTAACTCCATCAAGTCCACAGCGAACACACATCCCTGAACCATCAGCGGACACCTACGATACAACCTCCTAAGCACAACTGTCTCCCCAAGAGAACTAGTCACCCCAACACCCACATTAAGAATTTCAACAGATATATCAAGCAACTCAGCATGCTCACCCAAAATGTATGAATGAGTAGAACCAGAATCAACCAATGAATACAACGACAAAGACTGTAAGGTAAAAGTACCTGCAATCATATCGGTGTCATTGCGACCCTCACGGTGCGCATACACCCTAGCCAGTCTACCTCCCTTAGGCTGGAAAGCAACAATATGAGCCACAGTCCTCTGCCCACCATCTCGATGCTGAAATAGTCTGCGACCATGACCCTGCTGCGGAGCAACAACAGGTGCAACACCCTGCCCACCTTGAGCCAACAAAGGACAATCACACCTCTGATGGTCGCTTGACCCACAACTACAATAAGCACTAGCCACAACAAGCGCATGTGCCTGACCCTCCCTAGCCAAACATGGGCAATCTCGCCTCAAATGATCTCAAGATCCACAAACCCAACAAGTCTAAACGGTGCTCTAACCTGGGCACCCTGCCCCTGGACTCCACGTCCCACAACACCACCGCCATGCCTCATCTCCAGGCAAAACCTCCTATCACGGTGTCTCTTGACCTGACCACCGCTATAACCTGAATCAGCAGCTCTCTTACCTAAGCTAAAACCTCGCAATCCGGAAGCCAAACCCAAATTCTGTTCTGCATCCTTGGCCCGTGAAACCAACACATCAAAATTGGTGCAATCAGCAGCAAGCATGTATGTCTTAACATCCTGCACAAGCCCATAGCGGAAACGATCACATCGCGTACGCTCACCAGGAAACAACTCAGGCGCATACTGACTCAACCTCACAAACTACACCTCATACTCTACAACAGACATACTGCCCTACACTAGAGCCATAAACTCACGCTTCTTCTAGTCCTGATATTGGACCCTGAAAAATTCTGCCGAAAAGCCTCACAGAAAAACCCTCAGGTTACATCATCGGTCGCCATACCAGATATCGTGGTAGTCCACCATGTATAGGCATCACCCTGTAGCAGGGAAATAACACAACCCAACTTATGAGCATCGATGCACCTCATATGGCCCAGTATCCTCTTAGTACTAGCCAACTAGCCCTTAGAAGCCTCAGGCAACAACCTACAGAACTCAACTCTACGCAAACTATAGAACTCAACTCTACACAAACCACTATATAAATATTACCATCATACCAATCATGTATCAACATAATATAAACCGGATATAAATTTCTTACCGATATACTTGCCATTTGCCCTAAGTGTTCAAATAAATATGTCCCGAGAGTTCATATACTCTCTAACTTGTTTACCATTTATTATCCCTTTATTTATAGCCCGATTATCAATGATTTCCCGATTTCCCAATTTCATAGCCAAAATATAACCTTGAGGACCCTGGGTATGCCAATCAAATATGCACCGAAGTGCTAACCCGTACATTTATAAGGCCGTGCTAACCATTATCTCGCACGTTTATAAGGCCGTGCTAACCATTATCCCGCACGTGTATAAGGCCGTGCTAACCATTACCCCGTACGTTTATAAAGCCGTGCTAACCATTATACTGTACGTTTATAAGGTTGTGCTAACCATTATCCCACACGTTTATAAGGTTGTGCTAACCATTATCCTGCACGTTTATAAGGTCGTGCTTACCATACACTAAGTGTACTTTTAACACTATAGTGTTATCCCGATTCCCAATTATGCAGCGTGTTGCTGGACTCTATGGCATGCCAACTATACCCTGTCCCTCAATGACTCATTTGGGCAAAATTCCCGAATTTATTCCATCCATGGCAATGTATATCAATATAATTTAGTATTGGGTAGTTCATACCCGAAATAACATTCATAGCATACAATCATCAATAACTAGTGATCAATGCATTTGTTTTCAACCCTTGATATATTTAAAATATGTCAAATATATGATCAATGACATAAATATCATGCCAACATAAAAATCAGGTTGACTTATCATAAGTCTTACTAATGATGTATAAAACAACCATGTATCATGTTATGTATGCATTGCACTCACCCGGGCCATTTATTAGCACACCTCACTAAATTTTACTCGATCCTTTACCTTATAGAACCTCAAACTTTTTTTGATTTGGCCTTGACTGAAAATCGAGTTTCTGGGCTTGAATAGAGCTTGGAAAATTTTTTCTCTTTCTTTCCCTAGCCCTCAAGTTTTTGGCTGGAAAATAATGTTCATCTTTTCACCATTATTTTACACATATATCTATTAAATGAATATTAAATTCATTTAATAGTGAAATTACAATTTTGCGCTTTTTATCCAATGGTTGAGATTGATTTTATCATCAATCAAGGGCAATATTTAATCTTCCATTTTCTCTTTCCAAAATTTCCCTTATAACTTTTTAAATATTTCAAAAATGCCATTGGGGCCAAATGACTAATTTGCCCTCCAACTAGTTTTTATTTACTAGTTTGCCATTCTTGTAAAAATTCAACTAAATATAGTTGGAATCCAACCAAATACAATAAAATATTCATAAAATAATATTTTATGAATTTTTCCATGTGTTTTGAATGAGTCTCCAAAATTTCCATTCGATCCAATATACCGATAAATAATCCTTTACTCAGAAATAAACTGTAGGATTCATCTTGAATCAAACTAAAAATATTTCCAACACCTGGAAATGACTTTTATAAGCTTTCTCTATCATATGGCAAAATTTCATAATTTTCTAGTTTGATCCGGGTATCCGAATTCCACTTAAACTTTAACTGCGATTTTCCCAATAATCAAAATATCAGATCGAACCAATAATTCTGCATTTGATTCACACCCTTAGGTGATATGTTTATTTATGAAATAAAAACCCTTAACTTTTGGGAAATTACAACTTTAGTCCCCAAACTTTTCCAAAGTTTATACTTTAGTCATAAAATTTCCAAAATTTACATTTTGGTCACTACCTCTTTAAACTTCAATTCCCATTCCAATTTTCCTTGGAATTCAACCAAACTTAATAATACCTTATTCAATTCACTATTTGTCACATGAGACCTTTAAACCTTAGAAATTTCCTTTCCAAAACCCATAATTAAAGAAATCCCAACTTTCGCATTTTTGTCATTTTAGTCACTAAGTTAGATTTTAAGCTATTATTTTAGTACTAAATGACCCTTAATCAACTTAGTAAATTTTGGCGTATTACAATTCTCTCCCCTTTAAGAAAATTCATCCTCAAATTTTCAAAACGTACCTGTTTTAACAAGTGCGGATACTGCTTTTCCATTACATCATTTGCTTCCCATGTTTTTTCCACTTGGTGATTGCGCCAAATGACTTTCACCAATGGTATTTACTTGCTCCTTATTTCTTTGACATACAACTCATCATACTTGCTCATCTAGTAATACATTCTAGCTGGTATAAAGTGAGCAGATTTAGTTAACCTATCCACAATTACCCATATAGAATCTTTCTTACTGGAAGTCAATGGCAATCTTATCACAAAATCCATTGTAACTCGATCCTATTTCCACTGCGGAATAGAAATAGATTGTAATTTCCCTGTTTGTACTTGATGTTCAGCTTTCACCTGTTGACAAGTCAAGCACTTAGCAACAAACTCTGATATCATTTTATTTCATACCAGGTCACCAATATCAACCCTTCAAATCTTGATACTTTTTTTTGGATACATAGTCAAGGGACGATAGTGTGCCTTAATAAGCAAATCATGTTTCAACTCAGCATCTTTACGAATATACACTTTATCTTTATAGTAAAGACATCCACCGGGTTTAATCTCAAAATCTTTAATTCCATCCGATTCCACTTGCTTTATCTTGGTTATGCAATCTTCATCTCGTTGCTGACTTTCTTTAATCCGACCTAACAATGATGATCTCAATTACAACTCTACCAATAACGAACCATTTGATTTTCACTTTAACTGAGCATTTAAAGCTCGTAATGTAGCGAATGTTTTCCGACTCAAAGCATCTGCTGCAACCTTTGCTCGACCTGGGTGGTAATCAATATAAATCCATTATTGGATTAAATCCAATCTTAAACTTAGTCTCACGATTAAGCATCAAGTCTGATTGCTCCTCTTAAGCAGCCTATTTAAAATTTCCAAACAATAGGAATACTTTCCTAACCTATCCTCAATGCTCGGTATCCATAGCATAAGTTAAATCATTTTCATATTGATAACAAATTTCAATAAAACTCTGCATGCTCACGCATGCCAATTATCACAACACTCACATGATTGGTTTTGTAGTTTTCTTGAATCTCCAACATTAATTATAAATGTCAGAGAGTTCCTAATTTTCCTTGTCTCAATCTTTTTACGGAACTATGTAATAAATTCAGCTTGTCATTTTTGCCAGAAATCCTCACCATTTTTTTAAAGGTGGTTATCTTGATTTATTATTCCTCTTCACGAGCTATGACCTCTATTTAGATATTTCCTTATTCTGAATCCTTTCCATTGCATCTAGCATAAATTTTTTAAAATACATAGGGCAGTCAGTACTTCTTTATACCTGACCTCTAGCCCTCTATGAACTGTCACAACAGACTCTCCTTTTGTTTGTAGAAAGCAGTTTAGAAGCAAATCAGCTCAGTTTATTAACTTACACTCATACCCGTAAATAATCCAATTGCTTAAATTAAGATGCAAAAACTCCATTGCATCTCTAGGATAAACTTTGTTACGGAACACTCAAATAAAGAACTCTAGCTAACAAACTTTTGAGTATGTACCGTAACATTACTTTATCAAATATGGTTCTAATCCTTTCAGACGAGATACTACTTTATTTTTAGTCTCCTCTGATCATCAATGCAGAGTTCCTTCAACCTAACCTTTATATCCTTAGACCATAGATTAACAATCATAGAATCTCCATCAATATCTTTATGAAAATCTAGTATGCCATAATCTTTTGTAATCAGTGCCTAAGTAGGCTGATTCAAAATCGAATCTAATGTCTGGAAGAAAAGCTTTTAATCCGAACAAGCATATCATGTTACCCTGGTGCCTCTACACCATGCTAAGCTGAGGGTAGAGCATTATAATTAACTTTATCACTCTCATGAATCTCTTTTTGATTCACTTGCCTAAACACCTGACACAAATCTTTTCTTATACATTGGAATTTAACATTACTATCATAATGAAGCAAGCAATCGCATCCATTCCAACAAGTAAAATCATCAGTAATTCTGACATCCTAGCGGCATGTATACACTTTTGACCTTTACCATACTTCGTTTAATCTCCAGAAATGGCTAAACCTGTAGATCTGATACCAATAAATGTAACACCCCTTCCCCTATCCGTACACCGGATATGAGTCAGAAATGCTATGACTTCTTTATTCAAAGATCAGGGTAATTTAAAATTTTCAGAAAACTTTCCAATGGTCACCCATCCTAAAATTTCTCTAGCCCAAGCACACTTAACTTTACTTAAAATCGATATAAATTATTTATTCAAGTTCTAATCATGAATCAATTATCTTAAAACCCATAACAACTTTAAAGGCCAATCTCAACTCGAATAAGTTTAGCAAGCTTACAGGCCACTATAAAAATCAACCTCAATTAGGATGTCATTACTGTGATTACATGTTGAGCTTTCCAATATTGATGCAATGCTTTTCTCCCTCTCATCTTGATTTACCTACGTGTGTACAATCAAACACATGATAAGTACGAACTTAGTGAGGCAATAAAGGAAATTAATAACAATAATTTAAACTTTATTCAAGTTCATGGCTACGTTTATATAGCATGATATATGTCAATGTCATAAGATTTTCATGTATGCCCGGTTATCATAATATGCCTTATATACATCATGATCACTATATAAATATTACCATCATACCAATCATGTATCAACATAATATAAACCGGATATAAATTTCTTACCGATATACTTGCCATTTGCCCTGAGTGTTCATATAAATATGTCTCGAGAGTTCATATACTCTCTAACCTGTTTACCATTTATTATCCTTTTATTTATAGCCCGATTATCAAATATTTCCCAGTTTCCCAATTTCATAGCCCAAATATAACCTTGAGGACCCTAGATACGCGAGTCAAATATGCGCCGAAGTGCTAACCCGCACATTTATAAGGTCGTGCTAACCATTATCCCACACATTTATAAGGTCGTGCTAACCATTATCCTGCACGTTTATAAGGTCGTGCTAACCATTATCCTACACGTTTATAAGGCCGTGCTAACCATTATCCCACACGTTTATAAGGTCGTGCTAACCATTATCCTGGACGTTTATAAAGCCGTGCTTACCATACACTAAGTGTACTTTTAACACTATAGTGTTATCCCGAATTCCCGATTATGCAGCGTGCTGCTGGACTCTATGTCATGCCAACTATACCCTGTCCCTCAATGACTCATTTGGGAAAAATTCCCAAATTTATTCCATCCATGGAAATGTATATCAATATAATTTAATATTGGGCATTTCATACCCGAAATAACATTCATAGCATACCATCATCAATAACTAGTGATCAATGTATTTGTTTTCAACCCTTGACATATTTAAAATATGTCAAAAATATGATCAATGACATAAATATCATGCCAACATATAAATCGGGTTGACTTATCGCAAACCATGTATCATGTTATGTATGCATTGCACTCACCAGTGCCATTTATTAACACGCCTCACTAAATTCTACTCGATCCTTTCCTTTAACCTCGAACTTTCTTTGATTCGGCCTTGACTAAATTTCTCTTTCTTTCCCTAGCTCTCACGTTTTTGGGTAGAAAATAATGTTCATCTTTTCACCAATATTTTACACATATATCTATTAAATGAATATTAAATTTATTTAATAGTGAAATTACAATTTTGCCCTTTTTATCTAATGGTTGACATTGATTTTATCATCAATCAAGGGCTAAGATTTAATCTTCCATTTTATCTTTCCAAAATTTCCCTTATAACTTTTTAAATATTTTAAAAATGCCATTGGGGCCAAATGACCAATTTGCCCTCCAACTAGTTTTTATTTACTAGTTTGCCATTATTGTAAAAATTCAACTAAATCTAGTTGGAATCCAACCAAATACAATAAAATATTCATAAAAATATTTATGAATTTTCCATGTCTTTTGAATGAGTCTCCAAAATTTCCATTCGATCCAATACACCGATAAATAATCCTTTACTCAAAAATAAATTGTAGGATTCATCTTGAATCAAACTAAAAATATTTCCAACACTTGGAAATGACTTTTATAACCTTTCTCTATCATATGGCAAAATTTCATAATTTCCCAGTTCGATCCGGGTATCCGAATTCCACTTAAACTTTAACTGCGATTTTCCCAATAATCGAAATATCACATCGAACCAATAATTCCGCATTTGATTCACACCCTTAGGTGATCTGTTTATTTATGAAATAAAAACCCTTAAATTTTGGGAAATTACAACTTTAGTCCCCAAACTTTCCCAAAGTTTATACTTTAGCCATATAATTTCCAAAATTTACATTTTGGTCACTACCTCTTTAAACTTCAATTCCCATTCCAATTTTCCTTGGAATTCAACCAAACTTTGAGAATACCTAATTCAATTCATTATCTATCACATGAGACATTTAAACCTTAGAAATTTCCTTTCCAAAACCCATAATTAAAGAAATCCCAACTTTCGCATTTTTGTCATTTTAGTCACTAAGTTAGCTTTTAAGCTATTATCTTAGTACTAAATGACCCTTAATCAACTTAGTAATTTTTGGTGTATTACATTTTCTTTATAGAACCTCAAACTTTCTTTGATTCAGCCTTGACGTCATTATTCACATGAATAAGATAAAATATTTGTTAGATTCAAATCTAACAATACCTTAACCATGCGGTCTAATATAATCATTCGAATATAAAATTTTCAATTATTTTTCCTTTCTTCCTTGTATTGTTCACAAACTCATTATGGTCCCTAGTGACCAATTTGAACTTTTAATAATTCTTCCGAGCTTGCTAACTCACATTTAAATACCAAATGTTTCAAATTCTATTTTCTGACAGCTTGTGCTACCTTTAAAGATTTACTTATACTGGGCAAAATACATATCGGATCTTAATTTCCTTTATAATGGAAAAACTAGATTCGATAACGGTTCTAAATGTATAAGCCACATAAATTAATAAAATCTACAAAAATTATGAAAATTCTTCAAACTCCTGTCACAGACAGAAATTGCTATGTAAATTTTCTGACCTTCATTTGATTAAAAATTCATATTTTTTGACTCGGAACTCGAAATCAATTTCCGTTTGTTGGATACGAAACTAGACGAACACATATTTACAACGATATAAAATTCATCATCTAACTAGTTTTTTAGAATTTACGGTGAATTTTCAAAGTCACTGCCAAAATTCAATCTTCATCATAGCCTTCCATAATCAACTTCTAATTTATACTAACTTCTTCTTATTTTTCTACATATCAATTTAGTCCCATCACTTGTTTCAAACCATCAATTTATGATCTCCTTCATCAAATAATTATTCAAATAATTCCCTCTGATTTATTTTCTTTGCCCAAAGTAGTCACTAAATTGCAAAGGTAAAGATTTAAACTTCTTAACTTTGCAATTTAGTCCTCGAATCAACACTACTACCTTAATTTTATTATTTTAACCAAAAAATAGATTTAATCCCCATCCAAGAAATCATTGCCTATTTGGTTTCTTGATTTTGGCAATTTGTCAAAATGGTCCCTAATTCAATTCAACATCGGTTTAGCATTCTAACATCAATTTCACATCTCCAACATCATTAATTACATAAATACACTCCAAATTCATAAAATTCAGATTTGGTCCCTTAACTTTGAAGCTTGCCAAATTAGTCCCTATAAGTTTTAACTTAGGGTTTTGCTTCCAAACAACAAATCAAGCTTACTTGACCATTAATCCAACATCACAAACTCTAAGTTAGACTTAAATCTATAAATCCTATTGTCCTCCATACAAACCAAAATATGTAGGGTTTAAATCCTAACTCAATAACATGATTTTAACATCATATAAGCTTGATTGCAACTTAAATTCAACCATGGAATCATAAAATCTCAAAAGCCCCAATTTTGTTCATAAACCCTAATTTACTTCTCATGTAAATTTCTCATCAACCAAGCATGGATTCCATGAATTATTGATATCAAAAGATGGAGCTTGAAGAGTAGAACAACTTTTTAGTTGAAGAGATTACCTAAAAATTGAGTTTCGAGGCTTAAATCGAGCTTGGAAATTTGTTCTCTTTCTTTCCCTAGCTCTCACGTTTTTGGGCTGGAAAAGATGAACATTTTTGTTCATCTTTTCACCATTATTTTACACATATATCTATTGAATGAATATTAAATTCATTTAATAGTAAAATTATAATTTTGCCCTTTTTATCCAATGGTTGAGATTGATTTTATCATCAATCAATGGCCAAGATTTAATCTTCCATTTCCTCTTTCCAAAATTGCCCTTATAATTTTTTAAATACTTCAAAAATGCTATTGGGACCAAATGACCAATTTGCCCTCCAACTAGTTTTTATTTACTAGTTTTCCATTCTTGTAAAAATTCAACTAACTCTAGTTAGAATCCAACCAAATACAATAAAATATTCATAAAATAATATTTTATGAATTTTTCCATGTCTTTTGAATCAGTCTCCAAAATTTCCATTCGATCTAATATACCGATAAATAATCCTTTACTCAGAAATAAACTATAGGATTCATCTTGAATCAAACTAAAATATTTCCAACACTTAGAAATGACTTTTATAACATTTCTCTATCATATGGAAAATTTCATAATTTTCTAGTTCGATCCGGGTATTCGAATTCCACTTAAACTTTAATTGCAATTTTCCAATAATCGAAATATCAGATCGAACTAATAATTCCACATTTGATTCACATCCTTATATTCTCTATTTATTTATGAGATAAAAACTCCTAACTTTTAAGTAATTACAACTTTAGTCCTTTAACTTTTCATTTTTCGACTTTACCATACAAGTTTTGAAAACTTATCATTTTGGTCACTAAACTTTAACCTTGAATTCCCATTCCATTTTTTTCCTGGATTTTAACCAAATTTTCTGAGTACCCTATTTTACTCGCTCTCTATCGCACGACATCTTAAATCCTCATAATTTTCTTTTCTACAGTCCATAATTGAGAAAATCCTAACTTTTGCATTTTTGTCATTTTAGTCACTAAGTAAGCTTTTAAGCAATCACCTTAGCACTAAATGACCCTTAAACAATAATGTAAATTTTGGGGTTTTACAATTCTCTCCCCCTTAAGAAAATTTGTCCTCGAATTTTCAAAACGTACCTGTTTTAAACAAGTGCAGATACTGCTTTTCCATTACATCCTTTGCTTCCCATGTTGCTTTTTCCACTTGGTGATTGCACTAAATGATTTTCAACAATGGTATTTACTTGTTACTTATTTCTTTGACATACAACTCAACATACTTGCTCATCTGATAATCCATTCTAGTTGTTATAAAGTGAGCAAATTTTGTTAACCTATGCATATTTACCCAGATAGAATATTTCTTATTGGAAGTCAATGGTAATCCTATCACAAAATCCATTGTAACTCTATCTTATTTCCACTGCAGAATAGAAATAGATTGCAATTTCCCTGATGGTACTTGATGTTCAGCTCTAACCTATTGACAAGTCAAGCACTTAGCAACAAACTTTGATATCATTCTTTTTCATAACAGGCCACCAATATCGACCCTTCAAATCTTGATACTTTTTTTAGGATGCATAGTCAAGGGACTATAGTGTGCCTTAATAAGCAAATCTTGTTTCAACTCAGCATCTTCAGGAATACACACTTTATCTTTATAGTAAAGACATCCGTCGGGTTTAATCTCAAAATCTTTAATTCCACCTGATTTCACTTGCTTTATCTTGGTTATGAAATCTTCATCTCGTTGCTGACTTTCTTTAATCTAATCTAGCAATGATGATCTCAATTAAAACTCTACCAATAACGAACTATTTGATTTTCCCTTTAACTGAGCATTTAAAGCTCGTAATGTAGCAAATGTTTTCCGACTCAAAGCATCTGCTACAACCTTTGCTCGGCCTAGGTGGTAATCAGTATAAATCCATTATTGGATTAAATCCAATCTTAAACTTAGTCCTTCGATTAAGCATAAAGTCTGACTGCTCCTCTTAAGTAACCCATTTAAAATTTTGAAACAATAGGAATACTCTCCTAACCTATCCTTGATGCTAGGTATCCATAGCATAAGTTAAATCATTTTCATATTGATAAAAAATTCCAATAAAACTCTGCATGCTCATGCATGCCAATTATCACAACACTCACATGATTGGTTTTGTAGTTTTCTTGAATCTCCAACATTAATTATAATTGTCAGAGAGTTCCTAATTTTCCTTGTCTCGATCTTTTTACAAAACTATGTAATAAATTTAGATTGGCATTTTTGTCAGAAATCCACACCACTTTTTAAAGGTGGTTATCTCGATTTACTACTCCTTTTCACGAGCTATGACCTCTATTTAGATATTTTCTTATTTTGAGTCCTTTCCATTGCCTTCAGCATAATTTACTGCTTCATAATTTTTTTAAATACATAGGGCAGTCAGTACTTCTTTATACCTGACCTCTAGCCCTCTATGAACTGTCACAACAGGTTATCCTTTTGTCTGTAAAAAGCAGTTTAGAAGCAAATCAACTTAGTTTATTAACTTGCACTCATACCCGTAAATAATCCAATTGCTTAAATTAAGATGCAAGAACCCACTGCATCTCTAGGATAAACTTTGTTACGGAACACTAAAAGAAAGAACTTCTAGCTAACAAACTTTTGAGTATGTACCATAACATTACTTTATCAAATACGGGTCTAATCCTTTCAGATGGGATACTACTTTATTTTTAGTCTCCTCTGATCATCAATACAGAGTTCCTTCAACCTAACCTTTATATCCTTAGACCATAGATTAACAATCATAGAATCTCCATCAATACTTTCTAAAAATCAAGTGTGCCAGAACTCTTAAATCTTTTGCAAGCAGTGCCTAAGCAGGCTGATTCAAAATCGAATCTAATGTCTAGAAGAAAAGCTCTTAATCCAAAACATGCATTTAATGTTACCCTCGTGCCTCTGCACCATGCTAAGCTGAGGGTAGAGCATTATCATTAACTTTATCACTCTATTGAATCTCTTGTTGATTCATTTGCCAAATACCTGACACAAATCTTTTACCCTCATACATTGGAATTTAACATTACTATCACAATGAAGTAAGCAATCACATCCATTCCAACAAGTAAAATCATCAGTACTTCCGACATCCTAGTGGCATGTATACACTTTTGACCTTTACCATACTTCGTTTAATCTCCAGAACCGGCTAAACTTGTAGCTCTGATACTAATAAATGTAACACCCCATTCTCATATCTGTACACCGGATACGAGTTGGAAGTGTTATGACTTCTTTAAATCAAAATCGGCGTAATTTAAAATTTTTAGAAACTTCCCGATGGTCACCCATCCTAAAATTTCTCTAGCCCAAGCACGCTTAACTTTACTTAAAATCGACATAAATTATTTATTCGAGTTCCAATCATGAATAAATTATCTTAGCATGCAACACATCCTCAAAGGTTATTGTTAATCTTGAATCTTTCTAGAAACGCCAATCACGCTTAATAAGCTTAGTAAGTATACATGTCACTATAATAATCAAATTGTAATTAGGATGTCATTACTGTGACCTGTTGAGCTTTCCAATATTGATGCAATGCTTTTCTCCCTTTCACCTTGATTTACCTACATGTGTACAATAAAACACGCGCTAAGTACGAACTTAGTGAGGCAATAAAGGAAATTAATAAGAATAATAATAATTTAAAATTTATTCAAGATCATGACTACATTTATATAACATGATATATTCCAATGCATTAGCTTTCACATTGCATTAGTAATTATTTACTACATGCCAATGTCATCAGATTTTCATGTATGCCAGGTTATCATAATATGCCTTATATACATCATGATCATTGGATAAATATTATCATCATACCAATCATGTAACAACATAATATAAACCGGATATAAATTTCTTACCGATATATTTGCCATTTGTCCCGAGTGTTCATATAAATATGTCCCGAGAGTTCATATACTCTCTAACCTGTTTACCATTTATTTTCCCTTTATTTATAGCCCGATTATCAATGATTTCCCGATTTCCCAATTTCATAGCCCAAATATAACCTTGAGGACCCTGGGTACGCGAGTCAAATATGCACCGAAGTGCTAACCCGTACGTTTATAAGGTCGTGCTAACCAGTATCCCGCACATTTATAAGCCGTGCTAACCATTATCCTGCACGTTTATAAGGCTGTGCTAACCATGCACTAAGTGTCATTTATAAACACTATAGTGCTATCCCAAATTCCCGATTATGCAGCGTGTTGCTGGACTCTATGGCATGCCAACTATACCCTATCCCTCAATGACTTATTTGGCATACTTTCTGTATTTATTTCATCCATGGAAATATATATCAATATAATTGAACATAAACAGTTCATACCCGAATTAACTTTCATAGCATTCCATCATCAATAACTAGTGATCAATGCATTTGTTTTCAACCTTTGACATATTTAAAATATGTCAAATATATGATCAATGATATAAATATTATGCCAATATATATACCAGGTAGACTCATCGCAAGTCCTACCAGTGATGTATAAAACATTCATGTATCACGTTATGTATGCATTGCACTCACCTGGGCCATTTATTGGCATGCTTCACTAAATTCTACTCGATCCTTTTCTTTTGAGAACCTCAAACATTCTTTGATTCAGCCTTGACGTCATTATTCACAAGAATAAGATAAAATATTTGTTAGATTCAAATCTAACAATACCTTAACCATGCGGTCTAATATAATCATTTGGACATTAAATTTTCAATTATTTTCCCTTTCTTCCTTGTATTGTTCACAAACTCATTATGGTCCCTAGTGACCAATTTGAACTTCTAGTAATTCTTCCGAGCTTGCTAACTCACATTTAAATACCAAATGTTTCAAATTATATTTTCTGACAGCTTGTGCTACCTTGAAAGTTTACTTATACCGGGCAGAATACATACCGGTTCTTAATTTCCTTTATACTAGAAAAACTATATTCGATAACGGTTCTAACAGTATAAGCCATATAAATTAATAAAATCTATAAAAATTAAGAAAATTCTTCAAACTCCCTTCACAAACAGAAACTGCTCTGTAAATTTTCTGACCTTCATTCGTTTAAAAATTCATATCTTTTGACTCGGAACTCGATATCAATTTCAGTTTGTTGGATACGAAACTTTATGAACACATCTTTACGACGATATAAAATTCATCATCTAAATATTTTTTTATAATTTATGGTGAATTTTCAAAGTCATTGCCAAAATTCAATCTTCATCATAGCCTTCCATAATCAACTTCTAATTTATACTAACATCTTCTTATTTTTCTACTTATCAATTTATCATCTCCTTCATCAAATAATTATTCAAATAATTCCCTCTAATTTTCTTTCTTTGCCCAAAGTAGTCACTAAAATGCAAAGGTAAAGATTTAAACTTCTAAACTTTGCAATTTAGTCCTCAAATCAACACTACTACCTTAATTCTATTATTTTAACCAAAAATCAAATTTAATCCCCAACCAAGAATTCATTGCCTTTTTGGTCACTAGATTTTGACAATTTGTCAAAATGGTCCCTAATTTAATTCAACATCGGTTTAGCATTCTAACATCATTTTCACATCTCCAACATCATTAATTACATAAATACACTCCAAATTCATAAAATTTTGATTAGGTCCCTTAACTTTGAAGCTTGTCGAATTGGTCCCTATAAGTTTTAACTTAGGGTTTTGCTTCCAAACAACAAATCAAGCTTACTAGATCATTAATCCAACATCACAAACCCTAAGTTAGACTTATATCCATAAACCATAATCTTCTCCATATAAACCAAAATATG
Source organism: Hibiscus mutabilis (assembly GCA_019671005.1). NCBI lineage: Eukaryota > Viridiplantae > Streptophyta > Magnoliopsida > Malvales > Malvaceae > Hibiscus > Hibiscus mutabilis. The sequence continues at coordinate 22,826,601 of CM033724.1, forward strand.
TAGGGTTTAAATCCTAACTCAATAACATGATTTAAACATCATATAAGCTTGATTCCAACTTAAATTCAACCATGGAATCATAAAATCTCAAAAGCCCCAATTTTGTTCATAAACTGTAATTTCCTTATCATGTAAAATTCTTATCAACCAAGCATGGATTCCATTAATTATTGATATCAAAATATAGAGCATGAAGAGTAAAACAACTTTGTAGTTGAAGAGATTACCGGAAATTAAGTTTCGGGGCTTGAATCGAGCTTGGAAATTTTTTCTCTTTCTTTCCTAGCTCTCACGTTTTTGGGCTGGAAAAGATGAACATTTCACCATTATTTTACACATATATCTATTAAATGAATATTAAATTCATTTAATAGTGAAATTACAATTTTGCCCTTTTTATCCAATGGTTGAGATTGATTTTATCATCAATCAAGGGCCAAGATTTAATCGTCCATTTCCTCTTTCCAAAATTGCCCTTATAGTTTTTAAATATTTCAAAAATGCCATTAGGGCCAAATGACCAATTTGCCTTCCAACTAGTTTTTATTTACTAGTTTTCCATTCTTGTAAAAATTCAACTAAATCTAGTTGGAATCCAACCAAATACAATAAAATATTCATAAAATAGTATTTTATGAAATTTTCCATGTCTTTTGAATCAGTCTCCAAAATTTCCATTCGATCCAATATACTTATAAATAATCTTTTACTCAGAAATAAACTGTAGAATTCAACTTGAATCAAACTAAAAATATTTCCAACACTTAGAAATGACTTTTATAACCTTTCTCTATCATATGGAAAAAATTTCATAATTTTCCAGTTCGATCTGGGTATTCGAATTCCACTTAAACTTTAACTGCGATTTTCCCAATAATCGAAATATCAGATCGAACCAATAATTCCACATTCGATTCACATCCTTGGATTCTCTATTTATTTATGAGATAAAAACTCCTAACTTTTAAGTAATTACAACTTTGGTCCTTTAACTTTTCATTTTTCGACTTGTACCATACACGTTTTGAAAACTTATCATTTTGGTCACTAAATTTAACCTAGAATTCCGATTCCAATTTTTCTTGGATTTTAACCAAATTTTGTGAGTACCCTATTTTACTCGCTCTCTATCACATGACACCTTAAATCCTCATAATTTTCTTTTCTAAAGTCCATAATTGAGAAAATCCTAACTTTTGCATTTTTGTCATTGTAGTCACTAAGTAAGCTTTTAAGCAATCACCTTATCACTAAATGATCCTTAAACAATACTATAAATTTTGGGGTATTACAATCAATCCTTAAAGGCCTTTTAAAACCCAAGAGCAACTAAAGAAACATGCTCAAAAGGGGAGTTCAACAAGTCATCCCCCAAAAGCAAAACAAGAACCCCATTGCTTTTATTCTTATAGTCTAGTCCAACATACTTTGTTAACCAAGTCTTGCTAAGATCCCCTTGCTTCTTGCTGCCTTCCAAAACCTCAATAATCTACATTGATGGACAAAGAGAGCATATGCACACTAGGATTAGTGAGGAGTGCTCAAAAGCAAACACCATTAATGCATTTTAAACCATTTACTTAACATCATCCTTTAAAACATCATGCCCTTTTAAAACATGCACTTTACATCATTAAAACCAGCATATTAAACCATATGCTACATGTATCATTAATCAACAGCAAGTCACATTGCTAACCCTCCACTTAAGCCTTCTCATGCATTACTACCAAATGCAAAGCTAAAGGAGAAACATGCATAAATCACATTATACTACGTAAAACATTTCAATGATACATTAACAATTATATTGGCTTACAAGTGATCATTAAACAAGTCCAATAACAAAATAATTCATCGGATACACAGATTCAACAAGTGTTAACCCAACAATTCCAGCCATCTCAATCGGAATGGCGATACAATCACAATCGCGGTACATTAACAACTGGGTACACTTTCAACCCACAGGGACACCAACCCCTTTCATTGGTTAGATGTTTAATCCACTAGCGGGAGTTTTCGGTACCATATAACCCCTCAACGTTAGGGTACTTGGATGGAGTATTCGACACACCGTATAAACCCCTCAACATCCAAGGCGACTTATTTACAGTGCACTCAATCCTATGGCCGGTCAACTATATCCGATAACAATTTTAAAACCACATCACTTGCCAATATAGTTAACCATTTTAACATTTACCTCACTATTTTTAACAAGCATTAAACCATGCCATTTATCCCAAGTAACAACCATGCTTTAAAACACAAGTATAAACCATACTTACAAGGATCACTTACCATGTGCATCCTTAAGCAAAACATGCTTAAAAACTGTATATCGAATACTTTAAAACATGCTTAAATAGTAGGTAACATGTAATCAAAACAAGTGCATAAAATCATTTTGACTTAGCACGACCGAGAGAGTAAAACCACTTTATACTTACTTCCGAGTCTAGGTAAGTGTTTTAAGCTCTACCTTAACTCCCAAAACTCTGTTCCAAAACATCAACACGCTTTAAACCACGTTTTCACTCACCGATACGCGAAGCCTCGATTCGCCAACGCAAAATCAAGTATTTGAAGCCTTCAACGCTTCTCCAATCACTTCCAGATCAATCTCCCCTACTTTAACCACAATAAAACAAATGATTAATGCATCAAAATACATTCTAAACACAACAACCACAATCCTTCTCAGATTTCCAAAAAACCTTCACAAATACACCTCCACAACAACCGAAAAAATAACCAAAACACTTCGATTCACAACCCAGCCAACATCTATCAATCTAACATCATTTTCAACATCAAAACACATCTAAAATCAGATCCAAAACAACCTACCACCTCCAGCAACCTTACAACCCAAAACCTTAAAACTAACAACCTAAACAAATAGAGATTCTTGAGTTTCGGGATTCCATTGATAGAAATCACTTATCAACATTATTAAACATCCAAAATATAAATCAAAACATCCTTAATTACTGGAAAACAGATCCAACCCGCGAATCAACTCATTTTCCCCCACATACTCAATTAAACATTAGGATATCATCAAAATCAAATTAGAAACACAAAAACAATGGTTAAATGCTTGGGAATTTCAGTAAAGAACCATATAATAGAGGAGATCTCGGACCTTACCCCTATTATGAAGTTTTTCCCTCAATTGATTTGTGAAAAGCTAAGAAAACAAAAGATTATTGTAAGATTTTGTGTAAACAATCTTTATAAAATAATTTGAAACAATAAAATCAAGTTAGAAACCACCTCACCTCTAGAAATTTGGTTAAAACCTGAGTGTTTGGCTGAGGAGAGAATGGAGAGAAAAATGACGTGATTTTGGTTTTGGAAAAAGATAATTAACTTTTAACAAAAATCCTCTTTAATTAATACTTAAACACGTGTTAAAATATCTTCAATTAAAGGAGAAACCATCAGAAACCAATTGGTAAAATAGTTCCTTAAAGATTCTAAGTATTTGACCCTTTTCATTTTAGTTGCTAGGAAATCACAGTTTTCAAACCTTTCATTTTGGTCACTAACCAAAATGTCCATCTTCCAAAACTCATTTTACAAAATCGATATCACCATTATTAAATACATAACTAATATTAAATACATAACTAATAATGATTTTAGAGCTTTTTTCTATAATTTTCCAACACCAAAAATATACGATCCCAAAACTGACTCGAATCTCTACTCTGGTCCACCAGAGTATGTAATAAACCACTAAACGCTAAGCCCTAAAATCGGGGCGTTACAATTTCCTCCTCAATTGGCTTGTTAAAAGCTAAGAAAACACAAGATTACAATGAGATTTTGCAAAACAAAGTTGAATAAACAAATACAAATCAAGAATCTGAGTAAAAAGATTCTCTCACATCTGGTTTTTGATAAAATCTTGAGTGTTTGGAAAAAATGAGTTGAGAGAAAAGGTAGAGAGAAAAGTTATGTAAATTTCCTTTTTTAATCAATAACTAACTTAATAACCAAATCCTTTTTAATTAGCTTTTAAAACACATGTTAAAATGATTTAATTAAGGGAGAAAATCACCAGCAAAAATATGGTAAAATAGCTCCTTAAAGATCCTAGGAATTTGACCCTTTCCATTTTAGTCACCTTTAAAACTAGTTTTCAAAAATTACATTTTGGTCTCTAACCAAAATGTAAGACTTCCCTCCATCTTTTTCCAAAATTGACTTCACCAATATTAATCATATATTAAAAGATGATTTTTAACCATTTTTCCAAAATTTTATCCCATCAAAAAAATATACGGTCCCGAATCTGACTCGAATCTGTAAGCTGGTCCACTGGACCGTCTAATCAACCCACAAAACTGCTAGGCTCAAAATTGGGGCGTTACAGAATCCCTCTAATGTTTTACCTCCTTCTCCTCCGTTGGTTCCGCCTGTCAATGTTGGGGCGGTGGTGTAGCCCAGGCTCATCAAGTGCTAGTGTTTAGTGATTTGACTCCATTAGTTCAGGGAATAACGGGAGCTTTTCAAGTAGCTATGGCTGGAGTGCAACACAGGCACCAGCACCTACTGTGGCAGTTAACCCAAGGTTACCTTTGAAGCATCTCTACAGTTTGGGAGGTGTAGAGTTTAGGTGTTTGAGGCCTGAGGCAGCCGAAGGATGGATAGAGAGTACGATTCGTATTCTGAATCAGATGGGCCATAATGATGAGCGCAAGCTGGGTTGTACCGCATCGTTGTTTCATGGTGATGCTTATCATTTGGTGGGTGACCATAATTGCAAATGTTTCAGAGGCGGATGTGACTTGGGAGTTCTTTCGAAGAGCTTTCAAGAAGAAGTATCTTGGTCTTCAGTATCTGGATGTGAGGAAACGTGAGTTTATGGCCTTGGAACAGGGCAGCCTGTCTGTGGTGGAATATGAGGTAAAATTTGTCTGTTTGAGTAGTATGCCTTATGGTTGGTTCCGATGATCTTGAGAGGTGCAACAGGTTTTGCTATGGGTTGGTGAAGAAACATTTAACAAATCAAAGAGTAAAGAAAATAAGATCATTACCTTGAATCTTTGATAAGAAAAAGAGTGTTTGGCTGATAGTATTTTGATAGAAAATATGAGAGGAAGAAAGTTACGTCAAATTGTGATTTGGAAAAATAACTACCTTTTAACTAAATCCTTTTTAATTCCCTTAATTAAAACTCTTTTAAAAATAATCATAATTAAGAGAAAACTTAGATTAGACCAAATGGTAAAATAGCTCCTTAAAGATTCAAAGTTTTGACTCTTCACAAAACAGTCACCTTTAAAAACATTTTTCAAAAGTTGCATTTTGGTCACTAGCCAAAATGTCACCCTTCCAAAGCTCGTTTTCCAAAATTGCTTTCACCAATATTTTAATATATAGGTTGTGGCTGGGCTAAGTTTGTAGGATGTTTGAAGTTGATTTTGATAAGTTTAGTATGGTTTTTGAGTTGGCAACTTGAGAATTGCGGGAATCTACTTTGAGGCGGGGGTCTGAATGCATTTTGATGCATGTTTCCTCTGGTTTTGTGTTCCTCAAGGACCTTTACCCACGATCAATTTTAAGCATATTAAAGTGCACTTTATCCTATGGCATGCCAACTATATCGGACTATTTTCTCAGCTTGTCACATAGCCAATATATCATTTACAAAACCATTTACTCACTGTTTTACAATGCATTAAGCAAAAACACCACATATGCTAACCACATTGCCAAAACAATACCATATTCCTGACTGAAATAAAAAGCAATTCTCACTAGCATTCCTTATACCTTTAAACCACTGCATATGCACTCAAAATCATGCATTTACAGCAAGTAAAAACAAACCATGTTTACGACCAAACATGAATTACACATGCTCATATTCGAACCGATATTAAAGAACAAAAGCAAACTTATCCTAAACTCCCAAAACCACTTTCAAACCTTTGAAAGATTTTTTAAACCTTTTCCACTCACTGATTTCACTTCACTTTGCTTGCCAATGCAAAACAAGCTCCCGACAAGTTTCAATCCACTTTAAGCAACTTCGCCTTGATTATCCCCTATTTCGATCACACAAAACCAGAGGAAACATGCATCAAAATGCATTCAAACCCCTGCCTCAAATCATGACCTAATCTGATCAAAATCCGAGCGAAACATAACAAGTACGAAGATCCACAAGTTTCATCAATCAAAACATAATTAAAGCAATTTCCAATAATTAAACTATCAAAACACATTAGAAAACAATTGTAAAGGATCAAGAACTTGGGAATTTTAGTAAAAAACCTTTCATTAGAGGAGAAGAACCAATCCTTACCTCCAATGATGATTTCTCCCCTTAATTGCTTGGTAAAACATGAAAATCAATATAGAAATAATAAATATTTGATGGAAAAGCTTTAGGAAATCAAATATAAATCAAAACTCTCTAAACCTTTGATTTTGACCTGAAGAAATTGAAGTTAGAAAGGTGTTTGGCTAGAGAGAAATTGAGAGAAACAAGTTACAAAGTTTGTTACGTGATTTTGTCAAAAGCTTAAAATATGATTTATTAATTCTCTCAACTATTAGAGATTTTTAAAACCCATTTAAAAATAGTTAATTAAAGGGATAAATCTGATAAAAACATTTAGGACAATTAGCTCCTTAAAGATTCAAAGTTTTGATCCTTTTTCAAAATAGTCACTAAAATAGTTTCAAAAGTTTACATTTTTGTCACTAGTCAAAAATGTTCAATTTCCAAAACTCATTTTCCAAAATCAATTTTACCACAATCATTAATATATTTAATAACGATTTTAGAATATTTTCGCACAATTTTATCACCTTCAAAAATATTAATCCAATTCAATCCAGAAACTGACTCAAATCTCTAATACAGGTCCATCATACCTTCGAACCAACCCTTAAAACATCCAAGCCCAAAACTGGGACATTACAGGAAAAACAAATTTGTCCACCTTTACCACAACATCTTCGATCCTCCCTTCTGGGTGAACATGGGATCGGTCTGCCAATTGTAAAATAACATTGGTAGACGTTACATTTCCCATACCAAGCTTCATAAATACTGACTTGGGCATTAGATTCACACTAGATCCAAGATCGCATAAAGCTCTCTCCACATAGTTATCACCTATTGAGCATGGGATGATAAAGCTTCCTGGATCCTTCCTTTTTTGTGGCAATTTTCTCAACACAGAGTAGCACACTTTTGCTGTAGTAACTATCTCATACCTCTCAACCTTCCTCTTCTTTGTGACAATATAGAAACTTTGTATAAGTGGGCATTTGATCATTGGCCTCCAAAAAAGGGACATTGATGTATAGCTTGTCAAGTATGTCCACAAATTTCTAAAACTGAAAGTCTTCATTTTGTTTCTTCAATATTTGAAGGAAGAGTGGTTGGGGCCGGAGTTCTTCATCTACTGGGGAGGTCTATCTTTTGCTGTAGCAATATTTGGTTTTCCACCAGTAGGTTCACTTGTTGAGCTCTCATTATTGTCCTCTTCCAGAGTTGAATCCTCTTGCAACACTGGTTCTTCATGCATAGTCTTTGTAACGCCCCGATTTTGGGGCTAGCAGTTTTAAGGCTGGTTAGGCGGTTCGGTGGACTGGTTAGAGATTCGAGTCAGATTCAGGAACAACTATTATTTTGAAAGATAAAAATATAAAAAAATGTTTAAAAATCATATTTTAATATATTAAAAATATTGGTGAAAGCAATTTTAGAAAACGACCTTTGGAAGGGTGACATTTTGGGTAGTGACCAAAATGCATCTAGATTTGTGTGAAATGCCAGCTAAAAATGACATTACAGGCCCAGGCGTACTGATACGCTAGGGACCGTATCGGTACGGCTAGGCAAGAACAGACCAGGCATTTTGGTACGGGCATGGGTGTACTGGTACAGTTCATCGCTACTGTAAATTGCTTTTTGGATCAAAACCGTATACCGAAACACCCATAAGGCGTATCGATACGATTGCTAAGTAATTTTAAACTGGTCGTTAATTTTAGTTAGGCGTACCGGTAAGGTACTTAGTGTACCGAAATGAGGGCTGTTGGTTTAAAGCACCGCATCGATACGATTGGTAGCGTATTGATACGTGTGGCCGTTATTTCGGTTAATTTCATAGGTATGCAATTTTGCTTTCTTACATTTTAGTCCCTGATTAGGGATGATGCAATTGAATGAGTATGGGTGATCTTTTTGAGATGGTTTTTGTCATGCGAGCAAGTAACCTGACTAATTGAGGATTGGTAACCTTAATTTCAATTTTGGTCCTATAATTTAAAGTATTTATGTTTTAGTCCTCAAAATGAATATGAAGCAATTGGTTGCCTTTTTTGGATTTGTTTCTTTCGAAAATTCACCGCTGCGAGCATGTACACGTAGGGTTAATAAATTGCATCTAGACTAGATAAAAAGAAAAAAATAGACCAAATTTTCATAACCTTTCTCTGATTTGCTTCGGTAAACCTAATGTAGTTCTCTCGGTTCGGTCGAGCATCTATGCCAGGTCGAGGGGTTACATTTGTTGGTATCAGAGCCAGGTTATGAAAGGTTGGGATATTGTTGTTTGGATGGATATCATTGTTTGTTATAGACAGTGATTGTGTATATGTACGGTGTATGATTTACATCATATTGGGGTATGAATTGGGAACACATTGCCTATTACAAAGGTTTTAAAATGTTTTATAAGATGGTCTTGGATTTTTTGCCTTATTTTGGCCCAATTTTAATGTATTTTGATGCTTTTGTTAGCATGGCTCAATGTGAGACACGTTCAATGGCTGGTAATGCCGAAATTAGGCAGAGTAATGTTGAGGAAGAGAATCCCTCTAACATTTTACCTCATTCTTCTCTGTTGGTTCTACTTGTCGATGTTGGGGTTGGTGGTGTACCCTAGGCTCATCAAGTGCCAGTGTTTGGTGATTTGACTCCGTTAGTTCAGGCAATAACGGGAGCTTTTCAAGCAGGGATGGCTGGAGTGCATGCACAGACACCAGCACCTGCTATGGCAATTAACCTAGGGTTACCTTTGGAGCGTCTCTACAGTTTTGGAGGTGTTGAGCTTAGGGATTTGAGCCCTGAGGTTACTGAAGAATGGCTGGAGAGTACGATTCATATTCTGAATCAGATAGGCTATAATGATAAGCGCAAGCTTGGTTGTTCTGTGTCGTTGTTGCATGGTGATGCTTATCATTGGTGGGTGACCACAATTGCTAATGTTCCGAAGGTAGATTTAACTTGAGAGTTCTTTTGAAGAGCTTTCAAGAAGAATTATCTTGGTCCTCAGTATTTGGATGCTAGGAAACGTGAGTTTATGGCCTTGGAACAAGGCAGCTTGTCCGTGGTAGAATATAAGGTAAAATTTGTCCGTTTGAGTCAGTATGCCTCAGAGTTGGTTCTGGATAATCTTGAGAGGTGCAACAGGTTTCGCTATGGGTTGGTGAAGGATATCAAAACATACCTATTGGCTGCAGACTACATAAATTTTGATGTGAATGTAAATCGCGCCAAGGATATTTAGTAGTCCTTAAGGGTAGTAGGACAAGGTTCAGGCATGAGCTCGATCAAGCGTGAGGCTGATTTTGGTAATTTTGGGAAGCAAGGTAGGAGGTTTCATGATAAGAAGCACAAGTTGGATCATAGGCGCAGTAGAGGTGTTGGCCATGGTAACCAAGGTGTTCGAATTATAGTTGAGTGTGAGCGTTGTGGTAGACTCCACACGAGTGAATGTTGGGAAAATACCATGTGTTGCCGGATATATGGATCTCTTGGTCACCTGAAGCATGACTGTCCTCGTGTTGTAGGTGATGCACCAGTTCGGGCTACTGTACCTGTTAGGCGCCGAGGCCGTGGCATGGGTAATTTTCTGAGGCGCGAGGATGGTTAAAAAGCTGTGGCTCATGCTATTGCTATTCAACCGGAGAATGGTGGGCCAGCACAGATCTATGCTCATCGTGAGGGGCATAACGATAGTAATGTAATCGCAGGTACTTTCACCTTGTAATCTTTGTCATTGTTTTCTTTGATTGATTCAGGGTCTACTCATTCATATATTTTAAGCGAGATGCATCATTGCTAAATGTTCCTGTTGAGATCTTGGATGTTGGCATATTAGTAACTAGTTCTTTTGGGGAGACGGTTACAACTAGAAGGTTGTATAGGCGTTGTCCTTTGATGGTTCAAGGTCATGAGTTTGTCGCATATTTGATGGACTTGCCATTTCATGGTTTTGATGTTATCTTAGGTATGGATTGGTTAAGTGAGCACAAGGCAGTGGTAGATTATGAGTCCAAAAGGATTTCTCTAAGGTTGGTCGACGATTATAAAGTTATGGTGGTTGGTGAGAATGTGATATCCTCGTCCAATGTTGTTTCAGCTACTAGAGTGGAGAGAATGATGTTTGATGGTTGCCAAGCTTATTTGGCTATTGTTAGGGTGTTTGGGTGCAGGACATTAAGGTTGTATGTGATTATCCGAAAGCTTTCCTAAAGAGTTGTTGGGTTTACCTCCAGCTAGAGAGGTGGAATTTTGTATTGAGACGTACGAAGGTACCACACCAGTATCCATTGCTCCTTATCGGATGGCACAAAAGGAGTTGAAAGAGTTGAAATCGCAACTTTAGGAGTTGTTAGATCATGGGTTCATTCGACCGAGTGTTTCTCCTTGCGGTGCTCTGGTTCACTTTGTGAAGAAGAAGGATAGATCGACGCGTATGTGCATTGATTATTGCCAGTTGAATAAGTTAACGATGAAGAACAAGTACCCATTGCTGTAGATTGGTGACATGTTCGATCAGTTTCGCGGGGTAACAATGTTTTCGAAGATTGATTTAAGGTTGGGGTATTACCAATTGAAAGTTAAGGATGTGGATGTTTATAAGACTGTGTTTCGTACGAGGTACGGGCATTATGAATTTTTGGTAATGTCATTTGGTTTGACAAATACCCCGGCGGCTTTTATGGACATGATGAATAAGGTGTTCCAGAGTACCCTGATCGATGTGTGGTGGTTTTCATCAATGATATACTCGTGTACTCTCATACCGAGGATGAGCATGATCAGCATTTACGGATTGTGTTACAAGTCTTGAAGGATAATCAGTTATATGCCAAGTTGAGCAAGTTCGAGTTTTGGCTCAAGGAGGTGATGTTTCTTGGACATGTGGTATCCGCGAAGGGTATTCGTGTCGATACACAAAAAATTAAGGCTATTCTCAATTGGAAACAACCTAAGACCGTATCGAAAGTGTACAATTTTCTTGGCAGGTTATTATCGCCGTCTTCTTGAGGGGTTCTCTAGCATTGCAGCCCCGTTGACGAAGTTGCTATAGAAGAATGATCTTTTTGTGTGGACAGAGAAGCAATAATAAGGTTTTGAGAAGTTGAAGGAGGTTTTAACACATGCTCTTGTGCTGATTCAACAAGAATCTGGGAAGGAGTTTGTGGTTTATAGCGATGCATTGTATGTTGGCTTGGGTTGTGTGCTGATGAAGGATGGAAAGGTTGTGACTTATGCGTCGAGGTAGTTGAAGGTTTATGAGCGCAATTATCCAACTCGTGATTTGAAGCTTGCAACTGTGGTGTTTGCCTTGAAGATTTGGCGACACTACCTTTATGGTGAGAAGTGTGTGGTTTTTACAAATAATAAGAGTTTAAAATATTTGATATCTCAAAAGGATTTGAACCTTAGGCAACGAAGGTGGTTTAAGTTGCTTAAGGATTACGACTTAACAATTGAGTATCATCCTAGAAAGGCCAATGTTGTTGCGGTTGCGTTGAGTCGTAGGGTAGCGGTTGAGCTTAGGGCTATGTTTGCGAGGTTGAGTGTGATGCGAGAAGGTGGGTTGTTGGCTGAATTGCAAGTTAAGCCTACGTTGTCACAAATGATTAAAGCTAAGCAATCGTTTGATGATTCTTTGGTTCCTTATGTTAAGGACATAGCGGATGGTAATCCGATGGATTTTCATTTTGATGATGATGGTATTCTATGTTTTAAGGGCCAAATAGTGGCTCTGGAAGTCCCGAAGCTCATGCATACTATTTTGGCGGAGGCACATTCTAGTCCTTTTGCTATGTATCCTGGTTTTACCAAAATCTATCATAATTTGAAGGAAAGGTACTATTAGGTTGGATTGAAAAAGGATGTGGTAGAGTTTGTATCCAAGTGCACGGTATGTCGGCGGGTTAAAGCTAAACATCGATTTTAATCTGGGTTGTTGCAACCGTTGAGAATTTTGGACTGGAAATGGGAGAGAATCACCATGGACTTCATGATAGGGTTATCGTTGACATCGGCTAAAAAGGATTCCATTTGGGTGATTGTTGATCGGTTTACAAAGTATGCACATTTTCTGCCAGTGCATACGACATACACCTTGGACAAGCTGGCAGATTTGTATATAGCTGAGATTGTACATCTGCACGGGGTACCAAAGTCTATTGTTTTTTTATAGAGATTTGAGGTTTATAGAGAGGTTCTGGCGATGTTTACATCAGGCTTTGGGCTCGAGGTTGAGTTTTAGTACCGCGTATCATCCTCAGATGGATGGACAGTCTGAGCGTGTTATCCAGGTCTTGGAGGATATGTTGAGGTGTTGTATTATTGAGTTCCAAGGAACCTGGTAGATGCATTTACCTTTGATTTAATTTGCTTATAACAATAGCTATCAAGCGAGTATTCAGATGGCAGCGTATGAGGCATTGTATGGCCGGAGGTGTCATACGCCCTTGTGTTGGGCTGAGGTAGGGGAAAATATGTTTCCTTACCGCATGTGTTGAGAGACACAGATGAGAAAGTTAAGCTTATGTGTGGTCGCTTGAAAGAAGCTGCGGATCGGCAGAAATCTTTCGCATATTTGAAGCGTAGAGAAATTGAATATATGGTAGGCGATCGTGTGTTCCTGAAGGTGTCACCATGGAAAAAGGTGATACGGTTCGGACGTAAGGGTAAGCTTAGTCTGATGTTTATTGGACCATATGAGATTGTGGAGTGTGTTGGTCATGTGGCCTATCGATTAAGGTTGCCTCCCGAGCTTGAGAAAATTCATGATGTGTTCCATGTATCCATGTTACGGAGGTATCGGTCGGATCCTTCGCACGTTATGCCAGTGGAGCATATTGAGTTGATATTGGATTTATCCTTCGATGAGGAGCTAGAGGGAAATCTTGATTCCAGCAGCAAGGTTCTACGTGGTAAGACGATAGAACTGGTTAAAGTCTTGTAGCAACATCGAGGTGTCGAGGAAGCCACTTGGGAAAGCAAGGCGGATATGTTGGAGCAATTTCCGTATCTTTTCCTCCAGGTAAATTTCGAGGACGAAATTTCTTAAGAGGGGGAGAGTTATAACGCCTCAGTTTTGGGCCTAGCGGTTTTAAGGCTAGTTAGGCGGTCTAGTGGACCGAGTTAGAGATTTGAGTCAGATTCAGGAGCAACTATTTTTCTAAAAGATAAAAATATGGAAAAATGTTTAAAAATCATATTTTAATATATTAAAAATATTGGTGAAAGAAATTTTGGAAAATGAGCTTCGAAAGGGGACAATTTGGCTAGTGACCAAAATGCAACTTTTGAAAACTATTTTTAAAGGTGGTTGTTTTGTAAAGAGTCAAAACTTTGAATCTTTAAGGAGCTATTTTACCATTTGGTCTAATCTGAGTTTTCTCTTAATTAGGATTATTTTTAAAAGAGTTTTAATTAAGGGAATTAAAAAGGATTAAGTTAAATGGTAGTTATTTTTCCAAATCACAATTTGACGTAACTTTCTTTCTCTCATATTTTATCTCAAAATACTCTTAGCCAAACACTCTTTTTCTTATCAGAGATTCAAGGCAATGATCTTGTTTTCTTTACTCTTTGATTTGTTAAATGATTCTTCAACTTGTTTTTCAAAAATCTCATTTTTTTTCAAGAGGAAAACATCCAATTAAAGGGAAACTCACTCATTGGAGGTAAGTTTCATTCTTCTCCTCTAATGAAAGGTTCTTTACTAAAATTCCCAAGTTTTGACTCTTTATATATGTTTTCTAATGGGTTTTAATTAATTAATTGTAGAATTTTGCTTAATTGTGGTTTAATTGATGGAATTTTGTGATGTTTGAATTGGGTCTGTTTTTTTAGTATTGAGGATTGATTTCAATCTTATTTTGGGTGTATTATAATGTGGATAAGTTGTTTTTAGCAATAGAATCCCAAAATTGGTTAAATCTCTAATTGTTTAGGTTGTTAGTTAATGGTTTTGGTTGTTTGTGGAGTGTAATCTTTGTTGGAAGTAAAAGGATGTTTTAAAAGGGTTTTTAGATATCATTTGATGAAGTTTGATGTATTGAATCATTATATTATGGCTGGGTTAAGATTGAGAAGTGTTTGAAGTTGATTTCCGTAAGTTTCGGATGAGTTTCGAGTGGGCATCTTGAGAGATGCGGGATTTTGGTTTGAAACGGAGAGTTGGATGCATTTTAATGGATGTTTCCTCTGGTTTTGTGTGGCCAAAATAGGGTATAATCAAGGTGTAGCATCTTGAGGTTGTTTGAGGCTTATCGGGAGCTTGTTTCGCATTAGAATGCAAGGCGAAGTGGAATCGATGAGTGGAAATGGTTTTAAAAGTCTTTCAAAGGTTTGAAAGTGGTTTTGGAAGTTTAGGTTAAGTTTGAAACACTTACCTAAGCTTGGAAGTAAGTTTCCCTCCTTTGCTCTTTAATATCGGTTCGGATATGAGCATGTGTGATTCATGTTTTTGTCGTAAACATGGTTTGTTTTATCTACTGTAAATGCATGATTTTTAAGTATATATGTAGTGTCTTAAAGGTATACTAAATGCTAGTGAGCATTGGTTTTTATTCTGGTCAGGAATGTGGTATTCTATGGCGATGTGAATTGCATATGTGGGGATTTCGTTTAATGCATTGTAAAACAGTGAGTAAATAGTTTTGTAAATGACATATTGGCTATATGACAAGGTGAGAAAACATTCAGATATAGTTGGCATGCTATAGGATGAAGAACACTATAATATGTTAAAAATCGATCGTGGTTAAGAGTCCTTGAGGTAAGCGATCGGCTACTCAGATTATAATGTTGTCACTTGGGTTGAGTAGTCGGTTCCCCTTGTTGATGTTGATCTTACGGTCGGTAAGGGTGTTATATCATGCGGTCGCCCTGGTATGGGTCATGGTAGTGGTCGACTATTATGGGAGATCTGTGTAACCGAAATGCAAGGTTAACGGTCGGTTACCTAAAGATTAGCGGTCGGCTAATCAAGGATAGAGGTCGTCTATCTGGGGCACTATAAATGCCAATATATGGAAAATTCAAGTGTTGAACTTATTTTATAATGCTTTGGAATTTAAGCATTGTTTTGTATATAATGCTTTGGGGATTTAAGCATGTGGAATATATTGTTTTGCATATGGTCGATATGCATGTTTTGAATTGGAATCATTGGAACTTGCTTAGGTCGTAAGCATGGTTTGAAAACAAGTGTTTGGTTTGCAAGGGTTATAATGCATCATTGTTTTAAGAGCATCCTCACTAAGCAAGTGTGCTTACACTCTCTTTTCCCTAATGATGCAGAGCATTAAAGCTTAGAGGCAGCAAAGGCAAGGACTGAGTGATCCAAAGATGAGACTATTTGAGTATGAACTCGGTTTTAGTTTCCAGTTAATAAGGCAATATGTTTGCCATGGATTTAGGGATATGTAATTTTGTTTTCCCTAGTTTTGAGCATGTGTAATGTTTTGATTTTGGAGTTTGTTTGGTGTTGTTATGCATATTATGTGTCGTTACCTATGGTTGATGTTATGTGGTTACCTAGGTATGCATCTAGATGGTTTTGCTTGGATGACATGCTTTGATGAGCTTAACATGTTGAATATGGTATTAAAGTGATGTTGGTATGGTGTTTGTGCTGGTAAATATTTATTTGAGCAACTTGGTATGCTTGGTGGAGTGTTTTAGGGAGCATGCCTCTAGATTAATCCTTTTGGTGGCCTAAGCTTGTATGGTAGCTAAATCTTGGCACAAGTGTTGATGAATGTATTGTTGGATGCTTATACGCATGTATGCAAGTTGCTAGGACCTAAATGCATCTAGATTTGTGTGAAAAACCAGCTAAAAATGACATTATAGGCCTAGACGTACCGATACGTTGGGGACTGTATCGGTACGGCTAGGAACGAACAAACTAAGCATTTCGGTACGAGCATGGGTGTACCGGTATGGTTCATCGCTACTGGAAATTGCTTTTTGGATCAAAACCCGTGTACCGAAACACCCATAAGGCGTATCGATACGGTTGCTAAGTAATGTTAAATTGGTCATTAATTTTAGTTAGGCGTACCAGCACGATACTTAGTATACCAAAATGAGGGATGTTGGTTTAGAGCACTATATCGATACGGTTGGTAGCGTATTGATACGCGTAGTCGTTATTTCGGTTAATGTCATGGATATGCAGTTTGGTTTTCTTACATTTTAGTCCCTGATTGTGGATGATGCAATTGCTGAGTATGGGTGATCTTTTTGAGCTGATTTTTTTCATGTGAGCAAGTAACCTAACTAATTGAGGATTGGTAACCTTAATTTCAATTTTGGTCCTATAATTTAAAGTATTTACGTTTTAGTCCTCAAAATGAATATGATGCAATTGGTTGCCTTTTTCGAATTTGTTTCTTTCGAAAATTCATCGCTACGAGCATGTACACGTAAGGTTAATAAATCACATCTAGACAAGATAAAAAGAAAAAAATGGACCGACTTTTCGTAACCTTTCTCAGGTTTGCTTCAACATACCTAATGTAGTTTTCTCAGTTCGGTCGGGCATCTAGGCCGGGTCGAGGGGGTTATAGTCTTGGGGTTGGAATCATCCACTTTCTTCCCCCCCAAACTTATCTTCTTTGTTGAGTTGGGTGCCACTCCTTAAGGTGAGTGCACTATACTGCTCCTTGCCATGAGGTTTAGTGACTTCAATATCACTAGGTAAACTGTGCTGAGGTTGAACATGCAAAGCTTGCGCAATTTGACATACTTGAGTTTCCAAAGCTCACAAAGACAAACTATGACTTTGTAGTAATGCTCCTTGGATTTTGATAGAGGCAACATGATCTTGAAATAAAGCCTTTTAGTCATCATAAAGTCCTGGAAAGTAGCTTCCAAAGAGTTGTTGCTCGATGAAGATGCTGAACCCTTATTGTTATTATGCAATGGCATATTTTGCTGAAAACCTGGGGGTTTAGTTAGATTTTGTTGCCGATCTGAGCTGCTAGCATTGTTGTTTCCTTGATTCCCCCAAGAAAGATTAGGATGCTGACGCCATCCTAGGTATATATGTTCGAATAGGGGTTGTGGTTGTTCCTATTGAAGTTTACCACGTAGTTGGTAGACTCGTGGTTTTCTGGGCACCCACTCACATGATGATCTCCATCACAAGGAACACAAGAAGTTGTTGTCGTCACTTCCTTCACCTCATTAGGACGTTAGAGATTCTTCAACATATTTGTAATGGCTGACAATTAAGTTGAAACAAATTCATTGGCATCAAGCTCACGTGTCCCATGAGTTTTTCTCCCTGTTCCAAGTCTTGAAGTAGGAAATTGGTAGTCATTGTTTGCTATTCTATCAAGGATATCAAATGCTTCTTCAGGCGACTTGTCAAGTAAAGTTCCATTCATTGAAGCATCTAGCATCATTCTCGTAGGGGCATTGACACCATTATAGAACATCACAACTTGCGTCCAATCGTGAAAGCCATGATTCGTGCATTTGCGAACCACTCCCTTATATCGATCCCAGCACTCGTACATCTACTCGTCATCAGCTTGACAAAAGGAAGAAATATCATTCCTTAGTTGGGTGTTCATGTTGGATGGATTATACCGCAGCAAAAAGTTCTTGCACAAATCTTTCAAGTCTCCATGGAACCAGCGGGCACTCTACTCAACCATGCTCGTGCTCGATCACGCAATGAATAAGGAAATAACTTGAGCTTCAACACATCTTCATGCACACCTTGTTGTCTAAAGAAATCACAAACTTCCAAGAAAGCACGAATGTGTTGTCTTGCATCTTCATGAGGTGATCCTCCAAATTGCCCAATGGAGTTCAACATGTTGAACATCACCGGTTTAAGTTCGTATTGGGCTTCTTGAATCTTAGGAGCTACAATCCCAGGGTTGAGATCATCCAAAATAGGATTTAAATGGTCTCTAATAGCATAAGGGCGAGCTATGACTCTCTAATTTGCCGCGACATTAGGATTCTCAACTAGTTGACCTCCTTGATTTTGAACTCCAAACATGGCTGTTCGAGCTCTTTGTAACTGTCTTCTTTGTTGAAAAAGACGTTCAATTTCAAGAACGAAAGGTGATAATAGTTCTCTAGGTCTCTCTCGGGTCATGCAACAGCATAACACCTGCAAAAAGGTAAACAAAATAGCAAATAAAGCTATACTAAAAAGAAGAAATTAAATGGTGCAAATCTAAACTCAAAATAACCAATTGCTAATCCCCAGCAACGACACCAAAAACTTGTTGCATGATGTGATGTACTATGAATGATACGCAAACGGTGTAAGTATACACATTGAACAAGTAATAATAGTGATGAGTAAGATCGTCTCCACAAGGATTGGAGGTAAATTAAGTCTGGTTGATATGAGCAGATTAAAGAAATGCTGTAGCAAAAACTATAATAAGAACTGGATAAAAAGGTATGACTACGAATGTCCTCACACGTACAAAAACTCTCAAATGGGATGACAGGTCAGGTTTATCAAGGAATCCTATGCCTAGTTCTCATGAATGACTAACACTTTCCAGCTTATAAGATGCTACGGCAATACCTCTAGCAAGAAACTGACAACAAGAATGCTACGGCAAAACCTCTCAACGTGAACCCTATGAAGCTACTATCCTTGAAGTACTACTTCTTTTAGTCGTTGAAAGTTTATCCTTATCTCTAAGGTGAGTTAGGGTTTTTCCTCTCAGTATCAAACCCCATTGTCCACGTAGATCTAAGCTTAACTCTCTCGACCATTAAGCATCAAACAAAGGTAACGACTAACTCTCAAAAGCTCTTACAAACCCTAGTCAATAAAACAGTGAATAGAGCATATATGAAACTGGAAATAGCTAAAGCATCCATTCAAACAAGAAGCATAATCATCCACAATAAACCCAAGCCACTTAAAGTTAGTTCATGGCTGGGCAAATAACATCCAAATTCATCCATTTAAAACAACCCATTTCAAAATAAAAAATGTAAGAACAAAGAGCAACTAAGAGTAAAGAAAACTCCTAAGCTGCCTTGGACTGCTGTGAACCACCCGAAGCTTGCTGCTTCTCTCAAAGGCCAGCAAGATCGTCCCTTAGAGCTTCAACAATGGAGGACACCAAGACGAAGGAGAAGGAAAGCAACTGCCTTTTGCTTCTCTCTTTCTTACCTCACAAATACATTTTTTCAGCTCTCTTTTTAAATGTGGGTGTCCTATCCTTTATATAGTTGGGGCTCCTAAGGTTTTCTACCCTTAATTCCTTGTGTACCCTAGGGAAGATTCTCTTCACATGTGTGGCACAGCTAGCTGGTGGAATCACGTGTAGGGGCTGTAAAATATCTTATATCTTTGTCTTTTTGTGCGCCCAAAAATGTTGTAAACACCCCCTACATGGTCTAGGAAATAAACTGACTTAGGACGTGTTACCAAACAGACATACAAAGAATCTTGATAGATTTAATACGATCAACTGAACAAGCCTTCAAAAAACAGAGTGATTTAAAACTTTTCAAATTTTTCATTGATCTATCTTCAAACTCAATTTATAAATTATCACATTGTCATACAGCCAACAATATACTTCAACTACTAGTTCATAACATGCTTTTATAATCAATCATATAGGAATATTTATCCTTCGAATACATAGTTAATTTCCAGATTGGTTACAAGCTTGAATGCCATTACCTGATTAAGTCTTAAGCTTAAAACTTTGTAGGAATCCAGTTCTTTTACAAGTTCAAATAAGGCAAGAAAGAATGACTTAAACATATGCACACTAACAAGCCTTTCATGCTCATGAAACACAATTATAGCATGTATTTTAAGCTTAATAAAGAACCAAAGGTCACAACTTAATCACAATTCTATATGAACCAAGCATATCAAAGGTTCTATTCGTATAGAAACATAAACAACTATCATAAGATCATGATGAGCATTTAAACACATGTAAAAGGACTCATTTAAACTACATAGCCATTTCAAATCCAACGTTTAATTAAACTATAGACAATATTACAATTTAATATCGAAATTCTATAGGCTCAATTTTAAAGATTTAAAACTAACTAATATTTAAACTATTCATCTTAATTTTGTTAGATTATCCGGTAGAGTTAGAGTCCTTATGTAAATAGTAGTTTAAATTAAAGTTTAAAGATAGAGTTAGAGTCCGTATGTAAATAGTAGTTTAAATTAAAGTTTACTTCCTAAAAGATAGTGTTAGATGTCTTGTGTACTTAGGACTCCTAATTGTAACTAAAGTCTAATACTTGAGTCTATAAATTCACTGTAAAGGGATGTAATTTTTCGAAAATATTCAATAACAGAAAATCAATTCTGTTTTCTTCTTCTTTTCTGCAGAAACTTAAATTCTGCTTTATTTTTATGCATTAATTAGTTTTTCCTAAAGCTAGAAAATTGCTTTTCTACATGGTATCAGTCTAACATCGATCCTAGCTAGAATTCTTAATGGGATCCCCTTCGACAACCATTGAGATGCTGTCCATAGCAGAGCAGGCTACTGGATTGGAGTTTTTTCCAGAAATTTCAGGTTCGACAGTAACCTGTGAAGCAGATTTAGCCCTCGTGGAGGATAAAAGCATACAGAATACTTGTTCTCCTACTGCACTTTTTTCTACCAAAGGTGCATCTGTGACTCTGGAGCATCTGATCACATGACTGGTAACAGAGAATTATTCCTTAATTTTTCAGATTTATCTTCTACAAGTTCTATTAAAACAGCCGATGGCTTTTTCTCTCCTATCAAAGGAAGTGGCTCAGTCCTCATTAATGATAATTTGTTGCTTGAAGATGTTTTGTTTGTGCCTAATCTCGCCTGCAATCTCCTCTCTGTTAGTAAACTCTCCAAGAATTTGAAGTGTTCATTACAGTTTACTGAATCTAGCTGTTTTTTACAGGCAATGAATTCGAGGAATATGCTTGGCACTACTAGCTTGCAAAATGGTCTCTATGTCCTCGGAAATCAACCATCTACCCTACCAAATACTTCTTGCTCTTTGACTTATTTAGGGCAAATTGATAATATAATGTTATGGCATTTTAGGTTAGGGCATCCTAATTTTTATTATCTTGCTAAATTATTCCCTGAATTGTTTGTTAATAGAAAACCAAGTTCTTTTAAATGCCATATATGTCCTCTCGCTAAACAGACAAAAGCATCCTATTTACCATCTTCCTACAAACCTTTCCAACCTTTTTCATTAATTCATAGTGATGTATGGGGTCCTTCTCGAGTGAAGAATGTAACTGGTAGTAGGTGGTTTGTCACTTTTATTGATGATCATAGTAGAACAACTTGGGCATATTTGTTAAGGGATAAATCTGAAGTAGCCTCTGTTTTTGAGAAATTTTACAATATGGTTGAAACCCAATTTGGAAGTAAAATTCAGATCTTCAAATCTGATAATGGGAGTGAATATTTTACCAAGTCCTTGGGGGAATTTTTTAACAAAAAAGGGATTGTTCAACTTAGCACTTGTGTGGATACACCACAACAAAATGGGGTTGCAGAAAGGAAAAATAGGCATTTGTTGGAGGTTACTAGGTCTTTGATGTTCACTAGTAATATTCCTAAGTATTTGTGGGGTGAGGCTTTGTTAACTACAACCTATCTCATTAATCAAATGCCCAATAAGGTTTTGCAATATAGAACACCTAGAAATGTTTTTTTGGAGAGTTACCCCAATTTTAAACCTCTGTCCTCTATTCTCCCTTTCAAAGTTTTGGTTGCACTGTATTTGTGAAAGATTATGTTCCCTCTAGGTCCAAACATGACCCTAGATCCTTGAAGTGTGTCTTGGTCGGGTATTATTCACTTAAGAAGGGCTACAAATGTTATCATCCTCCTTCTCAGAAATTTTTTACTTCCTTGGATCTCACATTTTTTGAACAGGAACCTTATTTCCCTGTGGCTGCAAATCAGAGGAGAATTGTGATGTTTTCCAGCCTCCTACCAATCAGGTTTATCATTCTTTACCTCTAGAGTTATTACCTACTAATAATCCTTTGTTATTTGAACCTCATACTCCTTTAAACCCTTCTACTTCTTCACCTATTATTACACCTACTGCTTCCCATCCTTCACCTATTGTTACAACTACTCAGAATTCACCCAAACCTTCCTCACAAACCCCTCAGCCTCCTAAGCAATTGAAAGTTTATACCAGAAAACAAAAAACTATTCCAAAGTCTGTTTTGCAATCTTACACTTGCCGAGAATTGGACTTGAATTCAGTTGCCAATGAAAATGATGGAGGTAATGTTCTAGCCGAGATTCCCTCTCATTTACTTGAATTTGATTATTTGCCTATTGCTAAAAGAAAAGGGGTAAGACAATGTACAAAACACCCCATTCAGAGGTATGTTGCTTATGGTAATCTAATGCCACCATTTAAGGCTTTTACAACTTGCTTAGATAAAGAACAGATACCTAACACTGTTGAGGAGGCTGTAAAAGATTCTAAGTGGAGAAGGGCTGTTAAAGAGGAGATTGAAGCACTTGAAAAGAATGATACTTGGACCATTACAGATCTTCCGCAAGGCAAGAAACCAGTCGGATGCAAATGGGTGTTCTCCATAAAATACAACTCTGATGGCAGTATACAGAGGTATAAAGCAAGGTTGGTGGCCAAGGGTTTTACTCAAACCTATGGAATTGATTATAACGAGACCTTTGCTCCTATAGCTAAGCTAAATACAGTTAGAGTTCTCTTAAGCTTGGCTGTAAACAAGGACTGGAAGCTTCATCAACTTGACATTAAGAATGCCTTTCTTAATGGAAAATTGGAAGAAGAAGTGTACATGAGAGTGCCTTCGGGCTTGAAGTCAGTAAAAGGAGATCAAAAACTTTGCAGACTTAATAAATCCATCTATGGTTTGAAGCAGTCACCTAGAGCCTAGTTTGGCAGATTCACCAAGGTGATTCTAGAAAATGGATACAAACAATCCTTGGCAGATCACACTCTCTTCATTAAGGTAACCTCTAGCAATAAAAGGGTTATTTTAATAGTATATGTGGATGACATTATTCTGACAGGTGATGATGATGAAGAGATAAATCACTTGAAAGGGTTGTTAAATACACAGTTTGAAACAAAAGACCTAGGAAAGCTCAGATACTTTCTAGGCATGGAGGTTGCTAGGTCGAGCAAAGGTCTGGTGATAAACTAGAGAAAATATGTTCTTGATCTACTTAATGAAGCATGAATGTTGGGATGCAAACTAGTTGATACTCCCATGGAAGCAAGCTTAAAATTCAATAGAGAGGACACAAGCCCTAAAGCTGATAAGGGTAAATTTCAGAGGTTAGTGGGAAAATTGATTTATTTGTCATTAACCAGATCAGACATTGCTTTTCCAGTTAATATTATCAGTCAACACATGACTGATCCAAGGGAAGATCACATGGAAGCTACAATTAAAATTTTGAGATACTTGAAAGGGACACCAGGGCATGGATTGCTATTTAAAAGACTCAAGAAAGGACTGTTCAGATTTATTCAGATTCAAGTTGGGCAAGCGAACTGACAGAAAGGAGATCAACTAGTGGTTACTGCTCATTTGTTTGGGGAAATCTAGTGACCTGGAGGAGTAAGAAACAAACATTTGTATCTAGAAGCAGTGCTGAAGCAGAATATAGGGCTTTATCATTGGGAATGTGTGAAGGAATTTGGTTGTTAAAGCTATTGAAGGAGCTAAATGTGAACCAAGAGGAGAAGTTTGAGATTTTTTGTGACAATCAGTCCACCATACAATTTGCTCGAAATCCAGTCCACCATGATAAGACTAAACATGTGGAGATTGACATGCATTTTATCTTAGGAAAGATTACTAGTGGGACAACTTCTTTATCTTATGTTCCTACAGAAGAACAAGTGGCAGATGTACTTACAAAAGCACTACCAAAAGCTTCTTTCGACAAGTTTCTATTCAAGTTGGGATTATACAATGTATATTCTCCAACTTGAGGGGGAGTGTTAGATTATCTGATAGAGTTAGAGTCCTTATGTAAATAGTAGTTTAAATTAAAGTTTAAAGATAGAGTTAGAGTTCGTATGTAAATAGTAGTTTAAATTAAAGTTTACTTCCTAAAAGATAGTGTTAGATGTCTTGTGTACTTAGGACTCCTAATTGTAACTAAAGTCTAATACTTGAGTCTATAAATTCACTGTAAAGGGATGTAATTTTTCGAAAATATTCAATAACAGAAAATCAATTCCGTTTTCTTCTTCTTTTCTGCAGAAACTTAAATTCTGCTTTATTTTTATGCGTTAATTAGTTTTTCCTAAAGCTAGAAAATTGCTTTTCTACAAATTCCAAGCTTATTTTCATAACAATATCATATGTGAGTTCATAATCGCATCATCCCTTTAATTCATAAGACTAACTACCAAGTATTCGAGTTACTTCATCTTATTTAGATCTAGCACATAATACATGTTACGTCTACGCATTCATGCTCGCACATCACGAGATGATCTATCTGCTTAAGCCCTTCTATATATATATAATCTACTATATCAACCTCATAACCACTATGATGATTCCAAAACAAGCATCCATATAACAAATAAATGGCACATCACAAATAGCGATAACTACTTAAGGAAACTTATACATATATAAGATCAAATAATTATTAGAATGCATTATGCATAACTAACAATTATGTGCCACCATCTAGGAGTACTTAAGAAGTTACATAGCATACTTCTTGACACTTGTGATCCATCCGAGCTCGATAAATAATCAGAAGCAGAATAAGCTAACGCTCAGTGAGGTAGTACTAAAATCCGAAAACAATATAATAGACCTTATATAATCTATTCCTATTATTTCACCAAAGCTGACCAAGGTTCAAGTGAGTACCAAAGAATTGAATAGCCACACATTAGTCACAAGGTTTCAATCAAAGCTTTTCAAAATACTTTATCATAGTAGTTCATAAACATATAATACTTATTATTTAAAATATCTTATAAGTCATGAAGCATAACATATTATATTTGTGAATCTTCTTATCTCACGAGGCATTAGGTGCATCATGTCAAGCCCGTAGATTTCTTAATACGCAAGGCAGCAGACAATGCATGTCATATCCACATATTCCTTTCATGCAAGGCAATAAACATATCATATTAATTCATAGGTTTCTTAATATGCAAGGCATTAAGAAAGACATGTCATAACCACAGATTCTTGTCAGGCTAGGTGTTGTGCGTAATAAGTGCTACGCAATTGTGCAAGTATACACGTCGCAAGTAATAAAGTGATATGATAAGTATCGAGTATCATCTCCACAGGGATTGGTTTGGGCCATTTTGTCTTAGTTATCACACTGTAAAAGTAAAAACACAATTGATAATTATAGGAGTTCTAACTAACGAATAAAATAAAAGAGCAAGTAAATAAAATAAAGATGTAATCAAATAAGAGGGAATAGGCCAGGTTATCGTGAGTTAAGGTGTGATAGCCGATTGGATCGTCTTGGTGATTGAGTAGCAGCCGGATTGCCAGGGCAATTCTGTTATGATTGCCTAGTCGATTGCCAGGGCAATTTGGTTGCAATTTCCTAGTTGATTGCCAGGGCACTTCTGCCATGTTTCCTGGTCGGTTGCCAGGGCAATTCCCCCTCGTTGTCTGATCAGATTGCCTGGCAATGCTTCCGCGATTGCCTGGGCAATTGAGCATTCACTTCTAAAGTTTGGCGAAGCGTTCTTCAATGGTTTCTTCTTATCCCTAAGTCAAAACTCTAGCTATTTGTGCATGCCTTGATAATACATCCCTGCGTGAATCAAGGGTGAACAACAACCAATCTTGCACTCCTCTTAGCCGTTGAAATCCTAAACTTATTCCTAAGCCGGATTAGTCTTCACCATCAATTGACTGAATAAAGACCATGCTCATTCGTTTCTTGAATCTAACTCTCCCGATATTAGATAAATAGATGAAGTTACGAGATCCTCTCCCAATATTGAGAACCAAGAATGAACAAACTTTGAAAATTGAATTGCAACTCAAAAACCTAAACAAAATCCAATTGTTTTTCACAACAACAAAACACAATAACCCCAACCAATCAAGTTAGTTCATGGTTGGGTTTAAAAGATATACAAAGAATAATCCCCAAACCATGAATCTAATGGAAGCAAAGAAGAAGTAGAAGAAATCGATCAGCCCTCTTTGGAAAACCTCTCAATCGAACTCTCCCTCCAAGCTTCCTCCCTTGTCGAAATCTATCATTTCTTCCGTCTTTGGAGTTGTCAAAAATCCTCTCTTCTTGCTCAACTCTCTTTGACGGCTTGGTCCTTTAAATAGGAGATGGCTAGGTCAAAATCCTTCTTTAGGAGGAAGTTAAGTTGGAATTAAATTATCTATAAAGAATATAATTCTTTATTATATTTAAATTCCTTCTAGTACTTCTTCTATCTTCTTGGGATTTAATTTCTCTTTAACCTCTTCATGGAAATTAAACTCCTTTGGGATTTAACTTTGCTCGGCATCTCCTTCAAGCATTGCCCTGGCAACTAGCTCGGCATCTCCTTCAAGCATTGCCCTGGCAACTAGCTCGGCATCTCCTTCATGCACTGCCCTGGCAACTGGTTCTAGCCTTGTTTAGGCAAGTGATTCTGCACACACACAAAAACACACCAAAGCAGCATCTTTTTCCACAAAAATCACCAAGTTATGTAATCAAGCTCAACGGTGGAAGAAACATGAATTAATGCATGAATGACTAATTATGCAACTAATATGAGCTTAAGTCTAACGATAATATGAGTAAAAATGGTAATAAAAATAGTACTTTTGAACACTTATCACTCCCCAAACTCGAACTATTTCTTGTCCTCAAGCAATGCAAACTAACAATTACCTGCCAAGACTTTAATCATCACAGACATGCTTCAAACTTGAATTCAAACCTCATAACCGTGGCACAAAGTATGATCACCTTTTAATTTTTTGGATAGCACAAAAATTACCCGGAATCGAACTGTAATGCTTGTGACAATGTGTGTGCGTAGTTGTGTACAAGTTGATTTTCAAGATTCTATGTGAACAATAGGCTTTTATCAATTTAATTACCTGGGCATTTATTTTTATTTTCACTAGAGCTAATTTCGGGCACCTCTAGCAAAGTAAGCAATTTCTCATTTTATTTTAGTCGACTAGAGCCAATTTCGGGCACCTCTAGCAATTCTTTAATGTGCATTAACTACTAGAGCCAGTTTCGGGCACCTCTAGCAAGAAAATGCATTTACTACTAGAGCCAGTTTCGGGCACCTCTAGCAACTTTAATTTTCAATTTTAAATTTACCCAAATTTTAAGCAACCTAAGTTCACTAAATTTCTTTCAATCAAAAAGCCACAACCGTGTAAAAAAAATTCAGCATCATAGTAAAATTCTAAGTTCTTTTCATGCAATCCTAAAATTAAAGGTTCTTTCAATTAAGTGCAGTGGCAAAAATTCATCATTGGATATTCAACAAGTCTTAAGCAATTAAATCCAATTAAAGGAATGGCAAGTAACATATGCAACCTATATGTGATTGCTAAAGATGAATGCAACTAAACATGAAGCTAACTAGAAACCAACACCAAAAACTTGTTGCGCGTAATAAGTGTTACGCAATTGTGCAAGTATACACGTCACAAGTAATAAAGTGATATGATAAGTATCGAGTATCGTCTCCATAGGGATTGGTTTGGGCCACTTTGTCTTAGTCATCGCATTGTAAAAGTAAAAATACAATTGATAATTATAGGAGTTCTAACTAACGAATAAAATAAAAGAGCAAGTAAATAAAATAAAGATGTAATCAAATAAGAGGGAATAGGCCAGTTTATCGTGAGTTGAGGTGTGATAGCCGATTGGATAATCTTGGTGATTGAGTAGCAGCCTAATTGCCAGGGCAATTCAGTTATGATTGCCTAGTCGATTGCCAGGGCAATTCTATTATGATTGCCTAGTCGATTGCCAGGGCAATTTGGTTGCAATTGCCTGGTTGATTGCCAGGGCAATTCTACTGTGTTGCCTGGTCGGTTGCCAGGGCAATTCCCCCTCGTTGTCTGATCAGATTGCCTGGGCAATGATCCCGTAATTGCCTGGGCAATTAAGGATAGGTCGATTGCCTGAGCAATTGAGCATTCACTTCCAAAGTTCAGCGAAGCATTCTTCAATAGTTTCTTCTTATCCCTAAGTCGAAACTCTAAATATTTGTGAATGCCTTGATAATACATCCCTGCGTGAATCAAGGGTGAACAACAACCAATCTTGCGCTCCTCTTAGCCATTGAAATTCTAAACTTATTCCTAAGCCGAATTAGTCTTCACCATCAATTGATTGAATAAAGACCATGCTCATTCGTTTCTTGAATCTAACTCTCCCGATATTAGATAAATAGATGAAGTTACGAGATCTTCTCCCAATTAACTCGCAAACAAGATTGAGAACCAAGAATGAACAAACTTTGAAAATTGAATTGCAACTCAAAAACCTAAACAAAATCCAATTGTTTTTCACAACAACAAAACACAATAACCCCAACCAATCAAGTTAGTTCATGGTTGGGTTCAAAAGATATACAAAGAATAATCCCCAAACCATGAATCTAATGGAAGCAAAGAAGAAGAAGAAGAAATCGATCAGCCCTCTTTGGAAAACCTCTCAATCGAACTCTCCCTCCAAGCTTTCTCCCTTGTCAAAATCTCTCCCTTCTTCCCCCTTTGGAGTTGTTGAAAATTCTCTCTTCTTGCTCAACTCTCTTTCATGGCTTGGTCCTTTAAATAGGAGATGGCTAGGTCTAAATCCTTCTTGAGGAGGAAGTTAAGTTGGAATTAAATTATCTTTAAAGAATATAATTCTTTATTATATTTAAATTCCTTCTAGAACTTCTCCTATCTTCTTGGGATTTAATTTCTCTTTAACCTCTTCTTGGAAATCAAACTCCTTTGGGATTTAACTTTGCTCCACGTCATCTTGGGTTTATCTAGTCATCAATTTCGACTACCATATCATCTTATTCCTTGTCGAAAATTTCCTTGGCAACTAGCTCGGCATCTCCTTCAAGCATTGCCCTGGCAACTAGCTCGGCATCTCCTCCATGCACTGCCCTGGCAACTGGTTCTAGCCTTGTTTAGGCAAGTGATTCTGTACACACACAAAAACACACCAAAGCAGCATCTTTTTCCACAAAAATCACCAAGTTATGTAATCAAGCTCAACGGTGGAAATAAACATGAATTAATGCATGAATGACTAATTATGCAACTAATATGAGCTTAAGTCTAACAATAATATGAGTAAAAAGGGTAATAAAAATAGTACTTTTGAACACTTATCACACCCTCAAACTCGAACTATTGCTTGTCCTCAAGCAATGCAAACTAACAATTACCTGCCAAGACTTTAATCATCAAAGACATGCTTCAAACTTGAATTCAAACCTCGGAACCGTGGCACAAAGTATGATCACCTTTTAATTTTTCAGATAGCACAAAAATTACCCGAAAGCGAACTATAATGCTTGTGACAATATGTGTGCATAGTTGTGTACAAGTTGATTTTCAAGATTCTATGTGAACAATAGGCTTTTATCAATTTAATTACCGGGGTATTTATTTTTATTTTCACTAGAGCCAATTTCGGGCAACTCTAGCAAAGTAAGCAATTTCTCATTTTATTTTAGTCGACTAGAGCCAATTTCGGGCACCTCTAGCGATTCTTTAATGTGCATTAACTACTAGAGTCAGTTTCGGGCACCTCTATCAAGAAAATGCATTTACTACTGGAGCCAGTTTCGGGCACCTCTAGCAAGAATTTAACTTTTAATTTTCAATTTTAAATTTACCCAAATTTTAAGCAACCTAAGTTCGCTAAGTTTCTTTCAATCAACAAGCCATAACCGTGTAAAACAAATTCAGTATCATAGTAAAATTCTAAGTTCTTTTCATGCAATCCTAAAATTAAAGGTTCATTCAATTAAGTGCAGTGGCAAAAATTCATCATTGGATATTCAACAAGTCTTAAGCAATTAAATCCAATTAAAGTCATGGAAAGTAACATATGCAACCTATATGTGTTTGCTAAAGATGAATGCAACTAAACATGAAGCTAACTAGAAACCAACACCCCCCCAAACTCGAGAGAAGCATTGTCCTAAATGCATGAAAAAGTGAAACAAAATTTAAAAGAAACTAAATGAAATGAGTTAGTCGGAGAGGTCGTCACCTCGAGTGATAAGTTTCCTTCGTGTTGTTTGCTTGATTCATTTTCGGTCGGTGGTTGAATGCTTGTGGCTGGTACCACGTGAATAGGATTGCTTTGATTTGATCTATGTTTGGGCATCAGAAGTTGCCGAAGCCATTGTTGTTGCCTGGGCATTCTCTGTTGTGGTTGTTATGGAAAGTAGTCGGCTGTGAATTTCCTTAGCATGGTGGTTGTGAGTCTTGTTGTGGAAAAGAAAAGAAAACAAAGAATACCTGGAAACTAAAGATAATGAAGAAAAATAAAATATCTTCTAAAAATTCCAAAAATAAATAAAGAGAAAAAAATAACCGAAATTAATAGAAAAAGAATAGTTCAGAAAAAAATAAAAAGAAAAAGAAAATATCGAAAGGAGAGCATGCTTATGCATCTCCTAAGGTGTCAACTTCTTTGTTACCTTCTACATGGGCACCGTTGTAGTGCTTCAATCTTTGTCCGTTAACTTTGAATTCATGTTCGTCGGTAATGGACTTGATTTTCATGGCACCATGGGAGAATGGTTTGACAACTTCGAATGGTCTCGACCATCTTGATTTTAGTTTTCCCGAGAAAAGTTTTAGCCGAAAATTGAATAAGAGAACTAGTTGCCCTGGCATGAATTGTCACGGCAATAGTTTCTTGTCATGCCATTGCTTTGTTTTCTCCTTGTAGATTCGTGCATTATTATATGCGAGTGCACGAAATTCTTCTATCTCATTGAGGTCCAACAAACGCTTTTGTCCGGCACTTTCCCAATCCATATTCACGGTATTGATTACCCAATATGCCTTGTGTTCGATTTCCACCGGTAGATGGCATGTTTTGCCATAGACAAGTCGGAAGGGGGCATACCTAAGGGTGTTTTGAATGCAGTGCGATATGCCCAAAGTGCGTCATCTAGTCTTACTGACCAATCCTTCCTAGAGGGATTTACAACTTTCTCGAGTATACCCTTTAATTCCCGGTTGGAAATTTCTGCTTGCCCATTGGTTTGTGGGTGATATTGCTCGTCCTATGGAAACTATCACATTGCTTGTAAACCTCTTGGGCATCTTTGTACAGTGTTGGCCAATACAAACCGGATTACAAAAATTTGGCCGCGATATGAGTTCCTCCAAAATGTCCTCCATAGGGTGAAGAATGGCATTATCGGAGTACATTTTGCTGCTCTTCTTTAGGGACACATCGACGTATGACCTGATCTGCATATTGTTTAAACAAAAGAGGCTCGTCCCAAAAGTAATGCTTAGCATCATGGCGGAACCTCTTATTCTCTTGGTGAGTAAGGCCATAAGGTAAAATACCGCAAACAAGGAAATTAACTAAATCTGAATACCAGGGTATTCCGAGGCATGTGCTACCGTGGTGACTACTCCCATGGTTGCCAAGGCGTGCGCATCTAGAGTTGTCGCAGCATGCGCATCCATGGTTGCCGAGGCGTGCGCGTCAAGAGCTGCTGCGGCATTGAGGGTTGCCGAGGCATGCGTATCCATGGTTGTCGAGGCGTGCACGTCAAGAGCTGCTACGGCATCGAGGGTTACTGAGGCATGCACATCCATGGTTGTCGAGGCGTGCACGTCTATGGTTGTTGAGGCAACTAAAAGTTGCTCATCCGGGAATGCATCGCATATCTCTAAATTCGCGTCCTCCTCCCTGTGCGTTGGCCTAGGACTGCTCCTACCGCGAAATAACTTGTATCACACATGAGCTCAAAAGGTAGCGTCGAATATGGTGGAACGACAATGGGTGTCGAGGCAAGCTTTTCCTTTAGGGTTTTGAATGCTTGGGCGTAAGAATCATCAAAATTAAAGACTTTATCCTGTTCGAGCAAATTGCACAAGGGTTTAGTAATTTTAGAAAAATTATGAATGAAACTCCTGTAAAAACCTACATGTCCAAGAATGTTTTGAATTCCTTTAATCGAACTTGGTGGGGGTAATCTCTCGATCACATCCACCTTGGCTTTGTCTACTTTAATTCCCTTGGATGAAATCTTGTGGTCGAGCACTATTCCTTCATCTACCATAAGATGGCACTTCTCCCAATAAAGGATTAAATCGGTTTCTTCACATCTTGCCAACACCTTCTCTAAATTGTCGAGGCAACTGTCGAAGTCATTACCAAAAACAGAAAAAATTATCTATGAAGATCTCAAGGAAGTCTTCGACCATGTCTGAAAAGAGTAACATCATGCACCTTCTAATGTTACTGCATATCTGAGAAAACTTGAGGAGATTCGTTTCCAATACTTCTTACAGTCCATTCGCACCCTCCATCGGGTGACAATATTGCCCAAAAAGAGTTTGGCCAATGTGCTTGCCACTACTCCCTTTTGCATTACCATGGTGGATGTGTCTTTCTTTTGTGTTCCCTTGTAGTCCATGCACATCTTCCACCTTGCTACTGTTCTTGAAGGCATGGATATATTATTAGGAAAAATTATATCAACATCCAACCATTTAATTACCTCATTCTCGTCGGGCTCCATCATGGTTGGATGTAGCCTTCGTTGTCGTGGCAATTGCTGCTCTAGCCAATTGTCGTGGCAATCAGTTACCAAAATTTGTTGTAAGTGAAAGGAAGAACCAATTTTTTGAAAAGCTTTATGAATCCAAACACCTTTTTCTTTTGACCTCTCAAACATCTCTATCAGTAGAGATTTCGATGGCTTCAAATCTACCAACATCGATTTCTCAAGACATACATGCAATGGACGTGGTGAGTTTTTAAAGAATTTAAAAGGTTCAACCATTACCTGCTCATATTCCATTGGCAAAGTATTATCATCTCGTTGATCTTGCATGTGGTCGTGTAATTGTCGTGGCAATTGTAGATGAGAGCAATCTACAGATTCCTGCTTCAACATCAACGTTGTAACCTTCTGGGCATCAGGTTCCTCTGAATTTGCTGTAGTATTGTTGTTCTCAGCTTCATTGAGTGCTGTCACAACATTGCTCTGCTCAGGCTCCTCAATCATTGCCGAGGCAATTTGTTGCTCAGGCTCATCATGTGTTGGGCAGTCTCTCTCATTGGCATCCTCTTGACTTAGAGGTTCTAGTTGTTCCCCACACATCATGGACCTCTCTTTGCATTGCTCCTTATCCTCTTTCCTTGGGACTTCAGTATCCCCAGGAATGGATTGTTGGTGCATGTTATCCAAGGCATATGTGGATCTCCTCAATTGATCTTCTGAATCCCCTAAGGTTACATCCCACTGAGCTATCCTTGTATCCATGGACTTTGATAGCTCTCAAATCTCTTCAATTGATCCATCAAGTCTAGCCAAGGAAGCTAGCAACGTTTCCTCCAAGGAATTTGAATGATCTTGAAAAGGACTATATTCTCATGGTATATCTATTGTTACAGCAAAATTATCATGGTAAAAAAAATTTGAGCTTTTTGATCATACATGAAGGATTTTACTATTGGTTCCATCTATGGTCCTCCATGTAGCCATATGCATTGAAAATGTGAGGACAATTTTCAAACACATGATGTTCTCCACACATAGCACAAGGGTTTTCCATGGATAGGCTCTTTGGGCTTTTCTCGGTTGGTATAGGTAATCATCGAAGGGTGTAAGAAATTCTTGAGTGGATTGATTCCTATCTTCCATCATCAACTCTCAAATAGATCGACTTTTATTTCCCGACATGTTGATATCCCTTAACTTGTAGCGCACCTGAATTTTTTTTATAAAACAAACAAGAAGAAAAGTTAGTAAAACTAAGAAAAAAATGCAATAACAAAAACAACTAACACCAATTGCCAATCCCCGACAACGGCGCCAAAAACTTGTTGCGCGTAATAAGTGTTACGCAATTGTGCAAGTATACACGTCGCAAGTAATAAAGTGATATGATAAGTATCGAGTATCGTCTCCACAGGGATTGGTTTGGGCCACTTTGTCTTAGTTATCGCACTATAAAAGTAAAAACACAATTGATAATTATAGGAGTTCTAACTAATGAATAAAATAAAAGAGCAAGTAAATAAAATAAAGATGTAATCAAATAAGAGGGAATAGGCCAGGTTATCGTGAGTTGAGGTGTGATAGCCGATTGGATCGTCTTGGTGATTGAGTAGCAGTCGGATTGCCAGGGCAATTCTGTTATGATTGCCTAGTCGATTGCTAGGGAAATTTGGTTGCAATTGCCTGGTTTATTTCCAGGGAAATTCTGCCGTGTTGCCTGGTCGGTTGCCAGGGCAATTCCCCCTCGTTATCTGATTAGATTTCCTAGGCAATGCTCCCGCGATTGCCTGGGCAATTAAGGATGGGTCGATTGCCTGGGCAATTGAGCATTCACATCCAAAGTTTGGCGAAACATTCTTCAATGGTTTCTTCTTATCCCTAAGTCTAAACTCTAGCTATTTGTGCATGCCTTGATAATACATCCCTGCGTGAATCAAGGGTGAACAACAACCAATCTTGCGCTCCTCTTAGCCGTTGAAATCCTAAACTTATTCCTAAGCCAGATTAGTCTTCACCATCAATTGATTGAATAAAGACCATGCTCATTCATTTCTTGAATCTAACTCTCCCGATATTAGATAAATAGATGAAGTTACGAGATCCTCTCCCAATTCACTCACAAACAAGATTGAGAACCAAGAATGAACAAACTTTGAAAATTGAATTACAACTCAAAAACCTAAACAAAATCCAATTGTTTTTCACAACAACAAAACACAATAATCCCAACCAATCAAGTTAGTTCATGGTTGGGTTCAAAAGATATACAAAGAATAATCCCCAAACCATGAATCTAATGGAAGCAAAGAAGAAGAAATCGATCAGCCCTCTTTGGAAAACCTCTTCATGGAAATCAAACACCTTTGGGATTTAACTTTTTTCCACATCATCTTGGGCTTATCTAGTCATCAATTTCGACTACCATATCATCTTATTCCTTGTCGAAAATTGCCTTGGCAACTAGCTCGTCATCTCCTTCAAGCATTGCCCTGGCAACTAGCTCGGCATCTCCTTCATGCACTGCCCTAGCAACTGGTTCTAGCCTTGTTTAGGAAAGTGATTCTGCACACACACAAAAACACAACAAAGTAGCATCTTTTTCCACAAAAATCACCAAGTTATGTAATCAAGCTCAACGGTGAAAAGAAACATGAATTAATACATGAATTACTAATTATGCAAGTAATATGAGCTTAAGTTTAACAATAATATGAGTAAAAAGGGTAATAAAAATAGTACTTTTCAACACTTATCACTAGGCATTAAACATATCATATTAATTCATAGGTTTTTCAATGTGCAAGGCATTAAGCAATACATGTCATAACCACATATTCTTGTCACGCAAGGCATTAAACATATCATATTAATTCATAGGTTTCTTAATATGCAAGGCATTAAGCAAGACAAGTCATAACCATAGATCCTTGTCATGCAAGGCATTAAACATATCATAATTCATAGTTTTCTTAATATGCAAGGCATTAAGCAAAACATGTCATAACCACAGATTCTTGTCACGCAAGGCATTAGGCAATACTTATTACAATCAAAGCATATCATAACAATACATATCATAGTCACAACACTTTATAAACAAAGTATATCATAGTCATTATTTATTTGTCATATAAGTTATCATGGTAATTCTTTAGGTTATTAAGAAATTTCATTATTTCGTTTTTAACATAGCCTTGTGAATCAAGGAATAGCCTAAGTACACAAATCCCCAACCAACTGTCGCCAAATAAAATGGTAATTGTAGTACCAGTCAATCCCTCCTGCTGTCGCCAAGTGATCACAACACTTCCCTCCTACTGTTGCCAAATAAGGACAGTAGTCCAGGACCGTAGTCCACCCTAAACATGAGCTCTATGGACTCTATGGCATGCCAACTGTACCTAAGACTGACTTGAGACCAAGGCTTTTCACAAGTTTTTATCTTATCATAAACAAGATTGAGCTTAGCTCCATACTCATGTAATCATGTTACATTCTTATCATAGCAGAAACAAAATGAGCATGGCTGCTTATCAGAATATCAGACAACGTATCTTATACAAATCAAGTATGAGCATAGTCCAACGTATCTTGAACAAAACAAGCCTTATTTCTTCATACAAAGTCATGGATTGAATTAATATACTTATAGCATAATTTAGATCACACCACGTCAAGCATGTACTCAAATCATGCATTTCTCTGCACATCATTCCTTATAATCGAATGATTCATAGCAAAATCACTATCATTTATGCACAAGTAGGTGTAACTTACATTTTAAGCATACCCTAATGATCAAGTGAATATATCATGTGTATTTATTTCTTTGCAATCATGAATTTATTATAGGTCATATTAAATACATGTTCAATCCATTCATAATTCTAATTTCGCAATCAAGCTCATAATTAAATGTTAACTTAGCTTTGGTTTACTTATCAAGCAAATAAAATCATACAATAGAATTCATATCAACCATAACCTCAAACACAAATTAAGCAACATATCTTATTCATGTTAAGTTGAGCATAGCTCCACATATTTTTTTCACATAAATATGTTTCATAACAAAATATATTGAACATGTTCAATCATATCTATATGTACAGCTTCCAAAACATAGATTATATTTTACCCCATTTAACATATCATACGATACTTCATAATAAGGTACTCACCTCGACCTCCAAGCCAATTATCCAGTATAACATAGCTCTAACAAACAAAATCAATGTAAGTAATTTAACAAAGGGTGCTCGGGAAAGTTACAAACTTGTCCCGAGACTTTAAACTACACTCATCGTTTGCTCCAAGCCATGTTTGTTCCCGAAGCACCCTTGGTCTAAATGTAAATGTATTATGCGTTAGAACAATTCCTAACAACCATCCATTAGTAAACTACTCAATTTCTCATGTGTCCAAATAATTTCACACAAAACAGTCCACTCAAGGTTCTTAAGTATGCAAAACACTTTCAAATTTCATAAGTACACAATTACATGTGTAAAACAGTCCCAGTTACTTTTCTACATAACCAGAACAGTCCATTCTCTTATCATACACACTTATATACATCAAACAGTCTTTAATATGTTTATATGCACTCAAAACAGCCCATACACTTTGCATACATGCTTATATATGTCAAAACAGTCCTTAATATGTTCATGTGCATTCAAAATAGTCAAATGCTCATATACACACATATATATACCCAAAATAACATACTACATATTCATGTATACACAAAATAGGGTAATTATACTCTTATACACATTTGCACACTAAAGCAGTCCAATATAACTACAAAGAAATCTTTAAAACAGTCTCATAATAGCCCCTTTTTACTGAATTTCTAAAAAAATCCAATATATACTTTTACATGTACAAACAATCCAAAAAATACATATGTATACTTACATACACTCAAAACAGTCCCATTTTTAAGTATAAAACAGCCCCTCAATCGCTTTACAAAATAGCCCTTTAATTTAGTTTATAAAATAGTCCAATATAGTCACAACACAGTCCTTAAAACTATGTTTGTAAAACAGCCCCTATACATTTTATTTCGAAGAAATCCCCATTTTAAATCACCAAATCAATCCCTATAAGTTTGCAAAACAACCCCTATTTTTAAGTTTACAAAAACAATCCATTTAATTATAAAACAACCCATTTTGTCTTGCAAAACAACCCTTGGTTCAACTTTATAAATCTGCCCATACTCTCGTTTATCAAAATAGTCCAAAACAATTCATTCAATTTATAAAACAGTCCAAATACATATGTATACATATATATGCACAAAACAGTCTAGCATATATTCATTTTATCAAAACTGCTCCTATTTGAATACTAGCAAGCAATGTTACCGAATTCAAGTTGTAGCATCACTTACACAGCAAACAAAGGTCCATTTAAATATTCAATCTTTCACAACAAAATAGAACTCGTCTCCAGGAAATTTAGCATTTTAACCATATTACCATTCCCACATAAAGCATGACAATTCAATACATACACAATTCAAATGATCTAGAGAAGATTCCTAGCATGAATTTAAATTTTTCTGACAACCTTGTTAACACATATCACATGAAGATCTCCTAGTCAAATTTTCAAATTTAAGCTTGGATTTAAGAAAGGAAGGTATTTCCTCACCTCCTTCCTCAAGTACTCGAATAGGAACTCAACAATTGAACCAACTAAGCTTCGCTCCATAACCAACCATGGCAACAAAACTCACTCTCCCTCAAACTTTGGAGATTTCAACTCTCTCTCACTCTCATTTAGAGAAGAAGAAGATAATTTGTTGGATAACACTCTCCTAGCCGACCCTTTCCCCCTCCACTCATGTCTTCATCCAAGATGACATGTGTACAAGCCTTTCAAACTTTTACCTATTTAGTATGCAATCTCAAAGTTTTTCATGTCATTCGGTTTGACCCTTCTTAATTTAGCTAGCATACTTTTCATGCTTCATTTTTGGTCCTTAATTCATTCAATTGACTATTCCAAAGGTATCTTAAATCAATTTAAGTCACACTAGAATTAGTATCATACTTCTAAGATACATTTTGGGTATTACAAATGCCATACAAAAAGTTGCAACAAATTTTCCTTTCCCAGCAATGCTCTTTAACTCAGCTGCACATCACCACCACAAAATAAACCTTTCCCAAAAGTAGCACCAATTTCATAAACATATAAAAACAACCAAGCAGACACCACCATTTGCAACTATATAAATTAAATGCAACAAAATGCAATGAAATGAGCTTGAAACCAAACAATAACCTAAGTAAAAAGGCATGAAATGTATACTTTTTACAAGGTTAACAGTCGCCTCATGTGTGTAGAGGTGGGTAATTGTTTTGTTGCTCCACCATGAGAACCGTAGCAGTCGAGGTGGGTAATTGTTATGTTTTCTATAGCTGGTGGATTTATACATCATAACCGTTGATGTGGGTAATTGCTTCATTGCTCCAGTTCGAGGATGTATGTGAAGTGGTCGTGGGAACCACTTGGAAAATCTGTGTATCCGATGTGTTTTATAAAATAGAATGGTACTAGTTTTGAGTCACTTGAAAGACAATATATGAGATAATGTATCATGAGAAATGGATTATGTTTGTATAATGTAATTTATACATGAGATGCTCTTTAATCTAGTTATAGAGATTGTGGCATATGAAGCTTAAATTGAGGTTTGGATAGAATCCATGATACATGTATTACAAATGATTTAAATGGGTATACTTGAAAAGATTATTGAAGCATGAGATGGTTTTGCCATGAGATATTTGTACTTGGTTTGAAATAAAATGATTTTTATTGCATTGATGAGTATTTTCAAGATTCCCTCACTAAGCTTATAGCTTACGCTCTATTTTCTCATCAATGTAGAGAAATAGCTCGTTCAGACAATGAGTGAGCAAGGGAGGATCCAAGGGTTGAGACTTTTCAAAGTATGGTTTTACAAGTACTGAGTAGTAATAAGAGGCAATGTGACCAAGTTGTATTTGGGAGGTCTATTTTGGATACTCCCTGCTTGTATAAGTTTGGTTTGGTGTTTTGGACTTGTATGATACTTGATGTGTGAGTTTGAGGGATTGGGAAACATTATGCATTCTTTGGTAGAAACCATGCCTATAGGAGTGATGATTGATCTTGAGATGTTGTGTTTGAACTTCTACCATGCTGCTATGTTTGAGGTATTCATGTTTGTGAAGTTACATGATGATTAGATGTTGTTTGGTGTATGTTAGACTGAGCCAAAGTGTCATATGTTGGACCAAGAGGTCATTACAGTTTTGTTCGTACCGATATGGGTCCCCAAGGATCGATATATGAGGACCTATCTTGGATCAATTCAGACAAAATTTCCTAGGCATACCAATACTCCTGGTAACCATATCAGTACACATAGCTGAAAAACAAGCCTGGTGTCGATACACAAATTTTCGTATTGGTACACCCATTAGCTACTAGAATCTTAATTTTCAAAAATACCATACTCGTACTGATAGGTTTGAGGACCATATCAGTACGCCTTTGTTAATCTCACCCATTGTGATACGGTAATGGCTTGTACCGGTACGCCAGTCGTTATTTTAGTTAATATGTTTCTGAATGTTTGTATTTTTTGCAATTTGGTCCTTGTTCCTTAGTTATGCAATTAAATGAGTTTGAATGGTTATATTAAGCTAAACTTTAACATGTTGGCATAAAATATGACTAATTAAGGATTGGTAACCTTAATTACATGTTTGACCTTGTAATTTTTGGAAATTATGTTTTAGTCCCCGAAATGTGAATTCGAGTATTTGGATGTCAATTCGACGCCCGATTGAGTTATAACTTTCACCATAACTAGTATGATCACCTTAGAACCTAAATATGCATTTAGATAAGATAAAATAAAAAATAGACCGTTCCCAAAGTAAATCTTTTGGGTTTGTCTAGGTAAACCCTAATATAGCTCGCTCAGTTCAGTCTTGCGACTAGACTGGGTCAAGGGGGTTACATTTGGTTGTATCAGAGCCAAGTTATGATTTTTGGAAGGTGGGTTATGGTTGGTTTGTTGATTGATATTACATGAATATGTTTTTTAGCATGCACGGTGTTTGAATTTGTGAGATTATGTTCGATATGTGGTATGTTTAGATGTTTAACTTGGAGACACATTGCCTTATTACTACTAGAGTTAAATGATTTTGCTTTTTAAATAAGAGTGACTTGGATTCTTACTGCAAGATGGCCTAATTATTTTTGTTTTATTGCATTATCATGTTTTAGACTCATATCTTTACGTATGGGACCGAGACGAGAGACAAGAGCTCATATGGGGAGTGTGGTAGATGGAAAAGTTGATGAGTTACCTCCTCTTCGACCGATCCCCTTGCTGGTGTTAGAGTAGAGGCGGTGCGCCTCAAGCACCACAAGGACCTATTTTTGGGGATATGACACTATTAATCCAAGCAATGACAGGAGCTTTCCAGGAGGCCATGGCTGTAGTGCATGTACAGACAGTGGTGTGTGTAGCTGTTA
Source organism: Hibiscus mutabilis (assembly GCA_019671005.1). Lineage (NCBI taxonomy): Eukaryota > Viridiplantae > Streptophyta > Magnoliopsida > Malvales > Malvaceae > Hibiscus > Hibiscus mutabilis. The sequence continues at coordinate 22,868,191 of CM033724.1, forward strand.
ATATCGGTTTACCTTTAGAGCGACTACATAGCTTGGGTGGTACCGAGTTCAGAGTTTTTCTCTTGAAGCAGCCGAAGAATGGTTTGCTAGCACAGAGAGGACCATTGGCTAGATAGAGTATATAGACGTTTGCAAGCTGGGTTGTATTGTGTCGTTGCTATAGGGTGATGCTTACAGTTGGTGGAAAACTGCGATTGTAACACCCCAGTTTTGGGCCTAAGAGTTTTGGGATGATTTAGTCGGTCTGTTGTACCAGAATTAGAGATTCGAGTCGGATTCAGGATTTAAATTGGATTGAATATTTTTATAAGGGATCAAAATATGGAAAATAGTCTAAAAATCTTTATTAATCATATAAATGGTTTTGGTGAAAACAATTTTGGAAAAAGAAATTCAGAAATGGGACATTTCGAGTTAGTGACCAAAACGTAAAGTTTGCAAAATTATTTTTAGTGATTGTTTTGAAAATCGGTCAAAACTTTGAATCTTTAAGGAGCTAATAATCCAAAAGGGTTTCATCAGATTTATCCCTTTAATTAATTATTTTAAGCAAGCTTTTAAGAGGTATAAATAGGGGAGAGAATTAATTAAACATAATTAAGCTTTTAATAGAAATTCATGTAACAAACTTTGTAACTTCTTTCTCTCAAATTCTCTCCAGCCAAACACATTTCCAACTTCAACTTCTTCAGGTAAAAATCAGGATTTCAGACTTCTACTTGATTTCCTAAAGTTTTTACAACAAATTCTTATTATTTCTATATTGATTTTCATGTTTTATTAAGCAATTAAGGGGAGAAATCAGCATTGGAGGTAAGGATTCGTTCTTATCCTCTAATGAAAGGTTCTTTATTGAAATTCCTAAGTTCTTGATCCATTTTATATGATTTTCATTGGGTTTTGATTAATTAAATTTAGATTTATGGTTTAATTGGTGATTTATGATTGAAATTGGGGAAATTCATAGTTGATCTATTTTTGTTGAGTTAAGGATTGATTTATAACTTGATTTTGATGTTCTAAATGTTAATAAAGTGAGTTTTGATGATAGAATCCCGAAATCTATAGAATCTCTAATTTGTTAGGTTGATAGTTAAGAAATTTTGAGGTGTTGTGGTTGATTATTGTTGCTGGAGGTAGGAGGTTGGGTTGAGTTGTTGATTTGATGTTATTTGGTGTTATTTGAAGGTTGAGATTCGTAGTTAATGGCTGGGTTGAGGTTATAGATGAATCGATGATGTTTTCAGTTGTTAAGATATGGTGATGTGGGGGGATTATAGTTGGATAGTGTTAATTGTTGTTTGCTGTGAGTTTGGATGCATTATAATGCATTGGATTCTCTGTTATGATGTGTTTGAAATAGGGAAAATAGTTCGGAAGTGAATCTTGGTGTTGAGGAGTTGCCAGAAGATTAATTTGACATCGGCGAGGGAGACGTTGCTTTGTCGGTGAGTGAAACGGATAAGAATGGCTTATCAAAGATTTGAAAAGGTTTAATGGGAGTCTAGACTAGGCTTGATACGCTGGTCTAAGACTCGGAAGTAAATAAAGTGGATTTCTCTCTTGATTTCGATTGGCAAATGATTTACTAATGCACTTGTTAAATGATTGTTTACCTCTTGTTTTATGCATAAAATGAGCATGGTCTAATGCTGGAAGTTGAGATGAAATAATGTTAGATGCATTTGGAAAGTAATGCATGATTTCAAATAATGTTTATGAACATGGTTATGCATGGTTTATGTCACGATGAAATGTTTTGAATGATGCATGTGAAAATAGTGAGGTATGTTTATAAAAGTGGATTATATTGGCAAGTGATGAATTAGAAATGTTATGGAAATGTTATCGGATATAATTGGTCAGCCATAGGATTTAAAGTTGTTAGGATGATCAATCAATGTGGGTGTTGGCCAAGAGGGGGTGAATTGGCAATTTTAAAAGTTTGGAAGCTAATGGAAAAAGATAAGCAATGGGACACAATGATTTATAGTGGTTCAAGCTTCTAACAAGTTCTACGTCCACTACCTTAGCTTCCTACTAAGGATTTTCAACCAATTTCACTATGAAATTCTTCCCCTTTTCTAGGCTAAGGAGGCAACCGTTACAAGTTCAAGCTTTCTACTCAAAGCTTTGAACCAAACAGTCTTGAATAAAAAGAAATAAATGGCAAATGTACAAAAGCCCTCACAAGGCATACTAGTGGTTTTCGCCCAAAAATATTTTGCCAAATTATTTTGGCAAGCCGTATTAGTGGCCTAATCATTACTCTATTTATGATGTAGCAAGCCGTATTAGTGGCTTTCGCCCAAAAATATTTTGGTAAATTATTTTCACAAAGCATGGTTCTAACCATTTCCTCTAAAGTTCGATTTTTCCTTTCAACAACCCCATTTTGTTGAGGTGTTCTAGGAGCTGAAAAATTGTGGCTAATACTATTTGAGTTACAAAAATCCTCAAAACCTAAATTTTGAAATTCGGTGCCTTGGTCACTTCGAATGTGAGAAATATTTTGACCAAGGTCAGTTTGAGCGATTTTTGAAAATGTGATGAATTTTTCTAAAGCCTCATCTTTGGTACTTAAGAATAAAACCCAGTGTATCTAGAGTAATCATCAACTAAAACATATGCATATGATTTTCCACCCAAGCTAGTGGATCTAATAGGACCAAAGAGATCCATATGGATCAATTGTAAAACTCTACTAGTTGAAACATCATTAATAGGTTTGAAAGAAACTCTTTTATGTTTGCCTTTTGTACAAGCATCACAAATTTTATCATTTGAAAACTTTATTTTAGGCAAACCTCTAACTAGATCTTTTGAAACCAATTTTTCTAAAACACTCATACTTGCATGCCCTAATTTTCTATGCCATAACCATGAATCATGCTCATCATTTGCAATAAAACATGCATGAGAAATGTGTATGTCATCTAGATGCACCATGTATATGTTTCCTATGCGATGACCCACAAGCGCAACTTTATTTGTTTCAATGTTTAAAATTTTGCAACCATTAGAATCATAAAACAACATTGAAACCTTTGTCACAAAATTGACTAATGCTCAAAAGAATATGTTTAAGACCATTGACATATAGAACATTTTCAATAAGTACGGAGGAGTGATTACTGATGGAACCCATTCCTTCAACTTGACCTTTGGAGTTATCACCAAATGTCACAAATCCTCCTCTTTTTAGCTCAAGTTCCATGAATCTACTCTTGTCGCCTGTCATATGTCTTGAGCATCCACTATCAAGGAACCACGAATTTGCACTTGAAGCTTTGGCCTTGTAGCAATGCTCCCCTTACAAAAAAAATATTAATTCTTGATTTTTGGTACCCAAATCATTTTGGGTCCATGCGTATTAGCTCCCAAATACTTGGTTCCCTTGGGAATCCAAGATGCAATAGCCTTAAGATTGTTAGAAGTGACAAGTTCCTTAGGAACCCAAAGACTTCTAATTCTCTTACCTTTAGAGGTCATTTGGAAGCCTCTTTGTTTATGGTTGCCAAAGTTCCTTTTAACATAATTGGGTTTTGAAGATTGTCCTTTTTCAAAATTTGATTTCCCAACATTGTTTAAGGAAGCTTTGAGATCATTTACCTCCTTGAGGTAATGATCTTTTAACTCAAAAAGAAGGTTATTTAGATCAACATTTTCTTTTTCAAAATATTTTTGATTATCTAGTAATTCATTAACCTTCTCTTCAAGTTCCGAGTTAGTCTTGATCAAAGGATCATTTTGATTTTTCAAATTGGAAATTATTTTCTTGTTTTCCAAAAGTGATTCTTTATATTTTAAAACTAATTCATCGTAAGCCTCTTGCAATTCATTATAATCTTCAAATAGTTCATCATAATCAAGATCATTAGATGAGTTGGAGGTTACCTTAGGATCCTCTTCATAGGCCATGAGACAAAGGTTAGCAACTTCTTGCTCCTCATCACTTGAAGACACTTCATCGCTCTAAGTGGTTGCATGGGCCTTGTGCTTCTTTTTCTTCTAGAAGCCCTTCTTCTTGAGTTGAGGACAATCGATTTTGATGTGTCCGCTTCTTGCATTTGTAGCACACAATTGGATCCTTCTCTTCTTCTTTGTTCTTGTTCTTGAGATCCCTTATACGGTTGAATTTCCTTCTTCGGTTGGATCTCATAAGCCGAGTGAATCGTTTGGCTATCATAGCCAATTCTTCGTCTTCCTCCTCACTCGAATCACTCTATTCTTGTGAATCTTTGAGAGCGATTCCCATCTTCTTCTCTATTTCCATCTTCTCGACTTTTATTTCCTCCTTCTTCTTTTCTTCCTCTATTCCTTTCTTCATTATCTCATAGAAGAAGAGACCCTATAAGAGCATCGAGCTTTAACGTCTTAAGATCCATCGATTCTATGATGGCCGTTCTTTTACCATCCCAAGACTCAGGAAGTGAGAAGAGTAGTTTTCGAACTAGTTTCTCCTCCAAAATGACTTCTCCTAGACCTTTAAGGCCATTTACAATAACAGAGAACCGTTCAAACATTTTGGAGATGTCTTCGTCGGGTCCATCTTGAAATTCTCGTAGCTCAAATTAAGAAGTCCAATCTTGGTCTCCTTAACTTCATTAGTGCCTTCGTAAGTGATCTCTAGCTTATCCCAAATTTCTTTGGCACTTGAACACGATGACATCTTGGAGTACCCATCCGGTCCAAGAGAACAAAATAGCATGTGCATTGCTTTGTCGTTGAGTTGGAGCTTCTTCCAATCTTCATCGGTCATCTCGTGCTTGGACTTCAGAACTAACCGATCACCTTCTCTCTTCATCAGGATTGTGGGTGGGTCCATCTTCCACTACATCCCATAGGAGGTAGTCATGTGATTTGATGAAGAACTTCATACGGTTTTTCCAATAGGGATAGTTATCCCCATTCAAGTATAGAGGTTTTGGTGATGGATTGAGACTCGTATAAGTTGTTGTCGGAGGTGGATGCCATGGCTTTGACTTTGATTGATTGGATCACGTTCTAGGATCGCCTCAATAGTTGTTCGTCGACCTTCGGTTGAGTGTGGCTCTGATACCAATTGTTAGGATGATCAATCAATGTGGATGTTGGCCAAGAGGGGTGAATTGGCAATTTTAAAAGTTTGGAAGCTAATGGAAAAATATAAGCAATGGGACACAATGATTTATAGTGGTTCAAGCTTCTAACAAGGTTTACGTCCACTACCTTAGCTTCCTACTAAGGATTTTCGAACAATTTCACTATGAAATTCTTCCCCTTTTCTAGGCTAAGAAGGCAATCGTTACAAGTTCAAGCTTTCTACTCAAAGCTTTGAACCAAACAGTCTTGAATACAAAGAAAGAAAAGGCAAATGTACAAAAGCCCTCACAAGGTAAATATTTGCCCAATTTACCAGAACACTCAACCCCAAACTTGAAATAAAGGTTACAAAGGATTACACAAGTTGGGTACAAGGATTTGACTTTTTGAGCACAAGGGTTGGATTTTGCTTGAGTACTTGAATGTTGTTCGATAGAGTTTCATTAGTTGTTGCTGCTGCATTGGAGACTTGTATTTATACCCTCTTATTGAATTCTAGTCGTTTGGGTGGTTGAAGTCATAAATAGAGCCGCTAGGGACCATCTTTCCTATAATAAATGTAGTCTAGTGAACAACCGTATCGGTACACGAAGGCCCGTATCAATACATGTTACAACAAAAATATAGCCACTCTGTATAGGTGTATCGATACGCGGGAGGCTGTATCAAAATGGTTATACTGTAAAATAAGTGCGTATCAAAACAGCAAGGGCCATATCGATATGAGTTTTGCTCACTAAAATCTTGGATGAAAGAGTGTATCGGTACGCCTAGGGGCGTATCGGCACGGGTTAATCAAAATTTAAAGTTTGAGGATACCAATAACTGACAAGCAACGGTCAAAAAATTAAAGCAAAGATCTTGACAAATCGTATCGGTACAGGGATAACTGTATCAGTACATTTTGAAATTTCTTAAATCCAGATTTCAAACCGTATCGAAACATATTGTACCGTATCGGTACGAGTATAAATTTCTTAAACCCAGATTTCAAACCGTATCGAAAGGGTGTGAGCCGTATCGAAACGTTAAGCTTAAAATACTTGCCAAGATGAATATCGTATCAAAACGGGCTGAGCCATATCGGTACGCTTTGCAAAAACAAATTCCAGTAGCCAATTTCCGTATCGAAACACCAAGGGGTGTATCGATACGCCTGGGCGTGATTGTGTAGTTTTGCTTGAAACACTTAGAAAATTTTTGGGTTTAAGTTTTGGACTTCAAAGAAATTTTCCTGCCATTTTGTGAGACTTTTGAGTACTTAAAAATTTATTTTCTTTTTCAATTTAGTCCTTAGATAATTTGTTATATCAAAATCAAACATAGGTTTTACAAAAGTGCTCTATAATAAGTCGCTTGTGGTTGTAGAGGTAGTACGAGAGGTACTTACTTTGATCATGTGAACCCTAAGGTTGTTGAGGTAACACTTAGATGGCTTTTACTCCAGCTATGAGCTGTAGAGGTTGATGCGTCGAGTGTGTGTACTCCAAGTTGGAGGATTAGCCTTGGTAGTGTAGAGGTGGTGCATGTGTTGCACAAGTCCATGCCATTGGGCAGCAAAAGATTACGAAATCTCTTGGGAAATCCGTGTATCCGATGTTAATGATGATTCATGGGAAGGATGTATATGGTAATGGATCACTTGAAAGCCAGTATAATGTTTTAACTTGTATCATGTTGACAGATTGTTTTGAATGATGAAATTTATACGTGTGGTACCCCTTAAGCTTCGCATATGGGATGTTATGCTTGAGAAGGCTTAAGTAGAGGGAATTGCATATGGAATTATGCTGTGGAATTCATGATACATGTTGCATATGGTTTAATATTCTGACTTTATAAAGAATAAGTGCATGTTTTGAAAGAATGGCATTATGGCTCGAAATGGTTCTAAATTGCATTGGATGATGTTTTATATTTTAGAGCGCTCCTCACTAAGCAATGATTGCTTACGCTCGCTTTTATCATCAATGCAGATTGATTGAGTACAAGTGGCCTAGCAAGCAAGGAGGGAATTTCCAAGACTTGATTTACCAAAGTATGTTTGGATTTAATAGTAGTAATAAAGGCAATGTGGCTTAAATGTGTTGATGGGAGGGTTTGAGTGGTTATCTCTCTATTTGAGCAAGTTTACATTGTGACTTTGGTCTTATGATAAGCTTGGTTTGTTGGATTTCGCATATGGTGCATGTTTTGGTTGCTTGAGTATTAGGAAACATGCCTATAGTTACCTTCGAAGCATGTTAACCATTACTTGATGATTGATCTATGGTAGTTGATGGTAAATGATCTATGATGATGTTACTTGAATGTTAGAAGCATGCTTAAGTGTTAGAATCCCAAAACTAGGTTTAAAACCAGCAAATCTTGACATTATAGGTCAGGGCGTACCGATACGTGTGTACCCGTATTGATACTGGTAAGCATTTCCAGGTACAGCGTATTAGTACACGGGTGCCCGTATCGATACGGGTAAGCATATCTCAGGCTTAGCGTATCGGTACATGGGTGACTATACCGATACGAGTCTACGATTTTAAGCATAGCGTATCGATACTCGAGGAGGCGTATCGATATGGTTTTGAGCTACTAGAATCTAGGGTTTTTGAGAATGCTTAGGCGTATCGAGACACTTTCCCGCATATCGATACGGTCAGTGGTTAAGTTAGTTAAAAGTATGTTTTAAGGTTTCTATTTTCTCCCGCTTTAGTCCCTGATTGATATACTTGCAATTAAATGAGTTTGAATGTTCTTTTTAACCTGAAATTCCACCAGTATGCATGTATTTGATTTAATTGAGGATTGGTAAATTTTAATTTCAAAATTGCCCCTTTGGAATAATGGAATTTACATTTTGGTCCTTGGGTGTTATATATACAATTGGATGAGTTCGGATGATCGTTTTAAGTTGGGTTTTGGCATGTACGCTTGTAACCTGACTAATGGAAGATTCGTAAAGCAAATTATAAGTAAATCCTTATAGATTTGCAGAATTATGTTTTGGTCCCTATCTTGTAAATATGATCAATTGGATATCAATTCGATGCCCGATTGTGTTGGGTTTTCTCCTGTTGCATGTATGTGCACGTAGGGCAATAATCAGCATCTACATAAGATAATAGAAAAAAATGCTTGCATTTTCCAAGTTCCTCTTCTCGGTTTACTTCGGTAAACCTAATGTAGCTCACTTTGTTCGATCTTGCGACTAGGCCGAGTCGAGGGGGTTACATTTGGTGGTATCAAAGCCAGGTTATGATTGTTGGGAGTGAGTTATGGTTAGTTTATGCTTGTTGGGAAGTTGTTTGGTGAGTATGATGATAAATTCATGTTGTTTGATATGCACGATGGTTGATTGCTTGTTATTTGCCATGCTGGAATATAATTTGGGACACACTGCCTTATTACTAATGATGTAAATGCTTTTAATTTGAAATGGAAGTCTTGGATCCTTGCCTGGAGATGGCCTAATCATTTTTGTTTTGGTGTATTATCATGCCATAGATTCCTTGTTTATGATGCCACCGAGGAGAGAATTACGTTCTAATACAATTACGGATAGGCAGGATGATGAGAATAATGTTATGCCTATTGAGGGGTTACCACCGAATCCACCTACGGGTGTGGAACAAGTACCACTTATGCCAGCTGGGCCAGCGTTGGGTGATATGATGCTTTTGACTCAGGCAATGACTGGAGCATTTTAGGTCGCGATGGTTGGAGTGCATATGCCTGCACCAGCACCGGTTGCTACTATTAATCCAGGATTACCCTTAGGGCTTTTACATGGCCTAGGAGGGGTCGAGTTTAGAGGGTTGATGCCCGAGGCTTCCGAGTAGTGGTTTGCCAGCATAGATCATATCTTGGATCAGATGGGTTGTTCTGATGACCGTAAGCTTGGGTGTGTTGTATCTCTATTGCATGGAGATGCTTATAGCTGGTGAACTACAATGATTACAGAAATAGAGCCTGGCAATGTGACATAGGAAACCTTCCATACTACCTTCAAGAAAAAGTATCTCGGAGCTAGATACTTAGATGAGAATAAACGCGAGTTCATGGCCTTGGTGCAAGGTGATATGTCAGCATCTGAGTATGAGATACAGTTCATGAGGCTGAGTCAGTATGCATCGGAACTGGTGCCCGATGAGAGGAGTCATTATGACCGCTTTCATTATGGATTGACCTAAGAGGTTAAGACATATATGTTGGTTGTAGAGTATGTTTATTTTGATGTGTTGGTTTCGAAAGCCAAATATATTGAGCAAAGTTTGGGTTTGACATTTCGTGCTGAAGGATCTGGTCATGGTAAGAGAGCCGTTGATTCTAATATTAGTGGTGGTCGGTATAAGAGACACTGTGACCAGAGACATCGATCGAAACTTGGGCGGAGAGGTCAGTTAGGGTAGAGTTTCAGAGGTGGGATACCCGAGTGTGCTCAGTATAGGAAGAGACATCCTGGGGTTTACTGTAGGTCAGATAAGGTTTGCTGCGGTTGTAGATCTCGGGACCATATTAGACGCGACTATCCTCGGGCAGGACGAGTTGGTCCAGTTCTTGCACCGATTGTAGCTAATGCTTGTTGGATTTGTGGGTCGACTGATCATGTTAGGCATGATTGCCCTATGTTAGATAAAGGTACGTAGGCTCCTACGCTAGCTGTGGTTGCACCAAGAGGTCGAGGGCGTGGACGAGGGCATTTCCAGCCGAGAGATGGTAGGCGTAGGACTGTGGCACACACTGTTTCCATCCAACCAGAGGATGGAGGTCCTACGAGGTTGTATGCGCATCGCGAGGTTGTATGCACATCACGAGGGATGCAACGATACAGATGTGATTGCAGGTACCTTTACTTTACAATCTTTGACGTTATTTTCATTGGTTGATTCTGGTTCCACCCATTCATATATTCTGAGTGAACATGCACAATTACTTGATATACCTGTTGAGATTTTGAATGTTTGTGTTCGAGTAACTAGCTCTTTGGGCAAGACGGTTGTGGTTAGAAAGTTATACCGTAGGTGTCCTTTAACAGTGTAAGATCATATGTTTGCCGTGAATTTGATGGAGTTGTCATTTCATGGTTTTGATGTAATTTTGGGGATGGACTGGTTATTCGAGCATAGGTCAGTTGTGGATTTTGAAACCAAACGGATATCCTTGCATCTTGCTGATGATTATGAAGTTGTGGTGGTTGGCGAGAATGCAAAGTTTCTGGCCAATATTGTTTTAGCTTTGGAAGCAAGTCGAATGTTGGAACTTGGATGTCAAGCGTATTTGGCCTATGTTATGAATCCTGAATCTAAGGATGTGCGTGTGTAGGACATCCGTATAGTTCATGATTTTCCAAGAGTTTTTCCTGAAGAGTTGCTAGGGTTACTGCTGGATAGGGAGGTGGAGTTTAAAATCGAGATGTATGTTGATACGGCTTCGGCGTCCATTGCGCCTTATCGCATGGCACCTAAGGAATTGAAGGAGTTGAAGACAGAACTACAAGAGCTGCTTGATCGAGGCTATGGTGAATTGAAAGCTACCTAGGTCACCGAGGGAATTCGTGTAGATCCATAAAAGATTGAGACTGTGGTGAGTTGGAAGCCACCTAGGTCAGTGACAGAGGTGCATAGTTTTCTTGGATTGGCTGGATATTATCGTCGGTTTGTGGATGGTTTTTCAAAGATTGTTGCTCCTTTGACCAAGTTGTTATAGAAGAATGTTCGTTTTGAGCGGATGGGGGATCGACAACAAGCTTTTGAAAAGTTGAAGGAAGGTTTGAGACAAGCTCCAATCTTGACTTAACCTGAGTCAGGAAAGGAGTTTATGGTGTATAGTGATGCATGCTATGTGGGTTTGGGGTGTGTGTTGATGCAAGGTGGGAAAGTTGTGGCTTATGCATCTAGGCAATTAAAGGTGCACGAGCATAACTATCCTACTCATAATCTTGAGCTTGTCGTAGTGGTGTTTGCATTAAAGATTTGGAGGCATTATCTTTATGGTGAGAAGTGTGTGGTGTACACTAATCACAAAAGCTTGAAGTATCTGATGACGCAGAAGGAGTTGAAGCTTAGACAACGGCGATGGTTGGAGTTGCTTAAGGATTATGAATTGACTATTGAGTATCATTCGGGTAAAGCGAATGTGGTGGCGGATGCTTTAAATAAAAAGCTGTGGTCGAGTTGAGAGCTATGTTTGCTCAATTAAGTGTAACTCGTGATGGAGGTTTGTTGGCCAAGTTGCAAGTGAAACCATCATTATCGCAAATGATAAAGGAGAAGCAATTGTACGATGATGAGTTGGTACCTCATGTTAAGGATATAATGGATGGGAAACTATCGGATTTCCATTTTAATGATGATGGAGTGTTGTGTTTTAAGGACCAAATAGCGGTGCCTTGTGATGAGGAGTTGAGACGTAACATTTTAACCGAGGCTTATTCGAGTCTTTTTCTATGCATCCCGGTAGTACCAAGATGTATCGGGGTTTGAAGGATAAGTATTATTGGGTTGGTTTGAAGAAAGACGTGGCTGATTTTGTTGCCAAGTGCATGGTATGTCAGCGTGTTAAGGCGGAGCACCAATTTCCTTTCGGGTTGTTGCAACCGTTGAGGATACCATAGTGGAAATGGGAGAGAATCACCATGGATTTTGTAACGGGGTTACCTTTGACCCCAACTAAAAAGGATTCCATTTGGGTGATTGTTGATCAGTTTACAAAAGGCGAACATTTTTTGTCGGTGCATACGACGTATACTCTGGATAAATTGGTTGATCTTTATATTGCTGAGGTGGTGAGGTTGCATGGGGTGTCCAAGTCGATTGTGTCGGATAGAGATCCGAGGTTTATAGCAAGGTTTTGGAAATGCTTGCATCGAGCTTTGGGTACTCAGTTGCATTTTATCACTTTGCATCACCCTCAAACGGATGGCCAGTCAGAGCGTGTGATTCAGGTCTTGGAGGATATGTTGAGGTGTTGCATTATTGAATTCCAATGAACCTGGGAAAAATAGTTGCCTTTGGTGGAGTTTGCTTACAATAATAGCTATCAGGCAAGTATTCAAATGGCTCTATATGAGGCCTTATATGGTAGGAGGTGTCGTACGCCTCTGTGTTGAGCTGAGGTTGGGGAGAAGTATATTTCTATGACCCATGTTTTGAAGGACACTAATGAGAAAGTGAAGCTTGTGTCTGATCGCTTGAAAAAGACATCCAATCGATAGAAATCCTATGTGGATTTAAAGCGTAGGGAAGTGGAGTATGTTGTTGGTGACAAAGTGTTTTTAAAGGTTTCACCTTGGAAGAAGGTGATGCGATTTGGGCGTAAAGGAAAGTTGAGTCTGAGGTTTATTAGGCCTTATGATATTTTGGATCGTGTTGGTCCTGTGGCATATCGGTTGATGTTTCCTCCCGAGTTGGAAATGATTCATATTGTGTTCCATGTTTCGATGTTGAGGAGATATCAATCTGATCCATCGCAGGTTATACCGGTGGAGGATGTTGAGTTGAGGCCGGATTTGTCCTGTGATGAGGAACCGGTAGAGATCCTTAAAACCATCAGTAAAGTTCTATGTGGGAAGACGATAGAGCTTGTTAAGGTGTTGTGGCAGCATCGAGGAGTTGAGGATGCCACATGGGAGAGTAAGTCAGACATGAAAGAGCAATTTTCGCATCTTTTTCCACCAGGTAAATTTTGCGGACGAAATTTCTTAAGTGATGGAGAGTTGTAACGCCCCGGTTTTGGGCCTAGGAGTTTTGGGATGAATTAGTCAGTCCGGTGGACCGGAATTAGAGATTCGAGTCAGATTCGGGATTTAATTTGGATTGAATATTTTTATAAGGGATAAAAATATGGGAAAATAGTCTAAAAATCTTTATTAATCATATAAATGATTTTGGTGAAAACAATTTTGGAAAAAGAAATTCGAAAATGGGACATTTCGAGTTAGTGACCAAAATGCAAAGTTTGCTAAATTGTTTTGAGTGACTGTTTTGAAAATGGGTCAAAACTTTGAATCTTTAAGGAGCTAATAATCCAAAAGGGTTTCATCAGATTTCTCCCTTTAATTAATTATTTTAAGCAAGCTTTTAAGAGGTATAAATAGTAGAGAGAATTAATTAAACATAATTATGCTTTTAATAGAAATTCATGTAACAAACTTTGTAACTTATTTCTCTCAAATTCTCTCCAGCCAAACACATTTCCAACTTCAACTTCTTTAGGTAAAAATCAGGATTTCATACTTCTAATTGATTTCCAAAAGTTTTTACAACAAATTCTTATTATTTCTATATTGATTTTCATGTTTTATTAAGCAATTAAGGGGAGAAATCAGCATTGGAGGTAAGGATTCGTTCTTCTCCTCTAATGAAATGTTCTTTATTGAAATTCCTAAGTTCTTAATCCATTTTATATGATTTTCATTGGGTTTTGATTAATTAAACTCGGATTTATAGTTTAATTGGTGATTTATGATTGAAATTGAGGAAATTCGTAGTTGATCTGTTTTTGTTGAGTTAAGGATTGATTTATAACTTGATTTTGATGTTCAAAATGTTAATAAAGTGAGTTTTGATGACAGGATCCCGAAATCTTTAGAATCTCTAATTTGTTAGGTTGATAGTTAAGAAATTTTGAGGTATTGTGGTTGATTATTGTTGCTGGAGGTATGAGGTTGGGTTGAGTTGTTGATTTGATGTTATTTGGTGTTATTTGAAGGTTGAGATTCGTAGTTAATGGCTGGGATGAGGTTATAGATGAATCGATGATGTTTTCGGTTGTTAAGATGTGGTGTTGTGGGGGGATTATAGTTGGATAGTGTTAATTGTTGTTTGCTGTGAGTTTGTATGCATTATAATGCATTGGATTCTCTGTTATGATGTGTTTGAAACATGGGAAAAATAGTTCGGAACCGAATCTTGGTTTTGAGGAGTTTTCGGAAGCTTAATTTGACATCGGCAATGGAGGCGTTGCTTTGTTGGTGAGTGAAATGGATAAGAATGTGATACCCCAAAATTTACTAAGTTGATTAAGGGTCATTTAGTACTAAGATAATAGCTTAAAAGCTAACTTAGGGACTAAAATGACAAAAATGAAAGTTAGGATTTCTCTAATTATGGGTTTTGAAAAGGAAATTTCTAAGGTTTAAAGGAATCATGTGATAGATAGTGAGTTGAATAAAGTATTCTTAAAGTTTGGTTGAATTCCAAGGAAAATTGGAATGGGAATTGAAGTTTAAAAAGTTAGTGACCAAAATGTAAATTTTGAACATTTTATGGCTAAAGTATAAACTTTGGAAAATTTTGGGGACTAAAGTTGTAATTCCCCAAAAGTTAAGGGTTTTTATTTCATAAATAAATAGATCACCTAAAGGTGTGAATCCAATGTGAAGATTCTAGTTTGATCCGATGTTTCTATTATTGGGAAATTACAGTCAAAGTTTAAATGGAATTCGGATACCTGGATTGGGTCAAATTATTATGAGATTTCATCATAAGATAGAGGAAGGTTACAAAAGTCTATTATAAGTGCTAGGAATATTTTTAGTTTGATTCAAGATGAATCCTACAGTTTAATCCTGAGTAAAGAGGTTAATTATCGGTATATCGGATCGAATGAAAAAATTGAGAGATTGATCCAAAAGCTATGGAAAAGTCATAAAATGTTATTTTATGAATATTTTATTATGGTTGGTTGAATTCTAACCAGATTTAGTTAGAGTTTAATGGAATGGAAATTTAGAAACAAACTAGTAAATAAAGACTAGTTGGAGGGCAAATTGGTCATTTGGCAAGGATGACAATTTTGAAATACTTGAAAGTTATAAATGGCAATTTTGGAAGAAGGAAATTGAAGATTTAATCTTGGCCCTTGATTGATGATAAAATTAATCTCAACCGTTGGATAAAAGGGCAATTTGGTAATTTCCCTATTTTAATGAATTTTTAATTCATTTTTAATGACACAAGTGTCTTAAATACATGAAACATGATGGAATTATCAGCAAAACACTATCCAAAAACCATTGGTGAAGAAAGAAAGAAGAGAAAATATTTCCAAGTTTGATTCAAGCCCCGAAACTTGATTTTTAGTTCAAGTTCGAATCAAGAGAGGTTCAAGGTGTAATGAAGAAAAAGATTAAAGAGGACTTAGTGAGGCATACAAATAAATAGCCCATGTGAGTACAATTGCATGCATATCAAAATACATTGATATTTATGTCATTGAATATATGATTGATATAATATGAATATGTCAAGAATTGAGAAATAAAATGCATTGATCATTTGATTACTTACATTGATAAAATTGAAATGTTATTTCGGGTATGAACTGCCCAATATTGATATATATATTGACATATGTTGCCATTGATGAAATAGATTGATGATATAAAGCCCAATGTATGATATAGAGATTCGAAGGTATAGTTGGATATACATTGAGTCATAAACAGCTGTATAAATATTCTAAGCACTTCAGGTAAAGTGCAAATTTCATTAATGGTATACTCTGGTAAGTATACCGAAGCACTTCGGTGCTAAGCACTCCCGGTAGAGTGCAATAATACACTATACTCAAGTAAGTATAGTGGGGATGACTCGTGTACATAGAATCTCTTAATTCGATACCTTGGGCTAAGTAAATTGAAATGAATCAAAGAAACAGAATGATAAGCATGAAAGCTTGCAGATAGAAATGAAAAAGGTATTGGTAAGCATTGAAAGCTTACGGATGGAAATGGCAACGGTAATTGGTAAGATCTAATCCTATTACTTTGATATTCATATATGTTGTTACATATTTATTTATGTTAACGAGCATGACATGGTACAATGATCATATGCATTATTTTTTATTTACATTGATATTTATGTTAAATTGTATTTGACTATGAATTATTGCCTCACTAAGTAATTACTTAGCGTGTGACTGTTTCACACGTAGGAAAGAAGAAATGGTTAGAGTAAGGAGTATAAACAGACATCATCAATCAATAATAGGTACATCAGTATCAGTAAGATATCTTTTGACACTATTTGATATTTACTAGTTGGCATGTATATTAAAATTCTATGCCTGCTCTGATAGAATTTGTAATTTATTTGGAATCTGGATGAATTTTAAATCAGGCAGTTTCAATAATTATATAAAGTTGAATTAAATTGATAAGTTGCTGCCTGAAATTAAACCTAATTTGAAGATAATAATATAAATTTTAAACTTTACGTGATTAATTAGATTTGTAAATAAAGACTAAATTGTAATATTTTTTAAAGAAACAATTTTTTACCGAATTATAAATATAGATGGTTTTACAAATGTTTTGTGACATCTCTGTCTCGTATTCGACGGTAGATACAGGAAAGGGGTGTTACATTTATTGGTATCAGAGCTACATGTTTAGCCGGTTCTCGGCCTAAATGGAAGTGGTTTATGTTAAAAAGAGCATACATGCCACTAGGATATGAATATTACTGATCTGATGTTTTTGTGATCCGATTGATGTCGCTCCTTACTAATGTAATTTGGGGAGGAATTATAAGAAATAATTGAGTCAAGAAAGTGTGATAAACTAGTATATTGGATGCTTTGGAAGGAATCAAAAGTAGTAATAATAAGGTTAATGGTGGCCCTTCAGATACATCGGAACAAGAAAAGGGCACTGGTACAACAAGGAGTACCTGTGCCGGATTAAGGAACTAAAAAGTTTAGGAACATCTGAATTGAAAGGAGAAGTAGATGATGGTCCAATGATTGTTGATTTATAACTGAATAACCTAAGGACTACACTGGACGGATTTCACTGCTTGGATAAAGAGGAATTGGATAGAGCTGTCTTGTTGCTCTGAGATTTAAGCTAGATTTGAAAACCATAAAAATTTGCTTCATAGCCAGGATTGCACATATCAGTCCGAGTTTATAACATCAGGACTGATAAAGATTGGGATGATCCTAAAATCATAGAAGGTACATCTCATCTTTTTGGATAAACCTGTATTGACGTCGATGGGTCCTAGCTTTACACATTCGTATATAAGTACGAAGTTGAGTTGTGAACGAGATGTCCTCTTAGAACCCATTTCAAGTAATATAGCGGTGACAGATTTGTTGGGTTGTAATGTAAGGGTGAGTTGAACATGTGGGATTTGATCGATAAAATATAAAGAATGGAGTTCCCTATAAACTTAATGAAATTATCTTTTGAGGAGTTCAAGATGATTTTTGGGCATAAATTGGTTATCTTCCTATCGAGTCATGGTGAATTGTCGCATAAAGCGATTAATATTGAAAAATATGGAAGGCAAAAAAATAGTAGTAGTTGATAAAAGGGTAAATCCCTTCTCCAATGTAATTCCAGTTGTTTTATTAAAGAAATTGTTGTTATAAGGTTGTTAAGTTTTCTTAGCAAATGTAGTGGATAATCGAGCTGTTGAAGTTAAATTGGAAAATAACTCGACTGTCCAAAAATATCCAGATGTATTCTCAGATGGTTACTCGGAATTACCTCTAGATTGAGAGGTGAAATTCAAAATAAAGTTGTTACCAGGCATTGCGCCTAAATTAATGGCCCCGTATAAAATGACTTCGACCAAACTTTGAGAGTTAAAGGTACAGTTGCAAGAAATGTTAGGTTGAGGTTTTATAAAGCCAGGTGTGTCACCTTGCGGTGCACCAGTGTATTTGTGAAAAAGAAAGATTGATCTATGTGATTAAGTATAGATTTCCATCAGCTAAATAAGGTGACAGTGGAGAATAAATATCCTCTTTTGAGGACTGGTGATCTTATTGATCAGTTAAAAGGTGCATCTTTATTTTCCGAAACCAATCTCCGATCGGAGTATCGTTAGTTAAAGACCAAGGAAAAAGATGTTCTAAAGATAGTTTTTAGAACTCGATATGGATAAATGAGTTTGTGATAGTGCCAGCTAGTTTGACAAATGCTTCTGCAACATTAATAGACCTGATAAATCGAGTATTTCAACCTTACTTGGACCAATTTTTGGTAGTGTCCATTGAGGATATTTTGGTCTATTCAAAGGCAACGGAAGAACAAAATGTCCATCTTCGAATTGTTCTTCAGATCTTCCGAGAATGGAAGCCACATACTAAGCAGTTTTCGAGGTTCGAAATTTCTTGGAATTTGCTGGTTACTCTCAAAAGTTGTAAAAATTTTCTCGATGATCGCCTCCTCACTGATCAAGCTATTGAGGAAAGAAATGACATTCAGATGGACAAATAAACGCCAAGACAACTTTTAGACATTAAAAAAGATCTTAATAGAAGCCCCGGTACCAGTACAACCAGAATCGGGCAAAGATAATGTGGTTTTTAATGATGCTTCTCATAATAGTTTAAGATGTGTAATTATGCCAGAAGGAAATTAGTGGTCTATGCTTGAGACAACTTAAGATACATAAGAGAAATTATCCTACTCATGATTTGGAGCTGGCAATGGCTATATTTATTTTACAGATATGGCGTCATTATTTATATAGTGAACGATGCTATATTTAAGTAGATTATAAAAGTTTAAAGTATATGTTGATTAAAAAGGAGTTAAACCTGAGGCAAAGAAGTTGGATTGAGCTTCTTAAATATTATGATGTGGTCATTGACTATCATCCAGGAAAAGATAATGTGGTAACTAACGTCCTCATTCGAAAGACTTTTGCTGCTTTAAGAGCTATAGATACGAGATTGGGGTTAAAAGAAGATGTTACTTTGAACCACGTTAAAAAAATAAAGTCTATTTCATTCGACCGAATAAAAGATATTTAGAGAAAAGGTGAGAAATATTTGTCACGGTTCAAACAGGTAGAAAAAGGGTGAAACCGAAGACTTTGAAGTTAAGTTTAATAGATATTTGTATTATCAAGGAAGAATCTATATCTTAAATAATGGAAACTATCTATGAATCTGAAAGAAAAGATATTTGATATAAAGTTAAGGATAAAGTATTCCTTAAAAGTTTCACCTTAAAAGAAGGTGTTGTGGTTTAGACAAAAAGAAAGTTAAGTCCAAGAATTATTGAACCATAAGAAATTTGGAAAAGAGTTGCTCCGATAGCTTATAAGCTAGTTTTATCTTTGGAAAATAACAAGATTCATAGTGTATCGATGCTCAAGAAGTATTGATTGGATCTCTTGCATGTCATTATCCCAATGAAAATAGAGATTCAGCCAGTTTAAGCTATGAAAAAGAACTGGTAAAGATCCTAGCACATGGAGTCAAAGAACTAAGAAAAACAATACAATCTCATTTGTTAAAGTTCTTTGACAAAAATCATAAGGTTAAAGAAACGGCTTGAGGGAAATAAGAAGAAAATATGAGAAAATAGTTTCCTCACCTTTTGAATCAGGTGCGTGTTGAAAATTCGAGGATGAATTTTCTTAAGGGGGAGAGAATTGTGATACCCCAAAATTTACTAAGTTAATTAAGGGTCATTTAGTACTAAGATAATAGCTTAAAATCTAACTTATTGACTAAAATGACAAAAATGCAAAAGTTAGGATTTCTCTAATTATGGGTTTTGAAAAGGAAATTTCTAAGGTTTAAAGGAATCATGTGATAGATAGTGAGTTGAATAAAGTATTCTTAAAGTTTTGTTGAATTCCAAGGAAAATTGGAATGGGAATTGAAGTTTAAAAAGTTAGCGACCAAAATGTAAATTTTGCAAATTTTATGGCTAAAGTATAAACTTTGGAAAAATTTAGGGACTAAAGTTGTAATTCCCCAAAAGTTAAGGGTTTTTATTTCATAAATAAACAGATCACCTAAAGGTGTGAATCCAATGTGAAGATTCTAGTTTAATCCGATGTTTCTATTATTGGGAAACTACAGTCAAAGTTTAAATGGAATTCGGATACCTAGATTGGGTCAAATTATTATGAGATTTCATCATAAGATAGAGGAAGGTTATAAAAGTCCATTATAAGTGTTGGGAATATTTTTAGATCGATTCAAGATGAATCCTACAGTTTAATCCTGAGTAAATAGGTTAATTATCGGTATATCGGATCGAATGAAAAAATTGAGAGACTGATCCAAAAGCTATGGAAAAGTCATAAAATTTTATTTTATGAATATTTTATTATGGTTGGTTGAATTCTAACTAGATTTAGTTAGATTTTAATGGAATGGCAATTTGGAAACAAACTAGTAAATAAAGACTAGTTGGAGGGCAAATTGGTCATTTGGCAAGGATGACAATTTTGAAATATTTAAAAGTTATAAAGGGCACTTTTGGAAGAAAGAAAGAAGAGAAAATATTTCCAAGTTTGATTCAAGCCCCGAACCTCGATTTTCAGTTCAAGTTCGAATCAAGAGAGGTTCGAGGTGTAATGAAGAAAAAGATTAAAGACGACTTATTGAGGCATACAAATAAATGGCCCAGGTGAGTGCAATTTCATGCATATCATAATACATTGATATTTATGTAATTGAATATATGATTGATATAATATGAATATGTCAAGATTTAAGAAATAAAATGCATTGATCATTTGATTACTTACATTGATGAAATTGAAATGTTATTTCGGGTATAAACTGTCCAATGTCGATATATTTATTAACATATGTTGCCATTGATGAAATAGATTGATGATATAAAGTCCAATGTATGATATAGAGATTCGAAGGTATAGTTGGATATCCATTGAGTCGTAAACAGCTGTATAAATATTCTAAGCACTTCAGGTAAAATGCAAATTTATTCTAAGAACTTCAGGTAAAGTGCAAATTTCATTAATGGTATACTTCGGTAAGTATGCCGAAGCACTCCCGGTAGAGTGCAATAATACACTATACTCAAGTAAGTATAGGGGGTGACTCGTGTACATAGAATCTCTTAATTTGATACCTTGGGCTAAGTAAATTGAAATGAATCAAAGAAACATAATGATAGGCTTGAAAGCTTGTAGATAGAAATGAAAAAGGTATTGGTAAGCATTGAAAGCTTACGGATGGAAATGACAACTGTAATTGGTAAGATCTAATCTTATCACTTTGATATTCATATATGCTGTTACGTGTTTATTTATGCTAACGAGCATGACATGGTACAATGATCATATGCATTATTATTTATTTACATTGATATTTATGTTAAATTGCATTTGACTATGAATTATTGCCTCACTAAGTAATTACTTAGCGTGTGACTGTTTCACACGTAGGAAAGAAGAAATGGTTAGAGTAAAGAGCATAAACGGACATCATAAATCAATAACAGGTACATCAATATCAGTAAGATATCTTTTGACACTATTTGATATGTACTAGTTTCCATGTATATTAAAATGCTATGCCTGCTCTGATAAAATTTGTAATTTATTTGGAATCTAGATGAATTTTAAATCAGGCAATTTCACTAATTATATAAAGTCGAATTAAATTGATAAGTTGCTACCTGAAATTAAACCTGATTTGAAGATGATAATATAAATTTTAAACTTTACGCGTTTAATTAGATTTGTAAATAAAGACTAAATTGTAATTTTTTAAACAAATTTTTACCAAATTATAAATATAGATGGTTTTACAAATGTTTTGTGAAATCTCTGTCTCGTATTCAATGATGGATACGGGAAAGGGGTGTTACAAAGAATAGCTTATCAAAGATTTGAAAAGGTTTAATGGGAGTCTAGACTAGGCTTGATACGCTGGTCTAAGACTCGAAAGTATGTAAAATGGATTTCTCACTTGATTTTGGTTGGTAAATAATTTATGACAGCACTTCTTAAATGATTGGTACCTCATGTTTTATGCATAAAATGAGCATGGTCTAATGCTGGAAGTAGAGATGAAATAATGTTAGATGCATTTAGAAAGTAATGCACGATTTCAAATAATGTTTATGAACATGGTTATGCATGGTTTACTTAACGATGAAATGTTTTGAATGATGCATGTGAAAACAGTGAGGTATGTTTATAAAAGTGGATTATATTGGCAAGTGATGAATTGAAAATGTTATGGAAATGTTATCGGATATAATTGGCCGGCCATAGGATTTAAAGTGCACTATAATAAGTCGCTCGTGGTTGTAGAGTTAGTACGAGAGGTACTTACTCCGATCATGTGAACCCAATGTTATTGAGGTAACACTTAGATGGCTTTAGTCTAGCCATGAGCTGTAGAGGTTGATGCTTCGAGTGTGTGTGCTCTAAGTTGGAGGATTAGCCTTGGTAGTGTAAAGGTGGTGCATGTGTTGCACAACTCCATGCTATTGGGCTACAATAGATTGCGAAATCTCTTGGGAAATCCGTGTATCCGATGTTAATGATGATTCATGGGAAGGATGTATATGGTAAAAGATCACTTGAAAGCCAATATAATGTTTTAACTTGTATCAAGTTGACGGATTGTTTTGAATGATGAAATGTATACATGCAGTACCCCTTAAGCTTCGCATATGGGATGTTATGCTTGAGAAGGCTTATGTAGAGGGAATTGCATATGGAAGTATGTTGTGGAATTCATGATACATGTTGCATATGGTTTAATATGCTGAGTTTATAAAGAATAAGTGCATGTTTTGAAAGAATGGCATGATGGCTCGAAATGGTTCTAAATTGCATTGGATGATGTTTTATATTTTAGAGCGCTCCTCACTAAGCAATGATTGCTTACACTAACTTTTATCATCAATGCAGATTGATTGAGTACAAGTGGCCTAGCAAGCAAGGAGGGAATTTCCAAGACTTGATTTACCAAAGTATGTTTGGATTTAATAGAAGTAATAAAGGCAATGTGGCTTAAATGTTGATGGGAGGGTTTGAGCGGTTACTTCTCTGTTTGAGCAAGTTTACATTGTGACTTTGGTCTTGTGATAAGCTTGGTTTGTTGGATTTTGCATATGGTGCATGTTTTGGTTGCTTGAGTATTAGGAAGCATGCCTATAGTTACCTTCGAAACACAATTCTCAAATGCTTATCATGATACTCCTCGGTGCAAGAGTACACAAGGATATCATCGATAAACACAACCACAAACTGATCCAAAAACTCATGAAGCACACGGTTCATCATGTGCATAAAAGCAGCTGGAGCATTGGTCAAACCAAATGGCATCACAAGAAACTTGTAATGCCCTTACCTCATACGAAAGGCTGTTTTGGGCACATCCACCTCCTTCACCTTCAATTGATAGTACCCTGACCTCAAATCTATCTTGGTAAACATCGAAGCTCCTCTGAACTGATCAAATAGGTCATCTATCCATTGTAAGGGATATTTGTTCTTTATTGTCAACCTATTCAGCTATCGGTAATCTATACACATCCGCAACGTACTACATTTCTTCTTAACAAATAGCATCAGCGCTCCCCACGGTGAAATACTAGGTTTAATGAACCCACGATCAAGCAACTCCTGCAACTGCGTTTTCAGCTCCTTCAATTCCTTCAGAGCCATGCGGTACGGAGCAATAGATACTGGTACCGTACCCGCAAAGACCTCGATGCCAAACTCTACCTCACGGTCAGGTGGCAACCCTAGTAATCCCTTCAAAAAAACACCCAGAAACTCACATACGGTGCGAACATCCTGCACCCTCAACTCCTTTGATCTAGGATTCATAACATAGGCCAAATAAGCCTAACATCCCGAATCCAACATTCGTCTTGCTTCCAAATCCGAACCAACATTAGACAAAAACTTGGCATTCTCGCCAACAACCACCACCTCATAATCATCCGACAACCTCAAGGATATCTATTTGATCTCAAAATCCACCACATCCCGATGTTCGGTTAACCAATCCATACCCAAAATCACATCAAAACCATGGAATGGTAATTGCATCAAGTCCATGGCATACATATGTCCCTAGACCAACAGCGGACATGTACGATACAACCTCCTAACCGCGACTGTCTCCCCAAGAGAACTAGTCACTCTAACACCCACATTGAGAATTTCAACAGATATATCAAGCAGCTCAGCATGCTCACTCAAAATGTATGAATGAGTAGAACCAGAATCAACCAACGAATACAACGACAAAGACTGTAGGGTAAAAGTACCTGCAATCACATCGGTGTCATTGCGACCCTCATGGTGCGCATACACCCTAGCCGGTCCACCTGCCTCAGGCTGGATAGCAACAGTATGAGCTACAGTCCTCTATCCACCATCTCGACGCTGAAACGGTCCGCGGCCATGACCACGACCCCGCTGCCGAGCAACAACAGGTGCAGCACCCTGCCCACCTCAAGCCAAGAATGGACAATCACGCCTCTGATGGTCGCCTGACCTGCAACTCCAACAAGCATTAGCCACCACAGGCACAGGTGCCTGACCCTCTATGGCCAAACATGGGCAATCTTGCCTCAAATGATCTCGGGATCCACAAACCCAAAAATTGCTAAACAGTGCTCTAACATGGGCACCCTGCCCCTAGACTCCACGTCCCACAACACCTCCGCCATGCCTCAGCTCTGGGCGAAACCTCCTATCATGGTGTCTCTTGGCCTGACTACCGCTGTAACCCAAATTAACAGCTCTCTTACGGAGCTAGAACCTCACAATCTAGATGCCAAACCCAAATTCTGCTCCACATCCTTAGCCTGCAAAACCAGCACATCAAAGTTGGTGTAATCAGTAGCAAGCTTGTATGTCTTAACATCCTGCACAATCCCATATCAGAAACGATCACATCGAGTACGTTCGTTAGGGACCAACTCAGGTGCATACCGACTCAGCCTCACGAACTACACCTCATACTCCGCAAGAGACATACTACCTTGCACCAAAGCCATGAACTCACGCTTCTTCTCGTCTTGATATCGAACTCCTAAAAACTTCTTTCAGAATGCTTCACAGAAGAACTCCCAAGTCACATCATCTGTCGCCATACCGGATATCGTGGTAGTCCACCATGCATAAGCATCACCCTACAGCAGGGAAACAGCCCAGCTTACGAGCATCGGTGCACCCCATTTGGCCCAGTATCCTCTCAGTACTGGCCAACCAACCCTTAGAAGCCTCAAGCAACAACCCTCGGAACTCAACTCCGCCCAAACTACGAAGATGCTCAAGCGGCAAACCTTGCCCCTCAATTGCTGGTGCTGGCACACGAACACCCGCAATTGCTGCCTGAAACGCATTTGTCATGGCCTGTATCAGTGGTGCCATAACACCCATCCCTGGCCCAGCCGGCGCAGGTGGTGCTTGTTCAAATTCCTCCGGTGGATTAGGTGGGGCTGGTGGCAACCCTCTAGGAGGTACAACTTCTCCATCATCCTGCCCAGCGGCAGCAGCAATCGCACTAGATCGCAACTCTCTCCTCGGTCCCATCATGCTAAAATATATCTAAGGCATGATAATTATTTCAAAACAAAATAGTCAGGACAGCCTCAAGCAAGGATCCAAGACTTTCATTTCAAAAATCAAAAACTTTTCAGACTATAATAATAAGGCAATGGGTACCCAAAACATCCCCAACATAGCATACAACAGCCATCATTCATATATCAATCACCGTACATATCAACCAGTGTACAAACAACAATCACCGTACACATCATACAACAGAGCATAACTCACGACAACAACACAATAACCTCCCAAACGAACCAAACCTGGCTCTGATACCACAAAATTTAACCCCCTTGACCCGGCCTAGACGCCCAACTGAACCAAAAAGGCTATATTAGGTTTGCCGTAGCAAACCGAAGAGATACAACCAAACCCGGTCCATTTTTTTCCTTTTATCTTATCTAGATGCCAATTATTAATCTTAAATGTTCATACAGACATCAGGTGCAACCCCAACACAAATCGAGCATCAATTTGACATCCAATTGATCATACTTACAAATTAGGGACCCAATCGCAAATACAGAAAATTTCAGGATTAAAACTCATTTTTAAGTTACCAACCTTTAATTAGTCTGGTTCTATTCTTTCATTTCAACTTTCAGCTCAAATCGATCAGTCTACCATATATAATTGCATCGGTAAGAATTAGGGACTAAAATGCAAAGAAAGCAAAACTGCCCAAAAGTGACATTCACATGAGAAACGGTCATCCGTATTGAAACGGGTAAGCCCATACCGATACGGTTTGAAACACACCATTTTGATACACCACCAAGCCGTATCGATACGTCTAACTGAAATACTAAACTTTTAAAATATTTTAAACCATACCGATACGGTTTCTCAGGTATTTTGATACACGGATTCAAGTTGCAAAAGTGAATTCCAGAGGCTAAAGCTCGTATCCAAATGCCCATCCCCGTACCTGTACGCCGGGCCAAATTTGCCTAGGCGTATCAAAATGCATAAGACCCGTACCGATCCCACAAGCCTAAAATTGCCTAGTCGTACTGATACGGTCCCCTGTGTATCGGTATGCCTGGGCCTGTAATGTCATATTTGGTTGATTTTTCATCCCAAAAGCATACTCAAACCACTCCAACATGCTTTAAACACAATACTAACATGTCAAACATATCTTATGCCAACCAACATCACATATCTAACAACACAACAAGGATTCATGCATCAAAGAGGAAATCTATAGGCATGCTTCCTAATATGCATCCAACCAACATATCAAAAGGTAAACCAGCACCTAAAACAATCCTTTAAGGCCATTTACAACCCAATAGCTACTAAAGAAACATGCTCAAACAGGGAGTTGCACAAAACATCTCCCAAAACACAACAAGTGCCTCATTGCCCTTATTCATTATAGTCTAGTCTCTAACATACTTTGGAAACAAGTCTTGCCAAGATCCCCTTGCTTCTTGCTACTTCCCAATACCTCAATTATCTCATTGATTGTGTAGCGATGTCTTTTTTTTAAATAGCTAAATAAAAACGAGGATTTTTGAAAGGTGTTTGAAAGGTGTTTGTGATTCTTTTGGATATAAAATATTTATTCCGTGAGGTTTTAAAAGAAACCGCATTTAAAAAAATGGAGTCGCCACCGGCCACTTAGGTAGGTCGGACACCATAAAACCAGAGATTCAAAAAATGTTTGGTTCGGGAGTCGGTTACGGATGGGGAAGGATTAGCACCCCCACACCGCCCAAAATTGGTACTTTAATAATTACCGCTTTATTAATATTGGATTTTCCGGATTAAAGTGACGATTATTTTAAAATTCGGTCATAATTGCGAATAAATTTTAAGGGCCCCGTTATCCGAGAGTAAACGCCCAACCACTATCACTACACTACGACATCGCCCCGTTTACGCTTGGATAAAAGGACACCGCATTAACAATTTATATCTCGATATGCAATCTTAGTGGCAAAAATATAAAACATGGCAGATAATTTAAAGACAGTAAATATTCACATAATAAAATACTAATCTAATAAAATATTAATCTAAAACATACATACATAAATATTAATCTAACTCATAAATAAAAACATATCTAGCATAAATAATATACTATCATTCATAAATATTAATCTAACACAAATAAAAACAAATTCAACATAAATAAAATACTATTCTAAAACATACATACATAAATATTAATCTAACTCATAAATAAAAACATGTCTAACATAAATAAAATATTAATATAAAACACAAATTTAAAACATATTAAATATTAATCTAAAACATAAACATGCAAAATAAAAAATAAGACTATAATTTTGAAATAACTAATACTTCATTAATTTATAAAAATTACAACACTAATAAAAAGGGAAGAAAATATACCTAACTAAGAGCTCGAACGACGAACTCCGCCGAAATCTACCGCGACCCCTCCAAAAATTTAACTAGATCGGACCTAAAATAGGACCCGATCGAATGTTGATCGAACCAATCGGGGTCGAGGGCATCGCTTCAAACCCGGCCAGCCTTGCGGCCGGCCATGCCCCACGATTTGGGGTGTGCCAATTTCAAAATTGGCATGGATTTCTTTGGCCAAATTGGCCGTCCATTTCCCCTCCAATTTTGGGCGTGATTTTGCTTGCAATTGGCAGCCTATTTATAGGCAAATGGGATGGAAAATGGGTGACGTGGAGCACCCTGCTCCACACAATTTTCCCTTCTTATTTTTTGATTTTTTTATATTAATTTTTTTTTTTGATTTTTTGCCTTTTTTATATATATAATTTAACTATTATAATAACACTAATAACACTAAAACCCGATCAAAAATGAGTGATTACAGTTGCCCCTCTTTGCTTGTTCTTGTGAAACGAGGACAAAGCAAAGATCAAAAGCACTCATTTTTGACCTACTTTCTTGTCTTTGGCTTCGGAATCACGTGTTCTTCTGGAACTATCCGCTCTTCCTTAGCTGAATCTTCAGGCTCGTAAGTTCTTCCTATATAGAGCTTCGTCACCTTCCGATCTTGGAGTTATAGGCTCTTTCGACATAGAACCCTTCACTCTGAAGCCTCGAGTTATGAGTCCCTCCTATATAGAACCTTTCATTCTAAGACGGTGCAGCTCGGAGTCCTTCCTATATAGAACTCTTCGCCTTCAACGCTGGTTTCTCCTATATAAAACCTTCTGCGTCACTGATGGATTCTTTCGACTGGGAGTTCCTCCTATATAGAACTGCTAGTCTTCAAACCCTGGAGTTGTCAGTCCTTCCTATATAGAACTTTTCATTTTGAGACGGTGCAGCTTGGAGTCCTTCCTATATAGAACTCTTCGCCTTCAACGCTGGTTTCTCCTATATAAAACCTTTCGTCGCTGATGGATTCTTCTGACTGGGAGTTCCTCCTATATAGAACTGCTAGTCTTCAAACCCGGAGTTGTCAGTCCTTCCTATATAGAACTTTTCATTTTGAGGCAGTGCAGCTTGGAGTCCTTCCTATATAGAACTCTTCGCCTTCAACGCTGGTTTCTCCTATATAAAACCTTCGCATCGCTGATGGATTTTTCCGACCGGGAGTTCCTCCTATATAGAATGCTAGTCTTCAAACCCGGAGCACTTGATCCTTCCTATATAGAACTTTTGGCGTCTGAAATCTCAGAGCTACAGGTTCTTCCTATATAGAACCTTTCACCCTAAGACATTGAAGCTCGGAGCCCTTCCTATATAGAACTCTTCGCTTTCGACACAACAGGATTTCCTATATAATCTTGTGTGTCATGGGTGAATTCCTTCGACTGGGAGTTCTTCCTATATAGAACTGCGAGTCTTCACCTTGGAGCCGTCAGTCCTTCCTATATAGAACTTTTGGCGTATGAAATCTCAGAGCTACAGGTTCTTCCTATATAGAACCTTTCACCCTAAGACATTGAAGCTCGGAGCCCTTCCTATATAGAACTCTTCGCCGACGACAACAGATTTCCTATATAATCTTGTGTGTCATAGGTGAATTCCTTTGACTGGGAGTTCTTCCTATATAGAACTGCGAGTCTTCACCTTGGAGCCGTCGGTCCTTCCTATATAGAACTTTTCGGCGTCTTGAAATCTTAGAGTTAGGGATTCTTCCTATATAGAATCTTTCACTCTAAGACATTGAAGCTCGGAGCCCTTCCTATATAGAACTCTTCGCTTTCGACACAACAGGATTTCCTATATAATCTTGTGTGTCATGGGTGAATTCCTTCGACTGGGAGTTCTTCCTATATAGAATCATGAAGTCTTCACCCGAGCTGTCGATCCTTCCTATATAGAACTTTCAGCACGAAGCCTCGGAGCGGAGGATTCTTCCTATATAGAACCTCTCTCTGGAGCTTGAAAACATGTGCCTTTTTATGTAAAAACATTGTCTTCTCATTTGGGATTCACACCACGATGGCCATCGATGTCTCTTTGATTCGGGATTCACATTGAAAATGGCTACCAATCTTCCAATTTTAGGGACTCACGCCGAAGGTGGCTGCCAAACTTCTTCAAATTTAGGGACTCACGCCGAAAATGGCCGCCAAAACTTCTTCAAATTTAGGGACTCACGCCGAAAATGGCCGCCAAAACTTCTTCAAATTTATGGACTTTACCGAAAATGGCCGCCAAAACTTTTGATTTAGGGACTCTACCGAAAATGGCCACGGAACTTCTTGATTTTAGGGACTCGCGCCGAAAATGGCCGCCAAAACTTTTTCAGATTTATGGACTCACGCGAAAATGGTCACGGAACATCTTGATTTTAGGGACTCATACGAAAATGGCCGCCAAAACTTTTTCAGATTTAGGGACTCACGCTGAAAATGGCCGCCAAAACTTTTTCAGATTTAGGGACTCACGCCGAAAATGGCCGCCAAAACTTTTTCAAATTTAGGGACTCACGCTGAAAATGGCCGCCGGAACTTCTTCAGATTTTAGGGACTCGCGCCGAAAATGGCAGCCAAAACTTTTTCTGATTTAGGGACTCACACTGAAAATGGCCGCCGGAACTTCTTCAGATTTTAGGGACTCGCGCCAAAAATGGCAGCCAAAACTTTTTCAGATTTAGGGACTCACGCCGAAAATGGCCGCCGGAACTTCTTTAGATTTTAGGGACTCACGCTGAAAATGGCCGCCGGAACTTTTCAATGAAATCCACTTCTTAATGTTCTTTGATAATTCTTCAGGTACCTGTCCAAAATAAGCAAAAATTGACATGCCCATATCCATATGATACATGCAATGTAATGTTTTTTTTCTTTGTTCTAAAGTCTTACACCCTGAAAGGTCGCTCATCAGATTTCTTCATCTCTTTACTGCTTTCTGTATGCTCTTAAATCCTCATTTGAACATGCTTTTAAACATTTTTGTGCGGAAGGCTTTCTTGTCTTTAGGGTTATCATCCGCCTTCATAAATGATCTTTTGGTTCTTATATCATTCTTATAAGAACCCTTGTCATCTTCTTGGCTTGGCGTTGCCCCATTCAACCACGGGCTCCACTGCTTTGAATTTTCTGGCCCATCATATAGAGCCTTGATCTATGTCTAGTCACCAGGGTGAGCCAAAATGCTTCCATCCCTTGAGCTCTTCCTTGATCTTCTCGCAACATTTCGATGGGAACTAACTTTCGGTCCCTATGCTTTAAATCTCATCATCATTCATTTTTAAATTAAAGCAAAAGGCAATTTACTTGCGTATATTTCAACAAATAAAGATTGTTTGAAAATATAACAGTCATTTTGAAAATCACAACTTGGAGGGGATACCAAACATTTTGAAAACATTGTTTGGAACAAATGGTAAACATCTTTTCTTTTCTTCTTCTTTTTCTAAGGACCAAACATTTTTTATAAAACAATGCTTGGAGAATGGTAAACAAAACTCGACGTGTA
Source organism: Hibiscus mutabilis (assembly GCA_019671005.1). NCBI lineage: Eukaryota > Viridiplantae > Streptophyta > Magnoliopsida > Malvales > Malvaceae > Hibiscus > Hibiscus mutabilis. The sequence continues at coordinate 22,899,483 of CM033724.1, forward strand.
TTGCCAAACATTTTTAAAAACTAATGTTTGGGGAAATGGTAAACATCAAAACTTTGGGAGAAAATGCCAAACCTTTAAAACATGTTTGCCCCCGAAATATCAAACACCATAGCGCATCTGTTTCAAGTTGCCAGAGACCAACTCTAATGAAGCGGATATTTAGAAGATCTTGACCATTGTGGAGATATATGCCAATGTATAGTTTCTTCTGGTCTAATAGGCTTTTGAGAGGAACAACCCTACCTAGTTTCTACCCCGTTTAAGGTGGCTCTCTTAATCTCACTATCTCACCATGCCCCATCCTTCCCTCATTTGGGTGTCGATCAAGCACTTCGAAGTTTGACGTTCCTTGAAGAAAAGTTAACCCTTATAGGCGGAATGAAATCTGAAGACATTCTCATTCAACTTGGATATTTATGGATGACCATAATGGTCTTTGGGGCTTGTAATGTAGGCCTTTGGTTTATGGTTAAGTGAAACATTATTTCTGTACTTGTGTAACTTGGATATGCCCATTATTCCTTCTCTTTTTTTGGATCACTCTAGACTGCCCGTTTTCGGGTTTTCACCTTAGAGTTCATTTCCTTTCTTTTTATTGTATGTTGCCTTGCATTCTGGCTTTATATTGATGTTCGTTTTTTATTCAATAAAGTTTGATCCTTCAAAACTCCTCGAAACTGAGATTTCTTGAATGAAGGACTATGAATACATTTCTGGGAATTCTTGTGATCGACACGCCCAGATGAAATGTTATCCTTTCTTTTTTTTTCTTTTTTTTCTTTTTTTCTTTTCTCTTGGATCGCTCTAGACTGCCCATTTTTGGGTTTTCACCCTAGAGGTCACTTCCTTCAGTGTATTTTGGTTGGATATTGATGCCAGCATGCTCAGGCAGACTACTCTTTTTCTTCATTTTCAGGATCACTCTAGACTGCCCATTTTTGGGTTTTCACCCTAGAGGTCATTTCCTTTTTCAAAATTGGCAATCTTCGGGCCGACTTGTCTTGACTTGGCTTCAATTCGAGCTTCTATACTAATTTTCAAAACTGATGTTTACTTGAAATGTGGATTCCTTCTGTCTCTTGCTCATAGTTGAAGTCTCGTTCTTGTATTGTTTGATCTGTGTGTGAAACATAGACTGTATTCTTTCTTTTTTCTTTTTTTTTTTTTTTTTTTTTTTAGACTATTTCATTCTGGGTTTTTAGCATTGAATCTCTTTCTTCTTATTCGAGTCTATGAATGTATCCTTGAATCAACACGGATCTATACTGGGTATTGATGCGATCTTCCGCTCGGAGTTAATTGCCTCTCTGCAGCTCTTATGATATTTACTCGATCTGGATTGCTTCAGCCTTCTGATTACCATTTATCTTCTTTTTGGCTTTTCGCTTGGACATATCCATGTTTTCAACCACTTTCTTCTGGTGATTTTCTGATCTTCGTATCCAATCTGCATGGTCTCATCTGTATCTTCTGGTAAAATAAAAGAACAAAATTCGTTGTCATATTCACAAATGTTCTGAGAATGCCTTCAGGGGGTAGAGGTTTAGGGTCAACTTTCATTTCAAGGATCTTAAACGACAAGTGCCTGAGAAGATAAATTCTTAAAATGGGAACTGCCCATTGTCTAAACACTCACCTTTGTTCCTCTATTGGCCTAAGTAAACTAGCAGATACTCACATTTACAGTATCACCACAACATTCAATCTCTTCTAAATATATGCAACTTAGAGTTGATCTTTGGGTTTGAAGCAAATGTACTGTTGCATTCAAAATTTGAGGACCTGGTATAGAAATGATATATACATATGTCCATTCAAAAATGTGTGTATATGCATATGGGAAAACTACCGCATAAAAATGAAATGTTTAAAGAATCAAGGATGTAAAAATGATTTTTAATTCTAATAAACAATGATTTTTTTTGCTGAGAATTTCTTTGTGAAATGATGAGAAAACCGTAGAGACCTTTGGATTATCTCCAGGGTGCTAACTCATTCTGCCCCTTCCAAGGTAGTGTAGACTTGCCTCTTCTCTTGTTTTTCCACCGCTGGATCAACTCTCTCGTCATGACTCCCTCGACAACCAGCTTCTTGATTTTTTTAACGACCCCAAATTTCTTAGTGTCATGACCCATCGCCTCAATGTTTTGAAAGTAGTACCCATTTATCTTTTTGTTTCCTTCTGCTCCTAGGCAGGTCTGGTCTTTAAACTTAGGTCCCGGAGTGCATGTTCGATTCTCTCTGACTGTCATGAAGTCCTCAAAGCTGGCTTTCATTTTCTCGAGCATCTTATTAAAGAAGAAATATGAAAGGTGGCATAGAAGTCAATTTTCTCTTCATCTACGGGAGGGCTGCACTTGGGTCGCTAAACACGGACACCTCAAAGCACATTCCTTGAAGCTTTCATCAGGTTTCATCTTCGTACCCTAGAGATACCGACGACTTAGTGCTAGGTCCAAAGCACATCATATCACGGTAAGTCTGCTAGACTGTCGGGAAGTAGTGGATCGGTAATTTTTGTGTAGCCCTCCATTTTTTTTGAGAATATGGTCACGTGAATCTTGGGGCATCTTGTTCCGTTATCATGCGCGAATCAAGTCTTTGAAACCGTAGGAATAACCAAGTCAGGGTTCAAACAGAGTTTTCTTGTATTAAAGGCATCAAACTTCTTTTTCTTCTTTTTCTCTCGAGTCCATCTATTAATCGCTCGAATCTTGATTTTTGAGTGTGTTCAATTCTTTTATTCACGATAAAACTCTAATTGTTCTTTGGATTACCCCTCAAAAATTTTATGCAAGGTGTAAAATATGTCATGATTGTACAATGTAATGTAATGCAATGTAATGTAATGCAATGCAATGCATGAATGCAAATGCGGTGTTGATTCTCGAACAGTCCTTAAAAGACTTTCAATCAGTAGAAAAATGTCCGGTTGCAAGAAACTAATAATGAATTACGGTGTGTGATTAGTTTCTTCTCGGAGATCTTTAACGGGAAGCAAAACCTGTGCTCCACGTCTCGACGTCGTCTTCAGGATGATGGATGACTTCGTCTTCTCTTCTTATTCTATGGACTCGTGACGTCATGATCTTTATTTTTTTGTGGCTTCTAAAAATAACATCAACAAGTGCAGGCATAATGCATATAAGATCTTTTAAGGTGCAAACGAATAATACGTCTAAACAGGGGATGGATTCTATCGGTCCTAAGGGAGTACTTTAAAAATTTTAGGGTTTAAATTAAAATTCTCAAAGATCATTTGGTTTAAAAATTTCCCCATTTTTATTATCAAAAATTTTAACTTATTTAAAAATGAAACTTTTAGGTTTCTTTTTGTTATTATTATTCTTCTGAAAGTTTTATGAGAGAAGAAGTTTCAAAGCAAAATAATAATATTTTTAATTTTTTTTTTTTTTTGAGTTCTTAATGAGTTAAATTAAAATCTGAGAATTTTAAAAATGGTCAAATGTGAAGATTTAAAATTGGGGTTCTGCGGCCCTAACTGAATCTTCTGCGTCGCACGTGCCTTATTGTCGTACCGTCTTCTTTCGCGATTGGTCTTTGCTCGGCCTAACTTGATACTGTAATATTATCGTTCCCAGCAAAGCATACTTTTTCTATTTTGAAAGCCTTTTAATGAACTGTTCTTGAATCAACACCATGTCATGATATGCAACATGAATGCAAATAAAGGCGTTGATTCCGCTGGTAATCACCCTTTCGAACGACTTTCATGGGAATTAAAGGGTCCAGATTACAAAAAGATCCATATTACAAAAGGAGTCCCTATTACAAAAAGAGTCTATTACAAAGTCTTAATTACAAAATAAAGTTCTACACATAATCCCTAGCTCTACCTCCTAGCTCCTTGACAGCTCTGAGCAACTTGATAAACCTTGGTGCTTCTTTCATGTCCGGGGTTACGAAAGGTCGGAGAGCCGCGGCTTCGGTAGCTAAGTCATTCACACACCTTGTAGCTCGTTGTATGTCCACCATCAGGGTCTCGTGTGTATACTTTGGCACTACACGCTTGTTCGGCAAATCGTTACCTCGGATTTGTTGATTAATCTTTGACCGATGTCACGCGACTGGATCGATGCTCTCCTTCCTAAGACACCTTTTTTCCATGATGAAAGATTTTCTAATCGGGCAAACCACTTGAATCAACGCCTCTATGTAATGTGGATGCAATGATAATGCAACAAAAATATGTGTAAAAATAAAATAAAACACAAAAAGAAATGAGTTAGTACCAGATAAAAATAATAAATACATAAATAAAAGGATAAATTAAATAAGGTAAATAAACAAAACGACCCTATTTATCTAGTCATAAAAACACCTAAGGTTATCCGCATGGCTCTAACAGGGTAGGTTTCTATGTTCTCTACATGCAGTGTTGGTGCTAGGAGGTACCCGAATTGTCCTTGCTGTCCCCTACTAAGGGTAGCAAGGCCCCCGATCATCACCCATTATAGGCTCCTTTCAACCGGGTTCAATTCAGGGGGACCCATTCGCTTATGCCCATACGAAGGAACGATATCCTTACGAAAGCATAAGGTACTCGAGCCCCGAAGGTACTTGCTAGGACCATACGGGAGAACGATATCTCCACGAAAGCATTAGCGTTTTCCCCCCACTTAAAAAAAACGGGTTTATATGCCATATTTTAAATGCGTTAAAATAAACACGCAATTATAACCGAATGTTAATTTAATAGTCACTTTAACCCAGAATTTCTAATATTAATAAAGCGGTAATTATTTTAAAAGCTTGACTCTCATTTGTTTTTTTTTTAAAAAAACAAATTTTTTTAAAAAAAAACAAAAATTTTCCCCAGCGGAGTCGCCATCTGTAGCGATGACTTTTTTTTAAATAGCTAAATAAAAACGAGGATTTTTGAAAGGTGTTTGAAAGGTGTTTGTGATTCTTTTGGATATAAAATATTTATTCCGTGAGGTTTTAAAAGAAACCGCATTTAAAAAAATGGAGTCGCCACTGGCCACTTAGGTAGGTTGGACACCATAAAACCAGAGATTCAAAAAATGTTGGGTTCGGGAGTCGGTTACGGATGGGGAAGGATTAGCACCCCCACACCGCCCAAAATTGGTACTTTAATAATTACCGCTTTATTAATATTGGATTTTCCGGATTAAAGTGACGATTATTTTAAAATTCGGTCATAATTGCGAATAAATTTTAAGGGCCCCGTTATCCGAGAGTAAACGCCCAACCACTATCACTACGCCTGATACTGGCCCCGTTTACGCTTGGATAAAAGGACACCGCATTAACAATTTATATCTCGATATGCAATCTTAGTGGCAAAAATATAAAACATGGCAGATAATTTAAAGACAGTAAATATTCACATAATAAAATACTAATCTAATAAAATATTAATCTAAAACATACATACATAAATATTAATCTAACTCATAAATAAAAACATATCTAGCATAAATAATATACTACCATTCATAAATATTAATCTAACACAAATAAAAACAAATTCAACATAAATAAAATACTATTCTAAAACATACATACATAAATATTAATCTAACTCATAAATAAAAACATATCTAACATAAATAAAATATTAATATAAAATACAAATTTAAAACATATTAAATATTAATCTAAAACATAAACATGCAAAATAAAAAATAAGACTATAATTTTGAAATAACTAATACTTCATTAATTTATAAAAATTACAACACTAATAAAAAGGGAAGAAAATATACCTAACTAAGAGCTCGAACGACGAACTCCGCCGAAATCTACCGCGACCCCTCCAAAAATTTAACTAGATCGGACCTAAAATAGGACCCCGATCGAATGTTGGATCGAACCAACTGGGGTCGAGGGCACTGCCCCCAACCCCGGCCAGCCTTGCGGCCGGCCATGCCCCACGATTTGGGGGGTGCCAATTTCAAAATTGGCATGGATTTCTTTGGCCAAATTGGCCGTCCATTTCCCCTCCAATTTTGGTTTTGATTTTGCTTGCAATTGGCAGCCTATTTATAGGCAAATGGGATGGAAAATGGGTGACGTGGAGCACCCTGCTCCACGCAATTTTCACTTTTTTTATTTTTTTATATTAATTTTTTTTTTGATTTTTTTGCCTTTTTTATATATATAATTTTACTATTATAATAACACTAATAACACTAAAACCCGGTCAAAAATGAGTGATTACATATTGACAACGAGAGCGTAAGCACACAAGGCTTAGTGAGGAAAGCTCTAAAACAAACACCATCAATGCATTTAAAATCATTTACTTAACATCATCATTTAAACATCATTGTGCCCCTTTAAAAACATGCACTTTATATCATTTAAACCAGCATATTAAACCATATGTTACATGTATCATTATTCAACAGCAAGTCACATTGCTAACCCTCCACTTAAGTCTTCCCATGCATTACTACCAAATGCAAAGCTTAAGGATAAACATGTATAAACCACATTATACAACATATACATTTCAATGATACACTAACAATTATATTGTCTTTCAAGTGATCATTAGACAAGTCCATTAACAAAAGAGTTCATCAGATACACGGATTCAACAAGTGTTAACCCAACACTTCAAGCCATCTCAACCGGAATAGCGATACAATCACAATCGTGGTACAATAACAATCGGGTACAATAACAACCCACAGGGACACCCACCCCAATCATTGGTTAGACGCTTAATCCACTAACGGGAGTATTCGGTACTGTTTAACCCCTCTACCGTTAGGGTACTTGGATGGAGTATTCGGTACGCCGTATAAACCCCCCAACATCCAAGGCGACTTATTTACAGTGCACTCAATCCTATGGCCGGCCAACTATATCCGATAACAATTTTAAAACCACATCACTTGCCAATACAATTAACCAAGTAACATTTACCTCACTGTTTTTAACAAGCATTAAACCATGCCATTTCCAAAGCAATAACCATGCTTTAAAACACAAGTATAAACCATACTTACAAGGATCACTTACCATGTACATCCTTCAGCATTTCATGCTTAAAAACAGTATATCAAATACTTTAAAACATGCTTAAATAGTAGGTAACATGTAATTAAAACAAGTGCATCAACCGTTTCGTAAAAGCACGACCGAGAGAGTAAAACCACTTTATACTTACTTTCGAATCTAGGTAAGCATTTTAAGCTCTACCTTAACTCCCAAAACTCTGTTCCAAAACATCAAACGCTTTAAACCACGTTTTCACTCACCGATACGCAAAACCTCAATTCGCCGATGCGAAATCAAGAATTTGAACCCTCCAACGCTTCTTCAATCACTTACGGATCAAACTCCCCTGTTTTTACTACAAAACAATAGAGGATTAATGCATCATAATGCATTCTAAACACAACAACTACAATCCTTCTCGGATTTCCACAACACCTTCACAATTAACCCTTCACAACAACCGAAAACACAACCCAGCCAACATCTATCAAACTAACATCACTTCTAGCACCAAAACACATCTAAAAGCAGATTCAAAACAACCTACCACCTCCAGCAACCTTACATCCATATAAACACCACAAAACCTCAAAACTAGCAACCTAAACAAATAGAGATTCTTGAGTTTTGGGATTCCATTGATAAAAATCACTTATCAACATTATTAAACATCCAAAATATGAATCAAAGCAACCTTACTTACTAGAAATCAGATCCAATTCGCGAATCAACTCATTTTCCCCAAATAACTCAATTAAACATTGGAAAATCATCAAAATCATATTAGAAACACAAAAACAAGGATCAAATGCTTGGTAATTTCAATAAAGAATCATACAATAGAGGATATCTCGGACCTTACCCCTATTGTGAAGTTTCTCCCTTAATTAATTTGTGAAAAGATAAGAAAACACAAGATTATTGTAAGATTTTGAATAAACAGTGTTTATAAACAATCTGAAATAATAAAATCAAGTTAGAAACTACCTCACCTCTGGAAATTTGATGAAAAATTGAGTGTTTTGCTGAGGAGAGAATGGAGATAAAAAGTTGAGAGAAAATGACGTGATTTTTGTTTTAGAAAAGATATCTAACTTTTTAACAAAATCCTTTTTAATTACTAATTAAAACACTTGTTAAAATAAGTCAAATCAAGGGAGAAATCATCAGAAACCAATTGGTAAAATAGCTCCTTAAATATTCTAAGTATTTGACCATTTTCATTTTAGTCACTAGAAAATCACAGTTTTCAAAAACTTTCATTTTGGTCACTAACCAAAATGTCCATCTTCCAAAACTCATTTTTCAAAATTGATTCCACCATTATTAAATACATAATTAATAATGATTTTTAAGCATTTTTCCATAATTTTTCCAACACCAAAAATATATGATCCCAAAACTGACTCGAATCTCTACTTTGGTCCACCGGACCGTCTAATAAACCCTCTAAACTGCTAAGCCCTAAAACTAGGGCGTTACATCAGGGCTTAAAGAGAGAGTATTTTTGGGTTGGTTTGAAAAAGGATGTCGCGGATTTTGTTGCTCGTATTGTTTGTCAACATGTTAAGGCAGAGCGGGTTGTTGCAACCGTTAAGAATCCCAGATTGGAAATAAGAGAGAATTACCATGGATTTCGTGTCTATTTTACCTTTGACACCATCAAAAAGAATTCAGTGTGGGTGATTGTGGACAGGCTTACAAAGTGTGCACATTTTTTGGCAGTGCATACGACGAATATTTTGGGCAAGCTGGTGGAGTTGTATATTGATGAGATTGTGAGGTTACACGGAGTGCCAAAGTCTATTGCATCAAATAGAGATCTGCATTTTATCGCAAGGTGTTGGGATTGTTTACAGAGAGCATTGGGTACACGGTTGAACTTCAGTACTACGTATCTTCCTTAAATGGATAGTCATTCTGAACACATTATCCAAGTGTTGGAGGATATGTTGCAGTGTTGCATCATTGATTTCCAAGGATCGTGGGAGAAGCAGTTACCTTTGGTTGAGTCTGCCTATAACAACAGTTATCAATCTAGCATCCAGTTGCCACCGTTTGAGGCTTTGTATGGTAAAAGGTGTCGCACGCCACTTTGTTGGGTAGAAGCATGAGAAAAGTATGTTTCTCTGCCAAATGTGTTAAAAGATACCAAAGAGAAGTTGAAGCTTATTAGTGACTGGTTGAAGGGGGCTTCAGATAGGCAAAAGTCTTATGCTGACTTGAAACGAAGAGAGATTGAGTATGCCGTTGGTGACCATGTGTTTCTAAAGGTTTCACCTTGGAAGAAGATGGTGAGGTTTGGTAAGAAGGGAAAGTTAAGTCCTAGGTTTATTGGACCTTATGAGGTGTTAAAGCGTGTTAGTCTAGTTGCTTATAGGTTGAGGTTGCCAGCCGAGTTAGAAAAGATACATGATATTTTCCATGTATCGATACTTCAGAGGTATAGATCGGATCCTTCGCATGTGATGCCTATTGAAGAGATTGAGCTGAATCTGGATTTAACCTATGATGAGGTGACGGTGAGAATTTTGGATTCGAGAAGCAAAGTTCTTCGTGGTAAGACCATAGAATTGGTGAAGGTGTTGTGGATACATCGTGGTATTGAAGAAGCCACCTAGGAAAGCAATGAGGATATGTTGAAGCAGTTTCCTCATCTCCTTCCGCCAGGTAAATTTTGAGGACAAAATTTCTTAAGAGGGGGAGAGTTGTAATGCCCTAGATGTTAATTGAATCGGTTAGACGCTTCAAGTGAACCGGTTTAGGCAGTTCGGGTTAGTTTCGAGAATTAAATCTTATAAAATTTATTTTGGCTAGAATAAAATATGGAAAAATGCTAGAAAATACTTAATTAATATTTTAAGTATTTTGGTAAGTCCAATTTGAAATGATTAAATCTGATTTTGGGACATTTTGGACTAGTGACTAAAATGAAAAGCTTTCAAAATTATTTTTGGTGACTAAATCGTAAAAGGGTCAAAACTTAGAATCTTTAAGGAGCTATTTGACCAATCTTTTTCATCAGATTTTCCCCTTAATTTAGACTATTTTTAAAGTATTTTTAATTGATTTATTGTTAAAATAAAATAGGATTTAATAAAAGGATTTTTAGTTTTATAAAATCACTTTCTTACGTAACTACTTTTCTTCCAACTTTTTCTCTCAACTTTACTAGCAGCCAAACTAATATTTTCACTCCAACATTCTCAGGAATCAATTCCTATTGATTTCCTTTTTGTTTCCGATTTGATTTATTTAATTCCTATTACAAAATCTACTTGGATTTCAACCAAACTTTGCAAATTAAGGGAAAAATCAGCAATTAGAGGTGATTTTTGTTTCTCTCCTCTAATTAAAGGTTCTTTAATAAAATTCCCAAGTTCTTGATTCTTTGTTATTGATTTATGATATGGAATTATGGTTTAAACATGGCTTTGATGATTAAATTATTTTTTATGTGGAAAATTTGATGCACACTGCTTTGGATTTGTTATGGATTGATTCTAACGAGTTTAGATCTTAATTAAGATGTGTTTTAATGTTGAAAGAAGTGATTAATCAAAGGAATTCCAAAAAAAACTATGTGAATTGCTAGTTTTCTAGGTTGTTTTTAGTTAGAATTTGGTGTGATCTTGATGTTGTAGAGGTGCTGGAGGTATAAAGATGTAATTAAGATGTTTTTGGATGTTAATTGATGTTGTTTAGATGTTAGAATTAATAGGTTTTGGCTGGGCTTCATTTAGATGAGGATTGGTGATGATTTTGGTTGTTTAGAGGGGTGTTTGATGGTTTCTTGTGAAGCAAAGTTGTGTTTGTTGGTTGCTGGAAGTTAAAAACCCATAGATGTGTTTTAATCCCCTATTTTTGATTGGGTGAGGCATGAGAGTTGAATCCTTTAGTGTTTGGAGAAGGCACGGAAGCTCCGTAAGCTTGATTTGCGCAACGGCAAGCTAGCTTTGGATTGTTGGTGAGTGGAAACGTGTTTTTATTGCTATTAAAAGGTTTGAAGGAAGTTGTGGGAGTTTAGAATAAGTTTGAAACACTTATTTAAGCTCGGAAGTAAGTATTGGTTGAGCTCTCTCTCGATTTCGATTTTTACAAAACATATTATCATGCACATGTTTATGGTATTGATTACTCATTGTATTATGCATGTTTTAGAAATGAAAGATGTTGCAAATGATCATATATGATGACTATTGAGAAAGGTTTATGATTTATGAAAGTATTATATGTTTACAAAAATACATGGTTCCTTGCATTTGAAATTAGATTGACTTGATACATATATAGAACAATGAGGTAAAGTTGTTTTAATGAATATATTGGCAAGTGACTGAGTTTAAAATGCTATCGGATATAGTTGGCTAGCCATAGGGTTTAAAGTGTATTGTAATAAGTCACCTCATGTCTGTAGAGGAAGGTAATTGTTTCGTTGCTCCACCATGAGAACCGCAGCGGTCGAGGTGGTTAATTGTTCTGTTTTCTCCCGCTGGTGGATTTATACATCATAACCGTTGAAGTGGGTAATTGTTTTGTTTCTCCGATTTGAGGATGTATGTGAAGTGTTCGTGGTAACCACTTGGGAAATCTATGTATCCGATGTGTTTTATAAAATGGAATGGTACTGGTTTTGAGTCGCTTAAAAGTCAATATATGAGATAATGTATCATGAGAAATGGATTATGTTTGTATAATGTGATTTATACATCAGATGCTCTTTAAGCTTGTTATAGAGATTGTGGCATATGAAGCTTAAATTGAGGTTTGGGATAGAATCCATGATACATGTATTACAAATGATTTAAATGGGTATACTTGGAAAGATTATTGAAGAATGAGATGATTTTGACATGAGACATTTATACTTGGCTTGAAATAAAATGATTTTAATTACATTGATGAGTGTTTTCATGATTCCCTCACTAAGCTTCTAGCTTACGATCTTTTTTCTCATCAATGCAGAGAAATAGCTCTTTTGCACAACGAGTGAGCAAGAGAGGATCCAAGGGTTGAGACTTTTCAAAGTATGGTTTTATAAGTACTAAGTAGTAATAAGAGGCAATGTGACCAAGTTGTATTTGGGAGGTCTATTTTGGATACTCCCTGTTTGTATAAGTTTGATTTGATATTTTGGACTTGTATGATACTTGATGTGTGAGTTTGAGGGGTTAGGAAACATTATGCATGCTTGGGTAGAAACCATGCCTATAGGAGTGACGGTTGGTCTTGAGATGTTGTGTTTGAACTTATACCATGCTGCTATGTTTGAGGTATTCATGTTTGTGAAGTTACATGATGATTAGATGGTGTTTGGTGTATGTTAGACTGAGCCAAAGTGTCATATGTTGGACCAAGAGGTCATTACAGGTCTCTCCGTACCGGTACGCGAGGACCTGTCTGGGCTCAATTCAGACAAAATTGAATGGGCGTACCGATACGCCTAGTAACCGTATCAATATGCATAGCTGGAAAACAAGCATGATGTTGGTACAGAGGTTTTCGTATCGGTACGCCCTTTGTCTGGTAGAATCCTACTTTTCAAAAATGGCATACCCGTACCGATACGTTTGAGGACCGTATCAATACGCCTTTGTTAATATCACTTGTTGCGATACGGTAATGGCATGTACCAGTACGCCGATCGTTATTTCAATTAAGATTTTTCTGAATGTTTGTATTCTTTGCAATTTGGTCCATGTTCCATGGTTATGCAATTAAATGAGTTGATTGGTTATATTAAGCTAAAATTTAACTTGTTGGCATAAAATAGGACTAATTAAGGATTGATAACCTCATATTTGACCTTGTAGTTTTTAGAAATTTTATTTTAGTCCCTAAAATGCGAATTCAAGCAATTAGAAGTCAATTCGACCCTTAGGAAAATAATCAAGCCATAGATCCCCAAAGTGAACAAATCCATCTTCATAACCTCATTTGGGTGTGTAGGCATGATATCTCGAATGCACTCACATGAAAAGGCGGTACTATCCCCTCGATTCTGAATCAAACCTTTGACCCAATCTTCACTCATTCCGGCTAAGGTTCTAAGCTTCAAATGATAATTCTGGGACTTCGACGGCTTTGTGTAAATCCAATCTTCACGAATATTCTTCTGATTAAGCAAAGTTGTATACTCTTCTACCGTAGAGATCAAGTCTTTCCCATTAAAAGTGAAGCAACAGAAGGCAAGATGGCTCAGAGCAAAGGCTGATTAACTCTGACATACATCAAGTGTGCTATATCACCATAATTTTAACAAAACAAATTTTGCAACCGTTGATCCCATCCTTCCCAAATCTGTTTCAATTCCCACAAATCATTTTGCTGTAGACTGACATATGTATACCCTACTACTATGCGCTCGCTCGGTAAATATATGCAAAACAAAATAAAACACAAAAAGAAATAAGTCAGTACCGGATAAAATCAATAAATATAGAAATAAAACAAAAAATAAAACATTAAACAAAACAACCCTATTTACATCCTTTCTAAAAAAACCTAGGTTAACTGCATGGCTTTAAAATGGGTGGGCTTTTTATGTTCTCTACATGCAGTTTAGGAACTGAAAGGTACCCGAATTGTCCTCGTTGTCCCTTCCTGAGGGTAGCAAGGCCCCCGGTCATCACCCATTATAAGCTCCTCTCAACCGAGTTTAATTCAGGGGGACCTATTCGCTATGTCCATGTGGGGAAACAATATTCCCATGAAAACATAGGGTACTCGAGCTCTGAAGGTACTCACAGGCCCATACGGAGGAACAATATCCACACGAAAGCACTAGCGTTTTCCCCCACTTAAAGAGACAGGTTTAGATGCCAAATTTTAAATGCGTTAAAATAAACTCGCATTTATAAACAAATATTAATTTAATCGTAACTTTAATTCGCAACTTTTGATATTAATAAAGCGATAATTATATTTTATTTTTCTAAAAAATGGCCTGACTCACTTTTGTTTTAAAAAAAACCAAAACCAGTCGCCAGCTGTAGCGACCTCTTCTTTTTTCAAAAATTGGATTGGGATCGCTGAAAATGAGTCATAGGTTTCCTTTTGTTTTTGGAAAAATATTTGGAAAATGGGGGGAGTTCTTTAAAATTCATATTTTTTGAAAATAATAAAAACTTGGAGTAGCCACCGGCCACTTAGGTAGGCCGGATAGCATAAAATCAGATATTCGTTTGAAAGTAGGTTAGGGATTCAGTTACGGATGGGGAAGGTTTTGGCATCCCCACACCGCCCAAAAATTGGTACCAAAAGAAAAATATAATTACCGCTTTGTTAATATTAAAATTTCCGAATTAAAGTGACTATTAAATTGAAATTTGGTTATACACGCGAGTAAATTTTAAGGGCCTCGTTATTCGAGAATAAGCGAAAACTACCACCACTACGTTGATACTAGCCAAGCTTATCATTGAATAAAGGGACACCGTATTGACAATTTATATTCCGAATATGCAACCTAACACATTAAATTCACACAAGAATAAATCATACAAGAATTAGACAAAGGTGTACCGAACGTACTGTACCTATACCTACATAGATTTACCACATAATAATATACATCTATTATTCTTTATATACCAAACACATATATATGATATAATATATATTATATTACCTTACGTAACATATATATTTATTACATACATATTTTATACATTATATTACATACTATATACATATTTAATACATACCTAACATACATATCTTATATACCTTATATTACATATTATGTGTAATGTAACAAACAACTAAACATCTATAAAACATACATCATATAATTTGACATTTAGAGGATTAAATTAAAGAAAGAAGGAAACAAACAATGCCGGGGCAGAAATTTAAACATGCTCAATGCTAGGGAAAAATAAATATATCACTGGACAGGGACTAAAATTGAAACAAAAATAAAATTCTAGGGGCCAAATAGGGTACTAATCCCTTTGAAATCATGTTAATTAAAACAAAGGACGAGATTGAAAACATTTCAAAAATACCAGGGACCGAGGAGGGGATTTAAGAACACGGAATGGCTTGCGGAGTGATTTTGAAAATGCGGAGGGACTGAAAGGGAATAAAGTCATTTTAAAACTCCGAATCTACCTTGACTAGGGCTGAAATTGAAAACAAAGGAAACTTCATAGGGACACAGGAAGTAATTTGAAAAAGCAGAAACCCTTCTGATAAAGGAAACGCAAAAGGGTTTAATTTGTAAAAAAATATTTTTAAAACGGGGTTGATATAAAAGAAATATTTTGGGCAAAAAATCCAAACCTTTTTGTTTTATAAAAAAGCCTTTGCCTTTAAAGGCAAAAAAAACCTCTGAAACCTTGATGAACACCGCCGTGGTGTTTATCGAAATCTAGGATAAACCCAATGTAACATCTTTTTCCCGTATTCGTTACCAAATACGAGTCAATTATGTAACTAACTAAGATTAAATCCTTTATATTTCTTCTACTTAGAAAACTAGCAGCCTGCACTGCCTTTACTCAAAAATTTATAAAAAAAATTATAGACATCGAAAATTCATTCCGAAATTTTCTAATTAAACTAGATTCATTAAGCTTTCTAACCATATAAATTATTAGCCTAAATTCATTACAAAAAAATCAAATAAATCCTTAAATTCACGTCACAGCCCAGAATTTCTGAAATTCTGCTACCCTGTTTTCTGACCTTCCATCGAATAAAAATTCATAACGTTTTACATAAAACTCGAAATTAGTCAATGTTTGCTTTTAAAGAAACTAGACAAAATTTCTAGTTCATACATATAAGATTCACTATCTAATTCCAATTGTGGAATTTATGCTGATTTTTCAAACACACTGCTCTTGCATATATTTCTGGACAGATTTTTATTCTTTCTATCTTAAGACCCATATTTACTAAAAACTTAGTCCATTATCATTTATAAACATAATAAGACTTACTAGGTTCATCATCCATATTATAACAACTACTAACCAACCATATTTGGCAATAAGTTATTACAAATCACACTAATTATACATGCCATCTAGTACACTTCCAAAAGAAAGGATCGATGTCATTAACGTTACTATGAATATGGAGATATACCTTCCAAAATGAGAAAGTGATGCTACGCTACTCCTCCCTCGAAGCTCCTTTAAAACCTACGCATGAAATTCATCATACGCTAGGCATATATTTAGTGAGGCAATAATATTTAGTCAAAGGAAACCTAACAAAGATATTAACGTAATATAATAACAATGCATATGATCACTTACCGTATTATGCTTGCTAGCATATATGACATAATATGTAATAAAATATCACATGGTAATAAATTTGATTCTTATCAATACCATTGCCATATTTATCATCAAGCTTTCAAGTTTTTCATCATGTTCTTCAATTCATTTAGCCCAAGTATCGATTTAAGGAAATCTATGTACACGAGTCATCCCCCTATACTTACTTGAGTATAGTGTATTTTTGCACTGTACCGGGAGTGCTTAGCACCGAAGTTCTTCGGTATACTTACCGGAGTATACCATTAATGAAATTTGCACTTTACCTGAAGTGCTTAAAATATTTATACAGCTATTTATGACTCTATGGATATCCAACTATACTCTTAATTTCCTATCTCATACATTGGGCTTTATATCAATCATAATCTCCTTCATGGCAACATATATACATATTGAGCAAATTATACCCAAAATAACATTCACGAATAATTAGTGATCCATGCATATGTATTCAACCATTGACATATTTCTAACATGTCAAATATATGATAAATGACATAAAGATCATGTTATACATGCATTGCACTCACCTTGACACTTTTAAAGTACAATTTATACTAGCCTCACTAAGCTCGGTTGCACTTTTTATCTCCCGTCTTCACTCGTTTGATCTCGAACTTGCTTGTTATTTGTATGTACATTAAATACATAACAGAAGCAACCTTAAGTACACATCCAACCCTTACTAATACATGTACATACCAAGTTGGAAAATTTAACATTTTCAACCAAGTACTTCTTTGCAATAACAATGCTTCCCACACTTTAATCTTATCTCAAATGGCACATTGCAACCAACAGTTTGATAATTTCCCTTCAAACTCTAAATTCTCTCTCTTAGGGTTTATAAACTAAAATTTGGAAACTTTCACATTTCATCTCAATTTTCAAAATTTTAATACCAAAATGATCCTTGTATCATAGCAAACAACATAACCATGCTTCTTGAATATTTTCCAATTTCTCACTTATTTCACCTAATTTGTAAAATTCACAAAATAGTCCTAAAATGATGTTTTCTTCATTCCAATAACATAACTCAACTTAGAAAACATCATTCTAATCATTTCCATCATCAAATAAATTTTCGTAAAATTTCCTCTAATTTTCTTCATATTGCCGATTTGGTCCCTATAGGTTTTCCAAGAGATTTTTATCATTTCAAGCATAGAAACAACACTACAACACCATTTCCAACTTGGTTAAACCTTAAAACTTCAAAACTTAACATGTTCTTCAACCACCCTAATCATCAATCTCAACTTAGAGACATGGAAACTAAGCAAAACTTATACTAAAAATAGAGAATTCAATGGAGATCAGTTTCTTGTTTCATGTCTCTAGCCAAAAATCAAACAAATCAAGCCAAAAATTGAATTGAAAATCTTGTTCTTACCTTGCTAGGGGTTTCGGCCTTGAGGAGAAAAGATGAACAAGGTTTCTATCTTTTTCTATCTTTTATTTTAATGCCAAATGGCTTATTTCCCTTATTTTAAAGCCAAAAAAATCCTCTTCATAGTAAAATGACCATTTTTCTCTTTAATTATGACAAATTAAAAGTTGACACCAATGCTCAACCTTATCATTGAATCAATTATAATTAAAAAGTATGGGTAAAATGACCATTTTGTCATTAATGAATCTTTCTATCCTCCAAAATGCCATTTAAGCATTAATCCATATACTATGTTTAATCGAATCTAAATCGGTCAAGCACAATTTAAAAACTTCAATTTTATGCTCCTCGGGTCTTCCTAAGACTTCCTTCAAATTTTTATAAAATTCTGAGCTCATACGATTACCCGAATTACACTTAAACTTTAAACGTAATTTCCCAATAATAGAAACATCATATCAAACCATAGTTTTTATATTCGATCCACACCCTTAGATGATTTATCTATTTATGGAATAAAAATAATTATTGGCCAAATTACCATGTTGGTCCTTAAAATTTTCTCAACTTTTCACTTTTGTCACTAAACTTTAATACTTTACGTTTTAGTCACTAATCAAATAATGGGATATTACAATTCTCTCCCCCTAAAAAAATTCATCCTCAAATTTTTAGAACGTACCTGGATTAAACAAATACGGTTACTGTTCTTTCATTCGTTCTTCAGTTTCCCAAGTGGCTTCTTCCACTTTATGATTCTTCCAAAGCACTTTAACCAAAAGAATCGATTTGTTTCTCAATTTCTTCGCCCCATGAGCTAAAATCTTTACTGGTTCTTCTTCAAATGTCAAATTAGATTGCATCTCAACTTTTATAGGTGAAATGACATGTGAAGGATCCGACCTATATTTGCGAAGCATCGATACATGAAAAACATCATGAATCTTGCTCATTTCTGGTGGTAAAGCCAATTGATAAGCCACCGGTCCAACTCTTTTCAAGATTTCATACAGACCAATGAATATGGGACTAAGCTTCCCTTTTCTTCCAAATCTCATTATATTTTTCCAATTGTGAAACTTTCAAAAATACCTAAGCTTCCCTTTTCTTCCAAATCTCATTATATTTTTCCAATTGTGAAACTTTCAAAAATACCTTGTCTCCTACTTGGTATTCAATGTCTTTTCTTTTTAAATCTGAATAAGCTTTTTGTCTATCGGAAGCTGCCCTTAGATTATCTAGAATTATCTTCACTTTTTCTTCTACTTCTTGAATCAAATTAAGCCCAACAATCTTGCGATCTTCCAACTCAAACCAATTTAATGGTGTCCGACATTTTCTTCCATATAAAGCTTCATAAGGTTCCATTTTAATACTTGACTGATAACTGTTGTTATACACAAATTCAGCCAGTGGTAAGTTCTTTTCCCACGAGCCTGCAAACTCAATGATACAAGCTCTAAGCATGTCTTTCAAAATCTGAATTGTCCTCTCTGATTGTCCATCTGTTTGCGGGTGAAAGGCATTACTAAAATGCAATCGAGTACTCAATGCTTCTTGTAGTGCCTTCCAGAATCTAGAAGTAAACCTGGGATCTCTGTCATACATAATGGAAATAGGAACTCCATGTAATCTAACAATCTCCCGAATATACAACTCTGTATATTTACTCAAAGAGAAATATGTCCTGACTGGTAGGAAATGTGCTAATTTGGTTAATCATCCACAATCACCCAGATTGATTCTTTCCTGCTCGGCGTCAATGGTAATCCGATTACAAAATCCATAGTTAATTTTTCCCATTTCCATTCTGGAATAACAATTGGTTGAAGTAACCCTGATGGCACTTGATGTTCTGCTTTAACTTGCTAACAAGTTAAGCACTGGGAAATGAATTTCGTTATAGCTCTTTTCATTCTTGGCCACCAAAAATGGCTCTTTAAATCCTGATACATTTTATTTCCTCTCGGGTGCATCGTTAAAGGACTATAATGTGCTTCTGTAAGAATTTCCTTTTTCAATTCCTCATCTTCAGGAATATAAACACGTCCTTTATAATATAAACATCCATTGGACTTCACTCCGAAGTCTAAAGATTCTCCCTTTTCAGCTTTCTTCTTTCTTTCAAAACAATTTTCATCTTTTTCCTGTGGTTCTTTTATTTTGTCTCTCAAAGTAGACTTGATATTCAGCTCAGCAAGTAAAGCACCATCATCCAATATTGATAATTGAGCATTAGATATTTGTAGGGCTGAAAACATCTTTCGGATAAGTGCGTCTGCCACTACATTAGCCTTTCCCGGGTGATAATCAATAATTCTATCGTAATCCTTAATTAGCTCGATCCATCACCTTAGTCTTAGATTCAGCTCCTTCTGTGTTAAAAGATATTTCAAGCTTATATGATTTATGTATATATAACATTTTTCACCATATAAGCAGTGGAGCCAAATTTTTAAAGCAAAAACAACCGCAGCTAACTCCAAATCGTGAGTAGGATATTTCTCTCATGAGTTTTAAACTGCCTAGAAGCGTAAGCCACCATTTTCCCGTCTTGCATAAGTACACAGCCCAAACCATTATGCGATGCATCACTATACACCACAAAATTCTTACCTGATTCAGGTTGAACTAACACTGGAGCTTCTGTCAAGATTTTCTTCAATCTTTCAAAGCTCTCTTGACATTCTTTAGTCCACATAAAAGATACATTCTTCCTGAGCAATTTGGTAATAGGTGCAGCAATCATCGAGAAATCTTTCACAAATCGGTGGTAATATCCTGCCAATCCGAGAAAACTTCTAACCTCGACAACATTTTTAGGAGGTTTCCACTCCATGATAGCTTGAATTTTCTGAGGATCAACTCAAATTCCCTCATCCAATACTATATGTCCAAGAAATGTCACCTTAGAAAGCCAAAACTCACATTTAGATAGTTTGGCATATAACTTCTTTTCCCTCAAGATCTGAAGAACTATTCTGAGATGAACATCATGATCCTCCTTGATTTTAGAATAAAACAGGATATCATCTATGAATACACTACAAATTGGTCCAGGTGTGGCTGAAAAATTTGGTTCATCAAATCCATAAATGTTGTTGGGGCATTAGTTAATCCAAACGACATTACCATGAACTCGTAATGACCGTATCGAGTCCTGAAAGCCATTTTTGGAATATCTTGCTCTTTAATCTTCAATTGATGGTAGCCCGATCGAAGATCAATCTTAGAGAACACTGATGTCCCCTTTATTTGATCAAAAAGATCATCAATTCTTGGCAATTGATATTTATTCTTTATCGTCACTTTATAAAGTTGACGATAATCAATACACAATCTCATCGATCCATCTTTCTTCTTTACAAATAATACAGGTGCTCCCCATGGTGATATACTTGGTCGTATAAAACCTCGATTCTATAATTCTTGCAGCTGAAACTTGAGTTTCTTGAGTTCAGCAGGTGCCATACGATACAGTGCCATCGATATAGGTGTTGTACCAGGTAATACATCAATTCCAAATTCTACCTCTCTATCTGGAGGTAACCCCGATAATTCTTCTGGGAATACATCTGGAAATTCACGCACCGTAGGTATATCTTCTATTTTCACTTCCTGCTTCAGGGTATCAATTTCGGGAGTTGAATATGTTTCACAGCTATCCATCAACATTTCATTCATAACAACAACCGAAATAACATCACTATGATGATTCGGCTTCTCACCCACAAATAATATATACGATCCATCTGGTGCCTTTAAAGTTAATCTTTTTAATCGGCACTCCACCACACCATTATATGTGTTGCGTGTAATAAGTACTACGCAAATGTGCAAGTATACACGTCGCAAGTAATAAAGTGATATGAGTATCGAGTATCGTCTCCACAGGGATTGGTTTGGGCCACTTTGCTTAAGTTATCTGACTTTGTGAAAATAAAAACACAATTGATAATAGAGGTTTTAATTAACGAGAAAAGTAAAAGCAATAAACTAAAAGAATAGATGAAAGAAAAGAGAGAATAGGCCAGGTTATCGTGAGTTGAGGTGTGATAGCCGATTGGATCGTCTTGGTAAAAGAGTGCAAGGGCAACTCAGTTGCCGTGGCAACTTGCACACTGTGGGGTTGCCTTGGCAACTAATCGATGGTTGCCGGGCAACTAGCTGGGCAACTACTTGGGCGTCCGGGCAGCAACTTCAAGGTTCGGTGGCGTTCTTGATGGTTTCTTCTTATCCCTAAGTCAAAACTCTAGCTACTTGTGCATGCCTTGATAATACATCCCTGCGTGAATCAAGGGTGAACAACAACCAATCTTGCGCTCCTCTTAGCCGTTGAAATCCTTAACTTATTCCTAAGCTGGATTAATCTTCACCATCAATAGATTGAATAAAGACCATACTCATTCGTTTCTTGAATCTAACTCTCCTGGTATTAGATAAATAGATGAAGTTACGAGATCCTCTCCCAATTCACTCGCAAACAAGAATAAGAACCAAGAATGAGTAAACCTTGAATTGAAAGTGCAAACTCTTATTACCTAAACAAAATCCAATTGTTTCTCACAACAACAAAACACAATAACCCCAACCAATCAAGTTAGTTAATGGTTGGGTTCAAAAGATATACAAAGAACAATCCCCAAACCATGAATCTAATGGAAGCAAAGAAGAAGAAGAAATCGAACTCTCTCCCTCCTTGTTATCTTGTCGAAATCTCTTCCTTCTTGCCCTTTGGAGTTGTCGAAAATCCTCTCCTCTTGCTCTCTATGGAATTGTCGAAATCTCCTTCTTATTTATAAGGCTAGGCCAAAGTCCTTCTTTGAGGAGGAAGTTAAGTTGGAATTAAATTATCTTTAAAGAATATAATTCTTTATTATAATTCTTTATTATAATTGTATTCCTACTAGAACTTCTCCTATCTTCTTGGAATTTTATTCTTCTTTAATCTCTGCATGGCAATCAAATTCCTTTGGGTTTGAGCTTTGCTCCATGTCATCTTGGGCTTGTCTAGTCATCAATTTCGACTACAATATCACCTTTGCTCATGTCGACAATTGCCATGGCAACTGGCTCGGCGTCTCCTTCATGCATTGCCCTGGCAACTAGCTCGACATCTCCTTCATGCATTGCCCTGGCAACTGGTTCTAGCCTTGTTTAGGCAAGTGATCTGCACACACACAAAAACACACCAAAGCAGCATCTTTTTCCACAAAAATCACCAAGTTATGTAATCAAGCTCAACGGTGGAAAGAAACATGAATTAATGCATGAATGACTAATTATGCAACTACTATGAGCTTAAGTCTAACAATAATATGAGTAAAAAGGGTAATAAAAATAGTACTTTTGAACACTTATCAATATGCAAATAACCAATACATCCCCAAAATTATTTTGAACTCACAAAACGGTAATTCCATAAGGTCAGCAGGGAGATCCACATTCTGAATCTTAATAGGACACTGACGGCAAATTATTTTGACCTTAGCACTTTGGCCTATCGGATTGGTTGCTACCACCTCACTCGTAATTAGTTCTACTGGAATGTTTCTTTCTAGCATGATTCTAGAACTAATATATGGATGAGTGGAACCAGGATAAATTAGTGCAAAAATAGGTCTATCAAAGAGTTCAAGCATACCTGATATCACATCGGGATCATCTTTACTCTCTGTGGTCTTGATATTATATACACGAGTAGGAGCTTTGCCCTTTAGGTTCGATGCAACTTCCGATGCACCTTGGTGGGAATTCCAACCTCGGTTTCCTTTATTTCTCTGAGAAACAACCACTGATTAGTTTTCTTGTAATTCTGGACATGCGTGTTCGAAGTGACCCGGCTTCCCACATTGATAACATACTGTCTTTTGTGCATACCAACATCGACCAGAATGTCTTCTTCCACAAGTCTTGCATTCTAATTGGATCTGAAATTTACCACCTTTAGCTCCAATCGTTCGATTGTAGACTTGTTTGGATTTACCAGCAGAAAAATTCTTCTTTACAGACAACATTGATCCGGCTGATCCTTGCTGTTGAAATCCTTTACCACGTTTAGACCAGGGTAAAACACTGGGACCTCCAGTTGCTTGGTTGACTGTGCTTTCTTCTCTGAAGCTTCTTCCTACTCTACTATTTCCATTCCTCTGGCTCGGTTGACTACCTCTTGAAATATAGACAAATCAAGAGCAACCAAGAATTTCTTATACTCCGGATCTAGACCTCCCACAAATCTGGTAACTTTGTGCTTCTCAGAACTCTGTAGCAAACCGACTAAGCTTATTAAACTCACACTCATACTCATATACTGATCTGCCTGCTTGTTTTAAATTCAGAAATTGATTCCTCATATCCTCGATGAAAACATCACCAACGTATTTGTTCCGGAACTCTTCTAAAAAGAATTCCCAAGTAACTCGTTCCCGAGGAATTTGAGCAGTAATGGTGGTCCACCAAATTTGAGCAGGTCCCATCAAAAGTGATGTTACACCTTCAAGTTTTCCTTCATCATCACACCGGATAGTATCCAACATAATTTTAATATCATTCAACCAGAAGTCCGCAGACATCGGGTCAACATCAGAATCACCTTGAAATTTTGATGCCTTCAGCTTCCTTAACTTCCTTGGTACAGATACTGGTTTTTTTCTATTTATAATATCATCTAAGGCCTGTAGGAATAATCCACGATCCTGAACCGGCATGTCTTGCTGTCCTTGTGCAGGTGCCTGACCTTGATATTGCTCATGAGGTACATTCTGATTTACCTCGTTACTCTCACTCTGCACATGGGCCTCCTGTTCAAATGCATGTCTAGAACCCTGATGGTCCGACATCTGAACAGAACATATTTTCAACAATTTTCTTAATATAGAGTAGCATTACTAATTATAGAGTATCAAAGTATCTGCACATAGTCATCAGTAATTATGACATCCTAGTGGCATGTATACAATTCTGGCTCACTTTTAAACTCAATTTCTATCTAGAATCGACTAAACCTGTAGCTCTAATACCAATAAATGTAACATCCATTTCCCGTATTCATTACCAAATATGAGTCAGTTATGTTACTAACTAAGATTAAACCTTTTATATTTCTTCTACTTAGAAAACTGGATGTGCACCCCTCTAAGCCATCCTTTAGAGATATGGTGATGGGGCTTCATACTGCAAATCAAACGATACCTGAGATACATCAGAATTGGATGTGGAAATCTATGAAGCACGGGTACTCCTCTTTAAGGCCGTCCCGCGTCCCCGATACGTCTTCGGGACGGGGACGGTGCGGGGACGGCTGGGGGACGTCCCAACTTTATGGGGTACGGTCAAAATTATACAGGGTACGGTCAATCTATACTGGGACGTTTCGGGGACGTACCCTTCTCTGCTTGATCTGCTTTGGTTTTGCTCTCTTGACATGCTTTGATTTCCCTCACGGTGGCGGAAATGGACGTTGGGAAGCTGGGACAGATCCAAGATCACGTGGCAGCGACTAATTTGTCAACCATCCAGAGGAACTTGTGGGACCCGACAGTCAGGCATGCCCTATTGTTCAATGATCACATGCAAGAAGGGGATGCTACGTGGCAGATTTTAATTTGCTTTAGAATAAGCTAGACAGATACAGAAGGTCAAGTGTTTCGAGCCAATAGGAAGAAAACACGTCGAATGAGTAGCCGGTCATGGAGGTAAATATGGCAACGTGGGTGTGGGTGCAAGGTGTGGAGGACAGCTGGCCGTGGCGGTGGCTTAGATCGCCGGTGTCATTTAATCAAAGGTGGATAACAGGGTGGGTCTTTGGACCCACATAAATTGCATGGAATTTTTCCCTTCTTTTTCGATATTTGTTTTGCCGTAACTAATATAGTTGATATAAGTTGCATGGCCAATGTAAATGAAGAAAAGGAAAAACTTTTTGGCAAATGACACACTGAGAAATGGAATAGGTTTAAGACAAGACAACCTGTATGAGAGCATTCACTTAAATATTTTGTACATGTGCTTTTAAATTCAAAAGTGGTTGAGGTGCTGAAATCCTGTAAAGTTAAGAAATGAAAAAAAGAAAGAAAGAGAAGTGTATATTACCTTGAGAAAATAGCTTTTGTTATTGGGGAAAAGAGAATTGTTTATTGTTGAATAATGTAACAAGTTATTAAGGTCATTTGACATATCATTTACTTAGTTTTTTTATTTTATTGTATTATGAATTTTAATATTTTTATTATATATATTAAAATTTATTTTATATTTGTCGTATTCTTGTAATACCTGTACCTTGTAATTTTGGAAATTGTCGTTTCCCGTCCCCGTACCCGTCTTTGTATCCGTATCTGTGCAATTTAGGTGGAAATTAAAGATGATAATGTCTAGATTAGTACTGAGGATGGTATACCAGTCATTGCATTTTCAGACCGAGTCCATGATCTAATAGACGCCAAACTAACTAATTGGAACCATATCAATAGTTGAGTGGTCATTTTGATAAAATTAAAAGATCGGTGGTCATTTCGACACCAACCCCAAAGATCGGTGGTCTCCCGTGTAGTTTATCCAAAAAATAAGATAAAAAAATATTATTGTATAAGACCATAAATGATGTGATGAGCTAAAAAATTACTTTTAAAAACCATGTTGTTCTCCTTTCCTCCGAAAGTTTCGAAAGATTTCTTAGTCAATCCTTTCAAGTCGCTCATCGAAAACCGTAATGGACAGCCACCCGACGGATAGACGCCGACGATGATTCCCTTAACACTAGAAAGACCACCCAATAATTTTAATATCGAGGATCAACAGATCAACAAGAGAAGTCGCAACTAGGGGGATGATCCTATCGATGGATTAGAAACAATGGCTGCAGACGGTTCCAATGCTGGACATCAAGCCTCTGGGGATGACGCAGTCATGAAGGAGGCCATGAATAATATGGAAGCGAATAGGTTCGGAAATTTTGGGCATTTTTCAAGGAGTTATGAGGTTCTGGGAACCGATCAAGGTATGGAAAACAATTCTCAACAGGACACGGTTCAGGATGTGCACCCCTCTAAGCCATACTTCAGAGATATGGCGATGGGGTTTCATACTGCAAATCAAACGATACCTGAGATACACCGGAATTGGATGTGGAAATTAAGGATGATAATGTCTAGATTAGTACTGAGGATGGTATACCAGTCATTGCATTTTCAGACGAGTCCATGATCTAATAGACGCTAAACTAACCAATTCGGTTGCGATTCGTTTGTTAGGACGCTCCATTGGATACACTGTATTTTTGAATCGAATAAAGACCTTATGAAATCCTGTAGGGGAAATAAATCTGATTGATTTGGATAATGAATATTATCTAGTTCATTTTGCCCTGGAAGCGGATTTTTTGAAAGTTCTGATGGGTGGCCCTTGGTTAATCCGTGGGAGTTGCCTTCCTGTGCAGCCATAGAGCCGAAACTTTTCAACCGCGGAGGATCATCCGCCAAAGATCGTTGTATGGGTAAGACTTTCAGGTTTTCTGTATCTACTATACGAAGAGCATGTTCCGCTATATAGCTGGTGCAGTAGGCAAGATAGTTCTAATAGATTACAATACGACTGAGGGGAGAAGAGGCAAATTTGCTAGATTAGCGGTAGTCATGGATTTGAACAAACCGTTGCTATTTAGGATTATCATTGATGGTTTCTGGTAGAGAATTGAGTATGAAGGCTTGCCGACGATATGCTACTCGTGCAGAAAGTTTGGGCATACTAAGGATATATGTAAGCCATTTAATGAAAGTAACATGTATTGACAGCAACATGAAATTATAGATATTATGGATGACAAAATTAAGGACAAATATGGACTGTGGATGCAGGTTCCGAATCGAAAGTGTCGTATGCAACTGGTAGAGTGGGGATCGCCCTAATGTTTGTCACAAATCTAAGGGTACAAAGTCGGGTCGATATGCAGCGCTTAGCTCGCATGTGGAGGAAGAATACCAAGTTGAAATGTTAGGTTCGGATAAATTAGATGGCGTTAAGGCACGTAGGATTGCTGTGGATTCGGGGAATACAGTCAATAATACCAAGATGCCATCACCCAGTATTGGTTCTAAGCACCTTAATAGCCAAGGTCGACATGCTGGAAAAGAGCAGATAAAGGAGGTGGGTATAAATACTGTACATATTGGGGATAAGGTCAAGCCGAGAACTGCATTGAGTCTGATTATCAATGGTGCTAGCTCCAGTGGAACTAAGGAGGCGGATGGTAGTGTTATCCCCTCGATACAATCTGTCCAACATGGGATTGCTACCGGCAATGATGAGAATCAAAGGAGTTTTGGCGATGTGGCATCATTAGGTAAAGTTGGTAATGTTCATGTTTCTTTATCACTTGATAACAATGCAGCAGTTCGAGTACTTGATGTTAGCGCAGGACAAGGTGAGATTTCAAATGGCGAACCCACCTTGTTAAACAAAGGCAAGGGTCCAGTACCTATTGCAAATGCAAGTCGCCTGTCTGCTATCAAAGGGGTTTCACGGAAAGGCTCTAAGAATCAGAAAAACAAGAGAATAGGAATCCAAAAAGAATGACGTTAGGAGGTTCTTAAGGATGTATCCCGAGACCTTGAAGCAATGACACCTAACTTTATTGAGGCCACAAATGTTCTTGAGGAGCGTTCTCAAGGTGATAAACCACATGTGCAGTGGAGGGAAAATATAGTGTTTGATGATGAGGAGATGCGTCAGTAAAAAGGTTACCGGTTCCTCTCCATTTTGTTTTAATGTTCAAAGTATTGTTTTGGAATGTTCAGGGCGCTGTAGGCTCTGATTTTAATCGACATTTGAGATGTGTTTTAGGATCTTAGAGACCATATATTGTTGCTCTAATGAAAACTAGGGTGAGTGGGAGGAATGCGCATAACGTCATCAATAGATACCCTTTCTCTTTCTGAGTTAAGGCGAATGGTTTCTCTGGAGGTATTTGGTTACTGTGGAAGGATTCTGTTACAATTGATATCCTTGTTGTCTGGAATCAATACATACACACCCTCTGTATTGATCAAAAATCGACAAGGAAGTTTATGGTGACTTTCGTTTATGCAAGCCCGGACAGAACGAAGCAGAATGGTGTTTGGTCGTAACTAGAAGCATTGAAACCAGATGATAGTTTTTCGTGGTTATCGGGGGTGACTTCAATGCTATTTAGAGCTTGAGTGAGAGGAGTGGGGGTTCAGTGAATCGAGATGGAGTTTGTCGGAAATTTGGGGATTTCATTCTTTGCACCCAGTTTAACAACATTGTAGTTCAAGGGCCAAAGTTCACTTGGAAGAGAGGGACCCTCCAACAACGTTTAGAACGCTGCCTGGGAAGTAGTGGGTGGTGTGATACTTGGCCTTCATCACATGTTATTCATTTGCAGCGTACAGGCTCAGATCACAGACCAATTGTGCTCATTAGTGATACAACGCAAAATCATAGACGAGATGCGCCATTTAAATATCTTGTAGCATGGCAAAATAACCCGGGATTTGAGGATGTTATTAAAAAGGCATGGCAGGATGACGTTTCGCTTGATTGTAACGTTGCCAACTTCAGTAGCGAGTTAAAAATTTGGAAGCGGGAGGTGTTGGCGTGAAATTAAACTTAGCCAAAATGGGCCAGGATTCTCACTTTTTTTTTTTTTTTTTTTTGCAGATGATTTAGTGTTTTTTTGTGAAGCTACGATTGATTAAATTCATGTTGTTCATTCAGTCCTCGACGAATTTTATCAGATATCTGGACTCAAGGTAAGCGCGAAAAAAGCTCAGGTCTTTTTTTTTCTCCAAACACTTGTGTATCTATGAGGGAGAAGATTATTCGTGGGTTCGGATTTGCTAAAGTTCAAGATCTTGGCAAATATCTTGGTCGGCAAATTCTTTATCACTTGTGGGATGTATCACCTTGGCACGGTCAGTCTTACAAGCAATCCCAAGCTATACCATGCAAGCAACTTAGTTACCGAAAGGGATTTGTATGGAGATTGAGACATATATTTACTATAGCAAAATAGACTTTCACTGCCTTTTTAGCCCTATAGCAACGTTTTAAGTGCCGCTAAAAATCCTCCTGACGCTAGCAAACATGTCGCAAAATCAAACACCGCAATAGTTAGTGACGTTTGTGAACAAAAAACGTCGCAAAAGGTCGAGATATATAGAGGCGTTTGCTTTTCCAAACGCCGCGAAATATCTTGTCTTTAGTGGCGTTTGTTCCACCAAACGCCGCTAGCAAACGCACTTGTAACACCCCGGTTTTGGGCTTAGATGTTTTAAAGGTTGGTTCGAGGGTCCGATGGACCGGGATTAGAGATTCGTGTCAGTTTCGGGATTAAATCGAACTAAATATTTTTGAAGGTGATAAAATGGTGGAAAATATTCTAAAATCATTATTAATTATATTAAGGATAATGGTGAAATCAATTTTGGAAAATAAGATTGGGAAATCGGACATTTTGGCTGGTGACCAAAATGCAAGTTTTGAAAACTATTTTTAAAGGTGACTAAAATGAAAAGGGTCAAATTCTTAGAATCTTTAAGGAGCTATTTTACCAAGGTTTTTCTGATGATTTCTCCCTTAATTAAAGATAGTTTTTCATGTGTTTTAAAGTTAATTAAAAAGGGATTTTAGTTAAAAAGTTAGTTAAGCTCTTTAAAGAAAATTCGAGTAACCTTTCTCTCAACTTTTCTCTCCACTCTCTCCTCAGCCAAACACTCAAGTTTTCATCAAAATCCAGAGGTGAGAAGTCTTTTAACTTGTATTTATGATTTGTAATTGATTAATTAACATTGTTTTTACAAAATCTCATCTAAATCTTTTGTTTTCTTAGCTTTTATCGAACCAATTGAGGGAGAAATCTCACAATAGGGGTATGGTCCGTGACCTCCTCTATTGTATGGTTCTTTACTAAAATTACCAAGTATTTGATCATTGATTTACTGATTGTAAACTGATTTTAATGATTTATCAATGTTTGATTGAGTAAATTGGGTAAATTTGATGTAACAAGGTAATTTTCGAAGTGATTTCCAGTGTTTAAGATTGATTTAATACATATTTTTGATGTATCATGATGTTGATAAGTTGTTTTTATCAATATAATCCCGAAATTCTTGGATCTCTAATTGTTTAGGCTGATAGATTTGGGGTTTGTAATGATATTCGAGTTAATCTTTGCTAGAAGTAAAAAAAAGTTGGGAAAGGGTTTTTAGATGTTATATGATGTTGATTGATGGGTTGAATTGTTGTTTTATGGCTGGATTAAGTTTCGGAAACGTTTGATGATGATTTCAGTTTGTTTCAGATGGTTTCTAAGTGGGCAACCTGAGAGTTACGGGGTTTTGCTTTGAGGCAGTGGTTTGAATGCATAATGATGCATATATCCTCTTGTTTTATGTGTTTAAAATAGGGGATAATCAAGGCGTCGAAGCTTGACGTTGTTTTGTTGCTTGCTAGGAGCTTGTATCACGTATCGGTGAGTGGAAACTGGTTTTAAATGCTTTACAAAGGTTTGTACAAGTTGTTGGGAGTTTAAGGTAAGCGTGAGACACTTACCTAAGCTCAGAAGTAATTTCCCTTATTTTGCTCTTGAATATCAGCTTAGACATGAGCATGTTGTTTGCATGTTTTGGTGATAAACATAGTATGATTTACTTACTGGTAATGCATGATTTTGAGTACATATACAGGGGTTTGAAAGTATATTAAATGCTATTGAGCATTGATTTTATTCTCGTTGGGAGTGGTGTTATTGTATTGGCAATGAGATGTGCATATGTGGTGTTTTATGTAATGCATTGTAAAACAGTAAGTAAATGGTTTGTAAATGATATATTGGCTATGTGACATGGTGAGAAAACAATCAGATATAGTTGGCATGCCAT
Source organism: Hibiscus mutabilis (assembly GCA_019671005.1). NCBI lineage: Eukaryota > Viridiplantae > Streptophyta > Magnoliopsida > Malvales > Malvaceae > Hibiscus > Hibiscus mutabilis. The sequence goes on from CM033724.1 coordinate 22,931,069, forward strand.
AAGATTAAAAGTGAACTATAAAATATGAACAAAATCGATCTTGGCCATGGGTCCTTGAGGTATGGCGGTTTAACAAGGCCACTCAGACTATTGGAAACCTCATTGGGGCATGTGGTTTAACTAGGCAACCCAATTTGATGGTGATCTTGCGGTTTAACTAGGCAATGTCGGTACACTTGCGGTTTAACTAGGCAATGGTAGAATCTCGCGGTTTAACTAGGCGAGGGTGTCAAATCTTGCAATTTAACTAGGCATGGTATGAGAGATCCGTGTATCTGATATGTATAGGATAGAGGTAGTCTATCCAGGTTACTATAAATGCCAATATATGTGATAGTTCATGTGTTGAACCTATTGTTAATGCTTTGGGATTTAAGCATGGTTTATGATTTAATGCTTTAGGATTTAAGCATGAAATGTGTAAGATATTGCATAAGGTTGTTATGCAGTGATTCAGTTGGAATCTTGAGAAATGCTTTGGTTGTAAGCATTTTTTGGAAAACAAGCATGGGTTTTTCAAATGGTTTAAATGCATCATTGTTTTACGATCATCCTCGCTAAGTATGTGTGCTTACGCTCTCTTTTTCTTAATGATGCAGATCATCAACAAATGTAAGGTTTGAAGGGATCCAAGTGATATACCACTTTTGAGTATGAACTTGGTTTATGTTTCCGGTTAATAAGGCAATGTGTTCGCCATGGTTTTGGGAGTTGTAATCCTATTTCCTTATGGATTTTAAGTATGTTTCTATGCTGGGTTTTGAGGATGTTTGGTGATGCTAAGCTTGATGCTAATACTTGCTTATAGTTGTGGATGAATGGTTGCTTAGGTATGCATCTAGAGCTTCCTTGTTGATTGCCCTGTTGTGATGGTTTAAGCAAGTTTATTATGCTGTGTGGGTTGTGTTGTTATGATGAATATGCTGAGATTGGCCTATTTGAGTATTTTGGGATGTCTGGCAAAGTGGTTTTAGGAAGCATGCCTTTAGAATATCATGGGATGTATGAATGCTAATTGGTTGCTACTTATGATGTTTAGGTTGCTATTACATCTTGGTAGTGTTGTATGTGAGTTTGTGGTATGATGGAATGGTTTAGATTTGAAATAAACATGTTAAACCAGTCATTTGTGACCATTCAGGTCTAGGCGTACCGGTACTCGTGTTCACGTATCGGTACGGGAAACCATTTCAAGCTTGTGGTTTCAGTACGTGGGCTAGGCGTTCTGATACGGATATGCTTTTTAAGAGTAGCGTACCGATACTCGGGTTTGTGTATCGGTATGGGAAGGCTGAGTTTGGCATGTTGTTTCGGTGTACGAGTTTAAGGATCGGTACGAGCCTTTGGTTTTGGTAAGGCGTATCGATACGCAAGGTCGTACCGGTACGGGAGTTGGCTACTAGAATTTTTAAGATTTGAAATGGCAAGGGCGTACCAATACTCAAGTGTGGGTACCAATACCCGAGGCAGTTAAGTTAGTTAATGGCTTTGGTGAAGTTCAATTTTCTTTCATTTTAGTCCTTGGTTGTTGTGGAATCAATTGTATGAGTATGAAGGATCTTTTTGAGCCGATTTTTGTCATGTGAGCATGTAACCTGACTAATTGAGGATTGGTAAACTTAATTTCAATTTTTGTCCTATAACTTAAGGTTTTTGCATTTTAGTCCTCGTAAAGAATATGTTGTAATTGATCACCTTTCTGAGATTCGTTTCCTTTGAAAATTCACCTGCATCATGTATGTTTATGTAAGTTTAATAATTTGTATCTAGACAAGATAAAAGGAAACAAATGGATCGACTTTTTGTAACCGTCCTTCAGTTTGCTTCGGTAAACCTAATGTAGTTCTCTCAATTCGGTCGGGCATCTAGTCAAGGTCGAGGGGGTTATATTTGTTGGTATCAGAGCCAGGTTGCTAAAAGTTGAGATGTTATTGTTTGGTTAACTGACGTTTTATGAATTGCATGGTGATTGTGTAAATGTACGGTAATTGTTTAACATCATGTTAGGGTATGAAATGAGAGCACATTGCCTATTACCGAGGTTTTAAAATGTGTTTAAAAGTTGTCTTGGATTCTTTGTCAGATGTTAGCCTAACTTTAATGTGTTTTGATGCTTTTGATAGCATGGCTCGACGCGAGACGCGATCGATGGCTAATACTGCCAAGGTAGGGCAGAATAATGAGATGGAAGAGAATCTCCTTAATATTTTACCTTCTCCTCCTCCGATGGTTCCTCCAGTTGATGTTGGGGTGGGTGAACTACCCAAGGTTCACCAAGTGCCTGTATATGGTGATTTGATTCCGTTAGTTCAGGCAATAACGGGAGCTTTCCAAGCAGCGGTGGCTGGAGTACAAGTACAAGCACCGACACCGACTGTAGTGGTAAATCAAGGGTTACCCTTGGAGCATTTAAGGAGTTTAGGAGGTGACGAATTTCAGGGTTTGAGTTTTGAGGCAGCTGAGGATTGGCTAGAAAAGACGGTTCGCATCTTGAATCATATAGGATGTAATGAGGAGCACAAGTTGGGTTGTACCGTGTCATTGTTACAGGGTGATGCATATCATTGGTGGGTGACCACAATTGTTGGCGTTTCGGAGGTAGATGTTACTTGGGAGTTCTTTCGGAGAGCTTTCAAGAGGAAGTACCTTGGTACCCAATATTTGGAAATGAAGAAGTGCGAGTTCATGACGTTGACGTAGCGTGGCATGTCCGTTACTGAGTATGAGGTGAAGTTTGTCTGTTTGAGTCAGTATGCTCCGGAGTTGGTTCCTAATGACTAGGAGAGATGTGACAAGTTTCGATATGATCTTGTTAAAGACATTAAGATGTATCTCTTGGCTGCAGATTACACAGATTTTGATGTATTGGTCAACCGGGCCAATGATATTGAGCAGTCTTTGGGTGCACCAATTCAGGCCGCGGGTGCAAGCTTGGGTAAGAGAGTGGCTGACTCTAGCTATTCTGGGAGGCAGAATAAGAAGTTCAGGGACAAGAGACATAGGCCAGATCACAGACGTGGTGTTGGAGTTGCCAAGGTGCTCAGGGAGCTCGTGTTGTAGCGGAGTGTGAGCGATGTGGTAGGCACCACACGAGTATATACTGGGTAATGCTGGAGGTTGTTGGATTTATGGATCGTCAGGTTACTTGAAGCGTGATTGTTCTCGAGCTGTGAGGAATGCACCGACGCATGTTGTTGTACCTGTTAGGGGCCGAGGCTATGGATGGGGTAATTTTTAGAGGCGCGAGGATGGTCAGAGGGGTATGGCTCATGCCGCAGTGGTGAGACCAGAGGGTGATGGACCAGCTCGGGTCTTTGCTCACCGTGAGGGTCGTAATGACACATATGTGATCACAGGTACATTTACTTTGCAATTCTTGTCATTATTATCTTTGATTGATTCGGGGTCTATTCATTCATATATCTTAGGTGAACATGCATTTTTGTTGAATGTTCATGTTGAGATCCTTGATGTTGGTATTTTAGTAACTAGTTCTTTTGGTGAGACGGTTACTATTAGAATACTGTATAGGCGGTGTCATTTGGTTGTGCAAGGTCATGAGTTTGCCACAGATCTGATGGAGTTACCATTCCATGGTTTTGATATCATTTTGGGTATGGATTGGTTGAGTGAGCACAAGAAGGTTGTGGATTGTGAAGCCAACAAGATTTCTTTGAGGTTAGCTGACAATTATGAAGTTGTGGTGGTTGGCGAGAATGTAAAGTTCTTGTCCAATGTTGTTTCGGCTACCCAGGCAGAAAAGATGATGCAAGGAGGTTGATAAGTTTATTTGGCTATTGTGTTGAATCCTAAAGCCAAGGGTGTTCGAGTGCTGGATATTCGGGCTGTTTGTGATTTTTGGAGGTTTTTCCTGAAGAGTTGTCGGGTTTACCGCCTGATAGAAAAGTAGAATTCATTATCAAATTGTTTGCGAGAACGACACCGTTGTCCATTGCTTCTTATAGGATAGAACTGAAAGAGTTAAAGTCACTGCTTCAGGAGTTGTTGGATCATGGGTTCATTCGACCGAGTATTTCTTCTTGGGGTGCTCCTATTCTCTTTGTGAAAAAGAAAGATGGTACGATGTGTACGTGCATTGATTACCGGTAATTGAATAAGTTAACGGTAAAGAACAAGTACTCGTTGCCGCGAATTGATGACTTGTTCGAATAGTTTCATGGAGCAGCGGTGTTTTCGAAGATAGATTTGAGATTGGGATATTATCAGCTGAAGGTTAAGGATGAGGATGTGCATAAGACCGCATTCCATACGAGGTATGGGCATTATAAGTTTCTGGTCATGCCTTTTAGTTTGACAAATGCTCCTGCGGCGTTCATGGATATGATGAATAGGGTGTTCCATAAATATCTTGATCAGTTTATTGTGGTGTTCATAGATGATATTCTTGGTACTTGCGAACCGAGGAGGAGCATGATCGGTATTTGCAGATTGTTTTACAAGCGTTGAAGGATAATAGTTGTATGCTAAGCTGAGCAAGTGCGAGTTTTGGGTTAAGGAAGTAATGTTCCTTAGACATGTGGTTTTCGTGGAGGGTATTTGTGTTGATCCACATAAAATTAAGGCTATCCTTAACTGGAAGCAACCTAAGTCTATATTAAAGGTGCGTAGTTTTCTTGGGTTGGCTGGTTATTATCGCCGTTTTGTTGAGGGGTTTTCGAGTATTGCAGCACCGTTGACAAAACTGTTGTAAAAGAATATTCCTTATGTGTGGATAGAGAGGCAACAACACAGTTTGACACACGCTCCTGTGTTGATTCAACCATAATCGGGGAAAGAGTTTATGGTTTATAGCGATGCGTCATATGTTAGGTTGAGATGTGTATTGATGCAAGGTGCTAAGGTTGTGGCCTATGCATCGAGACAATTGAAGGTTCATGAGTGCAACTATCCAACTCATGATTTGGAGCTTGCAGCTGTGGTTTTTGCCTTGAAAATCTGGAGGCATTATCTTTATGGAAAAAAATGTGTGTTTTTATGGATCACAAGAGTTTGAAGTATTTAATGTCTCAAAAAGATTTGATTCTTAGGCAACGAAGATGGTTGGAGCTGCTTAACGATTACGACTTGACAATTGAGTATCATCATGGTAAAGCCAATGTGGTTGCGGATGCATTGAGTCATAAGGTTGCGGTTGAGCTTAGAGCTATGTTTGCAAGGTTGAGTGTGAAACGAGAAGGTGGTTTGTTGGCCGAGTTGCAAGTTAAGCCTATGTTGTCTCAGATGATTAAAGCTAAGTAACCGTTTGATGACTCATTGGTTGAGCATGTTAAGGATATATCGGAGGGTAATCCGATGGATTTTCATTTTGATGATTATGGAGTTTTGTGCTTCAAGGGTCGAATAGTGGTGCCGAATGATCCGGAGTTGAGGCACACTATTTTGACGGAGGCACGTTCCAGTCCTTTTGCTATGCATCCCGGTAGTGTTAAAATGTATCGCGGTTGAAGGAGGCATACTACTGGGTTGGGCTGAAAAAGGATGTGGCTAAGTTTGTTTCCAAGTGTATGGTGTGTTAGCGGGTTAAGGCTGAACATCAGTTTCCATCCGGGTTGTTGCAATCATTGAAAATTCCAGAGTAAAAATAGGAGAGAATCACCATGGATTTCGTAACGGGGTTGCCGTTGACGCCGGCTAAAAGGGATTCTATTTGGGTGATTGTTGATTAGTTCACGAAGTGCAAACATTTCTTGCTAGTGCCTACGACAGATACCTTGGACAAGTTAGCAAATTTGTATATTGTTGAGGTTGTGCGTTTGCACGGGGTACTAAGTCCATTGTTTCGGATAGAGATCTGAGGTTTACGACAAGGTTCTGGAGAAGTTTACATCAGGCTTTGGGTTCGAGGTTAAGTTTCAGCACCGCGTATCACCGTCAGACGGATGGACAGTCTAAGCGGGTTATCCAGGTTTTGGAGGATATGCTAAGGTGTTGTATCATAGAGCTTCAAGGAACCTGGGAGAAGCATTTTTCTTTGGTTTAATTTGCTTATAATAATAGTTACCAAGCTAGTATCCAGATGGCTCCGTATGAGGCTCTGTTGGTCGGAGGTGTCGTACGCCCTTGTGTTGGGCTAAGGTAGGGGAAAAGTATGTTTCCCTGCCAAGTGTGTTAAAAGACACGGATGAAAAAGTAAAGCTTGTGTGCAATCGCTTGAAGGCGACAACGGATCGACAAAAATCTTACGCGGATTTGAAGCGTATGGAAGTTGAATATGCTGTGGGTGATTGTGTATTCTTGAAAGTGTCACCATGGAAAAAAGGTGATGAGATTCGGACATAAGGGTAAGCTTAGTCCGAGGTTTATTGGACCGTACAAAGTTATTGAGCGTGTAGGTCTTGTGGCTTATCGGTTGAGGTTACCTTCCGAGCTGGAGAAAATACATTATGTGTTCTATGTATCTATGTTACGAAAGAATCGGTCAGATCCTTCACATGTTATGCTGGTGGAGCATATAGAGTTGAGGCCAGATTTAACCTACGATGAGGAACCAGTGGGGATCCTTGATTCTAGCAGTAAAGTTCTTCGTGGAAAGACGATTGAGCTTGTAAAGGTCTTGTGGCGACACTGAGGTGTTGAGGAAGCCACTTGGGAAAGCAAGACGGATATGTTGGAGCAATTTCTGCATTTGTTTCCTCCAAGTAATTTTGAGGATGAAATTTCTTAAGTGAGGGAGAGTTGTAACACCCCGGTTTGGGGCTTAGATGTTTTAAAGGTTGGTTCGAGGGTTTGATGGACCGGGATTAAAGATTCGAGTCGGTTTCGGGATTAAATCGAACTAAATATTTTTGAAGGTGATCAAATGGTGGAAAATATTCTAAAATCATTATTAATTATATTAGGGATAATGGAGAAATCAATTTTGGAAAATAAGATTTGGAAATCAAACATTTTGGTTGGTGACCAAAATGTAAGTTTTGAAAATTATTTTTAAGGTGACTAAAATGAAAAGGGTCGAATTTTTAGAATCTTTAAGGAGCTATTTTACCAAGTTTTTTCTGATGATTTCTCCCTTAATTAAAGATATTTTATCATGTGTTTTAAAGTTAATTAAAAAGGGATTTTAGTTAAAAAGTTAGTTAAGCTATTTAAAGAAAATTCACGTAACTTTTCTCTCAACTTTTCTCTCCACTCTCTCCTCAGCCAAACACTCAAGTTTTCATCAAAATCCAAAGGTGAGAAGTCTTTTAACTTGTATTTATGATTTGTAATTGATTAATTAACATTGTTTTTACAAAATCTCATCTAAATCTCGTGTTTTCTTAGCTTTTATCAAACCAATTGAGGGAGAAATCTCACAATAGGGGTAAGGTCCATGATCTCCTCCATTGTATGGTTCTTTATTGAAATTCCCAAGTATTTGATCCTTGATTTATTGATTGTAAACTGATTTTAATGATTTATCAATGTTTGATTGAGTAAATTGGGTAAAATTGATGTAACAAGGTAATTTTCGAAGTGGATATAATTTCCAGTGTTTAAGATTGATTTAATACATATTTTGGATGTATCATGATGTTGATAAGTTGTTTTTATCAATAGAATCTCGAAACTCCTAGTTCTTTAATTGTTTAGGTTGATAGATTTGAGTTTTTGTGATGATATTCGAGTTTAATCTTTTATGGAAGTAAAAGGATGTTGGGAAAGGGTTTTTGGATGTTATATGATGTTTATTGATGGGTTGAATTGTTGTTTTATGGCTGGGTTAAGTTTTGAAAACGTTTGATGATAATTTCGGTTTGTTTCGGATGGTTTCTAAGCGGGCAACCTGAAAGTTGCGGGGTTTTACTTTGAGGTAGTGGTTTGAATGCATAATGATGCATACATCCTCTGGTTTTATGTGTTTAAAACTGGGATAATCAAGGCGTCAAAGCTTGATGTTGTTTTGTTACTTGCCAGGAGCTTGTACCGTGTTGGCTAGGAAGGCGAAGCGTTTCGGTGAGTGGAAATTGGTTTTAAATGCTTAACAAAGGTTTGTAAAGGTTGTTGGGAGTTTAGGGTAAGCGTGAGACACTTACCTAAGATCGGAAGTAATTTCCCTTATTTTGCTGTTGAATATAGGCTTAGGTATGAGCATGTTGTTTGCATGTTTTGGTGATAAACATGGTATGATTTACTTACTGGTAATGCATGATTTTGAGTACATATGTAGGGGTTTGAAAGTATATTAAATGCTATTGAGCATTGGTTTTCATTCTGGTTAGGAACGATGTTATTGCATTGGCAATGAAATGTGCATATGTGGTGTTTTATGTAATGCATTGTAAAACAATAAGTCAATGGTTTGTAAATGATATATTGTCTATGTGACATGGTGAGAAAATAATCGGATATAGTTGGCATGCCATAGGATTAAAAGTGCACTATAAAATATGAACAAAATCGATCGTAGCCATGGGTCCTTGAGGTATGGCGGTTTAACAAGGCCACTCGACTATTGGGAACCTCATTGGGGCATGGGGTTTAACTAAGCAACCCAATTTGATGGTGATCTTGCGGTTTAACTAGGCAAGGTCGGTACACTTGCGGTTTAATTAGGCAATGGTGGAATTTCACGGTTTAACAAGGCAAGGGTGACAAATCTTGCGGTTTAACTAGGCAAGGTTTGGGATATCATGCGGTTTAACTAGGCATGGTATGAGAGATTCGTGTATCTGATATGTATAGGATAGATGTAGTCTATCCGGGTCACTATAAATGCCAATATATGTGATAGTTCATGTGTTGAACCTATTGTTAATGCTTTGGGATTTAAGCATGGTTTATGGTTTAATGCTTTAGGATTTAAGCATGAAATGCATAAGATATTGCATAAGGTTGTTATGCAGTGATTCAGTTGGAATCTTGAGAAATGCTTTGGTTGTAAGCATTTTTTTTGGAAAACAAGCATGGGGTTTTCAAATGGTTTAAATGCATCATTATTTACGAGCATCCTAACTAAGCATGTGTGCTTACGTTCTCTTTTTCTTAATGATGCAGAGCATTAAGGTTCGGGACAGCAAAGGCAAGGTTTGAAGGTATCCAAGTGATATACCACTTTTGAGTATGAACTCGGTTTATGTTTCCGGTTAATAAGGCAATGTGTTCGGCATGGTTTTGGGAGTTGTAATCCTGTTTCCTTATGGATTTTAAGTATGTTTCTATGCTGGAAGATGTTTGGTGATGCTAAGCTTGATGCTAATACTTGCTTATAGTTGTGGATGGGTGGTTTCTTAGGTATGCATCTAGAGCTTCCTTGTTGATTGCCATGTGGTGATCGTTTGAGCAAGTTTATTATGCTATGCGGGTTGTGTTGTTATGATGCATATGTTGAGATTGGCCTATTTGAGTATTTTGGGCTGTTTGGCAAAGTGGTTTTAGGAAGCATGCCTTTAGAATATCATGGGATGTATGAATGCTAATTGGTTGCTGAACTTATGATGTTTAGGTTGCTGTTGCATCTTGGTAGTGTTGTATGTGAGTTTGTGGTATGATGGAATGGTTTAGATTTGAAATAAACATGTTAAACCAGTCATTTGTGACCATTCAGGTCCAGACGTACCAGTACGCGTGTTCACGTATCGGTACGGGAAGCCATTTCAGGCTTGTGGTTCCGGTACGCGAGCTAGGCGTTCCGATACAAATATGCTTTTTAAGAGTAGCGTACCGATACTCGGGTTTGTGTATCGGTATGGAAAGGCTGAGTTTGGCATGGGGTTTCGGTACACGGGTTTGAGGATCCGTACGAGCCTTTGGTTTTGGTAAGGCGTATCGGTACGTAGGGTCGTACCGGTACGGGAGTTGGCTACTAGAATTTTTAGGATTTGAAATGGCAAGGGCGTACCGATACTCAAGTGTGGGTACCGATACCCGAGACAGATAAGTTAGTTAATGGCTTTGGTGAAGTTCTGTTTTCTTTTATTTTAGTCATTGGTTGTTTTGGAATCAATTGAATGAGTATGTAGGATCTTTTTAAGCTGATTTTTGTTATGTGAGCATGTAACCTGACTAATTGAGGATTGGTAAACTTAATTTCAATTTTGGTCCTATAACTTAAGGTTTTTGCATTTTAGTCCTCGTAAAGAATGTGTTGCAATTGATCGCCTTTCTATGATTCGTTTCCTTTGAAAATTCACCTGCAACATGTATGTTCATGTAAGTTTAATAATTTGCATCTAGACAAGATAAAAGGAAAAAAATGGATCGACTTTTCATAACCTTCCAGCGGTTTGCTTCGGCAAACCTAATGTAGTTCTCTCGGTTCGGTCGGGCGTCTAGGCTGGGTCGAGGGGGTTACTACACTAAATCCCTTGTCTTTAGTGGCATTTGTTCCACCAAACGCCGTTAAAATAACTTGTCTTTATTGACGTTTTTTCCACCAAACGCTACTAAAATACCTTGTCTTTAGTGGCATTTTCCCCACCAAACGCCGCTATATACCTTGTCTTAGTGGCATTTTTCCACCAAACGCTGCTATATACCTTGTCTTTAGTGGTGTTTGTCCCTGTAAGCGTCGCTATTGACTATGTATCTTCTTCCCTCACCTCATTACTTAGCTCAGTGATCTATACTTGTAATTCGCTTCTTTATAAAGTTTCAATAAGATATAAATGGAGTCAATATGGGATTTATACATTTAAATCCTATTGCGGCGTTTGTTAGACAAACGACACTAAAGTACGTGTCTTTAGCGGCGCTTGTCTAACAAATGCCCCTAAAGTATGCGTTTGTAGCAGTGTTTCTTTAAAAATGCCGCCATATATCAATCTATCGTGGTGTTTATTCAAAAAGCGTCATTAAATGTACAAAATTAGCACGTTTACTCAAAAAATTCCGCTAAAAGTGCCTCTAAAAACCTATTTTGTTGTAGTGATTCGAGGTTCTATATGGGATAACTCGCACTGATAATCACAGGATTAACCTTGTTTTGTGGGACCATGTGTAGCATCCAATTGACTATGGCGGGTTGGGATTTTGGAATTTAAAGAAATACAATCAAGTATTCCTTATGAAGTTAGGGGTCCAATTAATTCAGGATGATCATAAGCTATCGGTGAAAGTGTTAAAGGCAAAGTATGGCTGGAATGGAGTTGTTCCTTCGACTCTCCGATTTTCTAATTGTTCTCGTCTTTGGTCGGGAATAGGCAGAATGTGGGATGAGGTGCAACGTGGGCTGATTTGGAGCATCCGTGATGGTTGCCGCATGGATTTTTGGTACAATGAGTGGCTAGATAGGTTGGTCCACTCTTGGGGCAAATCCTTTGCCATGTCCAGTGATATCATATACGACTGCCTCAAGGATGTGGGACATTGACCATTTACGAATCATCGGAGGACTGTGTACATCGCATAATGGATACCGTTGTTCTTAATGCTCACTTGGGGAATGATTGCCTAACATGCAAATGGGAGACAAAGAGAATTTTTCTCTGTTAAATCGGCATCCATGGCCTTAGATTGAGATGCCAATGAGACTAGAGATGATATATGGAGGATGGTGTGGTCATTAGAAGTGCAGTAACGTGCTCGAGTGTTCGCGTGGCTTGCATTGCGAGGCAACCTAGTCACAAATGTGTAGAGGATGAGGAGACATGAACTCGGATAATAGATGTGGTGTATGCAAATCGGGTGCCAAGGATATCCTTCATGTTTTAAGGAACTGTCCCAAGGCACGTAGTAATTGGAAAGCTCTAATTCCACAAGGAAAGATGCAAGAATTCAATTCCTTATCTCTGGTGGATTGGTTCCGATATAATATTCGACATCCAAATTATTTCGGTCAACAACAAGGATCATAGGCGATTCTATTTCCCATTATTTGTTGGAAACTATGGACTAGACGGAACAAATTACTATTTGATTCAAAGTTTGTGGAGAAGTAGGACCTCACATCTTCAAGCTTGCAGTTTATGGAGGAAGTCAAGACATCATTGGAGGTACCGCTACAGAGAATGCTGAATGCGACATCCGAGACCCAGTCAACCCTATCATGGCAGAAACCAAGGGAAGGATGGATCAAGGTGAACTCGGACGGTGCAGTGGACATCACCGATGGTAATGCTAGCGCGGGGGGAGTTCTTCGTTCCTCTCATGGACACTGGCTATTTGGTTTCTCGTGTAGCATAGGAAAATGCTCTGTGTTTAATGCGGAACTCTGGGTGATCTTCAATGGTCTAAAACACGCATGGAGACTCGGTTATAGGCGAGTTGAGATGGAGTCTGACAAGCTTGAGGCGGTGAGCGCTTTACTGAAACCTAGCTCGACCAAGCATTATAATTCTCTCATTGTGGTTATTTAGGAGCTTCTTAAGAGGGGTTGGGAGGTTTCTTTGCGACATATCCGACGAACACAAAATGCTGTAGCAGATCGAATGACGTAGGTTTAGAATTTAAGGTTTATGATTATAGTTTAGGGTTTATGGATTAGAGTTTAAGTCTTAAGATTTATAGTTTAAAGGTTAAAGTCTTAAGATTTATAGTTTAAAGGTTATTGATTTAGATTTTAGATTTCAAAATTACAATGTCATTATTTGATACACCGACGGTGTAAAAAAATTACACAAGCATTCCTACTTTAATTTTATAATCTAAAATCTAAATCTCTAACCCTAAAGTCCTAAACCTAAACTCTAAATTCTAACCGTAAATCTTAAATTCTAAATCCTACTGCCTAAACTATAAACCTTAAACTAAACCTTTAAACAATAAATTAATCCGCTTGTATAATAATTTTCCACACCGCCAATGTATTGGATAATAATCTTTCTATTATTGTTATTATTTTTTTTTTTTTGCTATACAGCTTGCTAAGAAGTACCATCCTGATTCAAATAAGAATAACTCATGTTAGAGATGGTGCAGATGTTTATGTCAATTCTGATATTAGCTATGCACAAGTAAAAAATTGTGGTATGCAAAATATTTACTGCTCCATCTGATAGGATCTGATGTGCGGTTTCACCCTGGTTATTTATACATGTAAACTATAGCCTCTGTTTTGGATCCCTGTCGGTGCTGGAGCATTACATTTATTATTCATTTTTATTTTACTCTTAGGCGTAGTTTGACATTACTTTTAAAAATTACGGTAAAAAAATAATTTTAAAAGTGTTATAAAAAAAGTGATTTTGAAAAGTTGAGTTAAAGATTTAAGCTCAATTTAGGAATACTTTTGAAAAGTGATTTTGAAAAGTGATGTGAAAAAGAGATTTTGAAAAGTGATTTTAAAAAATTTGATTTAAGATTTAACTGTTTAGGATTACTGTCAAAAAGTACTTTTGAAAAGATAAAATGACTGTTTTAGACATTATGTTGTAAAATTTAAAATATTTTAATTTAATTTATATTTAAATTCATTATATTTATAATATGTGAAATATATCAACTAAAACTATAATAAAAATAATTTATGATAAATTATAGTTAATATTTATATATATGAAATATTATAAAAATAAAATTGAAAGATATTATAGCATCCTAAAATTTACAATGGAAGAATGAAAGAATTAACAATGGTTACAGCACACCTGATATCTATCAAGCAAATAAAGGGTTGCATGTTGAAACAAAAATCAATAAAGAATTGCTGCATTTTACCACTCGTAACAGCTGTAAATCAGTAGCATATAATAAAAGTAAGCATTGGTGAAAACTTTCCCATTTTTTTTATTAGGTATTGATATAGATCAATAGCTTCATGGATTAAACTAGTTTAAAATGAACAATAGAACCCAAATTGGCCTTATTCTTGTGGTTAGAAAATATTTAGATTGACAACTTAACAAATGTCCAGAATGTTGTGTATATTATTCAAAGTACATGTTGAAGGTTTAGTCAAGCATGAAAACAACAATAAATAAACTGAACTAATTCATGTTATACATAAATATTACAAAAATTACATTGGTTCTTGTAATTTAAAGTATTTTTATTAAACTACAAGCCATGACACCTAATATAAATATTACAAAAAATACATTAGTACTTGTAATTTAAAGTGATTTCATCTAAAAATTTAGCACTAATTATCAATATAAAAAGTACATTAATGCTTATGGTTTAAAGTGAATTCATTAAACTGCAAGCTATGCCATCTCTCACTAATTCTATTTCATAACCAGATGAAGTGTTTGGTACATCATTATCATCACTATCTTTATCTTCCACATCTTCTAGGTCAATAATATTTTCATATGTTCTATCATTTCTTTTGAACTCCATAAAATCTGCATCATGTAGACATGCATGTTTTCGAATAAAATTGTGGATCGCCATTGCACATACAACGATCATACTTTGCTTTTCGAAACTATAACTTGGCATATCCCTTAAAATGGACCATATCTTTTTTAGTACACCAAAAATTCGCTCAATGACACTACGTAATGATGAATGTGAATGATTGAATATCTCTTCTTTGCCAGATATACGTCTACCTCTACGAAAATCGGATAAATGATATCGTTGTCCTCTATATGGCTCGAAAAAACCTTTCATTTGAGGATATCCAGAATCAATGATATAATATTTTCCTATAAATTATAATATAAGAAACAATAATTAAATAATTTAAACTTTATATAATAAAATAAATAGATAAAAAGAAATTTACCATGGATGTGGAAACTTTAATTTTGGATCTCGAATTACATCAAGAAATAGTCTAGTATCGCGTGATGTACCTTCCCATCCAGCCACTACAAATGTGAAGCACAAATTAAAATTGCATAACGTCATAACATTCTGAATCGGGACACCTTTTTTTTCGTATGTAGGGAATTTGTTCATTTGAAAAAAAAAATAGCATAAATATGTGTACCATAAATTGCACCTATGCAATCCTAAATAAATGATCATATTAGTATACATACCTATTTAAAGTAAAGAAATATCTCATAAACATAATATTATAGTATTAAGAATTTACCTTAAAGTGTGGCATATCTAGAATCATTACGTATTTTTCTGGTATTGAGCTAAAATAACAATCATCCGGTGCAATTATATTTCTGGTGAAACTTTTGAGCTAAAATAACAATCATCCGATTGTCAATTATATCTTTGAAATCTCTCGACTTTGAGAAATTGATGCGCCAAAGCCCATCATATACATATAGATACCCAAAATTTCAAGAGTAGAAATGTTTCTTGAACCTTATAAATTATATCGTGTTTCCAAATTTATGAATGCAACGTGACGTATGACCATCAAGAATCTCTCAAACCCAAGCTTCACCTGATTATTCTGAATCCATGCATAAGCCCATAAAAATATATTTTCCATAATAAAATTTCAAAGAAGAAATGTTAACAACCTATTAAAACCTTATAATGTTTGAAATCTCATTCAATTCCCTTTCATCATTATTGGAACTTTTGATGTTTCCAAATTTATGAATAAAAACGTGAGGTTATAAAACCAATATTTAAACATTCAAATAAAAAATGATAAAAATTAAATATATCAAAATATCTATTAATAATCATGAACATTATTAAGTAAAATACATTCATCACCAACATAAAAAAACTACGTAAATGTATAATCAAACATAAACAAAATATGAGTTGGAACTATAAGTGTCAAAGAAAAATAAAAGATAAAACATCACTTACAGTTATCCCTTTCCAAAATCAGCAAATAATAAACATTTTGATGTTGTTAGTGTCTGATGCAAACCAAATATTAAGGTTATAAAACACTTAATGTCCTAGTTAAGCTAAAGATTAAACAAATATAGAACTAATTAATGTCCCATAATAGTGTAGTAACGCATATCTCAAGGACCAATAAGACTAGAAAATCTTCAACTCGCATCCATTTCCATTTTCAGCCACAAAACTCTAATATCAGGAGAAATTGATAAAAACACAATTCGATTCTCCTTATTTTTTATTAGATTCAGTGCAAAAAAGTAGAGATGGCTAGTTTTTAGAATTTCCTCTGTCAACTCATCAAGCATTTTGATTGCTTGTGGAATGCCAAATAGATCTGTAACAGGAGTCAGACTAGATGTCGCATGACTCATATTGTCAGCTGCACTGCATAGTTTATCAATCTGCAAAGACAACCTTGCAGCTCCTTTAATTTGCTTTGATGATTTTTTTCCCAGTCTTCAAATTAGAAGTTCCCGTCTCAGTGGCTTTCCGTTTTTGTTGCAGATGTATAGGCTCAGATTGAATTCCAGAACTGTCATTATTTTCATCATATCCTACTTGACTTGACATATGAACATCACTTATTGTATTTTTCCCCAATTTCGTCAAGTATCTCGTTATCACCATGCTCAAAAAAATCAGTAGGTAATGTGCAACTTTCCTTCCACTTCTGGATCAATACCTGCAGACTTGAATGAGCTTCGGGCACCACCTACATATAAATTAATAAATTAACATAAGCAATTATTATTAGCATTAAAAATAAGAAAACCAAAGATTATAAGAATAATTAGCATACCTTGAGTCTACTTTCCCACCAGTCTTCTGAGGCATCAATGGTCCCTTTTGTATGATCCCATCCTAGACCAATATCTTTTTCTTTAAGCTTTTTCCACAACTTCCATTCTTTCTTCAATAAATCTCATCTATTCTTCAATTATCGTTGCATATAAGGCTTTCCCGTCTCATTCTCAAAAAATTTCACTATTTTTATCCATCATTCTTTCTTAAAATGAGTACCAGGTCTATTACCATTTAATATCTTCTTAATACAGATATCGCAAAATATTACTGTCAACATCCTATCCCATACTACTTTGAGTTTTCCACCACTTGCTTCAACAAGTGAAGTACTTTTCATCTATCATATATATTCAAATTATTTATAAAAATTAAACATCAAAATACTTGATATATATTACACTTTAGAACCAGTCTATAAATAATTGAACACTTTGTTTTTAGCAACCTTACATGCTACAAAAACTAATTAGATCATAAGGATATAGTTCCCTTGTTAAGATTATCGACAAAAACTATTGAAAATATACACCAAACTAACCACTTGCAACCTCCAATTTAAATTGCATAGCTAAAATCAGTCAAGAAAGACATGAAGATATATTATTCTGTTTTCAAAGTTCTATATTTTTTGAAAAGCAAGCTTCACTTCCAAGTTACAAGTCTAGTAGAAGCAACCATTAATCCAAATTCGATGGAGTTGGAACGCAATGCAGGTTCATACAATTTATACAGATCACCAAATACTCAAGTAGGCATCTTTTCTCTTAGCAAAAGCCAAGTCTAGCATTATACACGAGGCAGGTAGCCAAGCTAGTAAATATTTTACCAGCAACTTCATTGAAAATCTTAGCTAGTATTTAATAACAATAGACTAGACCAGAGGTGGGTACTGCATGAAGAGGTGATTTATATACTAATGCATGAAGAAAAACATGAATTTTGAGTTTAATGGAAACAATGATATGATCAAGACTTTAATCCTACTCTAAATTTAAAACCAAACTTATGTTGCAGAAGAATTAAAATCAGTAGAACAAGTGTAAAGTTTCTTTCTGCCTTTTATTTTCAGTTTAAGTTTTGCTACAAATCTAAACTAGGTGGTTCTAGTATATGTAAATAATTTTGAGCTATTGCTAAAATATTTAAACAAAATACTAATTTCATAAATCAACAACACAAGGTCAAAATTTCTGAAAACCCAAATACATCTCCTATGCACCCACTCATAACAGAAAAAATAAAAAATAATAAAAATGACATACCTTGAAGGAAGATGAACTGAAGGTGAATTTTTGAAGAAGAAGATATTATCCAGATGATTTTCAAGAAAGATGAAAAAGGATGATCTGTGAAGAACAAAAAAGAAAATCCCTTTATGCTGAAGTGATGACCGTTGTGAATAATAATTAAGGGTAAAATTGCCTTTTACCTTTTCCAACCGATATTACCCACCGCCAAAGCTGAATTTAATAGCCTCTTGGTTTTGGCTCCCAATTACCGTTTCAAACCAGCTTTTATCCTATAAAATAGCTGTTTAGCATTGATTTTCAGTTTCAAACCATCATTTTAACCAAAATCCCATTTAAAACTCATCCCTAAACGGGTCTTTAATGTTTGTTATTAGTGTAAAAAAATAAGTTTAAGAAGATAAAATATTTATTTTAGATATAATATTATAAAATAAAATATTATTGTCTTATTTTTATAAGAGTCAAATTTAACATTTTCATTCCAAACGAATTTTACAACCCAAAAAGCTAAAAAAAAATTAGCTTTTCCTCTTGGGTTCAAAATCATGTCGCCAACGCCATTTTCATGCCAAAATCAATCTATTTGGGATTGCTTTTTGGCCTAAAAGTTACTTTTAGGTGCAAACGTGCTTTTTTAAGCACTCTCAAACGGGCCTTTAGTTATTAATTATTAGATATATGCTTAAGGGGTATTTTTGCTCTTGACTTCGTACCATCGTACCAAATAATCAATTTAACTCATTGGTGAAAGCACAACCAATTTAGTCCTTAAACTCACGAATTGCATCAATTTAGCCTTTTGAATAACGTTAACTGTTAATGTGATGATGTGACCATTAACGGTAATGACATAACAGTCCACTTTTGAATGCTGACATGGCATAAGGGCAATATTTGATTTTTTAGGGAATTCGAGGGGCAAAGTTGATTTTTTTAAGAAGTCTTATGGCTGAATTATTTTTATGTACTATTTAAATAAAAATTTGAAAAATTAAGAAATTAAAATTTAAAATATTATAAATATATACATTATTGCAACATTTAAAAATTAAATACTAAAAAAAATACTGAAAATAAAAATACTATTAAATATTTCAAAAAATTAAGTAAAAACTATAAAGTTTAAAATGCAAGAAATTATAAAAGTGATAAATTTTTAAAAAATTTAAATTGAAAAATATTTATAAAGTATTAAAATTATTTAAAAAATAAAAAAAATAATTACTAAAAATTATATTGAAAAGTCTTTGACATTATGAAAAAATAAAAATTCAAAAAAGAGATTCAAAAAATTTAAAAATATATATTATTGTGTGCTAGATTTTGGAGGGTGACGATGAAGCTAACAATTTATTTAAGGAAAGTATTTGTCGAATATATCATATGTTTGTGTTCGATAAATATCTTCCTTAGTTAATTTGTCAGCTTTACCATTACCATCATTTTCAAGACCTACAAATTTAAAACACAACAATATAAATATTTTTACTTTTTAAATTCTTTTTTTTTACATTTTATAATGTCAATTTTTAATATAATTTTAATATATTTTTATAATTTTAACATTTTATAAATATTTTTAAATTTTGATTTTTTTACTAAATAGAGAGGTAGTACATTTCTTTTTGGTGAAAATGAATTTTATATTATAATGTTATTAACACGAGCTTCGTTAAAACCCTCCTAAAATTAGGTGGGGAAAAAGTACTCATGTTAATAATTACACATACATAAAGCAAGAAAAAACCTGACAATACAACTTAACGAGCCAAACATTATGGATGAAACAAATCCACATGCAAAGAGAGACATAACCGCACTAGGAGGTGTAGGAAAATGATAACACTCAAAAGAATCTCCAACCAAACCTACAAGTGCATCAACAACTCAATTCCCCTTCAATCCAATGTGTTGAAACTGAACCAACCAATCCAATCATAACCACTCCATAATATGCAATAATAGAGAACTTGAGGAATAATGACGTGAGGGATTCTGAATAAGGCAATAGCCTTGGCACTATCCACCTCAAAAACGATACGACGTAAACCAATGTCCCAAGCGCAAACCAAACCAAGAAAGATCCCCCATAATTCAGCTTTCAACATAGAACAAATGTCGATAAATTTTGAGAATCCCATCACCCAACGACCTTCATGATCATGTATCACACCACCACACGAAGCCTTACAATCCCTCAAATTCTTGGTCCATCTGAATTAACCTTAAACCAATCGGCAGGTGGAAGGTTTCATCTCTCATCCTTTGGTACTACCACCTCTTGCGAAGGCCAAGACACAGTCATCCCAACAATCATTCGACCCACTATTGCCACAAGCTGCCTAATATGCTCAAGCTTTGATCATGTGTCCGTCAAGGGGGAGTTAAAAACAATTGCATTGCGGTCCAACCACAAGTTCCAAATAATAGCTCCAAATTATAAGTTCCAGTCATTCGGATCTCATGCGAAATGTAAAGGCTTCGTTAAGTTCTATTCCACCTAACTTTTAAACTCCAAGTTCAATAACTCGTGGAGACGGTTACCGTTAACAAGCACCGACTAGATTGATATAGCCAACGAGCGATGACACAAAAAATGATCAATGCTTCCATCAAAATGGCCCTATATGAGGCCTTGTATAGCAGACGCTGCAGAGCTCCATTGTGTTGGTCTAAACTCGGTGAGGGCAAAATGTTAGGCCCTAACTGGTGAGGGAAAAATGTTAGGCCCTAACTTACTCTGAAAAACTGGAGAACAAGTTACCATTATCCATGACCGTTTGAAGGTAGCATTTGACCAATAAAAGGCCTATGCTGATCTCAAACGAAGAGATATACAATACGAAGTTGGTGAGAAAGTCTTCCTCAAGGTTTCACCGTGGAACAAAATTCTAAGGTTTGGTAAAAAGGGGAAGCTAAGCCCCCGATTCATTGGACCTTTTAAGGTTACCGAGAAAGTTGGCCTTGTGGCTTATCGGTTGGCCCTCCAAATTAAGCAAAATTCATGATGTATTCCATGTATCAATACTTAATAAATATCGCTCTGGCCCTTCTCATATTATCGAGCCAGAGTCTTTAGAGATTTAACTCGATTTAAACAATGAGGAGTAACCAGTTTAGATTCTTGCAAAAGAAGTTAAGAGACTTCGTAACAAATTTGTTCCATTGGTCTAAGTGCTCTGGAGGAGTAACACCGTTGAGGAAACAACCTAGGAACTGGAGGAAATAATGAAGAGGCAGTAACCTCACCTCTTCGATTTAGGTAAAATTCAAGGATGAATTTTCTTAAGAGGGGAGAATTGTAACACCTTGAAAATCGGTCTAGTTGGAATTGAGTTTCGACGATCGGAAACCCTATATAAAAAGGTCTAAATATTGCATTGAATTTAACTGTATGGTCAATTACATTGACACTAGACTCTAATTGATTCAATTTATTGATTAAGGACCTCATTCAATTTATCAAAAAATTGTTTAGTGACTAAATTGTAAAAATTAAAAGTTTCGAGGAAAAGTGCAAAGTTTGGAAGATAAGGGACCACCCTTGTAATTTCCTCTTTTTGGAGATGATTCACCTCCTAGCTTGCCACCCACTTTACGTGAATTTGCTAGGAAATGATGACAATTTGATTGAATTGTCATCTTTATTAAAAAACATAGAATGGATAATTAACAATTTAAATTGTTTCCTCATACGGAGGGAAACCATCCAGCCAAGCCTCTTTTTTATATAGGGTTGTAAAACTTTTAAAGACCTTACTTATTTGTCTAGCACACCATCGAGCCTCTTCTTTGAATCATCATCTTTCCTTTCTCAAGTTAAAAAGCCAAGCACCTCCATTGTCATCTTCTTCACCTTATAAAGCAAGCACCGCCATTGAAGCTTGACCTTAAGTTTAAGCATTCTTCAATCCATCGATTCCATTAATTAGCCATCGCTTTTCTCAATAGTTGGACAACTAGGAGTTACCATTTCCACCAAAAGATAGAAGCAAATGATTTGTCATCCGAGAGCCATGGGAGCTTTGGAAAGCTAGGTGAGTGTAGTCGGAGTCTCAGGAATAGGCTAGGTGCCTTTCTCGGTTTCATTGATATTGATTATTGCATAGCTAACATTTTGTCAAAGGGTTATTGCATCGAACCTCATTGGAGGGTTTATTAGTAAGCTTCGGTAAGTTATTACGTTGAATATTGAACATAGCATCACCGTTATTGTCATTGTCATCATCAAAACATTGGAATATAGAAATATTGACCATTGGATATTGATAGTGTCATTGTCATAAACATTAACATTGATAAAGGTATTCTTATAGTCAATGATAGTGATATTGCCATTTCCATTGAACACTGCATTGATATTGTTATCGCTATTGAAACATTGCCATTGATATTGTCATTTTCACCGATATTAATACTGTTATTTTTACCTAACCTTGGATTCAAAAGGACATTGGATACAATTGGCATGCCATAGAATTCATGAGCTCATTGGTACAAATGGACTACGGTCCTTGGGCTACGACCTTTATTATGGCGAGGCAGAGGGATGTTTGTGTTATTTGTCAATTGGCGAAGCAGAGGGACTATACTATTCATTGATTTGGCGAGGCGTAGGAATTCGCGTATCCACTATCTTGATTCGATCCAAGGAATATTGTTGATATATGATATATGATATATTTTCCATTGAACATGTTCCATAGTATTGTCATTGTTAAAACATGATTTGGAATGCATATTATTGTTATCGGCATTGTTTATGACTGCCTCACTAGGCAAAGTATGACTAATGCATTTTATCTCATGCATTGCAGGTTAAGGAAAATTTTTGCAAGAGATCGGGAAGTTGAAGGTTTTTGGCAAGTCACAACGATACCTAAAGTAATATTTATCGTCCCTACAAACTCCTAGTATGGTGGCATGATAGTTGTTAAGTCACTTTTGTCCATTTTGTTGTATATATATATATTGTGTATGGTTGTGTGAGCTTAAGGGCATAAAATGACACTATTGAGATTAGCTAAAAGTGGTAAAATTTTCATATTTGGCCTAAAAAGGTAAAAGTCTACTAAATGGATTCATACAGCTATGAAATTTGGCATACTATTAGATCATGATCAAATAAACTTGTCTGTAAAATATCAAAGGATTTGGATATTTTTTGATTAGTCAAAATACATAAAAACCATACTAAAAATTAACATTACAAAACAGGGCGTACCGATACAGGTGATGGCATATCGGTACCTGTGTGTAATATCGGCCATAGATATACAGGGGTACAGCTACTACTACCTACTACAGTAGTACCAGTACATAAAATGCTCACTGGAATTTTACTATAACAAGGCATCGATTTGGATAGACCAATATCGATACCCTCTTTGGCTCAATTTTAGAAATTAAGACATACGTATCGCTACGACTCAGCCTGTACCGATACCGATTTTAGGTTCAAAAGAAATTTTCATGGTGGCATATTGGTCGACCTCCTAGAGTACCGATATTGATACATGTAAATCAGCTAAATGTTAATAGAATAAGTCTGTAAAATTACAAAATGGTCACTAATTAATAATTGCCCTAATCGACTAAATAATCGACCTCTGATTGGTATGAAAATCTATATGCTTAGTATATACATGTTGAGATTTATATTGGTAAGTTTAATTTCTACAAAGGATCTCTAAATTTCTAAAATTATAGACTAGTCCTTAAAACTTGTAAAAGTTTAAAATTGGTCCTAAAGCGATATCCATAATTCTAAATCGATTTACTATCCTCATTGTACAGGCATAATAATGTATTACGATATTGAAAAACATAGTATCATTATTGATTTATTGAATATTGATCAAAAACATTATACCATTTACTATTTTGATCATCGGTAGCATACTCTGACTCGGTTCCCTACCATGCTGGAAGAGGGTGTTACAAGATTTGCAACACTTTTGGGTTCAAAGTTGTCTCGGATATGGGCAAATATCTTGGAGTCCCGTTCTTGTATACCTGGGTTACATCAGCCTCTTATCAGTATATTGTTCAAATAGTGTGTAGTAAACTCAATGGCTGGAAGGCTCTAACTCTGTCTTTATCAGAATGTATTACTTTAGCTAAGTTGTTTTGTCGGCTATACCATCCTACACTATGCAAACTGATGTTCTGTCCATGTGTTGAAATTGTGAAAATAATTCGTAAGTTCATTTGGGGTATTACAGATGTGAAGAGAGGGTTATATTGTGAAATAAGATGAACTTTATCGCTCGATAAATGAAGAAGGTTTGGTTTTTCGAAAACTAGATGTTCAAAACAAAGCCTTCCACGTGAAGATTGCTTTCATTTTGCTGCCATTTCCCAGTCAACTTTGGGTTATTTTTACGAACTAAATATAATTGTAAAGATGGTATACCAGAATCCCTTGGAGCTAGTAACTACTCTCGTCTCTGGAAAGCTTTGAGCATGTTGTGGCAGGACATTAAAAACAATATCCATTGGAATATTGGGGATGTAGCATCTGTTGATTTTTGGTTTGACACTTGGATTAGTGACTTAGGGCCTCTTATTAATTATGTTTCAGAGTCTCAAGCAGGCAATATATGTCCTACTAAGCCTGAAGCTATGGCGAATTTGAATGGGGATTGACCATGTCATTGTTTCAACAACTGTTCCCCTATGATATTATGCTGCATATTACTGCCAGAAAAGGGCCTGTGCAAGCTGTCGTTACTGACACTGTGGGCTGGTCGTGTAAAGCTGACTCTCGGTTCATTGTTTAGTCGGCCTATGATTTGCGGGTTGAGAATGTTAGAAGAGTTACAAAGAATGTGTGGCGGGTTATCAATAAGTATCAAGGACTGCAAAAAAAAAAGGTTTTCATGTGGTTGGCTTGCCATAATAAACTGATAACTAATGAAGAACAATTTTTGTAGGCAAACTCAATGAAAGGTATGGATTTCTCCCAAGATCCTCCGAAATTAATGATGCATGCACGTAGCACGTCTTCCAGAATCTGTATTACCCTTTCTGACTGGCTGTCAGACTAAGGGTGAAAAGCAGTACTAAGGTTAACTCTGGTGCCCAAAGCTCCCTACAATGATCTCTAGAATCAAGAAGTAAACCGTGGATCCTAATCAGAGATAATATATTTTGGTACTCTATGAGGTCAGATAAGTTCCTTGATATACAAGTTAGCTAGTTTAGGAAGACCGCAGTCCATTCTAATTGGTAAGAAGTGTGTTGATTTGGTGAAACGATCAACAATGACCCATATAGGATCGTGTTTAGCGGGAGTTAAAGGCAAACCACAGTCAAAATCCATGGTGATTCTCTCCTAATTCCACTGTGGTAGATCAATAGGTTGCAGCAACCCGGTAGGAACTCAATGCTCAGCCTTAACACTCGATGCTCAGCCTTAAAAAGGAGATGATTCAAAAAAATTAAAATATTTATATTATTGCGTGCTAGATTTTGGAGGGTGAAAATGAAGCTAACAAATTAGATAAGGAAACCATTTTCGAGGGTATATTAACCCGTGAATAAACGTCTAGCAATTGTGCAAGCGAACACACACCGATGCAAGTATAGTAGACAGATACAGATCTGTCGAATATTGACCCCACGAGGATGAGTATTTAGTTAAACTATTATGTGGCCATAAGTAATTCTGTAAATTGAATTATTGCAAGTGTAATGGTAGCTGTAACAGAGAAGTAAAGTAAGGTATGTAAGATCAATTCTGATAGCAAGAACAACAATTAGAAGAAGGTAAAAGATATATTAAGAGAAGATCTGGATACCCCCGGTTCACCTTGACAGAAAGTCAAGTACAACAAGAAAATACAATACGATGGTTCATATGACAAATAAAGAGGTTTAGCTTGCTTACGAACTTCCATTCAATTCTCAACTGATGACACCAAGATGTAGATCAACCACAACTCTCGTTGTTCGTCAAAACTACAACTCATTGAACAAGTGGATCAACTCTCGTTGTATCCACATTCAACTCTCGTTGTAATGACCTGTTAAGCTGACTTATCACCGCATCTCTCAATGTCATTGATGATGCTTAACACTCTCATGCAAACAAAGATCAGACCCAACAATCGAAATATAAAGAAAGTTAATAACAATATATTAAACTGAAAAACAAAGTTTAAACAAGTTCGTACAAAGCTTAATGAGTTTAAACCAACGCCATTAACACACGAAATATAATAAAATCTCTAATAAATATCTTTTTTTCTAGAAAAGTTTAAAGAAGATAACACATATTCCTCCTTGATCTAACACTTGAATCCTCATCTCCTCGGATATTTTTGCCTCAATTCAGCTTGGATCTCTAGGAATGGAGTCTAAACTTTCATGGAGGGGAGCTCGAAAGGTTGAAGATAATAGAAAAATGAATACCGCATGAATTCTCTCTCCCTCTTCCCGAATTTATCCTTTTATAAGCTGCCAAAGAAAGGACACTTGTCCTTTAGATATTCTGCGTGACTCTCTATCGTTCTGATTCTGTTATAAAAAATAATACAGCTGGCAGGGTTGTCCTTATCTTTTAGCAGACTAGACAGTTGGCCGCTACAATGTCGAACTGGCTGCAATGATGAAAATCCTTTGTAGGGACATTAGTAATACAACGACAACAGAGCAAAAAGGCAGAAATATGTACAACAAAAATAACTATGACCTGAGTTAGACAAAATGCACAAAATAAACATTAAAAATGCATAAATGGATACATAAAATACTAATGTGAGGACAATTTAATCTATAAATCTAGAGGAAATGCATGCTCTTTAAATATCTATAACCGCCCTAACTTGATTTTTCACTTGTCCTCAAGTAAAATTGAACACATCAAGGTCAAACAAAAGTTCAAAGACAATCTAGCTACTTGAATCATCCCAACCAACAAATGAATCAATTGCATCGACACGATAGAGGATTGCATAAACAACTCAAACATCAATATATAAACAAGAATTTCAAGAATACCTAGCATCATGCCTATCATCTCAAATTCTTTCCACCTATCAGCCTTTATTTAATACAACTTATAACAAAATATAAAATCATTATTATATATATATATTTCATTCTCTTCTTTTTTTCCTCTTATTTTTTTATTGTAGGAGGGATATCGAACAATGAATGCACCCTGGACCCTGAGAAGTAAGATATTGTGCAACGAACCCTTAGGAAGTACTTTATTGCCTCGATACACACTCATGCAGTAACAACCTTTGACCGGATTCATTTTTCTAATGCATGCATTGGCGTGTTCCCCCTTGAAGCTACTTTTATTGCACTCACATTCGAATGCTATTTATACTTAATAAGATCTAATAGCATATACAACACAAGCTGAACAAGGCATAATTCATCCAAAATCAAAGAGATGATGCTAGATATTCTTTACTCGAACAAGTAGATATATGTATGCAAAGTTATAATGCAATCATCTAGCATATATATCCAACTAATTTATCAACAATTAGAATGATTCAAGGATTACTTATCGAATGCAAGCAAAAGATTTTTAGCACTAAAACAACCTTGCACTTGCTTAGATTTTTTTAAAATAGGGGTGCATTTAAACTCCCAGGTATACACCCCCAAAATTAAAGATTGCATTGTACCCAATGCAAAAATAGAATGCAATGACAGAATGTAATTACAATGATGAATGCAATGACAATAAAACTAAATACAATTACAATAAAAACAATTACAATGACAATGAAAATGTCATGACAATATAGTAAATAAAATAAAATTACACTATATCGTATGCATGCCTACAAAAACTAAAAATTAAAAACTAACTCAGTCCTTCAGGGCTCTTGGGAAGAGAATGCGGAGAAACGCTTCTTCTTCTTGCTCATTAATTCTTCCTTATGCTTCTTCTTGTGTTTGTCTTTGGATTTCGAGCATTTGCATTTCTTTCTTTTTTTTTTTGAATAGAAGCCTCATCTTCTTGATCAAGCTCCTCATCATTCTCTGGCTCCTAATCATTGTTGAAATCATCGAGCCACGTCCGCAGTGGGGATGAACAAGGGTGGTGCTTTTTATACTACCATGGTAAGAGGATTTTCCTCTTGTTCATCTATTGCAGAGACAGCTTTCGCCGGTCTCGCAGAATCTCACACAAACTCTGGTCCTTCACAGGTTGCATCCAAAACCTTGGATGCAACCGAATTTCCTTCAACAAAAACAACTTCTTTAGTGTTGGTCTTCTCAACTTGGAAACTTTCTTACTCATATTCTTCAATGTCTTCCACAAAATCTTCTTCTTTTTTTGGAACATTCGGGGTGGTTTCTTCCTCTGTTGTGACACTCAAATCAAAGAGAGAGTCTTTGATGATCTTACTCGATGCTTTTTCTTTTGGTGTGTC
The DNA here is from genome assembly GCA_019671005.1 of Hibiscus mutabilis. NCBI lineage: Eukaryota > Viridiplantae > Streptophyta > Magnoliopsida > Malvales > Malvaceae > Hibiscus > Hibiscus mutabilis. Next base: position 22,959,183 of record CM033724.1, read on the forward strand.
CTCAATCTCGCTCATATCATCAAGGGAATTTACAAATCTGGTTGTGACTTCACTTGTTGCTGCATCAGTAGAAAAATCATAACTGCGTATGATTGGTGGGAACTTTCGGCATTCTAGTAAGGAAACTAGGGTAGCAGCGAGAGTAGACTTGTGCCATGTATTGACATACGCATAAAATAAATCTTGTGCCAGGTCAAGTGTTTGAACTATGATTGTAACCTTCTCTAGCGTGCCTGTCACTGCATCGAGTTTGTTATTAATAGCCAGCACTTTCATCCACACTTCATTGCTTGTGGGGACATCCTAAACAATAGAGTCCACTTTTGCTTTCACTTTCTCTTCCCTCTTTGTAGTGCCCGACTTTGGTGTAGGAATCTCAGTAGCTCTCACCATTCTCTTAATACGACTTCATTAATTGGCCCCTTGTTAGCTGTCATCTCCTCATTTTCTAGGGCTTGACTCCTTTTAGTTTGTACAATTGCATAATCAATGATGGAAAGGCCAACATTCCCTTCTTTCTCCGATACAATCTTCTATCTCTTTGTGGATAATTGCACCCACATCAAACTTCTGACCCTTGATGATAGAATACACTAGACACATTCAATCAAGGGAGACTCATGTGCTATGAGTCGAAGTCAGCTACTTGGAATTTACAAACTAGAACCATATTTTTGTAGGCAAGTTTAGAAACTTCCTATACATCATAAAGTTCCCCACATTGGTCCCCAACCAAAATTCATCCGCAATGCACAAATCCCTAACTAGCAAATCCAGTTTCTCCTCATTAATTTCTTCAAGAAACATGGCATGTTCATCAACACTAACAGAAGTCTTTAGTAGTTTATTAATTGAAGCAACACTCCATGGTATAGAACTTTCCCTTACAAAAACCAACTTCAAAGAAGGCTCGTAAAGGTTAGAGTAAAACTCTCTTACTAGAGCAGCACTGTAACTACCAGGGTGAGTGTAAAAAGTGCCCAATTTGTAAAGATCTATAGAATGGTGAATTAATTTTTCAGGTTTCTTTTCCTAGGAAAGTATAATTGTAACGCCCCAGTTTTGGGCCTAGGATTTTTCTAGGTTGATTAGACAGTCCGATGGATCAAATTAGAGGATTCGAGTCAGTTTCGGGATTTAATGGAAATAGATATTTTTGAGTGAGAAAAAATATGGAAAAATTCAAAAATCATTATTTAATATGTAAATGATTTTGGTAAAATCAATTTCACAAAAAAGTTTCGTAAAGTGACATTTTGGGTTAGTGACCGAAATGTAAAGTTTTAAAATTGTTTTTAGTGACTGTTTTGTTAAAGGGTCAAAACTTAGAATCTTTAAGGAGCTATTTGGCCAAAGTCTAATATCAGACTTTTCCCTTTTAATTGGATATTTTAAAAAGTTTTTAAAGTAAATAAAAAGGCTTGGGGAATTAATTTCATAATTAGCATTTAAAGAAAATTTTACATAACTAACTTTTCACCAAAAGTTTTTCTATCAAATTCTCTCCAGCCAAACACTCTTTTCTACATCAATTTTCTCAGGTAAATACTTGATTCAACATTCTTTTATTTCTAAAAGAGTTCTTAAGGGTTTCCTAATATAACCTTATTGTTTTAATCTTGTTTTCTCATGTAAATCCATCCAATTAAAGAGAAAGACAAGGTTAATGGTGAGCTTCGTTCTTCTACTCTAATATAAGGTTCTTTACTAAAATTCCCAAGTTATTGATCCTTTACATATGTTTTCTAATGAGTTTCAATGGTTTAATTATGGAAGAATAGTTAAATCAAGGTTTAATTGAAGTATTTGGTTGATTTTCATATGGGCTCTATTTTTTTGAGTTCTTGATTGATTCTAATCATGATTTTGATATTTAATAATGTTAATAAGTGAGCTTTAACATTAGAAACTAAGTGAATCTCTAATTTTCTAGGTTGTTAGTTGTGAGTTTTTGAGGATTTGTGGAGGTTTAATGAATGTTGGAGGTATAAAAATGATGTTAATGAGTTTTAGATGTTAACTAATGTTAATTGATGGATTAAAACGATAGGTTTTGGCTGGGTTAAGTTTAGAAGGTGTTTGATGTTGTTTTCGGTTGTTGTGGAGTGAAATTGGGTAGAGTTCGTTGAGGGTTTATGTGAATTGATGTTGTTGGGCTGTTGAATGCATTTTGATGCATTGAATCCTCTGTTTTTGTGTGGATAAAATAGGGGAAGTTGATCCTCAAGTTTGAACGAACGTTTCAGAAGCTTTGGAGGCGTGTTACCGTATCGGCAAGCGAGGCTTCGCGTGTTGGTGAGTGAGAACATGATTTATAGCTTTTCAAAGGTTTGAAAGTTGTGTTTGGGAGTTTAGATCAAGCTTGAAACGCTAGTTTAAGCTTGAAAGTAAGTAAAAGATGATTTCTCTCTATCGAACTCGGTTTGGCAATTAGTTTTGTGCACTTGTTTTGATAACTTGATTATTCACTGTATATGCATGATTAGAGCATGGTTTAATGCTGGAAAATGATTACATAATGATGATGATGCATTTGAAAGTAATGCATGTTTTGATAATGTTTTTGGAACATTGATTAATACATGGTTGATGTATTGGATAAATGGTTATGACTTGAAGCATATGAAAACGGTGAGTTGATGTTAATGAAACGAACTATATTGGCAAGTGATGGTATGAAAAGGTTTTGGAAATGTTATCAGATATAGTTGGACGACCATAGGATTGATAGTGCACTATAAAAAGTCGCCTTGGATGTTGAGGGGTTTATGTGTACCGAATACTCCATCCATGTACCCTAATGGTCGAGGGGTTATATGGTAACAAAAACTACTGTTAGTGGATTATACATCTAGCCGATGAGTGGTGTTGAGGGGTTTATGTGTACCGAAAACTCTCGTGTGTGAACCTTGAGATACCGGTTGAAATTGTATTTTAAGTGTTGAGAGGACAATTACCGAATTCATGTATTCGATGTGTTACATTTTGAAAAGTGGAACTTGGTTGATCACTTGTAAGCCAATATAATTGAGAATGTATCATGTTGATGGATTATGTTGTTTAATGTTCGTTTAAAAATGTTTTACTCTTTAAGCCTTGCATTGGTAGTATGCATGGGAAATTGAGGGCAACAAATGGGACTTTGCTGTTGAATCCATGATACATGTTGCATATGGTTTAAAATGCGGGTTATGGAAGGATAAGTGCATGGTTTATAAGGCATGGTAATGATGATAATATTGATGATGTTGTCATGAGGATTAAAAGGTGTTTTGAAAGTGGTTTTCAAAACGATTGTTGAAACGGTTTTAAATGCATTGATGGTGGTTTGTTTTAGAGCATTCCTCACTAAGCCTAGTGTGCTTATGATCTATTTTTCCATCAATGCAGAGAATTAAAGGTTGGAGGCAGCAAGCAAGCGAAGGGAAATCCAAGGACTTGTGTTTATGAAAGTATGACTTTGATTTAGACTTGTAGTAATAAAGGCAATGTGGCCATTTGTTGATTGGAAGGGTTGTTTGTTGAACTCCCTGTTTGTGCATGCTTTAAATGGTAGTTTGGACTTGTAAGAGGCTTAGAGTGCTTGATATGTGTTTGGATTTATGTTTTGGATGTTGAGTAGGGGGCATGCCTATAGACATTGTGGATGATTGTGTTAAACTTGTTAGGATTGCTTAAAATGTTGGTATGTTGATGTTGAGCATGTTCTTGATGTTGTATGATGCTTAGATATGAGCTGAATGTGTTTGGAATGAGCCAAAGTGTCATATGTTGGACCTAGAGGTCATTACAGGCCTCAGCTTACCGGTACAGGCTCCCTGATATCAGTATGCAAGGTCTGCAAAGGCTCAGTTCATCAAAATTTAACAAGGGGTATCGGTACGCCTAGCCACCGTATCGGTATGCCTTAAGGAATTTTTGTACTGGTGTCAGTACACAGGCTCCCGTATCGGTACGCCTTCTAGTTACTGGAATTCGATTTTCAAAAAGAAACCATAAGGGATTGGTACGGGGGTAAACCGTATCAGTACGATCTTGCTCGACAAACTGTATCGATACAGAGCTTAGTGTATCGGTACACATAGTCGTTCAATTCGTTGAACCGTATTGACACAGGGTTAGCTCGTATCGGTATGCAGAGTACAATTTTATGCTTTTGTCTGCTGAGGTTTGAAAATGATACAATTTAGTCCCTAAATGTTATGTATACAATTGAATGAGCTCTGATGATTATTTTGAGCTGGAATTTAACTTGTGAGCATGAAATTGGACTAATGAAGGATTGGTAGTCTTGATTCTATTTAAATCCCTAAAATTTGTGAAAATTACATTTTGGTCTCCAATGTTCACGTTCGAGCAATTGAATATGAGCTCCAATTAAATAACATTCTTAAAACAATCATTTCCATAAATCCACATAATTAAATAACATTAAACGAGTTTGCAAAATATGAGCTCCAATTAAAATACACCTTTTGACCAATTAATAGTAAATCAAATAAAATTACAGACTCGGCTGTGGTAAGGTCCTATGAATACAATTAGTCCAAACTAAACATCAAGTACTATACTTTGGAGCTAGCTCGGTGCTGGGAACTCCTCCTCGATGTGCTCCTCCAAAAGAAACATGTTAACCTACGCACGAAAAAACCACAATTCCGCACACTGAGCTAACAAAGCTCAGTGGTACATTTCTACTCTACCGCAATTCATGAATATCATAAAACAAACATGCATGATAATATAATTAAGAGTGCACAGAAAGGCCTTTCAATATTAAGGATCATCTTCTAGCCTACCCTAGCTAGAGTACACAATATTGTCTCAAGGCATCATTAAAATATAAGAAGTTTCACTTGCAATCCCGGGCTTTACCATACTCGAGGTCACACAGCCCATCAAGTTACTCGAGCTCACACAACCTACTGATTTTAAGCATTCCATACCTTGATCACATAGCCCAAGGGTAAAATAGCCAACATTAAATATCCACACATCAACATAAATAACATACATTCCCTAGACAATGGCCAACGAAGCCCTACATTACCCATACTCACACAGCCGTCGGGTTACCCGTGATCACATATCTGTTGGGTTATTAGACCATACCATAGCCATAGATACGTCCTAGACATACTTGGATCACAATAGCCTCAAGCAGTGTTTACCTGAAGTCACTTAGCTAATCAATTTACTCGAGTTCACATAGCCCGTCGAGTTTACTCGAGCTCACACAACCCCCAAGTTATGTTTCCTTATCCGTTCACCTTAGCTAAGGATATATTTCTAACCGCATCTAGTTCACATAGCCCATGGATACGTTAGATGTATTTGATATCACAACCCGAAGTACACATCCTCTTATATAATTGCCCTTGCACCGACTCTAGGACATCCGGATTCTTGACCAAGACACATAGGATAACATATGCTCCCCGAGCATCCATACATCTCCCCAAGAGATAAGAAGCATCAAGCCAACCATTACCAAAGCCCCAAGGCATATTTCATTTGTTACAAAAATTAATATATGTCTTGTAAGCTCATCCACAACATTCTCATTAGATCATCTCATTATTCATGTCAACTAGACCATATGGGCGTCCCTTCAGTAAACAACAAGAACCCTAATTTCCATACAGCATTAACCAATCCACCATGGATCCTTATGGATTATTAACACGAGCAATTCGCTCAATAATAACCAAGCCATTAGCCATTTATTCCACATGTAGGTTATAAACCTTGATTTCTCAATTTTAGAATTAATTTTATACCTTTAGACACTTATTGTGCCCTTTACCTCGAATTATAGAACCCTCGAATGCAACCTCAAATTTCTTGGGCAGATTGCCTTGCGAGTACTGATACTCTTATATGGGTATTGGTACGCCTTACTAGGTGTCGGTATTCCTCCCTGAGTACCGATACTCGATTTAGGTTCGAAAGAATCTGATCAACATCCTGTACCAGTACGCCAACCTCTGTATCGGTGCTCAGTACCGGTATATAAAGGCTCGTACTGATCCTTATGATGTACTGATACTCCTCCAAATGTGTACCGGTACTCGAATGCCTTCCTCAAATAATAGAATAGTAGTAATGATACTCCCCTAGCGTACTGGTACACAAAAACACCACTGGAATTCTCATTAAGCATGGGGTACCAATACGCGACTAGCTGTACCGGTATGCCCCTCACTTCTTTGTGATGCTCATGAAACGTATGAGTCAGAAATGTACTGACCTTATAAAGCAACAATTCCTGGAATGAAGCTCTCTTCAAGCATTTGCCACCTCTCTTCTTTGCTCCAAGCTTCAATTCCATTTTCCATCAACTTTGGGGGCATCCTCCTTGAAAGATAGATCTTTGTATGCTGATTAAACTTCCCTTGATCACAAATCCGAGATTCCCACTCTAAAACAACAAGCTTCCCTCTTTTACTTTGGGTTTGGGATAAGAAATTGAAGAAGAAGATAGAGAGAGAAATGAGGACAAGGGTGACTTCACCCTCTTCCAAAATGGCATACCCTTAATGAGGCATCAGCCTTTTCCCCTTTTGAGGGTGAATTACCCAACTACCTTCACATATCTTTCACTCCAACAAACCCAAAACCTAAAACCCAAGCCCAAGCCCAACAACACATGGAGGTCTATAAAGCCCAACATCTCAACTCAATAAGCTCTAAACATTCGCATCGACATATCGGTCCAAGACCTGGGTCAACGCCCATTATTAACTCAAAAATTTGGGTCGTTACAAAAAAAGGAAATAAAAGGCGCGATCTTTACTGTCTGATGCGATGGGATTTGACGGTCTGATTGTAGCACAAAAATCATGCTTATCTGATGCATCTCCTGCTCTCTTGTATAAATGGATGTGATTGGGGTGATTAATCGGTGTAATAAAATTACCTTTTTTCCCCCAAATTATACATATTATGTGTTGCCTTCTTGTCGTACTAGCCGTTGGAAGAAGATTCCATATAAAATAAGTGAGGGTTTATTCTACAAAAAAAGGAATAAAAGAAATTAAAGATAAACAAGGAAAAGAATAAAACTAAATCTACATTTAACATGGCAATTAAAAGAAATATAAAAAAATTTGACCAATTTAATGGTCTCAATACTTTTAGAATCAAAGTCACCAAAAATAAAGTTAGAGTCTTTTTCCATTGACTTTGAATGTGATCCCCTCTTTTTTATCCTTGATTGTGACTGCACCATGTAGAAATACTTCCTCAACTTTAAAAGGTTCTGACCAACGTGATCACAATTTGCCTGGGTGCAACTTCAGTATTGAATTGAATAGCAAAATCAATTGTCTAACTTCAAATTGTCGCCGCATTATGATCTTGTCATTCCAGCATTTACTCTTATCCTTGTAAATAGAGGCATTTTCATAGGCATTACGACAAATTTCTTCCAATTCAGTGATGTCCAACAATCGTTTCTTCCCTACAACCTCATAATCTAAATTAACTTGTTTCAGAGCCCACATAGCCTTATGTTCTAGCTCTACAGACAAGTGGCAGAATTTCCAAAGACAAGTTGATACGGAGACATCCCAAGTGGAGTTTTGTACATAGTACGAATGGCCCACAATGCATCATCTAAGCGCGACGACCAATCTTTCCTAATGGTATTTACCATTTTTTTCCAATATGTTTTTGATAGCCCGATTAGAGATCTCAGCTCATTCATTGGACTAAGGATGATACGTTGTAGCTAGTCTATGATTCACTCTATATCATTTCAGTGCAGCAGCCACTTGGCTGAAATGAAAATGCTTTCCCTGATCACTGATTAATGCCTTTGGTGTTCCAAAACGGGTGAGAATATATTTGTGAAAGAACTTTAAAACCACATTGGCATCATTTTTAGGCACAACCACAGCTTCTATCCACTTGGACATGTATTCTAGAGTGACTAAAATATATAGATCTCCAACAAAATTAAAAAAAAACCCATAAAATCCAATCCCCAAACATCAAATAGCTCAACTTCCATGATTGTTTGTTATGGCGTCTTATTTCTTCTTGATATCGACTTTGTTTGCTGACAATGATCACAGCAATGGGCAAACTTATGGGCATCTTTAAATAATGAAGACCAATAAAATCCTGATTGAAGGACTCTTGCGACCGTTCTCATACCACCGAAATGCCCTCCGTAAGAAGCATTATGACAATCTTGTAGGATTAACATTATTTCTGACACAAAGTCGAATGATATTATCAAAGCAAACCTTGAACAAATAAGGTTCAATCCAATGATATTTAGTTGCATCGCGAAGAAATCGTGCCTTGTTGTGCCCAGTTACACCCAAATGAGTTTTTCCACACACTAGATAATTGACAAAATCAGCGTACCAAGGTGTTGCTTCCACAGCGAAAAGCTTTTCATCAGAAAATGCATCGATAATTTTAGTTTATTTCCATCTTTGCTGCCTACTTTCAATCTCAAAAGATGATCGAAAACTTGATTTTTTGACCCTTTTCGGTCCTTCATCTCAATATCAAATTCTTGCAACAATAAAATCCGTCTAATCAATCTTGGTTTTGCATCTTTTTTTGCAAAAAGGTATCTCAAGGCAAAATGATCAATAAAAATTGTAATTTTTGCACCGACAAGGTAAGAACGAAACTTATCTAAAGAAAAAACTACTGCTAATAACTCTTTCTCGTAGTACTATAATTAATTTGAGCTTCAGATAGAGTCTTACTAGCATAATAGATTGCATGAAATATCTTGACCCTTCTTTGACCTAACACTGAAGCCACAACGAAATCACTAGCATCGCACATGAGTTCAAATGGTTGCTCCTAGTTGGGTGCAACAACGATAGGTGCGTTCACAAGTTGCTTTTTAATTTTATTGAATGCATCCAAACATGCATCATCAAAGATAAATTTTCTATTTTGCTCCAGTAGTAAACGTAATGGTTTTGTTATCTTCGAAAAATCACAAATAAACCTTCTATAGAATCCAGCATGGCACAAAAAAATCGAATGCCCTTAACATTAGTCGGTGGAGGCAATCTTTCAATAACATCCACCTTGGCTTTATCGACCACAATTCTTGCTTTAGATATTCGATGGCCAAACACAATTCCCTTTGTGACCATAAAATGACATTTCTCCTAATTTAAAACAAGATTAGTGTCTTCAAATCGCTGCAATACTTTCTCTAGATTGTCGATGCAATGGTCGAAATTATTCCTATATATTGAAAAATCATCCATAATGATTTCTTGGGAATTGTCAATCATATATGAAAATATTACCATCATGCACCTTTAAAATATGGTTGGTGTATTGCAAAGTCCAAAAGGCATGCGACGAAATGCAAATGTACCGAAGGGACATGTAAACGTAGTTTTTTCTTGGTCCTCCAGTGTAATAGCAATTTCATTGTACATAAAATATCCATCTAGAAAATAATAATACTCCTTGCCCACAAGCCGACCAAGCATTTAATCAATAAAAGAAAGAAGGAAGTGATCTTTCCTTGTGGTTGCATTAAGTCTCATATAATCTATACAAATACACCAACCTATAAGAATGCGTGTCAGAATCAATTCATCAGCATCATTACAAAATATGATGATGCCAATTTTCTTAGGAACACAATAGACTGGACTAACCCATGCACTATCGAAAATGGCATAGATAATACCTACGTCCAACCATTTGAGGATTTCTTTCTTGACCATTTATTTTATCTTTTCATTGATTCGGCATTGTGGTTCAATAGATTGCTTGCCCTCATCATCCAGCTTGATCTTGTGCATGCACAGAGAAGGGCTAGTGCCTTTAATGTCCCCAATGGTCCAGGCAATAACTCGTTTGTGATGCTTCAGAATATTTATCAACTTAGCTTCTTGAATTGTGTCCAAATTTATAGAGACAATGACTGTAAGTGTGTCTGCATATCCAAGGAATACAAATTTAAGATTAGCTGGTAATGACTTCAATTCTATAGTAGGAGCTTCTTCAATAGATGGTTTAAAAGTATAAATTGTACGATGGGCAAGATCTAAAATCCAACTTGCCATTTATGTTGTACCGCAATAGTGAGCACTTCAACAATGTCGTCACTATTTGGGAGATTGTCTTCTACCATTGTCAGTAAAGCATCCTCAGCAACGAGTATACTTCAATGATTCAAGTCTTATTGAATGATATTGTCAAGAATATTAATATGATGACATTCCTCTTTATTCATTCCCATATTTGCATTGAACATCGCAAAAGTAACTTAGTCATTTTTGACCCGCATTGTGAGTTCTCATTTTGATACATCGATATGTGCCTTCCCGATTACTAAGAATCGCCAGCCAAGAATAATAGAAACATCCATGTCTTCCTCACAATAAAAAATAATAAAATCAGCTAGGAAAATGAACTTGTCCACACGGACTAGCACATCTTTTATTTGTCCATTCGGATGAGTCAAAGTTCTATCTGTTAGTTGCAATGTGACTGCAGTGGGTTTCATTTCTCCAATGACTAACTTATGAAAAGTTGATAATGGCATTAGATTAATACTAGCCCCCAAATCACAAAGAGCTTTGCTAAAGTAGTGATTGCCAATAGAACAAGGTATGATAAAACTGTCAGGATCTTTTATTTTTCTCGGTAGAAGGGTTGATATGAGCACACTGCACTCTTCTATGAGTGCAATGGTTTCTGTAGCATTGAGCTTTTTCTTATTAGATAGAATTTCCTTTATGAACTTTACATAATTAGGAATCTATATAAGCGTATCCATCAATGGGATTTGCATTGAAGCTATTTCAAAGTATCATGAAAAAATTGAAATTGATCATCAGATTTCGACGTTCTTGAACCTTTGAGGAAAAACTGGAGAATGGTTATCTTATGATTATGCCGACGACTAAAATTTGGCTGATAGCTTAGATTGCAAGACTGGGGTAGCAGAGTGATAAATGAAGGAGCATCATCCGTTATGCCATCCTCCATTCCATCTTTCAACATGGAATCAGTTTTCAAAGATGTCACTCACTCATGAGTAGATATGGGTGCTTGTTGCATTGAGTTAGCAGTTTGCTTACCACTGCGGAGAGTAATTGCCTTGCAATGCTCTTTACCCTTTAATACTAAACTCTCGGTATTGCTAGAAAGTGTGCCCGGATGTTGAGAGTTCATGTCAGTAGCTAACTTTCCCAATTGAGCTTCCAAAGTACAAATAAATGAAGAATGACCATGTACTATCACTTTATCCTGAGAAAAGTGTTCACACATCATTTCCTCAAAGAGAACAAATAGATTAGATATAGATGATGGAGCATAGTGACTAGTCTATGATTGTGTCTGAGATAGTGTACCGTATTGTGATTGCGCACTATATTGCGATTGCTAAGTTTGTGAAAAATGGTGTTCTGGTTGCATCATATTCTGTTGTGACTGCAATGGAGCCTGTAGTGTAAACTGTTGTTGCGGATAACTAAAATTCCCTTGATGCACAATAGAATTCCCTTGAAAATAATTATTCCCAAAGCGAAATACTCCTGAATTATGCTCAGAATTGGAATTTCTCCAAGATTGTCTATTAGCTGTATTGTAAGAATTACCCATGGTATTATCGCACATGCTGCTGACATAGCTTGTATTTTCTGCATGTTGTGTGTAATCCTTATAGCTATGGTTCTCACTACAAATTGCACAAGGAAACATAGGAATAGTAGTTTGTTGGGCTAACTGAATGAGAGCAACTTCACTTGTGCCCTCCATATTCTTGATTTTGTTCTCTAAAGAAGAAATTTGAGCCTTAAGAGAAGAAATATCTTCAAGCTTGAACACTCTTGGTGCAACTTTTCATGAAGCAGCTCTCGAAATAGGATATTAAGAATCATTCTGAGAAAATTTCTCCAACACACCAACAACAACATTGTAGGTGCAATCAAGTAGAGGTCCATTATATGATCTATCGACAAGATGCCTTGTGGACACAATCAACCCATTGTAAAAAGATCTCAAATTTAGTTTCTTGTTACAGGACATGGTTAGGACATCGCCCCAACAGAGACTTACATATCTCCTATGTAGTGTAAAGAGTTTCATCATCTAACTAATAATAAGCAGTGACATCATTTCTCAAGTGCGAGTTTATTCTAAGTGGATTAAAACGCAGTACAAATTATGTTGCAAAATCATTCCATGATGTAATAGATCCGACAGGGAGTCCATGAAACCATGTGTGAGCTCTTCCTACAAAGAATATGGAAACAATTGCATACGTAAGGCATCATCAAGAACACCTTAACGACTAAAAAAGTACAGATTAAAAGAAATGATTGAAAATACTCTCTAGCATCTTCATGTGGTAACCCCACGTATTGCCCATTTGAGTTGAGCATTTGAAACATAATCAGTTTCAACTCAAAATTTCCATCTTGAATAGGTGGTCAAATAACACTTGGTTGCAAATCGTCCAACTGGGGAACTACAACCTCGTGAATTGTTCTGTTCTAGGCTGGTGGGTGCAGTGGTGGGTTTTTAGGATCGTGAGGGATACTCTCATTGTTGGCATGTTTTGCCATCTCACTGTGTTTTGAAATTCTTCTTTTAAAAGTTCTCTCGGCTTATGGATCAGGTACTAAGAGTGGCGTGACAACACTACCGATCACACAACACCTATAAAACAAATTAAAAGAAAAAAGAAATAACAAAAGCTATTAAAAAAACTACAAACTAGATAAAGGAAACGAAATTGCAAGCAGAACAGACATCGATGCAAGTATAGTAGACGTATGTAGATTTGTCGAATATTGATCCCACAATGATGAGTATTTAGTTGAACTATTATGTGTCCACAAGCAATTCTATAAATTAAATTATTGTGAGTGCACTGGTAGTTGTAACAGAGAAGTAAAGTAAGGCATGGAAGATCAATTATGATAGCAAGAACAACAATTAGAAGAAGGTAAAAGATATATTAAGAGAAGATTTGGATACCCTCGGTTTAGCTTAGCAAAAAGTCAAGTACAACAAGGAAATATAATACGATGGTTCATATGACAAATAAAGAGGTTTAGCTTGCTTACTAACCTCCATTCAATTCTCAACTGATGACACCAAGATGTAGATCAACTACAACTCTCGTTGTTCGTCAAAACTACAAGTCCTTGAACAAGTGGATCAAATCTTGTTGTATCCTCATTCAACTCTCATTGTAATGGCTTGTTAACCTAACTTATCACTGCATCTCTCAATGTCAGTGATGATGTTTAACACTCTCAGACAAACAAAGATCAGATCCAACAATTGAAATACGAAGGAAGCTAATAATAATATATTGAACTGAAAACAAAGTTTAAACAAGTTCATAAAAAGCTTAAAGATTTTAAACCAACATCATTAACACATGAAACATAATAAAATATCCAATAAACATCTATTTCTAGAAAAGTTTAAAGAAGATAACACATATTCCTCCTTGATCTAGTACTTGAATCCTTATCTCATCGGATATTCATGCCTTGCTTCACCTTGAATCTCCAGAAATGGAGTCTAAGCCGCCATGGGAGGAGAGCTCAAAAGGTTGAGGATAATAGAAAAATGAATACCACATGAATTCTCTCTCTTCCCGAATTTATCCTTTTATAAGTTGCCAAAGAAAGGACGCATGTCCTTCAGATGTTTTGCGTGACTCTCTGCCATACCAATTATGTTATGAAAAATAATACAGCTGGTAGGGTCATCCTTATCTTTTAGCAGACTAGACAGTTGGCCGCTGCAGTGTCGAGCAGGCTACAGTGATGAAACATCCTATGCAGAGACATTAGTAGTACAACGACAATAGAACAAAAAGGCAAAAATATGTACAACAAAAACAACTATGGCTTGAATTAGACAAAATGCAGAAAATAAACATGAAAATGCAGAAATGGATACATAAAATGTTGATGTGGGGACAATTTAATCTATAAATCTAGAGGAAATGCGTGCTCCTTAAAGAGCTATCATATATCATATGCTTGCATTCGATAAATATCTTCCTTAGTTTGTTTTCCACCTTCACCATTAGTCCATTACCATCATTGCAAGCTCTGCAAGATCTAAAACATACCAATATAAATATTTTTATTTTTTAAAATGTCTCCTTTTATTTTTAATTTTTTACAATTTCAAATTTTAATTTAATTTTTTTTTGTAATTTCAACATTTTATAAATATTTTTTTTATTTTTTAATAATTAATAATTTATCATTTTATAGTTTTTTATATTTTTTTAATTTTCACTTATTTTTTAAAAAATTAAATAGTATTTTTTATCTGTATTATTTTAATTTCTTATTTTCTAAAAAATCAATTTTCCCTCGAACTCCCTAAAAAATTTAATTTTTCCTTCAAACTCCCTAAAAATATAAAATGCTGCCCCTCTACCATGTCATCATTCACAAGTGGACTATCACGCCAGCATCGTTAACGGCCACGTCAGCACATTAACAGTCAACGTTAGTTAAAGGGCTAAATTGATGCAATTCACGAGTTTGAGGACCAAATTGAGTGTATTTTTCACCGAGAGGCTAAACTGATTATTTGGTACGAACTCAGGGACAAAAATATCCCTTAAACCTCAGATATATAAATCTAGGGATAGAAATATAGAAATATAAGTTATTTTATGGTTTTAAGTAATCTTTATATTTAAATTGCGGTTGTAGCCATATTTTCGGTCATAGAGTTTTATTGTGGTTGAGGACATAACAAATGTAATTGCAGTCAATAAAGATCACTATTTCTCAAAAATAAAACGGTTTCGAATGATGCCGTTACCTCTATATATCGACCACTATTACGATAACATACCGCTAGAATCCGTGATTCCTAGAATAAATAAGTTTTAAAACATTTACGCCACCTAAATTTTCTAAAGTTCCCTCTTCTTTCTTACTCATTTGTTCAGCCCTAATTCTATTGATTTATTGCTATTTTCACCTTAAACCACACCATCTATGGTTTATAATTTGTCAACGGCTATCATTATGTGTAGTCAGTCCAAAGATATCAGAGCATTCTTTTACTTTTTCTCTTTTGACATAAACAGAGCATTCTTTTACATGTGTTGTTATTATTGCTGTTTTTTTTTTTTTCTATCATTTGTTCAAGGCATAATACATCTACTTCCATGATCTTACATGTTCATAAAACAGTTGTTCGCAACAACAAGAACCAAAGTCCCCGGCTGATGTTATCATTGGGAATGCCATCATGTTCAGGATTTGCAGTTCTTTTAAAATATGTTTTATCCTATTTGAGTAGATTTTAAATTAGATGTGACATCTTGACAGGGATAAAGTCAAGAATCAAGAACAAAAAGATAAAATATAATTAATTATAAAAAATAATGGACTAAAGTTCAAATGAATTGAAATTTTGGGGTCTAATAGGTAAAAATTTCATTATAATTTCTTAATAAATTATTTTTGAGGGAGCCGTAGTCCCCAAGCTATCATATAGCTCCGTTGGTCATCTGCGATAGAGTATAGATTTAAAATGCCCCCACCAGCACTTTTGTTTTTAATTCTTTAATTACCAATAGTTTCTTGATTCATATAAGGGCATATAATGCAGTTTTTTCTTCTCACTTTTGGTTTTATCATAGTGCTCTAACCTCCAGTTGTTTGCACATGGTAGTAGTTGTAAAGCAACCATACAATAAATGGAAAGGAACTTTCATTTTACTATTGTTAAATCCTTAGCAACATTTAAAATGTGTTGGTTTTTAAAATAAACTATTATATATATATAGTCAAAGAACTATACTCTCACGCTCATTTCCTTGGGGACCAATACAACCTAGCAAAGGGAATACACTTATTAATTAATCTTATTTAATATGCAGCAGCAACCAAAATTGACTGTTATATATATATATATAGAGAGAGGGAGAGGGGGGGGGGGGGAGGACACACCTTTAAACTACAACAATAAGTGTCGAGTCTAAGTTTAAGATTTCTATATTGTGGGGTCATATGATGTTCTAATGTTGTCTGTCAAATAATAAATAATGAGGAAGTTGCTAAGATTTTTATTTTTTATTTTTTTCCCCAAAAGTATACCCATGATATTGGTTAGGTTCAATTATTAAAGTTGGAATATTTGTTTGTATCGTAAAATTCAAGCTACAAATTTTATTGTCAATAGTTTATATTAAAGAGTAATTTTTATGGGGTAAAATACACTAGAGATTACTTAGTTATAGGTTTAGTAACAAACATATCACTCTTTTTCTAAAAGTAATAATTGAGTCACTCAATTATAAGTTTAGGAACAAACATGCCACTCTTCTTTTAAAAGTAACAATTTAGTCACTTAACTATATATTTAGGAACAAGCATGTCAATCAATTAAATTTTGTGACAAATAAGTCACTATGTCATTAAAAATGAAACAAGGACATGGTATAATAAGAGTTTTAGTCTCCAAAAACTTATGCATTCTTTTATTTTGGTCATAATTCAATAAAATTAATGCTTCATATTTAAAATTTTCTACACTACACCATCTTGACACACCCTTCGATAAATTACCAAACTCCATGCTATTTTCTATCAGTTTGATAATCAATAGATGTTATAGGTTGACAGACACAATCACTTCACTACTGGATAGTTGATAGACTAATAAAATAGACACATTATGACCTTAACGTCGCCTGCTAGTAAACATAGTCACTTCACTAATAGAAATTTTAAATATGAAGGATTAAGGTTATTGAATTATTTCAAATTGTGACCAAATTAATAGAACGCATAAGTTTTGGGGACTAAAATTTTTATTATACCAATCCCTTGTTTCAACTTTAATGACAAAGTGACTTGTTTGTCACAAAATTTTAATTGTGATATGTTTGTTCCTAAACATATAATTGAGTGACTGAATGGATACTTTTACAAGAATAGTGATTTGTTTGTTCGTAAACCTATAATTGATTGACTCAATTGTTACTTTTAGAAGAAAAGCGACATATTTGTTACTAAACCTATAACTAAGTGACCTCTAGTGTAATTTACCCTTTTATATTCATATTGTGCAAATCAAGTTTAAATAATTTTGTTTAGGGTAAACTATTCAGATGACCACCAAACTATATGAGCAGTCTTATTTTTACCACCCAACTAAACAACTCGTCAATCAGACCATCAAACTTTTAAATTGGTCTTATTTTGACCAGCGCCGTTAAAAAACCAACAGAGGAGGTTATGTGGCATTGAACGAAAATTGTATAATTACACATTTGGCCCATATTATTTACCTATTATAATAATTTGGTCCTAATTTTAATTTAGTTAAATAAAATTAATCAATCAATTAGATGACAACACGTGTCATCACCCAATTGGATTAATTTGCTTTTACCACCCAGTTTGTGAAACTTTTTATGTCAATCTTTCCATAATGTGATCCTTCAAACAATAGAAACACAAGATTCACCTCCTCTCTAATCATGAACCTTAAAAGGTCATCCTCATCGATGTAGCTGGTCATAAAAGAGACTACAGTTAAAGGCAAAATGGCAGGAAAATAGACTTAGTATATGTAACACCCAATTCAGATCAGGATCCGGATCCGAAGTACAATATTCGGGACACCCAAAATAGACCCATCACAATTTTCATTTAAAAATCATAAGTTTAGTCATTTTCAGTATATCAAATCATCCATAAATCCATGTAATTGAATAAGCATTTAAATAAGTTTACAAAATAGGAGCTCCAAGTTTAAAACACTGAATACCAAATTAATATTTTAAATAGAGTTTACAAACTTATAACTCATAAGGTCCTATGAATACATAAGCCCAAAGCTAAATACTAAGCACTGTAATCTGAAGTGAAGTGGTGCTGGGAAATCCCTTCTTAATATGCTCCTCGGCCACGATCCACCTACTAACCTGCGAACGAAACAACGATTCTGAACGTTGAGCTTACAAAGCTCAGTGGTACATTTCTACTCTACCGCAATTCATGATTATCATAATTATTACCATAACATTCATTATAAATGCTTACAATTAAATTTAAAAAAGAAATTTGAACAATTCGACTAACTCTAACTTTTTTGATTCGACTCAATCTGATGATCACCCTAAACTCCACTGATCCATAAATTCCGAAAAATCATTCATTACAGAATGATTGAAAATGCAACCCCTCTTTTCATTTTAATTTTTTTCATTAGTATTTCTTTTGATAAACATGTTTAATAAATTGTTAATGGAATTTTCCCTCTTTATACACATTTAATAAGTTGGCATGAAAATTGAAGAAACCTCAGGCGAAAGTAAAAATAAATCAAAATGGCAGAAATTATGTGAAATTTTTTTACAAATTCTAATTCTAATCCTAATACTAATTCTAATCCTAAATCTTACCTATATGATAGGGGAAGAGGGACTTTAGGGGAAGAAAAATGGTGTTCTTAGTGGGTCTAGAACCCACGACCTTAGAGAAATGAGGGAACAAAGATAAACAGCTTAGCCAACCTACCAAATGTATATCACTATTCGTGTACAGGAGGAAGGAAGGAATGCTTTATTTCTTTATTAATTCAAATTTATTACAATCCAAGCATGGACATGGAAGCTCACAGTCACAGTATATATAGTGAAAGTACTGATAATATACATGTATTTGGCTTCTATGTCAAGTACCAAGGTGCTCTCTAGCATAAGGTCAAGGAGCACGTTTCAAACAATTAATTAATCATATAAATTCAAAGCCATCAAACACGAATAAACAGGCATCAAGACAAAAGTAGCGACGAGCAACATGCAACAAACAATTTAATTATTACATCTTGGAAACTGGCGAATTTAGCAGTCTCGATGATGAGACGAACTATCGACAGTACCGTGCCTTGGTTCACAATGAGGGTTATCGGCACCTATGGCTTGAATATGAGTGCCGCGCTTATCAATTGGTACTGCCGCAGTTTGTTGTGCGTGTGGGGTTATGGAGGATGTCGAGCTGCTTCCTTCGCTTTCTTCATCGGAACAAGCTGCTGCTGCCGCAGGAACCATGACTGGTTTCTTTTTTCTTTTGGCTAGGCAAATGAGACCAACCAAAAGGAATGCAAGGAAAAAGGCACCACCGAGGGAAGCGCAAACGGCAATGATAGTTGTGTGGTTGCCTCCTCCTCCTCCTCCTGATGGTGGTGGTACTGTTACGTCTGATTCTGATGATGGTGGCAGCGAACTGAAAGGTGGTGCCGGTGCAAGAGGTAAGCTTCCAGGTGTTGGTTTTGGTGGTGGCACGTAATGGGACGGCGGAGAGTAGGGAGGTGACGAAGATTTTGGTGGTGATGCTTTACTAGTGTAGGGTCCTGGTGCAGCAGCTGGTGGCGGTACTTTACCTGGTGGTGATTTTGGTGGTGGCACATCATGGGATGGTGGAGAGTATGAGGGTGATGAAGGTTTTGGAGGTTTAGCTGGTGGTGCAGAGTGAGGTGATGATCCATTGGAGGGTGTAGGCGGTGCTTTACCAGTGTGTGGGCTTGGTGCAGCCGCTGGTGGTGATTTTGGTTGTGGAACGTAATGAGATGGTGGAGAGTACGGAGGTGACGAAGATTTTGGTGGCTTTGTTGGTGGGGCGGAGTGAGGCGGTGAGCCCTTGGAGGGTGTAGGAGGTGATTTACCAATGTGCGGACCTGGTGCAGCGGCTGTTGGTGGCGTGTAATGAGATGGTGGAGAGTATGGAGGTGATGAAGGTTTCGGTGGTGATCCCATGGAGGGTGCAGGCGGTGCTTTACCAATGTGTGGGCCGGGTGCAGCCGCTGGTGGTGATTTTGGTGGTGGCGTGTAATCATGAGATGGTGGAGAGTATGGAGCTAATGAAGGTTTTGGTGGTGATTCCTTGAAGGGCGTAGGTGGTGCTTTACCAATGTATGGACCTGGTGGTGGATGTGAGGGTTTGCAGGGGGTTGCCTTGCTTGGAGGAGTCGGTGGACTAGAGGGGGTACTTGGAGTTGGTTTTGGGGGTGCATAGTAATGTGATGGTGGTGATGGCGCATTTGGAGGTGACACCGGGACTGTCTTCGGGGTTGGTGGAGGTACTAGATAAGGTGGTGAAGATGGTGGAGGCGATTTGTAGTGCTTAGGATGACCGTGTGGTGGTGATGGCTTGTGGTGATGACGGCGGTGGCGGCGTTTTGGTGGAGGAGGTGCCAGGGATGGGTTGCATGGCGGAGGAGGTAGAGATGGTGGTGGAGGAGACTGGTAAAGATAGGCCATATTTGTTTTGGTGGAATATGAGATGTTCCAGTCCTCCTATGCACTACTTCAGCTGCGATATGTCTTCTATTTGTACTACTTGTAGGCTTTGGACGTATTCAGGTTGTTAAACATATTCTGCACCTTTATTTAGTTGTCATTGTGCTAAAAAATTGAATGACTTTTTGCTTCTTAATCCATATTAGCTAGGAGTATTACCCTCCATATTTATTTTATTTTTTTATTTAATAAATAAAAACTGATTAGGCCAGCTCTTTCCCTCCCTCTTCCCTCCATTAAAAAAAAAGTAAATAGTCACTAAATTAGTGACCGTAGAAAGTAACTAAGACTTTTGCTTTTCTGTAGTTTACATTAAACATATTATGTTAGCCGCCCTGGCGATCCCACATCCTATGGGGTCACCGTACAAAGTAAGTAAGACTTTTGCTTTTACCCTTAAATGTTTAATGCAATTCCAATTTTTTTTTATATGTTTCACGTCTTTATTATTCTGGGTATTGTTATATTTTTTAACTAGATTTATTCGTTGCACTTCATTGTTCAAAAATTATGTTAGCACAGACTACCCTTCATTACATGTAAACCCGCGATTAGTTTTAGCTAATTTTCTCATTTAGGTTTTGCGTTTCTGTAGTTTACATTAACTTGAGATCGAATGGTAGCTTTTTTCTCGAATCAGAATGGTAGCTTTTTAATTGGATTTGTTTCTGTTAATTTTTTTCTGAATTTTATGCTGTTTTAGCTACTCAATGCTCCAAACCACGTTAGATTGAGGGTTAGTGAAGTTAATGATGGTGAATGGTTAGACGAGGAAGATGAAGTTTAAAAAAAGTATTAGAGTTTAAAAAAAATTGTTTAGAATCAAATTGATATTTGAGAAATAGTTTAGTGGTCAAATTAAATATTATTTTTTTGTAGTTCAAAATTAACGTGTTATGTTATTTATCTAACATTAGTTAATGACAAAATTAATCATTTTTATTTATGGATAATTTTTGGGAATCTGGTGTAACTTTTGAAATTTTAGTGATCAAAGTGAAAAATTACTCAAACTTCATGACCATGGATGTAATTTACCCTAAAATTTAAAATTATATTTTTAAGACAATTAAAAATTATATTAATCACACCATAATATGTTAAAAAATATACTAATAAATAATTGAATAATATGTTAAAAAATTATATTTGTTATTATTACTATTATTATTATTATTATTATATACATAAGTTATATTAAATATGTTTATAAATGTGATGATAGGTTAAAGTATATTAGAAGTTATTTTATTAGTAACTCAATAAGTGGTCCCAGTTAAAAAGAGGATGGTGTCCATCTTAGGAGACCCGAGTTCAAATCGCTTGTTTGTAAGGTGTGTGTGCATTGCCAAAGGGTTAAAAATATGTATAAACAGATACTGCCTTGTGAGTATTTGAATCCTGACATTGTGAATGAAGAAAATTGAGTTGGGAAGGTCATCCCATAATGAGCCTTTGTAAAACCCAATCCAGATTAGTATCAATAGATCAGATATCGATGGTTAAACAAAAAGATTTAGTCCCTTTATTGTAAAAAATGAACGTTTTAGTCCTTTTACTATATCTTAAAGTTTATTTTAGTCCTTATACTCTAAAAAGGGATAGTTTAGTCTTTGTACGTTTGAAAATTGAATATTTTGGTTCAAAAATTTAAAGATACAAGTGGTTAGCTTAAATATTTTGGTTTTAACACACTCTAAGTCCTTGTCATTTTTGAAATTGAGCGAATTGACTCCTCGTGAAAGAAAGGGTAATAATTTATTCAATTTACATTTTGAAAAGTGAGTAAATAAGAATGATCTATAATGGTGTTAACCTTTTTCACAAGTACATAACATATGTCCAACTATGATTGGATCTTTTTAAATGAAATAAAAACATTTTTATAATATTTTTTTACAAATTTGAAATTTTAATGAAATTATATATATTTATAATTTTTGTATCATATTTTTCAATTAAACCCTTACTCTCACTCCACATCTAAAAATTCTAAGAAAATCCGGTGTACAATTTTTCAATTAAACTTTTAAATATACATATTTTGACTTGTAATTTTAATATTTATTGTAAGTGAATGCAATAAAATTTGGATTAGAACAAAAATTAGTTTTGCATTTAGATATCATAAGTGTTTAAAAAATTTACGCAAAATTCTTGAAAAAATATTTTGAAGAATTTAATTTGCAATTGGGAGGGACCTAAAGAACGTTTAAATCAAAATATTTAAGCCAACTAAAATAATTATAACGTTTGGACCAAAATGTTAATACTTCATACGTACCTGCAGAAACTAAAATATTTTTATCGTATAAGGACTAGAACGAATATTTATGTTTAGTACAAGGACTAAAATATTTATTTTTATGATAGCGAAATTATAATAATCTATTAAATATAATAAAAAAACATCCAATATACTGTAACTTGTGATAATACAATCTACTTGAAAAAAACTATAAACTAAACATGAAACATTAATAAAATAATAATTTGCACCAAAGCAGATAGGCACAAATTAAATTAATAAGATGACTCTAATTTTATTATCGCCAATTAAATAAATTAGACCCTAAACCAACCCATGTATTTTTTAATAGTTTTATAATAATTATAATATAGTATTTATTTATACTTTTCTTAATCTTTTGATAACACATAGACCTGAATCTCCTAAGATAAATATCATCATCTTTTTTACTGGGACGAATTTTAACACCTACATTTTTTAATTCATTTATAAACTTTAACTTTGAAACATCAATGTTATCTGATATATCCATGTTTTTCATTCTAAATCCATGAATTAGGTATTTTTTATTAAAAGAGAAAAATATTACTGCATGCCTTATTAAAAAATCTCCCTAATCTTAGGTGAAGGAAAAAAATGTACATGATAGTAATTGTTTGAAGCGTTGGGTGGGTACTCGATATAATTTATAACTCACACAATTTATTAATATGAACCAATATACAAATACAACTATTTTTTATTTCGACACTACTAGTTGCGGCTAGTTTACACTTACGACTCACAAGCTTTGCTAAGCTTCACTCACACTTTGTTTTTCTCTCTCAACTCACACTATGCTTTCATCACTTGCACTTGCACACTCACTGATTTTTTTCTCACTCGCAACACACATACTCACTTCTATTTATAGCCTCATTAAACCGACATTAAGAACTCTCTAGGCATTAATTAAATATTACATAATTCCTAGATTTTTCTAGTATGTGCCATATGCTTCATAGTTTGCTTCCATGTGAAGATGATGTTAATTTGCTGCATCATTTTCTTGAATCTTCTAGCTTCTACAACAATCTTCAAGTATCACCAACTTCATCATTTCCTTGCCACCACTCTCAATTTTTCAAGAATTGTCTATACCAAATCGCCATGCTCTCCATGAAGCTTCCACACAATTCCTTGTCTTGCCAATATAAATATTTGTTTGGGTTTGATTTCTAACACTCCCCCTCAAACCCAACTTTCATTCCGAGCTTTTCTTTTAATCTATAAAATGTTTCAGCTTTCAATGGCTTCTAAAAATGTCTGGAAGTTAATCTTCTGTCCTGCAGCAGACTAGTTCCATGATTTTATTCTTCACTTGCTCTCGAATAAAGTGATACTTCGTATCGATATGCTTGCTTCGGCTATGGGTGACATGATTCTTTGCAAGAGATATAGTGGACTTGTTGTCAACATATATTGTAGTTGGTCCTTCTTGTGCAAAATTTACCTCGTCCAAAATATTTTTCAACCAAATTGCTTGAAAAGTGCACGTTGTAGCGGCTATGTATTCTGCTTCACATGTAGAGAAAGCTACCGTTTGTTGCTTCTTTGATGACCATGAAAATGTTGCAGAGCTGATATGAAATAGGTATCAAGAAGAACTCTTTCGATCATCTATGTCTCCCTCGTAATCACTTTCGAAACATCCAACTAATTTTGAATTTTGTGAATGCTTGTAGAGTAATCCATGATTCAATGTACCATTGACATATCTCAAAATTCTCTTTGCTGC
Organism: Hibiscus mutabilis; assembly: GCA_019671005.1. Taxonomy (NCBI): domain Eukaryota; kingdom Viridiplantae; phylum Streptophyta; class Magnoliopsida; order Malvales; family Malvaceae; genus Hibiscus; species Hibiscus mutabilis. Next base: position 22,983,516 of record CM033724.1, read on the forward strand.
AATCCAGTGATCTTGTTTTGGATTCTCCATGAATCTGCTTACCAATCCCACAACATATGTTATGTCTGGTCGTGTTATAGTTAGATACATTAAACTTCCAACGATGCTTTTGAACAACGTGAATTCACCGGTTCTCTTATTGAATCAACGCTTAATTTCATGCTTGTTTCAGCTGGAGTGGCTACCGGCTTGCAATCTTTCATTCTGAATCTGTTTAAGATTTGCTCTACGTACTTCTTTTGAGATAAGAAAATTCATTCTTCCACTTGCTTTACCTTAACTCCAAGAAAGTATGACATCTCGCCAGTATCTGTCATTTCAAATTCTTTAGTCATAGCTTTCTTGAAAACTTGAAACATACCTAGGTTATTTCCGGTGAAGATCATGTCGTCCACGTATAAGCACACGATCATGATATCACCGTCTTTATTTTTCTTTGTATTTAAGGTATGTTCGTATGGACTCTTTATGAACCCATTTTCTTGGAAATATTCTACTATTTTTATGTTCTATGCTCTTGGTGTTTGCTTCAATCCATATAAGGCTTTCTTCAAATGATAGACTTTATCTTCATGTTCTTGTTTAATTTACCTAGGTGGTTGTTCGATATAAACTTTTTCTTCTAGGTAGCCATTTAAAAATGATGACTTCATACCCATTTGATAGATTTCCGTTTGTTTTGTACTGTAATTGCTGTGAGAAGTCTAATAGTGTGGATCCTTGCTACTAGAGCGAATACTTCATCATAGTCTATTCCTTGTCTTTGCTTGTAGCCTTTCTTTGGCAACTAGTCTTGCCTTGTATTTCTCTACTTTTCTTTCCTTATTTGTCTTCGTCTTGTACACCCACTTGACTCCAATTGGATTATGTCCTTTTGGTAGACTTGTGAGCTTCCACGTATCATTTTTTCTATTGATGCAATTTCTTCATTCATGGCATTCTTCCACTTGCCTTCGTATGTTATTGGATCACTACTTGCAAGTAAACAGAAAAGTGAAATATTTTGAGTTTCATAATCTTTGTACCTTTCTGGAAGTCTTCTCTCCCTTGTAGATCTTCGAACTTCGGTCGACTGTATTTTAAGATTTTTTGTTCCAATATTATTGCTTAATGTAAACAACTCATTCACATTTTGTTGAGAACCTTGATCATCACCTTGTTCATCTTGGTTGTTGAAGTCATCATCGTCTTTATCTTCGCCAAAAATAGTCCTTCAACTTTCTTTTCTTTTGTGCTCCATCTTCAGTGTTCCGCTTTATCCAACTCAACATCTCTTGAAATTATCAACTCTTGATGAGAGGATTATAGAGTCTATAAGCTTTACTTCGTTCATCATAGCCAATGAAAATGCATTTCTCTTTTCTTTCATTGAGCTTCTTTCTTATTTGCTCAGGTACGTGGGCATATGCAATGCATCCCAAAATCTTGAGATGGCCAATTCCTGGTTTTTTTACCGCTCCATGCTTCGTTCGACGTCATGTTCCTCACACTCTTTGTTGGACAACGATTCAACAAGTAAACTGCACATCGAACTGCTTCAGCCCAAAAATTTCTTGGTAGATAGATGCTTACCTTTTACCATATTTCTTGCTATGTCGAGAATGGTGCGCTTCTTTCTTTCTGCAACTCCATTTTGTTGAGGCGTCTATCTAACTGTCAACTGATGAATGATTCCATGCTCCTTGCAAAATTATTCAAATAACTTTATTGTATACTCACCTTCTCTATTAGATCTGAGTATCTTTAAGTATTGACCACTTTGCTTTTCCACCATTGCTTTGAATTCTTTAAATTTATCCAATGCTTCTGACTTTTGTTTAAGAACATATACCCAATATTTTTTGCTATAATCGTCAATAAAGGTCAGGTAATACTTGTTTCCTCCAAGTGATGATATGTCAAATGGGCCAGCTATGTCAGTGTGGACTATCTCCAATGGTCTTCTAGCTCTCTAAGATTTGCCAACTTCAAAGCTTTGTCTGTGTTGTTTTCCTTTGATGTAGGCCTTGCATAGTTGATTTAGAGCTTTGATTTCTGGCAATCCATTCACCATCTTTGCTTTTGACAATAACTTCAGGCCAAAAAATCCAAAAAGCCCATACCTCAAGTGCTACAGACACGAATCGTCCTTAATTGCAGTCTTCATGCACTTTACTTCTCCTAACTCGATGTCAATAGTGAAAATACAATTTCGCGTCATATTGACTTAGGCAACCAATTATCCATTTCTATTCTTGATTGAAAATGAATGATTCTTCATCTGCACTTTTTTAGGAGCTGGCCAAGACTGATGATGTTGCTTTTCATGGCTGGTACATAGTAAACATCTGATATGCATTTCTTCTCTCCATTTTTCTGTGTAATCATGATTTTACCTTTGCCTTTGACCTCTATGTGCGATTTTTCACTAAAAGTTACTCGTCCACAAATCGTTTCGTCTAACGCCACAAAAAACTCCTTTCGACCACACATATAATTACTGGCACAATTATCGAAGTATAGAATATTTTCCTTTGATTCTTCATTTCCTTTATAAGTAAGGAATACATGGGATTCTTCGGTGTTTTCTTCTTCAGCTGTTGCTACATTAATTCTTTCTTCATGCTTTGGAGCTGATCTACACTTGTAACTATAATGGTCATACTTATTACAATTATAATATTGTACCTGAGATTTATCTCCTTGTTGATATCGCCATTTTCCTCGACCTCTATATCCTCGTCTACGACTTGGTGATCAGTAATTTTCATTTGCTTAGTTGCTGACATATGAACGATCGCCACGTCCACGTGTTCCTCTTCCACGTCCACGTGTTTCTCTTCCACGATATACACTATAGTTTCCTCTACCTCGTGTATAGCTTCTGCTCATTCCGCATTCGTTGACGTCCAACTTACTTTGTAGAACTTGCTCCAGATTTTCGCTCTCTTCATTCAGCTTCATTTTCTGCTCATGGACTTAGAGTGATCCCACAAGCTCATCAATAGTCAATTGAGTCAAATCTTTTGATTCTTCAATTTCAACAACCACATAATCAAATTTACGTGTCAACGATCATAAAACTTTCTCCTTCACTCTGACCTCGCGGAGTGCTTCACCATTTTTTTTCAGTTCATTTGCGACGAATTTCACACGGTTAACATAGTCATCTATGCTTTCCGTGCTTTTCATTTTTAGCATTTAAAACTCGACTCTGAGTGTTTGTAAACGTACCTTTTTTTGCTTTCTCAAGTCCTTAAAGTAATTTTTGCAGAGTTTCCCATGCTTTTTTCGCGGTTGTTACTTTTGCATTTTTTAGCTTTTCTAGTATGTGTCACATGCTTCATAGTTTGCTTCCACATGGAGATAATGTTAATTTGTTGCATCATTTTCTTAAAACTTCTAGCTTTTACAACAATCTTCAAGTATCACCAACTTCATCATTTCCTTGCCGTCACTCTCAATTATTCAAGAATTGTTTATACCAAATCACCATGCTCTCCATGAAGCTTCCACACAATTCCTTGTCTTGCCAACATAAATATTTATTTGGGTTTGATTTCTAACACTCCCCCTCAAACCCAACTTTCATTTCGAGCTTTTCTTTTAATCTATAAAATGTTTCAGCTTTCAATGGCTTCGTAAAAATGTCTGCAAGTTGATCTTCTGTCATGCATAGACTAGCTCCACGATTTTATTCTTCATTTGCTCTCGAATGAAGTGATATTTCGTATCGATATGCTTGCTTCGGGTATAGGAGACAAGATTCTTTGCAAGAAATATAGTGGACTTGTTGTCAACATATATTGTAGTTGGTTCTTCTTGTACAAAATTTACCTCATCCAAAATATTTTCAACCAAATTGTTTGACAAGTGCACGATGTAGCGGCTATATATTCTGCTTCACATATAGAGAGAGCTACCGTTTGTTGCTTCTTTGATGACCATGAAAATGCTGCAGAGCCGATATGAAATAGGTATCCAGAAGTACTCTTTCGATCATCTATGTCTCCCCCGTAATCACTTTCGAAATATCCAAATAATTTTGAATTTTGTGAATGCTTGTAGAATAATCCATGATTCAATGTACTTTTGACATATCTCAAAATTCTCTTTGTTGCAATCTAGTGATCTTGTTTTGGATTCTCCATGAATCTGCTTACCAATCCCACAGCATATGTTATGTTTGGTCGTGTGATAGTTAGATACATTAAACTTCCAATGATGCTTTTGAACAACATTGAATTCATCGGTTCTCTTGTTGAATCAACACTTAATTTCATGCTTGTTTCAACTGGAGTGGCTACCGGCTTGCTATCTTTCATTCTGAATCTGCTTAAGATTTGTTCTGCGTACTTCTTTTGAGATAAGAAAATTCCTTCTTCCATTTGCTTTACCTTAACTCCAAGAAAGTATGACATCTCGCCAATATCTGTCATTTCAAATTCTTTAGTCATAGCTTTTTTGAAAACTTGAAATATACCTAGGTTATTTCCAGTGAAGATCATGTCGTCCACGTATAAGCACACGATCATGATATCACCATCTTTATTTTTCTTTGTATATAAGGTATGTTCGTATGGACTCTTTATGAACCCATTTTCTTGGAAATATTCAACTATTCTTGTGTTCCATGCTCTTAGTGTTTGCTTCAATCCATATAAGTAGACTTTATCTTCATGTCCTTGTTTAATGTATCCAGGTGGTTGTTCGATATAAACTTCTTCTTCTAGGTAGCCATTTAAAAAAGCTGACTTCACACCCATTTAATAGATTTTTCTTTTTTTTTATGCTGCAATTGTTGTGAGAAGTCTAATAGTGTCGATCCTTGCTACTAGAACGAATACTTTATCATAGTCTATTCCTTGTCTTTGTTTGTAGCCTTTCTTTGGCAACTAGTCTTGCCTTGTATTTCTCTACTTTTCCTTCCTTATTTGTCTTCATCTTGTACACCCACTTGTCTCCAATTGGATTATGTCCTTTTGGTAGACTTATGAGGTCTCACATATCATTTTTTTTTCTATTGATGCAATTTCTTCATTCATAGCATTCTTCCACTTGTTATCTTTAATTGTTTTTTCATATGTTATTGGATCACTACTTGCAAGTAAATAGAAAAGTGAAATATTTTTAGTTTTATAATCTTTGTACCTTTATGTAACTCTTCTCTCCCTTGTAGATATTTGAACTTCGGTCGGCTGTATTTCAAGATTTTCTATTCTATTATTATTGCTTAATGAAGACAATTCATTCATATTTTGTTGAGAACCTTGATATTCACCTTGTTCATCTTGGTTGTTGAAGTCATTATCGTCTTTATCTTCATAAAAAAATAGTATTTCAACTTTTTTTTTTCTTCTGTGCTCCATCTCTAGTGTTCCGCTTTATCGAACTCAACATCTCTTGAAATTATCAACTTCTTGGTGAGAGGATTGTAGAGTCTATAAGCTTTACTTCATTCATCATAGCCGATGAAAATACATTTATCTTCTCTTTCATCGAGCTTCTTTCTTATTTGTGCAGGTACGTGGTCATATGCGACGTATCCAAAAATCTTAAGATGGCCAATTCCTTGCTTTTTACCGCTCCATGCTTCATTCAACGTCATGTTCCTCACACTCTTTGTTGGACAACGATTCAACAGGTAAACTGCACATCGAACAACATCAGCCTAAAAATTTCTTGGTAGATAGATGCTTACCTTTTACCATATTTCTTGCTATGTCGAGAATGGTGCGATTTTTTCTTTTTGCAACTCCATTTTATTGAGGCGTGTATCTAACTATCAACTGATGAATGATGCCATGCTCCTTGCAAAATTCTTCAAATAACTTTATTGTATACTTGCATCCTCTATTAGATCTGAGTATCTTTAAGTACTGGCCACTTTGTTTTTCCGCCATTGCTTTAAATTCTTTAAATTTATCCAATGCTTTTGACTTTTGTTTAAGAACATATACCCAGCATTTTCTACTATAATCATCAATAAAGGTCTGGTAATACCTGTTTCCTCCAAGTGATGGTATGTCAAACGGGCCAGCTATGTCAGTGTGGACTATCTCCAATGGTCTTCTAGTTCTCCAAGATTTGTCAACTTTAAAGCTTTGTCTGTGTTGTTTTCCTTTGATGCAGGCCTCTCACAGTTGATTTGGAGGTTTGACTTCTGGCAATCCATTCACTATCTTTGCTTTTGACAATAACTTCAGGCCAGAAAATCCAAGATGCCCATACCTCAAGTGATACAGTCACGAATCGTCCTTGATTGCAGTCTTCATGCACTTTACTTCTCCCGACTCGATGTCAATAGTGAAAAGACGATTTCGTGTCATATTGACTTGGACAACCAATTATCCATTTCTATTCTTGATTGAAAGTGAACGATTCTTCATCTGCACTTCATATCATTTTTCTAGGAGCTGGCCAAGACTGATGATGTTGCTTTTCATGGCTGGTACATAGTAAACATCTGATATGTATTTCTTCTCTCCATTTTTCTGTGTAATCATGATTTTACCTTTGCCTTTGACCTCTATGTGCGAGTTGTCACCAAAAGTTACTCGTCCATAGATCGTTTCGTCTAACGCCACAAAAAACTCCTTTCGACCACATATATGATTACTGGCACAATTATCGAGGTACCAAATATTTTCCTTTGATTCTTTATTTCTTTTATAAGTAAGGAATACATGAGATTCTTCGATGTTTTCTTCTTCAGCTATTGCTACATTAATTCTTTCTTCATGCTTTGGAGTTGATCTATAATTGTAACTATAATGGCCATACTTATTACAATTATAATATTGTACCTGAGATTTATCTCCTTGTTGATATCGCCCTTTGCCTCGACCTCTATATCCTCGTCCACGACTTGGTGATTGGTAATTTTCATTTGCTTGGTTGCTAACATATGAACGACCACCACGTCCACGTGTTCCTCTTCCACGATATCCACCATAGTTTCCTCTACCTCGTGTATAGCTTCTGCTCGTTCCACATTCGTTGACATCCAACTTACTTTGTAGAACTTGCTCTAGATTTTCGCTCTCTTCATTTAGCTTCATTTTTTGCTCATGGACTTAGAGTGATCCCACAAGCTCATCAATAGTCATTTGAGTCAAATCTTTTGATTCTTCAATTTCAACAACCACATAATCAAATTTACGTGCCAACGATCATAAAATTTTCTCTATCACTCTGAACTCGCTGAGTGCTTCACCATTTCTTTTCATTTCATTTGCGACGACTTTCACACGGTTAACATAGTCATCTATGCTTTCTGTGCTTTTCATTTTTAGCATTTCAAACTCGGCTCTGAGTGTTTGTAAACATACCTTTTTTCTTTCTCAACTCCTTGGAGTAATTTTTTTACAGAGTTTCCCATGCTTCTTTCGCGGTTGTTGCTTCTGCAATTTTTTCAGAGTTAGATTCATCCACCACTTGAAAAATATAGTATAATGCTCTTTGGTCTCTTTTACGGGCATCCCTTAGCGCTCTTTTCTCCTCATTTGTTAGAGCCACTTCTGCTGCTGTATTTTTAGCTCGATGTATCATTTTACGACGATGTCCCAACAATCCTGTAAACCAGTAGCTCATTCATCTAAATACTCTAATTGCCATAATTTGTCTTTGTCAATCTCGGGATTTGTGGCTGGATCATGTTCTTCATCTTTCGTGACTTGAACTCAAACTTGAACTTGGCTCGGATACCACTTGTTGGAAGCGTTGGTTGGGTATTCGATATAATTTATAACTCACACGATTTATTAATATAAACCAATATACAAATACAACTATTTTTTATTTCGACACTACTAGCTGCGGCTAGTTTACACTTACGACTCACAAGCTTTGCTAAGCTTCACTCACACTTTGTTTTTCTCTCTCAACTCACACTATGCTTTCTTCACTTGCACTTGCACACTCACTGATTTTTTCTCACTCACACTCACAATACACATACTCACTTCTATTTATAGCCTCCTTAAACCGACATTAAGACCTCTCTAGGCATTAATTAAATATTACATAATTCCTAGCTTTTCTAGTATGTGCCATATGCTTCATAGTTTGCTTCCACATGGAGATGATGTTAATTTGCTGCATCATTTTCTTGAATCTTCTAGCTTCTACAACAATCTTCAAGTATCACCAACTTCATCATTTCCTTACCGCCACTCTCAATTCTTCAAGAATTGTCTATACCAAATCACCATGCTCTTCATGAAGCTTCCACACAATTCCTTGTCTTGCCAACATAAATATTTTAGTTGGGTTTGATTTCTAACAGTAATTACAATTGCGAACATAAGAAATCAATGCTTAAAGTACCCCTTACAACCTAACAAGCAACACAAGTTGCACATCACATCCCAAACCAACAGTTAGCCAGCCCCGGATGACGGTTGTGCAACTTGCCCAACACGCAAGGCCGATCCCGCGTCTCTCTCGGCCTAGTATAATTTTTGATATCTTGCACCAACAAACTGCGGACATTAAAAGGCGCAGAACTCAGCAACACCTCCATAATTGGTTGTCCTCGCATCATCTGAGCAAGAGTATCCGCTACACCATTCAAATCTCTACGAATATGTTGAATACAAATTTCCCAATCTCTCGCCAACAGTTCCTTGATCACAATTAAAATTGCATTTCTCATATTCCCCAGCAAGTCTCCCTTAATAAAATTGATTGCTTCCAAGCAATCCGATTCAAGCACCACTTGACGCAGACCTAGACGCCAAGCATATCGTAAACCATTAAGAATAGCCCAAAGCTCAACATTCAAAACTAAAAACTTCCCTAGATTTCTAGCAAAACCAAAAGTATATTCGTCGTCCATGGAACGAAAAATACCCCCTATCGTAGCATATCCGTCTCCAACATCTAGAGCTCCATTAGTATTACTTTTAATTCATTCCGACCTTAGAGCCGTCTAAGAAGCTGCAGGATTGTTAGAGGTAGCCCATGACATGCCATCAGTAGCCCTACTTATGTTAGGTATTAATAAGCCTTTAAATTTTTTTATTTCATCAAATTGTATTACTATTATTAATAAATTAAATTATATTGAACCCGTGAAGTAGTCCCAATGGTAAATGATGATGTATTTCATCCAGTTGATCCGGGTTCGAGCATCATGTGTGCACGGTGTCTGTGCCTTATTAAAGGACTAAGAAAATTGAACAGTTACTACCTTGTAATCACACCAACATATTCAAAAATATAAAGTTAATTATTTTATGTTAATTATATTAAAGTAATTTTAATGAAAAAGTTGATTCATTAATTAAACATATGTGGTTTTTTTTTGGTATACTATCTCTAATGCCGGCTTGATTCTATTTTGACTATTGAACTGTGATTTTTTCAATAAGAAAATTAAATTTTAGGGTAAAGTTCACAAATGATCACTAAACTATCCCAAAAAATACAAAATGGTCACCAAACTTTTAAAAGTTACATAATGGGCATTAAACTTTAGTTTTTGTTACAAAATGGTCACTGGGCCATTAATCGTCGTTAAGCGAATGGCGTAACAATTACAAAATTTTGAATAATAACACATTTAATCCTCCATATTTACCAATTTAGTCAATTTAATTTAACCCTCATTATTGATGTCTAAATTGATTGAATGTGTAAATATTGAGGATTAAATGTGTTGTTATACAAATTTTTATATCTTTCAATGTCACCCAGTCAAAATAGTTAACGACTCAGTGACCATTTTGTAACAAAAATTAAAGTTTAATGCTCATTATGTAACTTTTGAAAGTTTGGTGATCATTTTGTATTTTTTTGAGATAGTTTAGTGATCATTTGTATACTTTACCCTAAATTTTAAAATGGCTTCAATCAAGCCACTGGCAGTTAACTTTTGACGAAAATAATGACTTGACAATTAGATAGATTTTCATAATTACATATTTAATCTTCCTTACTTACATATCCTATTAATTTGCTTCTAATTTAAATTCATTAAATTTAATCATCCTATCAAATAGTAACACATGTCATGTTACTATCTGATGGAGGAAAATAAATGATGGAAGGGGTGAATGTGTGGCTCAAACCTAGGCAATTTTTGGGGAAGGGCATGTCTTGAGATTAAATCAAACCTTATTTTGAGTTAATGTTCACATCATATGATATATACGTTCAACTATAGTTAATGCAAGAAAATAAAAGAAATAAAAGTGACGAGATGGAGACTCAAACCTTTGATTCTTAGGAAATAAAGAGCGTCCAAACCACTAAACCAAACCCAACAATTCGATTATAGTTGAGGGCATTTTGTATATATTTTAAAATATAGTGAATACAATATTTAAAATAAAAATGAGTTTAAGATTTTTAGTTTTTTTGTCAACAACCTCTAAAAAAGGTGGTAAAAAGCTCTCGGTTGACTCTCTTCTTCTTTAGGTTGTGGGTTATAGACGCAGTAGGAAATTTTTCCTTTCTCCTTTCCTAGGTAGAAATTGTTCAAAAAAAATAATTTTTGAACTAAATTCAATATTCTATCAATTTCACTTTTTATTTTTACGATTACATATAATATAATCATTGAATTAATTTTTTTAATTGTTTAATAATTTTAAAATTTTATGTTTGTATATAAATATACTTCTACATAAGTAATTGGTTAAAAATTAAAATATACTTCGATTTTTAAATTTTTTATTTATATACATTTTGATTTCTTAATAAGAATATAATTCCTATTAAAATATACTTTTTCAGATAGTTAAACGTGTGTTTATATATATTATGTCGTAAATATAAGTCCAAAAATGGGGTTTGATTCAGGGGCAAGGCATGTCCTTTCCCCGCAATTTGCCCCGGTGTGAGCCATACATTCGCCACATTTATTCGTTTATTTTCCTTCAAATAGAACTTAGCACAAATAAATTTATTGAATTAAATTAAAATTAAAATTAAAATTAAATTAATTAAATGCGTAAGATAATCGTCAATCGTCCAAATAGAATTAAACCAACAATTTAATAGTTTTCGAAGTAGTTTACCTTTTATTTTTAAGCCTTAAAAATAATACCCAAAAAGAATTTACTCCAAATGCATATATGTTTGTTTATATAACGAAAAAAATATCGAATTCATTTTTTGAATTTGAGACTTTGTATATGCAAAAAATTCTTGCTGAGAAATTTACCCATCAAAATCAAGTGAGCGACGCAGATCAATCCGAATTAATTAAAGAAAAACTCTAATACCAAACCGTCCATCTTTTCTTTGTAAAATGGACTCACAATGCCAGCGTGAACATTAGTTTATGTAAAATGTATGTTAGAATTTATCTTAATTGTTCAAACATTTATCCTTCAAAAGGAATCTACTCCTTTTTCATTTTCAACAATTTCATGCCATTAAACGTGCTGCTAATATTATTTTTAAATCAAGTTGAACTGTCAATAGCATCAAGTATATTTATATTTATAATATTAAAAAATTATTTATAATTATATATATGTGTGTGAAGGTAAAACAATATAATTTTATATATTATTAATAAATTAAATAATGATATATACAACTTTTCTGCATGTAGAACTAAGAGGAGAAAAGTACAACTTACAGTTCACCCGGCGGCAAGGGCCCAGGAGCAAGGATAATCATTGCATTTGGCAGTAGCAGAATAATGAACTAGTTTGAATACAGGTATAAATAATCAAAGTTTTCTTATTACCCACTAATTCCCTTAGTTTAAATAGATAATATATTGATGCTTCTTCCAGCTTGTGTAGGCAGTAGGTACCAACATATACATACATAATAAATACTTCACATAATATTTAACATTTTAGACTATATTCGGTAATTGAGTTTATAATATACTGACAGAAAATATTGTTTTAGATATTAGGTCTCAAATTTAATTATGGTTAATTTTTTTTTCATTCTTCTAAAAAAGTATATTATATTCTTATTATAAAAATAAATTTTCACAAGTTGTCCTCTATTTACTATAAATAACAACCAATGTGCGCTTATAATATCATATAACCATGTCTGCTACCCTGAAAAGTGTAAAGGAGAGTTGGTGCTTGATATAAGTGACATATGACTGTGAGTAATGTTTCCGAACCATGGTTTAACCGTAAGTTATGTTTTGGTTTCTTTAATTTCACATAATTTGATTCATTTATTTTATAACATTATTACTTTGTTTTAGTAATTAATATCATTAATTATTTCAATTAAAATATCAAAGTAATAAGCTATGATGGAATCTCGGCAAACCCCAATGCCCCTAGGATCTTGAAAGATCCACGTATTCCCAGAAAGCAACGCCGTTCGGATGAAAAACCGCCGGAGCAACCAGACATGATCACCAATGATCCTCTTCACTCGACCACCCCCACAACAACCTCCAACATGGATTGTGACTCGGATACTGCGCCGCGTTCATTTGAATCAGTGTTGCTTGATGAGGATCTCTACCTCATCGACGATGATAATATTGATCTCCTTGAAGAGGACATTCATATGGGTGAAATAGATGGTATATTGGCAATTACTTTCTCAGATCGTGTTCAATCTCTAGCCCTAAAGAGCCAGGACCTAACGTTGGTTGTTAAAGTTTTGGGACAACGAGTGGGGTTCAATACCCTTCATAGTAGGATCTTCAACATCTTGAAGCCATTCCACCCTTTGAAATTGATTGATATTGAAAATGACTATTTCTTGGTCAATTTTTCTACACGAAGTGATTATCTTGAAGTCCTTACAGATGGCCCTTGGACCATCTTCGGGCACTATCTAACAGTGGAACCGTGGTCGCCAGGTTTTAGCACCACCGTTGACCAGCCGATGTTGACCGTAGCCGCTGAGCGTAGCCGTCGACCATCGACCAGCCGCCGTTAATCGGACGTTGATCGTTGACTTTTTGACACATGTTGACTTTTTCTGGGGGACCTTACTTGGGGATTTCTCGACGTTCTAAGTCGGTTAGAGCATTATGTTTTGCCAAATTCAAACCCAATAAGCTATTTTTACGCGTTTTATCCCCTAAAGTAGTCTGATAGTGGAAATGGCTTATCTAGTCGTATTAGTTTTATCCGAGGAATTATTGGACGCGGATATTAGAATTAAAAGATGTTTGGAGGAGTTTGTATGTGGATTTATTTAGTAGTATTAGTTTTATCCGAGGAATTGTTGGACGCGAATATTGAAATTAAAAGATGTTTAGATGAGCTTGGATGGGGATTTATCACTTTGGCTCAAGGTTAGTACATGTCGAACTCCTATTGCTTCATGAGCATCATAAATGTGATTGCTTTTCGTGTTAGTATATACAAATTAGGTAGATGATGAATATGCATGTTGGAGACCGATAGTATGAGATGTAATATCTGTGTGAGGCATGATGACTTTGTAAATATGATGAGACTTACTGAGTCTTTAGAGACCGTGTAGGGTCGTTTGAGATACTCGTATGAGTATTTGATGATTGATTGATTGGTTGGTTGATAAATTGTGACGCCTTGTATGTTTGCTCAAAATGAATTAACGGGATTCTATGAGAATCATGCTTAAGGGATAAATACTCAATTTAAAGATTATGAAGCCGATAATTAATAATAATTGAATAAATGCGTTAGTAAACAAACCCTAATGACTTTCATAAGCTTTAGGTATCAAATAAAGTGTTGTAAAACTGTAATTCAAGGAAATGGTGCGAACCCGTGTATAGGGTAACGGTACGAGCTTCGACTGTACTAGTACGCGATTGGGGACAATATCGATACGGTTCGACCCGTACCGGTACTTGTAGAAACTAAGGATTTCCAGTAAGCTATATTAGTATCAGTATGCGTATACTGGTACCCAGAGGTACCGTATCAATACTTGTGTTCGAGTATCGGTAACCATTGATTGGAATAATCTATAATGCTAATAAAAATATGGAAATTGATGTGGAATATTAATGAGATAATTAATGAGATAATATGGATTAATAGAGATAATTAGTGAGGATGATTAATGTACACTTTCATGATAATTAATAACTCAGTAAACATTGGGTGACTTGATGGTTATAGCAACTGTAGGGATCTTTGGTGGATCGTGTGATGTTGCGTGCTGTTTCGTAGACGTGTCCTTGCTATGTGTTGATATGGACAACTAGATAGTTGAGTCATCTTTGATTGATGGGATACGGATTTCCAGTGAGAGAAAGTGAGTGTTGCAACACCATGGTTGATGATTGTCAAATATATGATCCTGACACTTAGTGGAACCGAACATAATTCAAAGATGCTCGAAGAGAGATTTTGATCATGGGTGTATGACCCTGATGCTTAGTGGTACCAGGCTTCACTCCAAAGAGTGTATGATCCTGATGCTTAGTAGAATCATGCCTCACTCAGAGTATATGATCCTGATGCTTAGTGGGATTGGACCTTACTCCTTTATTGTGGTATATTGCTTATATGTTATGAGAAGCTTATGGTTTCTTGTTATGCTACATGATTGGCAGCTAGAGGTAGCGCCATATCTATATGATGTTATATTGCCATGTATGATGATTGTTATGATGAGAGAATGTATTTAGGCGACTAGTGGTAGTGCCATGCGTTTATTTATCTCTCTTTATTGCTCGTACTAGCTTCATGCTTATGTTTATGATTAGCATGAAGTATAGTAGAGTCGATGTGTACCACTGAGCTTTGTAAGCTTAACGCTAAGAATTGTTGTTTCTGTGCGTAGTTTGATCGAGGAGTACTATCAGTACGAGATTTCCAACATGTGGTGTTTTTTAGAGTACGATACTTGTACTTAGTGGGCTGTGAATTTATAGGACCATACGTGATAGAGTCTATAATCCTTATTTTAAAATTGTATTAATCAAATCTTATGCTCAAATAATTTAAATTAAATTAGAACTCCTATATATTGTTTTGGTTATTTATTATATTTTCAATTGTTAGTTTTAAATATTTTTGAGAAATACCTTTGTCGGGCTAAACCTAGTTTGAGAAATTTTATGGTTTTGGTTTGGTCTTGAGGCCTAAATATGACATACGTGTCGAGGGTATTACATTTAATGGTATCAGAGCTTAGGTTTAGTCAATTCTAGAAAACCTCGAGGTTGTATAGGTGTTTTAGTAAGGTATCTAGTGAATACGAGTCCTTAAATTAAGTTTGTACTCCTTAGGACTAGATTCCTAATGGTGCGTCCAATTTTGCGATGCTAAGATGGTTACGATTATGGCCGGAAGGGCTGAGTTAAGTGTTGAGCTGCTCATGGGATGTGTCATCTTCTCACCACCTGAATAATGTCTTTGTTGAGTGTGGAAGACACTCTAAAGCCTTCGAATATATCATGAGAGTTTGTGGTAAAGAATTTTTATTGTTATGCGTGAATAACGTTTATGATGCATGTATGGATAACTCACTCTCGAAATTGATCAGTGGGTGCACGTGGTTAGAGGACCCTTTGTTCGTTAAAGGGAGTCTAGTTGATACTTGGGAAGTATCATCACCATTTTCAAGTGGTTTTGTCGGAGATAGTGGATTCGAGATCCACTAGTTTGTTAGAGTATGCCCAAAGACCAACCATAAGATGATTGTAAATGATATTTGTTTTACCTTGTTTATTAATACAAAGGCATTGCCATTATTATTTTCAGTTTCTATTCTGCGTGCATAGATAAACTAAATTATAATAAAGTCCTTAGAATAATATGGTTATTCTTAAATGTCCTTAGTCGAGTATTATTGTGGGCATGGACAACAATAATGCATTAAAACTATTTTGTAGTTGATTGATGATAAAGTGTTGTCAGTGACATGGAGATGTCAAAATCAATACATAAGTATGTGTTAGAGAACAACATACTGGATTAACCCGCTATGAGCATGTGTCTTGGACTATTATGTGATAGTCACAACATTGCTCATACTGGTAACTACATGTATGATCATCATGCACGAGATCATCATTATTTCAACATCGTGAGGGATATATTTTGATACAATCAAACATGTGTCATAACTGACTACACTATAAAGACTGATATTGGATATGTCACAATCTATGTAGTGGGATATGGTTGATCAAGATATGATTTGTCTCTCCTACATAATAGGAGTAATATCGTAGGCCACTTGATTGAGTGAGACTAGAAATGCATGGCCATGCGCGAATAAGTTGGTATGAGATATCATAGTTATTCGTTTATAATAGTCTACTCAAGACATCAAGAAATATTAGATGGACTATACAAGTGTGATTGTTCCATGACTTGTGGTCAATCTAGATATAAAGGACAAAATGATGTAATACATGAAAAAGAGTTAATCACGAAGAGGTTATGTTGAATCATAATTTTTTGTAACTTAGGTGACAATGATATATTGCTAGATGTCACTCATTGTTTGTAATATTAGAAATTTTCTAATATTTACTACTAACGTTATAAAGAACCTACATGATCACACCCACGGGTTGAAATGAGCATATATTAAATGAATTATATATGTACAAATTTGTTGTACACGAATTTAGTTAAATTAATATATATATGATATATATAATTTAACTACTAGATACATATTAAAAGAAAATAATTATTGTAATTATGACTCTTTTAATATATAAATAATATAATTTGATTTAAATCAATGTATTTATTGAAATCCTAATTAAGTTGAATTGAGATTATATATATATATTAAAATTTTAATTAAGTTGAATTGAGATTGTATATATTTAATATATATATTAAAATCCTAATTAAGTTGAATGAGATTATATATATTTAATATATATATATATATATTGAAATCCTAATTAAAGTTAAATTAGGATTATGTATATTAATATATATATATATATATATATATATTAAAATCCTAATATGAGTTAAATCTTGAATTTCAGTTGCGCACACAAGAACCCAGCACAAGCTTGAGCAAAAAATGCTTGCGAAATTCTTGAAAGAAAGAAATAATGTTTTGATCTATGCAGGTCAGATACCCACCTATTACCCATCTTTAGACTTCGTAAATTATTCTTCAAGGCTCGAATTTTTGATGTTCGGTGAAAATACCGAATGTTTCAATCTCACACTTTCAACCATAATAAACGTTTGAACCATAATGAAGGCTCGAATGTTTTCCCAGCCAATAATCGCTGCAACTCATATTCCATTGCTACTCGTCATCATTGGCACTCGTCAAACTCATTGGGGAATGGTTGGACAAGCCTCAAGGCAAACCATGTTGTGCCAAAATTCTCAAAACGATCTATCTAAGCTAATGTAACAAGAAATCTATCTAGTTTGCCATGTCAACTGTTTGCCTTGCAACAGAATATCAACCAACCTCGCCTACTCAATGAAATTATTAAATTCCTACACCCCTCATAAGAATCGTATAATTCCACTATTCCTCTTCATATTGAACCACATTAAAATCTCCACATAAGCACCATGGAACATTGTGATCCAATATCCAAGTTTTTATTTTATTCCAGAAAAGCTCATGTTCCTCCAGCATACTAGGTGCATCCACACTCATCATACCACAAGGCAAATTATCAAGCACCCATCGACCTTTTACTGCCACAAAAGATCGTGAAATCTCCACCTCCAACTGAAGTCGAGTTACCTCCTAGATAATAAGAATCCCCCATCTACAAGTTGAGGGAAAAAAATCAAATTTTATTTGTAAACCATAATGAACGTACCATCACCGTTGTAACATCTTCCATTTTCATTTCCTAAATCATAACCATCTCACAATGATGTTGCCTTACCATATCACAGTCCGACCTCTTCTTGGCCAATGAATTTATTTATCGCACATTCCAGGATAGCACCGCATCCTACGATGCTATTGACATCGCTTTCTTGCCTCAATAATTTTTGCTAAATGGCGCACTATGTCTTCCTCTTTCCCCACTGTTATCGCCCGACCCAAATTACCCAAGCGAATAGTTTCACGTGCTTTACGTAGAATTACCTTCTTCCTGTGCAAGAAATTTGAATCTGATAGTGAATCATTGGCTATTATATCCGGCTAAACCTGTTTCTTTCTCAATTTTGCATTTTCCTCTATTCTAGGTCATGAAGATAAAAAACTCATAACAATAGTAGAAATACTTTCAACTTTTCGCAACTCACCATTTATATTAATGAATTTAGCCGTATGAGCCCTATGTGATTCGGAATTCGGCTCATCATTGTTACGATCTAGCCTCAGAGAATACGTCTCATTTGAAACCACTCCAGCACTTGCTCGAACCTCAAATTCCATCATATCTGACTCTGATCTCTCCTCCTCAACCCCCTCGTGACCATACCAACAACCTCAGCTTGAATCCATTCACTACATTCCTCTAATATCTCCTCGGCTCACATGTCAACCCGGAGATTCTGTTCCCATAGTTCATTTTTCTGCCACTTTTGTGGTTGACTCATCGAAAAGAAATTTAGGACCACAATACCCTCCGTCCCTATACTTTTCATATCACAATCATCTTTCAGCTGACATGATCGTGGTTTTGCACCGTGTTTGGACCTTACAAGAGTATCCAAAGATTCTTCTTCTCCATCACCACAGATTCACACGGGCATCTTAATGCAAGGCCTACTACTTCCTCCATCTCATGTACCTGATTCGTATAAGTCTTACCCTCAATCTAAAAATTTACTGTCTCATCAATCTTGTCTAATTGATCCGTCTCAATTTGAATTCTTGCTCTTTCAAACAAACTCAACTCTCTTGTCGCCTCGTCTACCAGTGCGAATATACCCCATAAGGATATGATATTTCTAAAAGATCTTGTGGACCAAACATGAATTGGTAAGCCACATACCGAGAGACAAACTCTCCGGTTTCATATCTCAATATTAGACAACCACTCCAAGAACCATTTAACCAGTCGTCCAGATTCCATCACTTTCTTACGAATTTCCACTATGCCAAATATCAATAGAACCCTTTCCACTGCCGCTCTCGTTATAATAAAACCCAGATTTGTGCCAAATTTAACTTTTTCGCTAACTTATCTATAGTCATTGGTTGTCGAATCCGCCCAACTGCACAGGTTTAGAAAATATATAGATTAATTTCCTCCAAAAGGCCAGTCATCATTTTATGCAATTTCGGGGTATATTTATTATCATCAACTATCACCTCTCCATCAATTTCGAGAGATTAGGCTCATTTCACGATTCCTCCAAAATCCTTATTCCCTTTTGCACCAACGAGACTCACACCTTTGATCCATATATCCAAAATTCATTGAATTGTTCATTAACTTTGTTCCCATCACTCTTCAACTCCATTCTAATGAATCCAAATCTTGCACCGTTTATTTCCCTCTTATTAGGTATAAACACATCAATTATCACTCTATGGCGATCAAAGACCCTTACAATGCAATCTCTCAGGTAGGTTTGTTATGAATACCATCCATGATCCACGATGAGATGCATCACGCCAGTAGTACCCTCTCATTTCTTTTCAAAACTCATTCTAATTGATTTGGGTCTTTTAATGGAATTTTTCTGGTTTTCTTGTTCCATAATAAAAGGAATACCCAAGGTTGAGAGCGAGGTATGTTGTTTTGCAACCTCTAGAAATTCCGAGATATATCAGATGACATACATAATATAGTTAGTGTAACATTGTGTAATATATGACAAGCGGGTTAGGAACGAATATTGCTTCTTTGGCTTTTGAGATGTACCAGTAGATATATGTTTATATTCAATATTGATTTTTAGTTTCTTATTTAGAATTATAAATATAACCTTATCTCTCTTGTTCATGTCTTTCAAAAAAAGTTTGCATGAGTTTCCATTTTTGTAGCGTTTCTTTTTAGCAAAATCTTGTTATATTTGCCGATTAAGATGGATAATTTTTATTTGGGTTGTTTCGTTATTGATCTGAGTTGTTTTTTTGTGTGATGGTCATTCAATTTTCTATTTGTAATTAGAGATTAATGTTGATGATGTTCTTAATGAAGAAGAGTGTAATGTAGAAGCGTATAACCTCTTATTGACACCACAATAAAAGAAACTGAGGTTGAAAACCCTTTTCAAGCCTTTAAGAGACTAAAAAGATCAAAATTATGAGATGATTTCTTAGAACCTATACTCATAAACAAACAATGAAAAGTAAGGTTTAAGTATTGGAAAACTCCTCTTTTTGTTTTAAAATCTAAGAGCACTTCTTGTTTGAATGGACACTTAAATAGTTGTATTTAGAAGACAATTTTCACAATCGATTTATAGAGGTTACCCATCTTTCTTCATATGTGTGATTAGAGCATTCAAACATCTGTACCTTTCTTACTATTGCTCCAACACACCTACAAGAGACAATCATTTGATTTTTGGTTTCCAGCTTAATTTGGATCCATTGGCATTAATTTCAATGTTTTTGGTTCCCTTAGGAACTCATACTTGTCTAATTTTATAAAATTTCATTCTGGCTTTCAAAATCAACCTTTATTTTCAAAAGAAAATTGTTTTCATTTTTAAAATTTGACATTATTTTCTTGTATTTGGAATTCATGGTCTCAAATTCAAAATTTTTTATTATAAGCATCTTGTAACTCATCAAAAGAATATTAATTTAATTCACTTGAGTAGAAGATACATCGGGCTCATCAAGAGTCATTAAGCACTTCACTTTGAATTTGAGAGGAGGCTTGCACTTGACGAGGCATCAATTTTCTTCTTCTTTCTTGTTGCCATAGAGTTTCTCATGCTTCTTCCATATCTCTGGCATTTTTGCATGAGTAGACTCTCTTGGAGACATCTTCATTGAGACCATAAAGAAGAGTGGGCATAGCCTTAACATTTAATTGTGTCTTCCTTGTGTCATTTGTACTCCTTTTCTTTTTTAGGAACTTCTATGTGACCATCTTCGATTATCTCGAAACATCAAGATTGAATGTTTGGATGAAATACGTCATCAAATTGCTTCAATGGAAGTATGAAACTCCTTTGCAGAGTGATGGACACGAGATAGAGTAACTTCTTCAAATTTTGTAATTGTAGACTTTCTAGCCATTTTCTTGAACGGTAGACTTCGATCTTGACAATATTTACTTTGGGTTGTGAGACCTTCGATGGAGACAAGGTTCCGATACCAGTTGTTAGGTTTGAATGGATCAACCGAAAACTACCAAAAGGGGTTGAAAATGTTTCTTGAATGAATTGGTGTAAACTGAAAATGATAAACAATTCACACAATCTATTTGTAGTGGTTCGACTTCTAAACCAAGTATATATCCTCTACCTTAGCTCACCACTAAGAATTTTTCAGTTCACTAACAATGAATTCTTGCCTTAAAGGATAAAGCGTAACTTTACAGCCCATATCGTTTGCAATGACTAAGATAGAACCACTCTAGTTTTCTAAGGCTAAACTATAACCTCTACCTTCTTACAAGGTTTGTTCATGTAAACAATGAAGACCTCTCACGGTGGGTGTTTACAAGGATTAAGCTCACAAAAAATGAGTACTAAAGATATACAATAAAGCTCACTCAACAAGTATTTACAAGAGAAACGAAGAAATAAAGAATTAAAGACTCTTTCTCTTGATCATTAAGCTTGGATGGTTGTAATAAGCTTCTTCAAGTGTCCTTGGCTTGTATTTGTAGTATAGAATGATATTCTAGTCGTTTATGGTCGTTTGGGGTATTTTGGAACCGTTGGAAACTCATAAATTCGTGCTTTAAATACCCATTTGCACATAGGTATTGAAACCTTTGTAGAGGTTTCGAAACCTTTAGGGGGTTTTCAAATGAAAAAATAGCCATTATGGCCTACCAGTATGGAAACCTTTCTGGAGGTATGGAAACATTAGTCCAGGTTTTGATTCCAAAACATTTCTACCGAAAGGTTTCCAACCCATCAAATAGAGGTATCGAAACCTTCTTTAAAAACATGAAAATTTGGCTATCTTTAGACTCTTTAAGGTATATAAACATAGTAGGATGAGTCAAAACATTATGAAAACATTTAAAACATATTTTTCATGTTTTGAGAACTTTTGATTTATTTTTGAATTCTTTAAACAAGTCCAAAACATTTTCACATAATTCATTATATCAAAATATTTGCTTAATAATATAGAAGGTGAATCGATTACTTTAGTCTTGCACGCCACTTGTCTTCCTCAATATGGTAACGTCAGAACGTTCTTTAAGTTTGGCCCAAAAGATAAAATCGATGAGTTTCACCATCAATCTTTTTATATTAAGTGAAATTAGATCTTTTTAAAATTTGGTTATTTTAATAAATATATATTTTTATCAAAACAATGGTTTTTTAGTCTGTAAAATCAAAAAATAGGTTCAGATGTGAGTTACATATGATGAAAAATTAACACCCTACAACGCCCAAAATTGGTTCCTAGTCCATTATTGAATTTCTTAAGGCTTACTATAAAAATAAGTGCCCAAATTATACATTTTCTGAACTTTAGGTGCCTAAACTATTTTTTGCTAAAAATAGGTGTCTAAAGTTTCATGTGTTATAATTGTAGGTGCCTAGTAGTTAACTACAATTAAAAAAATTGTTAACCAATAAAAAATCAACATGTGTCATATTTTAATTTATAATTTCCTTTAATTAATTTTTTGTTTTAAATAATTTAATTTTTTTCAAAAAAAATCTTGAAATTCTGAAAATTCTAAAATAGTCCACAAATACCTAAATCTAAAACCCCCAAACCTTCATCGCTGCCACCATCGATCGTCGTCGTTGACCCCAACTTTTCGGTCGTCGTACCCAGTCGGCCATTTTGCCCAACGTTCTATCGTCAAAAATTGGTGTATGGTGTTCCAGCCAAACATTAAACGTCGAATGTGAAATAATCGTTCGATTGGTACTTCGTTCGCCGATTTTCGGTGACGGCGCGTTAGGAGAAATGGTCGGATGGGTCTAGAGTCTGAATGGGTAGAGTCGGCGACGGCAAACGACGGTGATAGCGTAAAGATTTGGGGATTTGTTACTTTTAGGGATTTAGGGACTGAATTGAAGATTTTTGAGAATTTTTGGATTTTTTACAAAATTAAAAAATCAATATTCCAGTCACGTCTCATTCTGATTGGGTAATGATTTTTTTAAAGGCTGGGCACTTATAACGGTTGAAAGTTTATGTAATTATTTTTACAAAAAATTACTTTAGGCACCTAAAGTTCAAAAGAGGTATAGTTGGGGCACTTATTTTTCATTTAATCCATTTCTTAATGTAGCGACCCTTTCTTTTTGAAATCTTGAAATTGTTAAAAAAGGAACGTAATCCGATTTTCCTTTCGCTTTTGGGAAACTATTTGAAAAAATGGGGAAATTCTTTTGAAATTCGTGTTTTTTGAAAATAAAGACTTGGAGTCACCACCGGCCACTTAGGTAGGCTAGACACCATAAAATCAGAGATTCATTCGAAAATGGGTTCGGGAGCTGGTTACACGTGGGGAAGGATTAATACCCCCATCTTGCCCGAAAATCGGTACCAAAACATATGTTGCTTTTAATCAATGGAAATTGTTGAAATTTAGATTGAATTTAATCAAATGTCCTTGGTTGGATAAGGACCTTAATTAAACGGGCTTTTGTGAAATTGGCAGGCTTGAATTAATTAAACGTTTAATTAGTAAGGGTGACGATATATTGGACCATATATTAAACTAACATCGAATAAGCCTGACTGTGAGGTTAATTTATGGTTCAAATTTCGTACATCACCTTTATGCAAGATGCAAGCATTTAAAAATAATGTCATGACTTATCAACTTTTAACTCAAATTAAGGTTTACCTTCGGACGATAAGAATTAATTCGAATATTCGGTCAACATCCATTGAGCTAGGACTGTTACAACATGAATATCGGAATTAATAAATACCTCAATTCTATAATTTAAGTTAAGTAATTAGTAACATGTCAAATTAAAATAATTAAGGTCTAATGAATGATAGTTAAAATGCATGGCATAGAATTGCATGAAATAAAAACCTAGGCCCACTAAAGTTATAACCTAAAAAGGTCCAAATTATAGAAAATGTCATTAGTGATCTAATTATTAACTAAGTTAGTCTAATATTAACCCTAAATTAATTAAATCCTAAAATCTAGAAAATCCTAACATTTTATGGATTATCTCAAATCAAAATAATTAATTTGACTAAAGTTATAACCTAAAAAGGTCCAAATTATAGAAAATGTCATTAGTGTTCTAATTATTAACTAAGTTAGTCTAATATTAACCCTAAATTAATTAAATCCTAAAATCTAGAAAATCCTAACATTTTATGGATTATCTCAAATCAAAATAATTAATTTGATTAATTTCAAACTAGTACCCCATTAAGCCAATGATACTATTTAAAATGAGTCATATTAATAATTATGATTTTAATCATGTTTCCATCTACATCAAATGTCAATTTTAACCTAAACATAATTAAGAGGTGGTAATTAATTTAACATTCGTCTAAATGAGCAAAGGGCAAATTTAAATTAATTAAATTAATTTGAACCATAAACTACCTAAAGGTTTTGACTAATATAAACCTAAATTTAATTTAATTACTTTAAACTCACACCCTAATAAGCCAAGGGCATAATTTAAATTATTTAAATTAAATTTTTAGAACCTAAAACTAATCTTAAAAACTTTGCTACCAAACCCGAACTAAACAAGCCAAATTCGAAAATAAGGCAATATAAGCAAATAAGGGCCTAATCAAAAATTAAATAAATTGAAGGCTTGAAAGTGAACATACAAGGCAATAAAAGGGCAGAAATATAAATATGCAATTCAGAGGACCAAATCAAAACGAAACAAAAACAATAGGGGATATAAGGGTTTTTACAACTAAAAAAGACTAAAATCAAAACAAAAAAATAAGGGCCAAATAGGCTATTAATCCCTTTTAAAACGAATTTAAATTAAATAAGAGGACTAAATTGAAAACACCTGAAACTCATAGGGACTGTGGAGGTGATTTAAGAAAGTATAATGGTTTAAATTTTTTTTTGAAAATGCCGAGGGACCTTAGAGTAATAAAACCATATTGAAGATCTGAATCAGCCTTGAATGAGGGTGAAATTGAAAACAAAGGAAACTTTTCAGGGACCTAGGGTGTATTTTGAAAAAACGAAAACCCTTTCCCATATAATAAGGGAAATGCGGGGGGAGGGGGGGTTATTTTGTAAAAACCATTTTAAAAAAAAATAAACCAGTATAAAACGGGCATTTTGTGCAAAATCCGAACCCTTTACCCTTTTATAAAAAAATTGCCTTTAAAGGAAAAATTCCTTGAAAAATCATGAACACTGCTGTGGTGTTCATTGGAATCTGGGATAAACCCAGATTTAGGTCATCATCGTCGCAAAAACCGCCATCGCCCGTCGTACATTAGTACCGGAAAACCACAAACGAAAATCAAAATGCTTCATCTTCCACTTTCGAAACTAAACACGACCTCCGATTATCCCACAAACCCTTCCTTTTTACCTAGATATAAGGAAAACCTAAACTTTGAAACCCTTTTTTCTAAAAAAAACTCCTCAGCCCCTCATTGGTTCACCATGCATGACCTCAGAGGAGGCCAAAAGACTTGTCACCGGCGAAGAACGGCTAGAGGGAAGTTGAACGACCGCCAAGGTAAACGAAATCAAACCCTTTTTGTTTTTGCTATTTTCTCTTTTTTTTTTCTTAAAACATGCATGCACTGAGATTTTTGAGAAGATGATACCTCAAACTTTTGATTTTTCTCTATTGATTTTCGGGTGCCTAAAATAGGGTTACAACTTGCTTAGGGTTTTCTTTTATACCCCGATTTACATGTTTTCTTTTAGAAATAAAAATAAAGTAATAAAGAATGCTATTGGTTGATTTGTATATATTTGGTCGGATTCACGTCGGCCTCTAAGGGTGTTGGCTCTGTAATTTTTCTTGTTTGCATGCATGTGTTGCTCTGAGTTTGTCTTTAAACTTGTTGTTTTGAGCCTTCTAACACTCTGCAATTTGGTTTGCATATTGTTGGTGCGTTCGAACGAGGGCAATGAGGACTGGAGAGGCTAGCCTTTGAAACGCCAAACGCGTGGGCGCGCGTCGGAAGTAGAACGGTCAGGGCATCCTTTTTGCACGCACGAGTGAGTCGAGATAGACTGTCGGGTGTGATCGGCACACACCTAGAAGATGATCAGGGTTGTCTGATCAATTCTCGATCCAACGGCTACTGGGGTTCGGCACTAGGATACATGGGCACCAGCTAGGGTTTCCCTCCAATGCTGTAATCTGGATCGTCTGATCGTGTTCCTAGATCTGACAGTCCAAGATAGGCTGGGCATAGACCATAGTAATAGTTAAGGTTTCGGGGCTATCTATGGGTTTGGGCTCCAATTGGGGCGTATGATGATATGTATATATTTTTTGGGTTTAATTGTATATGGACTGAATTATGGACTGTTTTTTTTTTATATTTGGGGCATTATTTATTAATACATAATAATAATAATAATAGTAATACTAATAATAATCCTTTTTTTTGTTTTCTTGAGTTTTAATGATAAACATAAACATACTTAATGTATAATAATAATAACAAAAAATAAATAAAGCCCCTTATTGCAAAATGTAAAACGGGTTTGCATCCCGAATAAAATTAATAATTACACTTAATATAGGAAATTGTGAATTCAAATAAAATTTTAAATGTGATTCCTAAATGCAATGAAAATTATATGTTCATAATTTGAAAAAGGATGTACTTTTATTTCGAACATTAATAGGTAACACCCGAGTTAGCCGGGGGCATCCCTTCTAATGTTCTAATAAAAGAACATTGCCTTGAATATAGTAATTTTGTTAAAAGAATGTTTTTTATTTAAGATTATCGAAAAAATCACACCCTGTAATTCGGGAAATGATTTCTCGAACTTCTTAGACAAAGGAATATTGTCTCGGTTCATAAAAGGTTTTAATTGTATAAAAAGTGATGTACAATGCATGCAAACACACATTAAAATACAATGCTTAAAGGTAAAATAGACCTACATTTAACATTACTAATTATTAAAAAATATATATATATATATACATTAAACTACTAATATACAATTATGGATATAAGAAAATATTATATCGTTTGCTCAAAAAGAAAATGTTATATAGTATAATTTTTAAATAAGAAAAAAAACATATAATATATATTTAATATATGGTACTAATTCATATATATATATATATATATATATATATGGTAATGTTGCAAACGGAAAAGTATATCAACTAATAATATATATGTATACAACATAAACGTATAGAGAAAATAACACGTGTTTTAGTGGAAAAGCATATGATGTTTATCCTAGGAGACACATGTTCAAATCACTTTGTCTACAAAGTGTATGACCATTGTCAAATGGTTAAAAAAATAATACTATCTATGAACAAATACTATCTTGTATAATTTGGACATTTTCTAATAATATTGACACAAGAAATTAGCCACTTTAGATCATACAAGACCATACATGGAAAAGGTTAGAAACTCAACCAAAGACTTGGACGAAAAATAGATACGAACAAATATGACTGCACCGACAAACACACCACAAAAGTGGATTAAGCTATTGAAAGACCATCAGGAACCGCAAATCAGAGTAGAGCGTCGTGAGAAACTATCCAAGAATGCAAATCGCGTATCCAAATTCAACCTGAGGGTCTAGAGCAAGGAAGATAGTAGGATTACAAATAAGCGCCATCTTGATCTGTCGTGGTGTTATCAAATCTAACCCTAAAAACATAAAATAAATAGAATGACTAACAACCGAGAAAAAAGATGAAAAGCGTTCTAAAAGGAAGAGATAAACGTGCCACAAAGACAGAGATAAACATGCCACAAAAGCAAAGTTATTCTTATTAAGAAAAACAAGAGAACCGAAGGTCAACGGTCATCATCAAAGTCGGTGTTACCGCCGGCTAAACAAAGTTAAAGAAAAAAATTGTGCTCAATACTTCTATAAAAAGAGGAGCCAAAATACATAGAACAACAAAAATAAAAGACAAAGCAGTAATAAATTGGACTAAAATTAAATAAAACGCAAAGCAGAGGGGGCATAAATAAAAATTGCGGGAAATGACATGCTAAAATCAAATAAACAGTAAATAAAGTGATTAGATTGAAAGGAAATAGAAATTGAAAGGCATAAACATAAATAAATTAAATATAAAGGACGAAATTGAATAAACAACTAGAACAGAAGGACTAAAGTGAAAATATCCCATTGTATAAGAAAAGGCGTATTAAAGGGGGCAAAAATGACGCCATTTTGAAAAGGTTATAAATACTCTTTTCCTTTGTCATTTTTGGCATTTACACCGAACCTTTAGGGAAAACAAAAACAAAAAAATCTAAAGAACTTTGAACTATTCCGTCGTCTGTTTTTATCATTTTTCAGAATTCGATGAGGCTTTGTAGTGTCGGCCGTCGCTTATATTAGTGGCGGAAACCAAAAAAGTATGTATATTTTGATTCCTCTCCTCTTAAATTTAAATTCAAGCTCTAATCATTCAAAAGACAAGCCAAACAACCTCAACCTAGATGAAAACCATTCGATTTTTTTTTTGACGGTAGTGACCGTCGCGTATGCTTTCCGATCATGGAGGAGATTTAAAGCATTACACTATACTTATAGTTCAAACAATAAAAATATTAATTAAATGTCTTCTATGTATCATTTCTTTTAAATGTCTCAAATTCTAAAATTTTCATTTTAGTCTCTATAGTTTATTTTTTTTTTCTTTTTAAAAATTTCAATTTTTCATTGTGCTCAGTAAAAAAATCACTTCGTACAAATACCCCAATATTTGAAATTTTAGATTTTAGTTCTACAATTTAGTCCCAAAATAAATAAATAAATAAAACAAAAATCGTCGGATGATGTCAGTGGCTTTGCCACATTTGGTGGCAGTCGTTGATGACTCTCCTTGATAGTATAGAATTCGACTATTTCCCTAAATAATTTTAACATCCATTATTTTCCCTTTTTTTTAGTTTTCCCTAAATTAACTGCTTACTTTATTTCTTTTAGTTTAGAACAAAATTAAGTACTGGAAAGTGGAAAATTTGGTATTCTATTTAAGTTATAAAATATGTTAGGTATATTACCTAAAATTACGTATTAGATATAACTAATCGTCTAAATATAAATTTTAAAAAATAATATAGTATTTTAAAAAATAAACATAAAGATAAAATCTACTGAATAAAAATCGTCTAAAAACTCTTATCTACTTATCACTTTTAATGATTTCTCATAAAAAATCCTATCAAATAATTTTTATTTCTATATAATCAAAGGCAAATTAAAATTGAATTACTGAAATAGTTAACATGACCTGGCAGATTGTGATGGAATGGGCAAGGAGTGGAGACAAGAGCACGGGACAACCGAATTTTACTCGCCGAATGTCCATCACTGCTACCGTTCAAGATATTATCTTAATTGCCCTTCTATGTTCTACTCTTCTATCTTACTGTAAACCAAACCAAACGCTTCAATTCTTTTTCTAATGGGTAGCATCCATAGGGACGGCGACGAGTTCCATCAGCCTTTATTAAAGCAATCGAGTTCAAATTACGATGAAATAATACAGAAAGATGGTGAAGAAAAGGACTTAAGTACAAGGCTATGGATCGAAACAAAGATGTTATGGACCATCGTAGGACCTTCAATCATCAGTCGCGTCGCTTCCTACTCCATGAACATTATCACCCAAGCCTTTGCTGGCCACCTTGGTGATGTTGAACTCGCTGCTATTTCCATTGCCAATACCGTCATCGTTGGATTCAACTTTGGTTTGCTTGTAATTGATCAATTGTCTCAAGCTTTTATTTCAGTTTTTACGAATCGATATTTGTCTCTGACATGGATTTTTTTGTCGTTGTTGATTTGGGGGCTACTAGCTAGGGACGGCGAGTGCTTTAGAAACCCTTTGCGGTCAAGCTTTCGGTGCAAAACAATACCATATGTTAGGCGTTTACGTGCAAAGGTCGTGGATCGTTTTATTTCTCTGTTGTTTCTTGTTACTGCCATTTTACGTTGTGGCGGAGCTGTCGGGGGTGGCGGCGGCTTGGATGATACCTTTGCACTTCAGCTTTGCGTTTCAGTTCCCATTGCAGAGGTTCTTACAGAGCCAACTGAAGACTCGGGTGTTAGCCTACGTCTCGTTCGTTGCCTTGGGGGTGAATGTGTTGACGAGTTGGCTGTTGGTATACGTCTTGGATTGATTGCGCTTGATATTTGCTGGTGGGTCATGGTTTTGGGGCTGTACGGCTACACGGTTCTCGGAGGCTTCCCTTTTGTCATGGACTGGCTATTCAATGCAGGCATTCAATGGTCTATGAGAGTTCCTCAAACTCTAAGCTGCTTCTGGAGTCATGCTATGGTATATCAATATATATATATATATATGTGACAATTCAAATGATTTGAAATTATCTTACTCGAAAAATCTGATTAACAAATTCGAATGATGAAATTCAAAATAATAGGACATGAAATGATTCGAAAAACTTTTTTATTTGATCTAGATTAATCAATATAAAACCGATTCCACTCAGGAATCAGTCCTTTAATTTATTATTAACTTATTTCAATTGGTATTGCAGCTTGGAAAATTGGTACTATAGAATTCTGATATTGATGACTGGATACCTGCCAAATGTCACTTTGGCTGTGGATGCCTTGTCCGTCTGGTATGTCACAGTTACATCACATTACACTTTTTTTTAATGGGAGTCGAAGATGGACAAAATGACTGGTGTATTTTTTGTATCTCTAAAGTTGAATAATCAAATGTTATTTTTGGCAGCATGAGTATCAATGGGTGGGAGCTTATGATTCCGCTGGCTTTCTTGGCTGCTGCCGGGTATGATTCAATCATAATTTTTCTCTAACAAAACATTTCCAAGGAAATTGAATTATTGATCTTGCTTCATTAAATCTCCTTATCTTTTACACGAGTCCAATCATCTCTCCACTAGACTCTCCTTATCTTTTTCAAGAGTCCAATAATTTCAAGACAAAGTTTGGTACACATGCTTTAAGAGCCGGGCAGCGAAAAAAATTTAACCCATTTTTCATTTGTTTCTAGAGAAACATAGCAAAAGCAAAATTGTCTTTTAAGCCAATAAACACAGGCTAAAGTCCAAAATATTGAAAATATAGATATAGAAGACTGAAAAAGGAACACAATCAGATAAGCTGAGAAATAAATACTCCCTCCGTACCAATATTCTTGTCACATAGATTTTTTATAGAGTTTTAATAAGAAAAAGTTTATATGAGATGTGAAGTGTAAAATAATTTAAATGATAAATTTATTTTTAAAAAGTAAATTTTTATTTTTTTAGGTAAAGGTATTACAGAGGGAGTAACAGTTAAAGATTTTATCACTGGATTTGTCATTATCATTTTATTAGCAAGTGTTTGAAGGGAGAAGGTAGTAAGACTGGGATTGGCATTGACAGAGTAAGGGTAGCAAATGAGCTAGGAGCAGGCAATGGAAAAGGGGCCAAATTTGCAACAAAGGTCTCGGTCGTGCAATCGATAATCGTTGGACTTGTCTTCTGCGTAATTGTGTTGATACTTCGTGACAAAGTGGCGCTGATTTTCACCTCCAGCTCTGATGTCCTTGACGAAGTTGATAAACTTTCTTACCTTTTAGGCATTACAATTCTCCTTAACAGTGTTCAGCCAGTTTTATCAGGTATAACGCATTCAAATCTTTTAATTTCAAATATAATCTCTCTATTATGACATACTTTTGGTCCTACTACCTTTATACCGTTATTAATAGGTTTAATTTGATAAAATAAAGTTACATAATCTCTTTAATATCAGTAATGATGATGTTATTAATTTAGACCTACTAATAATAACATTATGAACTTGAATTAAATTATGGAAAAATATATACTTTGATGCACAAGCTTATGTAAGCTTTAGTTATACAAACCTTTTAATTTTAGTGTTTAGAAATTTAAGTTAGGGTTTAGAGTTTAGGAGTTTAGTTTGTAGGGTGTAGAATTTAATGTTTATAGTTAGAATTTAAGGTTTAGGTTTTAGGGTGTTAAGATTAAGGATTTAGGTTTTAGATTTTATAGCTTAAATATGAAGGGTTGCGTATTTTTTTATATAGCTTGTGTATCAAAATATAACCTTTAAATTATTTTATATTATATAGGATAATTAAATCTCAAATTTAAATATAATAAAGGGACTAAAACTATAGTTACACCCGTTTAAATCTATAGCAAGTTTTTATAATATTTTCAGTTCTTCACTGTTTCAGGGGTGGCTATTGGAGCGGGGTGGCAAGCATTGGTTGCTTACATAAACCTCGGTTGATATTATATTATTGGACTCCCCCTTGGGTTTCTAATGGGATGGATTTTTGACTTGGGTGTTACGGTAAGATTTTTTTGAACATCTATATACTTTTTAAATCAACAAAATGATTTTTATACATTAGAAATGATAGTAAAATTGATTTTTTAATAATTAAAACAATAAAATTATTAATCTTTACAAAATAAATTTAATTTAATGATATTATTTTAAAATATGATGTGGACTTTTCGTTTAACATGACGTGTTCACTTGATATTATTTTAAGAGTAAAATTTTGATACACGTACTGTGTAAAACTAATTTTACATAAGTATGCATATTTACACTATAAAATTCAAATCATAAATTCCTAACCCTAACCCTAAAAAACTAAACCATAAACCTTAAATTCTGTACCTTAAATTCTAAACACTGCAATTAAATTCTAAACCCTACAATCTAAACCCCTAAACTAAAACCCTAACCCCTAAAACTAAAAATACATATAAGCTAAAGTTGCACATATGTGTATCAAAATTTTTTCCTTATTTTAAAAGTATAGGATCAAAATGCTCTGAGATCTAATATAAAGGACATGTATGGTACTTTTATCCTATCTGACTTAGGTTTGGTTTTTCAGCCTTTTCTAGTGAAAATATATGGGATATTATTAGGCTTGAAATGTTGACAACTTGGTGTTACGGTAAAACCAGGGTATTTGGGGTGGGATGATCTTTGGAGGAACTGCTGTTCAGACAGTGATTTTGGGCATAGGCACAATGCGAACCGACTGGGAAGATGAGGTTAGAAAATTGGGTTTGGTTGATTTAAAGAGTTGTCCATTTGTCTCGTTTCTGACATTGTTGGAACCCATTTTTACAGGCTGAAAAGGCTAAGAAGAGAGTTCAAAGGTGGGGGTGAATGCTCAATCATAGAACCCACAATGGACTGATCTAACCATGGCTTAGGGTTATAATTGATTGGTTTCGGGTTCGAATATTAAGAATATAGATAAGGAGTTTACCTTCCATTTATCATTTATGTTTATTTGTAATAGAGTTTTTATCATTTGGATTTTGAGTTGGTTTAGGGTTTAAAATAATTGAAATTTAATGTGATCATCAAATATGAATTTTAACATGAGTTTTTCTTGGCCGACGGCGGCATCGATTTAGTGTTGGTTGTCGACTGTTGGTGTTTATTATTTTCCTTATTTTTTATATAATGTTTTGTTTTTTCTTAATTTTTAATAAAAATCTTTGCTCATGTTGCACGTTTTTTCTATGCTTTTGTGGCGCATTTTCCTTTGCTTTTGTGGTACGCTTCTTTTGTCATTTGGCACGGTTTTCGTATACCTTAGCGGTCGATTGGCGCTCGTACAGAGGTTCTCACGGCGCTTATTTCCTAGTTTGAGTTGGTGGTCATAGAAAATTTGATCCCCTTTGGTGGTTGTTTGCCGATAACCAGATCTGTCTAGCGGAGCAATTTGCCTAATAGTTTAGTTAACTCACCACTCATTTTTCACCTCATAAAGCGTCTCGTTTTGATAGAGACAAGGAGATTTATGGATGTTTATGAGTTCTTTGACAATGTATGTCAATCTCAAGTGAAGAGTTATTTTTCTATGCACATTTGAGTTTCATATTTTATTTTTGTATGAGTTTTTTGGTGGATATAATCTAATTTTTCTCTTTTCTAAGTACGTTATATTTGTGATACATTCTATTGATTTTTTTAAAAAATAAAATCCAGTTATCATTATTAATAAAGAAAAATAAGATGGCAAACGTTTATCCTACACCAACTCCGATTCTATTTTCTCCAAGTGTGCTCAAAGCTCACTATATATATTGGTGGATGACTTAATTATCGGGCAGAGTTCATTTTGTGCTATAAACTTAGACAAGCGGACACAAATGTATAGACTATGAAAGTAACAAAGCAGGGAAAAAAGACAATTGAACTGAGACAATTATTCGCCACCTACTCTAGCTGGATATTATGTATTGTATTTCTTGTTTTGTTTTAATGAACAAAAGGCATCATCATCACCATCGTACCATATTGTATTTGGAGAAAGATTAAAATAAGGACCACACAGGACAGGCAAATGCCAAATAATCACAAGGTCTTACCACTAAGGACCACCAATCACACCTTGTGAGGGATCTTATTTTTAGGGAATGATAGCTTGACATGAAGGGTGCTTCCAGTGCCTGCTTCTACAAAACTAGCCATTATTGGCCAACTCCAATACTTTTTAAATTTTAGCCTACCCTACTTTCTCATATTAAGATTTTAATGAATTGTTGTTCTTGGGATATGATGGTAAAAAATGTGATCGTTAGAAAAGTATTATAATGTTTGGTATATATGAGAAAAATGATTATTGAATATTAAGAAATTTATGTGATATTAGTTCATTAAATATTTAATTGGAATGCAATGGTAATTCTTAAAATTATCTTCATCAAATAAAATACAAGTTCATTCATTTTAATTTTTTTCCAATGATACTTTTTTTTATTAATAGAAGTGAATTCATTATTGACAGAAACATAATTTAATGTATTTTTAATTTAATAATAATTTATTTAATTTTAAATAAAAATAAATTAATACATTTACATGAAAATTTTAATATATTATTAAATTTAAAATGAAGTTTAAATATTTAATATGTATTTTAAATTAGAATGTAAATAGAACCCAACTAATGATCTCAGTGGAAAAGTATATGATATTCATTCTAAGAGACTCAGGTTCAATTGTTTTGTCTGCAAGGTGTGTGCATTGTCAAATGGTTAAGAATATGTATGAACATTTACTATCTTGTGATCACCTTTAGACTATTAAAAAATTAGAATGTAAATTAAAATTTGATAAATTTTGTCCTAATTTAAAATATTAATAAATTTAAGCTCATTATTTACAAATTCTATCAATTTAGTCATATTTTTATTATAAATAATTGAATACTTTTTACTCCTATCAAATGGTTACTCGATCCTAGGTACAATGGATGGATGGATGGGGCATGCCCAAAACCACTAGGCCAAAGCCATTAGTTTGTGATATACGACAACAATATATATTTTTCGTATACAGTTTTTTTATTGGTAAAAAGTAAAGAAAATATATTTGTATTAGACTATTAATATTATATTTTAAATATATTAACAATATTAAATAATATACATTCGCTAATATTTAATAAGTATTATTAAATATTGAATAATATACATTTATATTAAATTATTAATAATATATTTTAAATATATTAATACATTACATTTATTAGTAATTATTAGTAATATTAAAATTTTAATAATATACATTTATTAACAATTAATAATAAATATTTAATAATAAATCAATACATTTAAAATATATTATTAATAATTTAATATAAATGTTTATTGCTAAATATTTAATAATGTTATTAATTATTAATAAATGTATATTATTTAGTATTATTAATATATTTAAAATTTAATATTAATAGTTTAATATAAATATATCTTATTTATTTTTCACCAATAAAAAATAATAAAAAATATATATGAATTATTTTCATATAATGGCTTTAGCCTAATAGATTGGGCGAGCCCCATCCACCCTTTCCAACCTAGGTTTAAGTACCCATCTTCATCTTTCTTTTATTTATTTTCTTTCAACCATATGGTGACACGTAGTAAAAAATATTAAATTAATTATAATAAAAATATAAATAGATTAATAGAATTTATAAATAATGAGCTTAATTTTATTAATTTATTTTCGAAATAGGATCACATTAATCGAATATATAAATATGTAGGACTAATTATGATATTAAATAATTTTATCCAAACTGTCATGTTACCCTACCTAACAATAGTTAGGTCTCAGTGATCAGTTTATCACAAAATCGATAGTTTAGTGACTATTTTATAATAATTAAAAGTTTGGTGACCGAAATGAACATTGAGACATATTTTAGTGACAATTTATGAAATTTACCCTAATTATGCTTTTATAAATAGAAAATTGTATAAAATGATGGAGACAAAATTGGTATTTTGGTCTCAAATGTATTCTATAACTCCCTACGCAAGTGAAAAAGTTATTTCTAGTTTATTTAAGGGCGTGATTAGACAATCACATTATAATTGGATTTGAGTGTAATTATAATATTATATAGTTATACATTGTTTGGACTTAATTTGTGGGTTCGCTAAATTAGGTATAAGTGGAGGTCCCAAATATATGATAAAGTTCACAAATGATCACTGAATTTTGTTAAAAAAAATAAAACAGTAATCAAACTTTTAAATATTACAAAATGACAATTAAACTTTTTATTTTGTAACAAAATGGTGACTCAGTCGTTAAGTGCTAAACGTGACTGTTATAAAACTTTTTATAATAGCATATTTAATCCTCTATATTAACACATGCAATCAATTTAGTCTTAATTCAAAAAATTCACTAAATTTAACCCTCGTTTTTTTACACAATTTTCAATTTGGTCCTTAAAGCGAAATTCCAAAGTTATTCCACTACATTCTCGAATCTGCCAATGACGACATCAAAATTCGAAACCAAATGAATGAGAAGGATGATTGCAGAAAAGGAAAGGTTAAAGGAGGAGCAGAGGATCACTGCTTAATTTGCTTGACGGGGATTAACAAGAGACGGATTTAGGGATTTCCTTATCAAGTAGTAGTACTTTATATGGTCCAAATTCTTTTGAAAATTATACTGCATCAGCATGGGGATCGGGAATTACTGACTCAAAAATGACTACAACTAGAAGGTTCAAAAGAACAATGGTGGAGCCACAGACTAAACAAATACTTTATATCTTGTGCTCCCACTCAAGTTTTTTGTATTACATACAATTGAAGATTAAAGCATTATCTTAACTATATGGTCATTTTTAATTTCTAAACTCATCGCCATGGAATACCTAGGCACTTCAAACTACAAGCATTAGATCAAAGCAGGAAGTGAAACTTCGGTTAAATTCAGTGCAGTTTATTGCCCTTTTTGCCACTGTGAACAGCCAAACCAGCTATGTTAGGAGTTCCAGCAGCAGCAAACTGTAGATCAGACAAGGAGAAAACCGGCAAGGAGGGTTTGGTCTATTCGTCGATGGTCTGATGGTAGTTGATTTTTTTACATGGTGGATGCAGAGGTGGACGGCAGCCAGATGGTGATTATGCGGTTGAGTTGATGTTAGAGCTGATTGTGGTTCCCATAGCTAATGTGCTTCAGTTGGTGTTGGCTACTCTATTAGATATCTCAGCTACATAGTTTCTAAAAGGATTATTAGGCTTCTTGTCCAACGAAGAACTGCGGAATAGCAAATTCTTGCGTTTCTTATTGTTGTAGGGATTTCCTGGCTTCGCAAAGTTTGGTGAATTTTGCTTTAAGGACAAAATGAAAGAATGTGTAAATAATGATGATTAAATTTAGTGATTTTTTTTGAATTAGGACTAAATTGATTGAATGTGTAAACATAGAGGATTAAATGTGCTATTATAAAAGTTTTATAACAGCCACGTTAAGTACTTAACGACCAAGTTACCATTTTGTTACAAAATATAACGTTTAATTGTCATTTTATAACATTTAAAAGTTTAGTTACCGTTTTATTTCTTTTTAACAAAGTTCAGCGACCATTTGTAAACTTTACCCTACATTCTTCTATTCTTTGAAGAATGAGTGAAAATTGTGTAACTACTTGTGTACTTACATTATTCAATTTTAGAACTAGTATTATTTTAAAATTTAAACGTTTATTATGTAATTACAGTTTGTACTACTAAACATGAGATAAAAATTGAGATATAATTACACTTGTTAATAGGGGTGTATACTAAACATGATATAAAAATTGAGATATAATTATACTTGTTAATAGAGGTGTATACTATTTGGTTCGGTAAAAAAATAATAACCCACCAGTTTTCGGTTTAATTAACTTTCGATTATCAATTTTTTTCACATCAACCTTAGATTTTGCATTTTATTTTGACCAAAATAATTTTATTTGATGACTTTTAAATATTATTTGTAAAAATTTAAGTAGTTTTATAAATATTTATTAAAAAATATTTTTTCAAGTAAATAAAAAATAACTAATAGTTCATATATAATTTCTATGTTATTTAACTATTTTATGTATAAAATACCTATTTTTATATTATAAAATATTTAAAAATTAATTATAAATTAAATAAATTTTCAGAATATGAATCAATTAACCACAATTTTTAAATTTACGAACCATAAATCATCTAAACATTTCGATTCAGTTCGCTTTTTAGTTTTTCAATTCGGCATACTCAGCCCTACATGTCAGCCAAACTTTTCTAAGGAATTAGAATCCTTATGATTACCCTCACATGTAATTAGTGGGTACTCATTGTATTTATATATATATATATATATTGAATAGGGGTACTCATTATATTGGCCTTTTGTTGGGTATTTAGGGTATTTAGGGATTAAATTTAAGAAAATAGGATATATTTAAAAATATTTAAGAATTTACGACAAAATGAATAGTGGGCGGAAGATGTCACCTACTGATATTTTTTAATTATTTTTTCTCTAAAGCAGCCATGCACTGAACAATTTACATTATAAAAATAGTAAACAAACCCAAGACGCTACCTCCACCTAAAAAAATATTAAAAAAAACAGGATGCCACCTGCCGGTGGCATCTTCCACCTCCACTATTTAATCTGTTGTTGTTTCCAAAATAAAACTTAAAGACCCCATTTCCCTAAATATAATTTCAAGGGGCAATTGTAATGACCCAAATTTCTAGTTAACGAATCAGGCCTTGATCCCCGAGTATTGAGTCTTTATGTTGGGAGTCTAAATTAAGAATATTTCGTTTGGGCCTAGTGGCAAAAAGGAAGAATGTGGTGTTGGATTTTTATTAAAATGGTTATCATCTTTTAGTTGATGAGATTTTGAAATTTAAAAGATTGGAGAAAAGAGATAAAGTGGGTGTTACGTAGAAAAGATGATATGATGGAGAGAGAGAAAATGAAAAGTATAAGAGAAAAGTGGATAGTGAGAGAAAATATGGAAAGTGGGAGAGAAAGTGAATAGAAAGAGTGTTGAAGTTTGATCTACCGCCGCTCGAGCATCCGTTCGCGACACCACCAGCATTATTGAAAAGATCTTGTCGAGAAGAGTTGCCCGGTGGTAACCAAGTTGCCGTTGCCACCGTTGTTCGCCAGGGTGAGAGGAAACAATGTTTTGGTTGCTTGAAAAGAGGTAGTTTCGATGGCCAAAACCAGAAACGGAGGCTACCGGCGTGTTCACTGGCATCAGGACAGTGTGAATGGAGCTAGCCGCTATCGTTCGACCACTAGAGCAAGCCACACATACCCCCACTCGTCGCCCGTGAGAGTGGGTGTGTGTCTGCCCAAGAGGGTGCACCAAGATCTAGTGCACTGCGCCGCACTGGATCCTACTCGGCCAGACACACATGCACCTTGCTGCACTGTATCAATGCTCGCGGATGCACCATATCTACCCTGCACCGTACCGTACCAGATCGCTGGACTTTGACCAGTTGTTGACTAGGCTTTTACCGTCGTTGACTTTTTTGAAGGACCCTACTAGGGGGTTTCTCGAAGCTCTAAGTTTGTTGGCACAGTCAGTTTCGTCAATTCGAACCTGGTAAACTATTTTTTATGAGTTTGACCTTGTGAATTACATAGTGAATGTGGAAAATTAATACATATTATATTCATATTTATTCGAGGAACAATCAAGATCGAATATCAGAACCACTAGAGTAATTGGGGAGCTCGAATAAGGAATCATCATTTGCCGCTTGAGGTTAGTACACCTCGAACTCCTATTGCTTCATGAGCATCATAAATGTGATTGCCTTTCTTGTTAGTGTTCGCAAAATAGGTAGATGATGAATAAGCATGCTGTGAGACCGGTATCATGAGACTCGTATGAGCTTTAGAGACCATATAAGGTTGTTTGAATATTCGTATACTTATCTGATTGGTTGGTGGACATATTGTGTTGCTTGAGTGCTTAAGATATGAATTGGCATGTTCAGATAACACTAAATGGACTAATAATTGGCAATATTCGAATAATTGATCATAAAGTCGAGAATTGATATTAAATGATTATAAAGTCAGTAATTAATATTAATTGAGGGAATGCGTTAATAAACAAACCATAATGACTTTTATAAGTTTTAGAGATCGAATAAAACGTGGTAAGATCGTAATTCGAGAAAATTGTGTAAACCTGTGAATAGGGTATCAGTACGAGCTTTGGTCGTATCGGTATGAGTTTGAAGGTCGTATTGGTACGGGTCGACCCATACCAATACTTATAGAAATCTAAGATTTTCAGTAAGCAACATCTATATCAATACGTTTGTGAGTATCGGTACTCGGGGTACCGTATCGATTCTACTAAACGAAATAATTTATAATGCTAATGAAATATAGAAATTTACGTGGGATGATAACGAGAAAATATAGATTAATCAAGATAATAAATAAGAACGATTAATATACACTTTCATAATGTATTAACAAGTTGGTAAACTTAAATGATGGCTTGATGATTGATAGAAACCATATAGATTGTTAATCATGTTAATACAGTGTGCTGTGTGGAATTCGAGTCCATGTTGTGTGCTGTTTGGACACTAGGTTGGTTGAGTTACCTTGTTTGATGGGATCGGGATACCTAATAAGAAAGTGTTGCAACACCATGGTTAGAGATACCGAATGTACATTCCAGAAG
The DNA here is from genome assembly GCA_019671005.1 of Hibiscus mutabilis. Classification (NCBI taxonomy): domain Eukaryota; kingdom Viridiplantae; phylum Streptophyta; class Magnoliopsida; order Malvales; family Malvaceae; genus Hibiscus; species Hibiscus mutabilis. The sequence continues at coordinate 23,024,675 of CM033724.1, forward strand.
CTGTGTGGCACCAAGTCTTATTCGAAGATGCTCGATGAGAGATTTTGAGCATGGGTGTACGTTCCCAAAGTTGTGTGGCACTGGGTCTCACCCAAAGAGTGTATGTTCCTAAAGCTGTGTAAATCCGTGCCTCACTCTAGGTTTGTGGTTATGATATTGCGTGTTTTACTTGGATGATCTAGTGGGATCCCGATTATGATTGGGCTTTGTGTTCCATGTATGATGTTTTGCTATGTTGAGAGCATGTGTTTAGGTGACTAGTGGTAGCACCACGTGTTTATTTATCTCTCCTTATTACTCGTACTAGCTTGCATACTTATGTTTATGTTGAGGATGAAGTATAATAGAGTATATGTGTACCACTGAGCTTTGTAAGCTCATCGCTCAGAATCATTGTTTCTGTACATAGGTTGATCGTCGGATCGTAGGCTTGAGGAGCACTATCATTATGGGATTCCATCACGTGGAAGTTTTCAGAGTATGGTACTTTTGTTTAGTGGGCATTGTATTCATAGGACCTTACGTGGTCAAGTCTGTAATTCTTATTTTGAAATTGCATTAATCAAATCGTATGTTCAAATGTTTTAAATTTAAATTGGAGCTCATTTTTCCTATTTTAATTATTTATCTATATTTTCTACTATTGACTTTAAATGTTTTTGAGAAATACCTTGATGGGCTAAAACTAGTTTAAGAAATTTTATGGTTTTTGGTTTGCGCTTGAGGCCTAAATGTGATATCTGGGTCGAGGGTGCTACAATAGTTGTATCAGAGCTTAGGTTTAGCCGGTTCTAGGAAGCACTGAGGTGGTATAGGTGTTTTAGTAAGGTGTCTAGTGAATACAAGCCCTTAAATTAAGCTCGTACTCCTTAAGACTGGAACCTGATGGTGCGTCCAAAGTTATGACACTAAGATGGTTACAATCATGGCCGAGAAGGCCAAGTTAAATGTTGAGCCGCTCTAAAGGGCGATTTTAAGGGGCGAGGTTGCACCAAATTGTTGAGATGCGAGTTTGTTGACTGATGCCAAAGTCGAGGGTATATCCTCCTCTCACCACCTGAATAATGTCTTTGTTGAGTGTTGTAGACACTCTAAAGCTATCAGATACGTCATGAGAGTTTGTGGCAAAGAATTTTCATCGTTATACGTAAATAACGTTTGTGATGTAGGTATGGATAACCCTCTTTCAAAATCGATCAGTGGATGCACATTGGTTGGAGGACCCCTTGTTTGCTTAAAAAATGAGTCTCATTGATACTTGAAAAGTTTCATCACCCTTTTCAAAGGCGTTTCTCATCCACTAGTTTGTTAGTGCGTGGCTGAAGTTAGACGTTCTACTAGTTTAAGAGAGCTACCTTTCTTGGGAGTTGTTGCACTTAGGAAATTGCTTTGGTTAGTCAAGCGCGATGCTAGCCAATAATGTCGAGAGTGAGCTTGAGGCTCCGAGACCTCGAGGGAACCCAACCTTTAGAAATGAGAATGTTGAATTGTTGCCCTTCTACCGTGGTCTTCGTAGTGGTTGTTTAGAGAATGACACAAGGGGGTTATGAGACATGTTTGACCATTTGATAGATGCCAGCGTGTATAGTTCAATGCTTAAGAGCTTTCATACTGTTAGAGTATTTGTTTATGCTTCTTGGAGGAGTCAGGACTTTCCCCTATCAAGAACATGAGTGGATGTTGAGGTAAGGCCGAATTGGATGTTGGTGCCCATCGCCCTTGTTAGAGGACACCAACCCTGTTGAGAGAGTCAGAGATTCAGTTACGAAGATATAACTTGAACAAGGTTTCTTTTGTCAGAATGTTTTGCCCAAAGGAAAACCAGGCTTGTTCACTAGTAAAAAGTTGGTTCGTTGGGGGTGATTCTTAAACCGTTGATAGCTTGTTAAGTGACAGTGAGGGACTGTGATATGTCTCCTAATTGGGATGGCTCGTTAAATCGATTGTGAAGTACCCTTGTGTTTTTCTGGGATTGGTTTGATAATGAGATAGTTTCAGTTAAAGTGTTGGATGGTAGTAGTTTCGAAATGAATTTTGAAATATGGATTTCTCTCGTTAGAGCACGTCGTGGTAACGTTTGAGGTATTTCAGTGATAATAAGGTAGAGGCCACTATATTTGTCTCTCGCATATAAGTTTGATGCATGTGCGACACATGTAAATGTGTAAAAAATATGAAAAAATGAGCACTGGCAAGATAATTACCTTAATGACCTTGTACGTGGGAACAATTAGTTACCGTGTAATCAGTTAAGAAAAAAAGGGTTTGAGACTTCGTAAATGTTTTTGATTTGTACCATAGTTTCCTTGAGGCAAGCCATGGAACATTGGTGGAGATCCAAGCTGCGTGAGACCATTTTATTGTGATAATGGTGCTGACTTGATTAAAGTCTAGTAAGATTTTGAGTTCTTCAAAAATGTTTTGTTGTTTTGTCAGGGTTGTATTTTCGTGCAAGAAGATAAAATGTCGTGTTTACCCTAATAATGTGAAATTCAGAGTGCTTGTTCACCAAGGAAATTGAGAGTGAGACAATGACGTGAGATAAAGTAATTGAGAATTGTTGGTCATGTGATCGATCACCACCTAAGTAAAGTAAACTTGATGAGTAATGGATTGTACCGAGTTAGTTTGAGTTAGAGTGTCGTGCTGCCCACGTAGGGTGATCAAGGATCGCAGTGGTGGTCATGTAAGAGAGTACCAATACTAGCTCTATACAGTATCGGTACTCGTGTGTTTCATTAGTAAAGTTTTGAGTTAAGGATTGATTTGCCTTGGGAACCGCGAGAAAAAAACATCTAATTATTTTTCAATGGATACAGTGTGATGATTGTATATAAGTGCGATGGATTTGATGACCTCGAGATCTTCTTAACTGTGCGTTAGGGAATGATGTATCTAGGTAGAAGATTCCTCTTATATAGTACAATGGTCAGTATATGGTGAATTTTAAGAGCGACAACTTTTACCAAACTTTTGTCGCATGTTTTGAGAGACAGTACAAAATCGTGTATTTGAGATTGTGATAAGTGTTTGACTTGCCATCAGTTGAGAGTCAAACATTGAAGTTTTTAGAGTTGTTGTGATGCTCCGATATTCATCAGTGGGAGTTAAATAGATGACCGTGGACCTTATAAAAGAATTATGAGTGCACAGTTTTGATGGGATTTCGTTGAGTAATAATATTTCTTGGTAGGTACCGTTTGTGATTTTTGGAAAATGTGAGATCCAAATAAAAAGTCTGCTTGGTTTGTTTGCGGTCTTGGTTGTACGACACTACAGCGTGTACATGTTACCTCTTAACACGAGATTCGAGGTCTGTGATGGAACTTTGTCCTTTGGTGAGATTTTATGCGATGAAACACATTTTGAGGTTAGAGTATAAGACTCTTGCGTAAACCGAGTTAGTGAGATCTACGTTAGTTGCCGAGGTGAGTTATCATGTCGAGTTTAATGTAAGTGCTTGAGGCGAGTTGAGACGCCATTCATTTTCAGCAGTCTTGCATCGGGTAACCAATGTTTTTAATGTGGGATTCCATCAGAGTTAGCGTCTCTTTTAAGGAGTCACCACAAGAAGAATTATTTTATTTTGGATGCAATGATTGTTTAACATCATGTTCTTTTTAGATCTTACGTTGTTTTGGAAGGATTTTGTGTGCAACAATCTTTTGGTTTCTACAGTGTAAATTAAGTTTCTTTGATGAAGTATTCGTGTGATAGATTTGTCGAGGTACCTTTGGTTTTTGCTTGTCGTCTGTAATGTACCGAGCAAAGATGGATTCTTTTTAAGAGAAAGAACAAGTTGATATTATATTTGTATCGTTAGAAGACAATGGTTATAATTGACAAACGTTGTAAGAGACTAGAGTAGCACAGTGGGATATGTTTGAGAACGTTGGAGAGTTATAAAAGTTTTAGCATCTTCTCTAGTTTATCGGTATAAATTTTGAGGATAAAATTTCTTTTAAAGAGGGAAAAGTTGAAACGATCCAAATTTTGAGTTAACAAATCGGGCCTTAGACCGAGTATTGGGTCTTTATGCTGGGAGTCTAAATTAAGAATATTTAATTTAGGCCTAGTGGCAAAAAGGAATAATATGGTATTGGGCTTTTATTAAAATGGTTATCATCTTTTTAGTTGAGGAGAGTTTGAAATTTAAAATATCGGAGAAAAGAGATAAAGTGGGTGGTAGGCAGAAAAGATGATATGATAGAGAGAGGGAAAATGAAAAGTATGAGAGAAAAGTGGATAGTAAGATAGAAAATGGAAAACTGGGAGAGAAAATAAATAGGAAGAGTGTTGAAGTTCAATCTACCGTCGCTCGAGCATCCGTTCACGAGACCACTGGCACCTTTGGAAAAATCTCGTCAAGACGAGTCAGCTAGTGGTCACCAAGTCATCATTGCCATCGTCGTTCGTCAGGGTAAGGGGAAACAAGGTTTAGGTTGCTTAAAAAGAGACAGTTTCGGCGGCCAAAACTAAAAATAGAGGCAACTGTCGTGTTCACCGACATTAGGAAAGCAGGAATAAAGCTTGCCACCACTGTCCGACCATTAGAGCATGCCATACGCGCTCCCACACGTCGTCCATAAGAGTGGGCGTACGTCTGCCCAAACGGGTGCACCGAGCTCTAGTGCACCGTGTCGCTCTAGATCCTGCTCGGCCTGGCGCACATGCACCTTGCTGCACTGGATCACTTCTAGCGGTGCACCATAGCTACCCTGCACCGCTCCGCACTAGATCAATGAACCTTTACCAGCATTTGACTAGGCTTTGACTGGCGTTGACCGGTCGTTCAATGTTTTTAAGAAACCCTACTCGGGGGTTTCTCGACGCTCTGAGTCTGTTGGCGCAGTCCGTTTCATCAATTCAAACCCGGTAAGATGCTTTTACTTGTTTGACCTTATGAATTGCATAGTGAAGGTGGAAAATTAATACATATTGTATTCGTATTTAGTCAAGGAATATATGGGATCGAATATCAGAACTAGTGGAGTAATTTGGGAGCTCAAATTAGGAATCATTAGTTATCGCTTGAGGTTAGTTCACATCGAACTCCTATTGATTAATGAGCATCATAAATGTGATTGTCTTGCTTGTTTCGGAAAATAGGTAGATGATGAATAAGCATGTTGTGAGACTGGTATCATGAGACTCATATGAGCTTTAGAGATTGTGTAGGGTCGTTTGGATATTTGTATACTTATCTGATTGGTTGATAGACATGTTGTGTTGCTTGAGTGCTTGAGATATGAATTGACATGTTCGATGGAGATCATACTAAATGGACTAATAATTGGTAATATTTGAATAACTGATCATAAAATCAGAAATTGATATTAAATGATTATGAAGTCGATAATTAATATTAATTGAGGGAATGCATTAGTAAACAAACCATTATAACTTTCATAAGCTTTAGGGATCGAACAAAGAATGGTAAGATCGTAGTTTGGGGAAATTGTGAGAACTCATGAATAGGGTATCGATACGAGCTTTGGCCGTATTGGTACACATTTGGGTCGTAACGATACAGGTTAACCCATATCGATACTTATGGAAATTTAGGATTTCCAAAACAACATCTATATCGGTACGCGTGTGAGTACCAGTAACCGAGGTTACAGTATCAATACTTGTGTTCGAGTACCAATACCCATTGAACGGAATGATTTACAATGCTAAATAAATATGGAAATTTATGTGTGATGATAATGAGATAATATGGGTTAATAAAGATAATAAATGAGAATGATTAATATACACTTTTATAATGTATTAACAAGTTTGTAAACTTAAATGATGGCTTGATGATTAATTGTAATATCCTAATTCTTGCTCAGTGACTAAAATGTAATTTTTGAAAGTTTAAGGGTTAAAGTGTAAACTTTAGAAAAGTTTAGGGACCAAAGTATAATTTTAAAAAGTTATGTAATTTAACCCCGTAAATGGATAGTTCACCCCCAAGAGTGGCATTCCTGTGTTACTAAATTTTTCATACGAGGCTTATTTTATTCGAATTTGGATCGAATAAAATTATTAAGCGTGCTCAGGCCAGGGAAATATTAGGATGGGTGACCTCCGGGAAGGTCCCATAAAAGTGTTTCTGATCGATATTTTGGACTCAGTAAGAGTAGAGAAAATTCGTATGGATTATCGATAAAGGAATTCTTAGAGAAATTTTATTCTATGAAGATTTTTGATAATTATCGAAATAATAGATTGAGTTAGGAAAATTCAGTCTAAGTCATTGGAAAAAGGAAGTTTTATGGGATAATAGAGTTTATTTCCCAAATATGGAAATATAGAATTTTCGGAATAAATTCAATAGTTCAGAAAGGTAAAATCGCAGTAGAAGTATTTTATGGATATCGGTATTTCGAATCGAATTGAAATTTTGAAGACAGTTCCAAAGATTATGGAAAATTCATAAAATATTATTTTATGAATATTTTTGTTAATTTTTGTGAGATTCTGACTAGATTTAGTTAGAATATGATGGAGTGGTTATAAAGCTCAAAGGAAGAAAATTTGGAAATCGTATTGAATGAAATTCGAATATTTGGATCGAATAAATATCATAAATTAAAATTTATGATATTTTGGGAAGGAGGCTAGTTAGAATAGAACCAATTTGGTTCAATTTTTATGGAATGACAATTTTAAGTCATGCAAGTAAATAAAGTCTAGTTGGAGGGCAAATTGGTCATTTGCTATGGATGGCATTTTTGAAATATTTTGAAACATTGATGGCAATTTTGGAAGAAGATTTACACATGGATTAAATCATGGCCATTGATTTGGACGAGATTGAATCTTGTCCATTATAATAAAAGGGGAAATTAGTAAATTCACTAGTTAAATGAATTTAAAATTCATTTAACTTTACAAGTGGATTAAATAGATTAAAAGATGATAAAAAAATCATCTATAGTTTCTAGCTGCTGTTTGAAAGCAAGAAAGAAAGCGGGAGAAAGGAAAATTTTCAATTTTCAAGTCCAAAATTGGATAATCAAGACAAGTTTCAAGCAAAATTAATTTAGGTAAATTATTCTACACTTGATTCTCTTCATTTTGATAGTAATATTGCATGATAAAAGTTAATTTTAGTTCATGTTATTGATGAAGATGATTGTGGGAATTAAAGTTTATGATGAAATTAGAATTGTAGTTATTTGAATTGATGATTTAAAACATGGAATCAAGTTTAATTTGGATAAATTCCATGTTTGGGGTTATAAACCCTAACCCTAAAATTTGGGGGTTTTAGTTAGGAAGCTAAATTAAGGATAATATTGAATGGATTGTGATATTGGAAGCTTAATTTTGATGATATGATGAATAATTACCCCAATTAAATTTTTAAGGACCATTTCGAAAGGATTGAGAAATTAGGGGGAATTATTGAAGATTTTATTTTAGCCTTAGAATTGATGAATTATGATTAAAATGGTTGGAATTTGTGATTAGGGACCAAAATAAAAAAAAATTGGAAGTTGAATGATCAATTCAACAATTTAAGAAAATTTAGAGATTGGTTTTGAATTTATGGAAAATTGATAGAATTGAAGATTCAAGCATATTATGAAAGATAAGGGATTGATATGTCAAGGAAAGAAAATTTAAGGACTTATTCGAAAAGAAAGTATAGTGAAGGAATAAATTGAATAAAGATGAAAGTTGAAGGAGAAATTTCAAGAATGTTAGAAAATAAATGAATGGTTTATTTGTACATGAATTTATGTACAAAAGTGAAGTAGTGACAAAATGTCACTTTTATAAAGTATGAGGACTAAAAGAGTAATAGTCCAAAAATAAGAAATTAATTATGGAAATTGTTCAAATTGGGCTTGAACAATTATTTAATGTTCAAAATGTTCACTAAAGACTTAGGGACCATTTCGGCAATGATGTGAAATATTGGGAAAATTTTTAGAAAAATTTTATATTTGAATAGTTATATTTAAGAATCAAGTTAACAACGTTAGATTTAAATCGATTACGAAAATGGTAATGTATATGTTCGATTGGTATTATACAGTTCTAAAAGAGATCAAAAGAGAACCAGTGACAAAAAGAAAGATGAGAATCTCGAGTAAGCTTAGTGAGGCATACTATTCATGGTCCAGTTGAGTGCATTTATATGTTTAAAAATGCAATTAGGAAGAATTGCGAGTAGTCGACCTTAAATTAAAATAATATTGTATTTTTATATAATTGCATTATGTTGAAAATGACGTTGTATTTCTCTATAATATGTGATATAAATCATTGCTCGACATGGCAAGATTGATGGAATACTAGGTACGAATGATTGTTTGCATAAATGATGATGCATTATGCATACATGAGATATGGAAAATGACAGGATTAAAATGGAAAAAGATGCACCTAAAAATAGTATTGCCTTATATATGTATGTTGGGCTACTGCAAGCTGTAATAAAAGTAGATTACATGGAATATGAAGTATGAATTATTTTCCTAAGAAATGATGATAATTTGTGTTTGCCATGACTATTTATGATGAAGCATGAAACATGAAATGTTTATTCATATGATGATTGATTGATGATAAAAGAAATGCCCAAGTATTGTTTATGAGAGTCCATGGTATAGTTGGCATGCCATAGAGTCTTTAGCAGCTGCACCCTCATGTTCATGTTATCAAACAAATGTTGTGACAAAATGATTGTGTCACATGCACCCTAGGGATCCACGCCCACTGTGCCCGAGTGCACTGTCGAGGTGCTTCATGTTTATAGGGAGCAAAGAGCGTCCCCGAGTACATACTCATCTTCACGTTCACGTTTGACACTACGGTGTCATTTCAAGATGACTCGCATACCTCAATCTCATATAGCATACTTTGGGCAATGATAAAGGAATCATGTCACGTAAACGAATCATGTCATGTAAATGAATCATGTTACGTATATGAAACATGCCATGAATATGAACCATGCTATGTATAAGAAATATGGCAAGTATAAGAATCATGCCAAGTATATGAATCATGTCAAGTACATGAAATATGCCAAGTATACAAAGTATGACATATATAAGAAATATGCTATGCATATGAACCATGTCATGTATACAAATTATCTTACGTATATGAATTGTGCCATACATAGGAATTATGCCATGTACACGTATCATGTTATGTATATGAATTAAGTTATGTATATAAAAGAAAATACATATATGAATCATGCCACGTATGAAAATCATGTCATGCAAATGAAATATGCCACATATGAGAATCCTGTTACATAAATGGATCATGCCATGAATATGAATCATGTTACATATATGAACCATGTCATGTATATAAATCATGTTATACATGTAAATGATGTCATGTATGTGCATCATGTTGCTTATGTTAATTAGGAACTTATGACATGTACATGAAAATCTAGTGACTGTGGAAACCATGATAGTACTATCTATTTTAGGTAGAGAACGTGATATGATATCTTATGATAAGTAATACTTTACTTTATGTTTGTTAAATGAGATTATTGTCTCACTAAGTTCGTACTTAGCGTGTGTTCTTTCACACGTAGGTTCTCCCAAGTAGAGTAGCAAGAGGAGCTGTTAAATCGATAAATTCAAGTTACATTAGTAGTCACGGTATGTACATCTTAAATTGTGGTTGTGTCTAGTGGGCATGTACATGTATGTTTGAATGTGGGTTATAAAGATGCAAAATGTTTTGTAAACTTAAGTTATAATGTGTTTACGTACTAATACGAGTGTATGGACTTAAAATGCGATTTTACTACAAATGATTATGATTTATGACATAGTTAAGTATAGTTTAACCCTAATCGCGTAGAAATTTTAAAATTAAGAAAAGGGTCTAAGAAGGGTACATAGTTTTCTCCCTAAATTATATTTTTATTTCAATAACACAATTATAAATTTTATAAAACAATTCAGGGTTAAAACTAGCTGCTATAGACTAACGTAGTTTTAAATTCAAATTCGAGAAAGAGTTAAACTATAAGATAAAGTTGGTATAAAAAAATTTCAAGTCAAGATTTTCTTAACAACTCTGTAACATCTTTAGTGTATATTCGGTCTACGAGTATACGTTAAGGGTGTTACGTTTATTGGTATCAGAGCTACAGGTTTAGCCAATTCTGGAGGCTAAATCGAGTTTAATGTGATTTAATGTTAAGTACATGCCCCTAGGATGTCATGTTACTGATGTACTACTGTGTAACTTGATTATGCTCCTCAATAACATGAATAAGTTTCAGTAGAAATAGATGATGTTAAGTATTGACGGACTGCGGTAAATGTTTAAATATGGGAATCAAGAGAAGAATGTTTAAAGTCAAGTAAGTTGGCAACTAGTTGACATAAAATTGTTGCAGGAGTCCTAAGTTTGAATAAGGTACTCGTACTGTTTAGGAGTACGAGTTAGATATTAATAGACTGAGCTGGTACGCAGTTAAATGGATACCGATTAAAAGGTCTCGATGTGAATGGTTTATAAAGAAGTTTTGAAGACCTAAGGAGATTTTATTGGGCATGAAGTTATCAAAATTCCCAAGAGGCTATGAACATAACAAAGGCTATGGAAAGAACCTTTAATTGTTTTAATAGATTTGGGTTTGATTATATATATATATATATATATTGGTACTAAGATAATAGCACAAAGAAAGACTTCTATGGAGAATAGTTAGTAAAGTGATTATCAATAATTCTCTTGGATACAATGCACAAGTAATTAGAATATGCAAGAAAGATTCATTAGGAATTCAAGGAATTAAGTTCCCGGCAGATTTAATGGAACTTTCATTCCATGAATTTGAAGTTATTCTTGGAATGGATTTGTTATCTGCATAAGATATAGAAGTGATGTATAAAAATAAAAGGTTGAGACTTTAAGGATCTGATGGTTTGAAGTAATCTTTGAGAGGAAGAACTGACTATTTAGAGTCAGTAATTTCTGTAACGACAGCTCGAAAGCTGTTATTTAATGATGTGAAACACGTTTGGTTAATATGGAAGATACACAAAAGTTATCTAAGAAAGTTGAAGACATCCTGACTAAAAAGGAATTTCCTGATATATTTTCGGATGAGTTATCAGGATTACCTTCGGATAGGGAAATAGAGTTCGAGATTGATGTTTATCCTATAACTGAGCCAATATTAATGGTACTATATAGGATGACACCAATTGAGTTAAGGGAACTAAAGGGTCAATTGCAAGAATTGCTAGACCGGGGTTATATTTGATCAAGTGAATTAGTATGGGGTACTCCGGTATTAATTGTAAAGAAGAAAGATGGTTCCCTATGACCATGTATAGATTATCGACAATGGAAAGTACCATTAAGAATATGTATCCCCTACTAAGGATTGAGGATTTATTTGATCAACTTAAAGATGCAGTAGTATTTTCAAAGATAAATCTTCGATCAGGGTTATTATCAAACTAAGGTCAAGGAAAAAGATATACCAAAGACAACATTCAGGACTCGTTAGGGACACTACGAGTTTTTGGTGATGTCTTTTTAAGATTGACGAATGTCCTTGCTGTATTTATGGACCTAATGAATAGGGTATTTCAACCCTATTTAGATCAGTTTGTTGTGGTCTTCATAGATGATATTTTGCTTTATTCGAAGACCAAAGCTGAACATGACTACCATATTTGAGTGGTACTGCAAACTTTAAGAGATAAGCAACTTAATGCCAAGTTTCTAAATGCAAGTTCTGGTTGTCAGGAATAATTTTCCTTGGATATGTAGTGTTATCAGAAGGAATAAGAGTTGACCCCATGAAAATACAAGTTATTCTTGAATGGGAAGAGCCGAAAAATGTCTTGAAAAGAGGAAACAAGCTGGAAATAGGAGAGTACAGAACTATGAAATTAAGCCAAGTGGTTGATTATATTACTGAGGTAAAGTATATGTTTCTGACAATACCTGAAGAGAAAAGATATTAACGGAGGCCAATTATAGTTCATTAGTTATGCATCCAAGGAATAATAAGATGTATCAAGATTTAAAGACTCAAAACTATGGCCAAATACTTATGTATTACTTCAGTCTATTTCTACTCCCCAATGAAAGTAGGGATGAGTAACGATGGATTCTATAACGGATTTGTCAGCTACACCAAGTAAAAAGAATTTAATAATCATCTGAAAAAGTTTGCTTAACTTATTCCAGTTGAATGGATAATTCGCTGGATAAATATGCAGAACTTTATATTTGAGAGACAGTAAGTCTACATGGTGTCTCAACATCGATAGTGTCAGACAGAGGCCCAAGGTTTATTTCAAGGTATTGGGGTACGTTATTTGAAGCTTTAGGTACTAAATTAAATTTTAGTACGGTTTGCATCCGCAAACGGAAGAGCAATCTGAGCGGATCATATAGATTCTGGAGGATATGATACAAACTTGTGCAATTGAGTTTGCGGGATCATAGGAAAAGTACTTGCCTGTAGCTGAACTGCTTACAATAATAGTTATTAAGCAAGTATCAAGATGGTATATGGAAGAAAATACTGAACTTCTCTAAATCGGTTCAGGTTACAAGATAGAAATGTTCAGAATAACTCAAACGTTGGAAGAGTGATTTAACACGACATGGAGGATAAAATAAAGATTATTCAGCAAAATTTTAAAGCCGCCATGGATTGACAAAAGAACTATGTAAATAAAAAAAGATATTGAATACGAAGTTAGAGAAAAAGTGTTTTTAAATATTTCACCTTAGAAGAAGGTGTTACGTTTTAGTTGAAATAGAAATATTAGTCCCAGATTATAGAGCCATATGAGATTCTAAAAAGAAAGGAACCATTGGCTTATCAATTGGCTTATCAAAAGTACTATTTTAATGTCAATCTTACAATGCTTTTGCTTGTTTTTAGGTACATTTAGTTGCATTAGGATGTTAGAATCATGCATTTGCATAAGGAGTTTAGAGTTTTGTCTATGCTAATGTGAAGGGTTGTTTTGTTGGCAATTTTGCAGGTCTGGCATAGTAATTGGCCCAGGAAAGCACCTCATGAAAGAAGGCCAGAGAGAATGCCGAGTGCTGTTGGCACAGATGGACTAGACAATGCCAAGCACCGGATGGCAGTGAAGTGAACTTGATGCCACGCCAAGAGGCTGTTGGACCCCAAAAAATAGGACATGATCAGGCTCTGAAAAAATAGCAATTGGAACAATCTCTGAAAAAATAGCGGATAAAATGGTGCCAAGACTTGTTGGCAGATTCATGCAAAGCTTGGATGCTAGGGCAGCGTCGGCAGGATGACGTCAGCCTTAGCCTGATCAGCTCTCATTCAAATTTGGATAAGAAGATAATCCTTTATCCCTTGGGCAGTTAAAATTCAAAATTTGAAGAGCTAGTCATATCACTTCCTTGCACGCCTAGTTAAACACCAACCAAGCTAGACTTAGGGAGCGAAAAAGATTGGATTGTGATGAGTTGATGTGCGACGATTGACAACTGGCTGCACCGTGGAAGGGTGGTCCGACCAACTTGGACGAGAGGCCTAGATCTTGAAGGGCTGCATTGAGAGACCCCTTCTAGCCCATTATCTCTTTTAAATTATTTTATCTTGTTTTTCAGGATAATGTATTTCGAAAACGTTTGTGGATTGTTGGTTAAATCCCTTACCAAGAACTAATTTAATAGTTGGTGGGGGATGTTTGGGTTTTATGTTATTTTCATGCTTTAGTTTTTAATAATAAATCTGCCTTGGCAAAGTTTTATCTAATCTGCAAACTTTAATATTTCCTAAATACTCTGCCAAGCGAGAGCTGGCACTGTTGGCCTATTGCACCTTAATATCTTAACAGACTTGGGGTGGCAACGAATAAGTTGTCGAATACTTAGGAGAGAAGCTTCGAGAGAAGTCGTTCAAGTAGATGAACTTACTTCAGGAGTGAAATCTACCCCTCAGGAGTATAGATTGGATCTTAATCAAATTGGTTTATTTAAAAACAAACACTATAGAGATATAGGGGTTTTTACATGATCAATTTAGGGCAATGACCATCGAGAGAGGCTTTGCTAATTTTGAATCTGCTCGGCAACCAATGCCAAGACAGGTTGTTATTAAGGGCTGGCACGACATGAATAACGTGAAAACCAAGTATTCCCTACCAACGCTCATCATTCATTAAAACACCTTCCTTGCCAACATCTTTACTTTACTTTCATTTATTTACTTTTTAACTATTTTCCAAAACCAATTTCAAATCAAATCAACTTTTTCTCAAGGCAAGTAACAATCGAGACAATTAAATTCCAAGTCAATCTCTGTGGGATCGATACTCAACTTACCAGCTGTATTACTTGTAGACCGTGTATTCTTGCACGCAAAAGACTCCTTTTGGCACATTCTTATATTTTCTAATACATATTTTATGCCACTTTTGCCAACATTCACCTAGAGAGTCTACAAGTTTTTGGCGCTGTTGCCGGGGATTGCAACAGAATTGATTGTTTTTAAATTTTTACTTGTCTTCCTTTTGTTTTTATTTTTACCTTTTATTTCTTTTGTCGGTGTATGACCAGAAGCTATCCTGTGGTGGACGAGGCCATACGGTCCAAAAATTGAGAAAACCTTGTGAAGGTTAAAAAGAAGATTTTGAGAGATGAACCAAGGTAATAGAGGGAATGGTGTGGTGAACAATGGAGGAAATCCACTTAACAATGAGACACCACCACCACCTGTTGTCCCAGTTGTTAATGAGAGACCTATTAGAGAATATTCATCACCAACCATTGACAATTTAATGCCAGGACTTGTTGGCACAGAGGTAAACACTGTCAATTTCGAACTTAAGCTGGTAATGATCCAAACTCTTTTGAATGTAGGTCAGTTTGATGGCACACTCACTGGAGATCCGAGACAACATCTTAAACAGTTCATGGAGATTTGGCACATATTCCAACAAAATAAAGTACCTGAAGATACCGTGAAGCTGAAGTTATTTACTTTTTCTTTGAGAGACAGAGCTAAGGCCTGGCTCAATTCCTTGCCACCTGGCTCAGTTACTTCATGGGCAGACCTATGCTAGAAGTTCTTGATAAGATTCCAGCTGCAACACTCACTGTCAAGCTGCGGGGTGAGATCATTACATTCAGGCAGGCTGAGGATGAAACCTTATATGATGCCTAGGAAAGATTCAAAGACTTGTTGAGGAGGTGTCCTATGCATGGATTCTCGAATTGGACTCAGATTCAAACATTTTACAATAGATTGAATGCACAATCAAGGACTGTTGTTGACGCTTCAACAGCTGGCTTATTGCTTGATAAGACATATACCGAGGCTGTTGACATTCTAGAGAGGATTGCAATCAATGATTTTGAATATCCTATTGGAAGACTTTGGACTGGAACTAAAACCAATGCGATATTTTAGGTTGATGAACTAACATCTATTCATGCCGAGATTTCCAACCTTACTAGCATGGTAAGAACGTTGCAAAAGAACAATGAGTCCCAAAAAGTCAAAGCATTAGACCCATTCTGTACAATATATGAAGAGAATCATTATATGGATGAATACCCTGCCAACCCTGAATTGGTAAATTTTGTTGGCAATGTTAATCGTTACTATAACCCTAACTCCAATACTTATAATACAGGTTAGAGACAACACCCTAACTTAGCTTGGGGAAATCAAAGAGGTAACTATTACAATGCCTAGCGCCAGAATACTCAGAGGTAGAATAATAATGCCATGCCAGTATTCTATCAGAATGCCATGCCACAAAAAGCCCAAAACAATTTTCAGCAAGAGCAGAGACTCAACCCAGAAGGTACTCTCACAGAGTACGTGGAAAGGAATGATGCCACAGTCTAGAGTTTGGAAGTATCAATGAGAAACCTCGAAGTCCAGCTTAGGCAGATTGCCAGTGCACTCAGCAATCGACCCTATGGAGCATTGCCAAGTGACATAGAAGATGCTCGGCACAGAGACAATGAGTAATGCAAAGCTATAACTCTGTGGAGTGGTAAAGAGTACGAGACGGAGAAGGTTGCTAAGCAGCCAATTAATTGCCAAGATGAGAAGCCTATACCACCAGATAATCCCAGGGAAGTAGAGAAAGAGGAAGCAAAAACAGATGATATCAGAACTGATGCCAAACAGCACACTAATGCCAGCACCGAAGCCAAATAGACTGATGCTAGCACTGCCTTGGCAAAGCCAGCCGTGCCGGTATATGTTTATATGCCACCACCATTTTCAGCAAGACTTCAAAAGCATAAGCAATACCAGTAGTTCAAGCGCTTCTTAGAGGTTCTTAAGCAATTAAAAATCAACATTCGATTGGTAGAAGCCCTTGAACAAATGCCCAACTATGTCAAATTTATGAAGGACATTCTGTGCAAAAAGAGAATATTGGGAGACTTTGAAACCGTTGCTCTAACCGAAGGATGCAGTGCCATGATCCTAAACTGATTGCCACTAAAGCTGAAAGATCTGGGAAGTTTCACTATTCCCTGTACCATTGACAATAAATTCATGGGCAAGGCACTGTGTGACCTAGGAGCCAACATCAACTTGATACCAATGTCAGTTTTTCAGAAGCTTGGCATAGAAGCAAGACCTACCACAGTGACACTTCAGCTGGCAGACCGATCCTATGCACATCCCAATGGTAAGATTTAGGATGTGTTGGTAAAGGTAGACAAATTTATTTTTCCAACTGATTTTATCATTTTGGATTATGAGGGTGATACTAATGTCCAGATTATTTTGGGGAGACCTTTTCTTGCCACGAGTAGGGCTTTGATTGATGTTCATAAAGAGGAACTAACAATGCGCATGAATGACCAGCAAGTTACATTTAATGTGTTTCAAGCTTTGAAATGTGCAGATGAACCTGATTAGTTCCAAGCAGAGGAGATGATAGAGTCCATTTATACTTTGGATACGGCACAGTATGTCGGGATACAGAATTTGATGTGAGCAATTTAGATGACATAGCTGATCTGTTTGAGGAACCGGAAGAACCAGTCTTGGAGGCTGAAGAGGCGAGTCATTTTGATCCACTGCAGTTGGCCGGTAAAGAAATCAAGGCACCTAAACCATCAATTGAGGAGCCACCAGCGTTGGAACTGAAACCACTGCCAGATCACTTGAAGTATGCTTATTTAGGCGAACATTCAACTCTGCCAGTGATCACTGCCACTGGTCTTGCCAATGATCAGGAGGAAAGATTGTTGACAATATTACGTGACTATAAGTAGGCATTAGGGTGGACTTTGGCAGACATCATATGTATTAGCCCAACCATTTGCATGCATAAGATTATCTTGGAGGAGTACCATGGCAAGACCATTGAAGGCCAGAGAAGACTAAACCCAATCATGAAAGAGGTAGTGAAAAAAGAGATCATAAAATGGCTTGATGTCAGGATTATATATCCCATTTCTGATAGCTCTTGGGTTAGCCCGATGCAATGCGTGCCAAAGAAGGGTGGCATGACCGTGGTACAAAATAGTGAAGCTGAGCTAATCCCCTCCAGAACTATCACAAGGTGGATAGTGTGCATGGACTATAGGGGGCTGAGCAACGCTACGAGGAAGGACCACTTCCCATTGCCATTGATTGACCAGATGCTAGATAGGTTGGCAGGTAAAGCTTTCTATTGTTTTTTGGATGGTTATTCAGGTTACAATTAAATTGCCATTGCCCCTGATGATCAAGAGAAGACTACTTTCACGTGCCCATATGGGACATTTGCGTTTAGAAGGATGCCATTCAGCCTATGTAATGCACTGGCAACGTTTCAACGTTGCATGATGTCCGTTTTTTCTGATATGATCGAAGAAAACCATGGAAGTGTTCATGGATGATTTCTCAGTGTTTGGCAAAACATTTGAAGAATGCCTACTGAGTTTGGAGCAAGTCCTGAAGAGATGCATAGAGACAAACCTAGTGTTGAACTGGGAAAAATGCCACTTCATGGTGAAAGAGGGCATTGTTCTCGGGCACAAGGTAACTGAGAGAGGGTTAGAAGTGGATCAAGCAAAAGTTGAGGTAATTAAGCAGTTACCGCCTCCAACGAGTGTTAAAGGTATAATAAGCTTTTTAGGACATGCTGGTTTTTATCGGCGATTCATTAAAGACTTTTCTAAGATTGCTAAACCTTTATGCTTGTTGTTAGAACATAATGCCACTTTTACATTTAACGATTCTTGTTTGAGAGCATTTCAGGAGCTTAAAGAGAAGTTAATCAATGCCCTTATAGTTGTGGCACCGGACTGAAATGAGCCATTCGAGCTCATGTGTGATGCCAACGACTATGCCATTGGAGCAGTCTTGGGACAAAGGCATGGCAAGGTTTTTCATGCCATCTATTATGTCAGCCGAACCTTGAACAAAGCACAACTGAATTACTCTACGACTGAGAAAGAATTTCTTGCGGTTGTATTTGATTTTGACAAATTTAGATCTTATTTAATTGGTAACGAAGTTGTGGTTTTTACAGATCATTCGACATTGAAGTATCGCTTGGCAAAGAAGGATGCCAAGCCCAGACTAATTCGATGGACACTCCTGCTTCAAGAATTCGACCTTGAGGTCTGAGACAAAAAGGGCAGTGAAAACTTAGTAGCTGACCATCTCTCACGTTTGGAGCATCATCTTGAAGATGGTAAGACCAATTCCATAAGAGATGAATTTCCTGACGAGTATTTTCTTGTAGTTCATGCCATGCCATGGTATGCCAATATTGTCAACTACTTGGTAAGTAACATTCTGCCACCAAACTTTGCATACAATGCAAAGAAAAGGTTCTTGCGGGAAGTAAAGCAGTACTATTGGGATGAGCCAAAATTATTCAAATAGTGTGTCGACCAAGTGATCAACCGGTGTGTGCCTGAGGATGAACAACATAACATATTGCATCTATGCCATTCCGTACCATATGAAGGTCACTTTGTTGGGGTAAAGACTGTTGCCAAGGTACTGCAGTCAGGATTCTTTTGTCCCACACTTTATGGGTATTTTTCCACCCTTATTTGGTAATGTATACATTCTTGTGGCTGTTAACTACATATCTAAGTGGGTAGAAGTTGTTGCTCTACCAACGAACGATGCCAAGGCCGTTGCCAAGTTCTTACATAAGCATATCTTAACTAGATTTGGCGCCCCTAGAGTGATTATTCATGATGAGGGCACTCATTTTAAATGTACTCTAATTTCTAAAGCCTTGTGCAGGTATAGAATACAACAGAGAATTGCCACGGCATATCATCCACAAACAGAGGGGCAAGCTGAGATTTCAAATAAGGAGATCAAAAACATCTTAGAGAAGATTGTTAATCCATCAAGGAAGGACTGGTCCCTGAGACTAGATGAGTCCTCGTGGGCTTACAGGACTGCGTTTAAAACTCCTTTGGGTACTTCACCGTTTAGACTTGTTTTCGGAAAACCATGCCATCTGCTAGTGGAGCTTGAGCATAAAGCCTATTGGGCCATCAGAAAACTTGGCATGGCATGGAGAGCTGCTGGAGAAAAAAGGTTACTAGACCTAAACGAGTTGGAGGAATTCAGAACACAAGCCTATGAGAACGCCAGGATCTACAAGGAAAAAGCAAAACGTTGGCATGACAGTAGGATAATGCCAAGACAGTTTGAGGTAGGTCAACGTGTTTTGTTATTCAACTCGCGACTTAAGTTGTTTCCAGGGAAACTTAGATCAAGATGGACGGGCCCTTATGAAGTTGTGAAGCCCTATGCTCATGGAGCTGTGGACATCGAGAATTTGATGACGGGCAAAATCTTTAAGGTGAAGGGCCAACATTTAAAGCACTACTTGGAAGGTGATCAGAACAATGCCAAAGAGGTGATCCTTTTGGAAGAGGTAACATGAAAACTCCATCAGGTTTGAACTTTTATAAATATTAGGTTAGCGTTTTTTTTTGTTTTTAGATTTTTAGGTTTTTAATTGTTTTTATTTCTTTTTAAGTTTCGTGTCTTTATTCCTTTAATGTGTTGAAAGGTTTCCTTTGAGTTGTGCATATTCATTATGCCAGGAACACTGTCAGGATCACTGGCAGGGGTTAACGCGTCAATAGAAACGTCTGCCAGACGCAGTGCCAAAGTAGCTTGGCATGCAGCGGTGCAAAAGATAGAAGGAAGAGGGAAAAACCCTAGTTTTATCAGCCCAATAAAATAAGAGAGAGTTGTTTTTATTTGGCTTTAAACCCTAGCCGCCCAAATCTCGGTTGAAATTTAAATTTCAAATCAATCACCTTATCACTCCAATCCTTACCCTATCTTATCACCTATCACCTTATCACTCAACCTCTTTTTAAATTAATTCTCTTTTTTATTCCCCATCATTATCCCTAATTACTACTCCCATTAAAACACTCAACATACCTAAAACCTTTCACTTTCCTACTCTTGCCGGTTAAAGAAGCCAAACATCTCTCTCTCACTTTTTACTTCCTTTTCGATAAGCAAGTACAAACCCAAATCGTCATTTGCCTTCATCCTTCAACATCGTTCCAAGTTTCAACAAGTTTCAATGGCTTCATCGTCTACTCCCTTCAAGCGATTCTTCAACGAGGAGATCAAGAAAAAGTTTGAATCCAACTTTGCCTCGAGGAGTTTTTGCTACGAGAAGCACTTCGACCTCAACACAGAGACGAACAATAGCTTCCCTCCGAAATTCATGTTTATGATTAACTTACACAAATAGACTCAGTTTTGCCAGAAAAAGGGGAGGTTTATGCCATAATCGTCCAATAATTCTATGCGCACCTTGTGACCAAAGATTCGCCATTCTTGATGATTAGAGGTAAATGTGTTCATTTCGATGAGGGGTATATCAATAATATGTTTGAGTTAGATGGTGCAGAAGATGAGTATTTCGAGTACGCTAATTCAATGAACGCTGCCAAGAGAAAGAGGCTGTTGGCAGATTTGTGTGAACCTGGTACGGCATGGACAGTGTCATCCAAGGGGCATCGTACGGTGAAGAGGGTGGCATTGAAACCCCAATGGAGGGGATGGAATCACTTTCTCAAGGATAATATGATGCCCACATCCCATAACGAGACCGTGTCAGAAGAGATGATGATTTTGTTGCACTCCATTGTTATGGGGCACAAGATCAATGTTGGCAAGCTTATTATTGAAGAAACCTACAAGTGCGCAGCGAAAGGTACTGGCAGCTTATTTTTTGCTTTGTTGATTTCTAACGTTTGTATGCTCCATGATGTGCGAAGGTTGGATACGGACAAGGAGCAAACGATCAAAGGAACTACGATTACTGCGGCTATATAGAGGAATTTAGTTGCTGTCGAGCCCAAAGACAAGGGCAAGGGAAAGGAAAGGGCACCCACGCCAAAGCCCAAGAAGTCAAGGGCCACGCCAGCAACCATGCCAGAAACTATGCCAGACAGTTCACTGGCAATGCTATCCCAAATTCACCAACGCCAAGAGATTATTCTACAAAAATGGAAGAGGCTGAGGAGCTCAATCTCAAGCTGAGACACTACATCCAGGCCAAGGATGCGGTGATCAAGAAGGCTCTTACAAAATTATCAACTGGTTTTGTGCCAAAATTTCTAGACTTCCCTGCCGATCTCTCTGCTAGTGACAATGCCATGCCAGCTAGTCCAGTTCATACCCCGTCTGATGCCACAGTCCCGTTGTCCCCAGTTGAAGTCGAGTCTGGCAATTCTAATTCTTCACCGGAATTGAAGGAAACCAAATCCAAGTCTACCAAAGACAAGTCGCCAGTAACACCTGCTGTCCATACGCCATCTGATGCCACTGACGCATCTGCCGCATCGGAGCCTGCCAAGGAAAATGAGGAAGTTGGAGCCTCCATTGCCGCTTCAAAATCGAGCCTCAAAAGAAAAAAACACATGGCCCCTGATCGTGGGCCGTATGTGAGAAGAAAGACCCGTGTCGTACGGCGAATAGTCTCCGAAGGGGAGTCCTCTTCTTCCTAAACTCCTTTTACATTTTATTGCATTCACATGACCGTGCATTTTATTTTATTCTGTTATTTTGTATATATGTGTTGCTTCATGCATTGGGGACAATGCACATCTTGGGTTTGGGGGTGTGCATTTCTTCACATTTATGCCATGCATTTCATGTTTAATTTCTGTTGCCATGTCATCTAGGTCATTTAGAGTAGATGCATACCAAACCACAAAAAAAAGAAAAAGAAAATTTTGCCTCGGTTTAATTTTGAAAAATGTTAACAATTGTTAGGCAAGCTTAATTTGATCTAGGTGTCTTTCCAATGAGGAAACTTTAATCTTTAGTTGTCATGCCATGCCAGCAGAGTTGATGCCAGGTTAGCTAGGCAATTGATCTCTAGTTTAGGGAATTGAACTTACACGTAACACATAGTATGTATCTAGTCCCTTAGCAAGCTTAGACTTTTTGAAACTATGCTCAGATTTTAAAAAAAGAGAAAAAAATGATGATGCCAGGGTAAAAAGAAATAAATAAGGCAGTAATGTTCTGCCAGGGCAATGAAAAAAATATGATGAACTCTCCTCTACCTTAGGATAATACGCTACTTGGGGCTTCGTGGTTTGCTCCCTCTTAGTTCTCAAGTCCAAAACCTTAGGGTATGAGTTGAAGAGAAAGCCTAGTGATGTCTAGATTAAGGTGAGGATTCGTGGTATGCTTCCTCTTATCTCTCACTCTAAATAGTGTCACGAAGAAAGCTTAAATGAATGCCAGCAGAAACCCTTGGCAAAGAAAAATAATAATAATAAAAAAGAATCTAAGTTTAGGTAGTAACATTTGTCTAAGGGAGTGAAAGGATACTTGATGCATATTGCCTACACATCATGCACTCTTTATGAACTTAGACTAGAGTTATATTGCTTCACTTGAATTACTACATGCTTGGCATTATTGCACTGAGTTACTGAGGACATAAATAGAGCTAAAATTCTGCTTGCCAGTACGTGCTGGCATTCAACCAAAATTTTGTCGAGGTAACTTTTTCACAGTTTTTGTTTTTATTTTGACTGCATTACTTGAGGACAAGCAATGAGTTAGGTTTGGGGGTGTGTTACCTCTCCAAAAATACTGTTTTTAATGTCAATCTTACAATACTTTTGCTTATTTTTAGGTACATTTAGTTGCATTAGGATGTTAGAATCATGCATTTGCATAAAGAGTTTAGAGTTTTGTCTATGTCTGTGTGAAGGGTTGTTTTGCTGGTAATTCTGCAGGTTTGGCATAGGAATTGGCCCAGGAAAGCACCTCAGGAAGGAAGGCCAGAGAGAATGCCGAGTTCTGTTAGCATAGATAGACCAGACAATGCCAAGCACCGGATGGCAGAGAAGTGAACTTGATGCCACGCCAAGAGGCTGTTGGACCCCGAAAAAATAGGACATGATCAGGCTCCGAAAAAATAGCAATTAGAACAATCTCCGAAAAAATAGCGGATAAAATGGTGCCAAGACTTGTTGGCAAATTCATGCCAAGCTTGGAGCCTGATCAGCTCTCATTCAAATTTGGATAAGAAGATAATTCCTTATTCCTTGGGCAGTTGAAATTCAAAATTTGAAGAGCTAGTCCTATCCCTTCCTTGCACGCCTATTTAAACACCAACCAAGCTAGACTTAGGGAGTGAAGAAGATTGGATCGTGAGGAGTTGGTGTGCGATGACTGACAACCGGCTGCACAGTGGAAGGGTGGTCCGACCAACTTGGACGAGAGGCCTAGATCTTGAAGGGCTGCATCGAGAGACCCCTTCTATCCCATTCTCTCTTTTAAGTTATTTTATCTTGTTTTTAAGGGTAATGTATTTCGAAAACGTTTGTGGATTGTTGGTTAAATCCCTCACCATGAACTAATTTAATAGTTGGTGGGGGATGTTTGGGTTTTATGTTATTTTCATGCTTTAGTTTTTAATAATAAATCTGCTTTGGCAAAGTTTTATCTATTCGGCAAACTTTAATATTTCCTAAATACTCCGCCAAGCGAGAGCTGGCACTATTGGCCTATTGCACCTTAATATCTTAACAGACTTGGGGTGGCAACGAATAAGTTGTCGAATACTGAGGAGAGAAGCTTCGAGAGACATCGTTCAAGTAGATGAACTTACTTCGGGAGTGAAATCTACCCCTCAGGAGTATGATTGGATCTTAATCAAATTGGTTTATTTAAAAACAAACACTATAGAGATATAGGGGTTTTTACATGATCAATTTAGGGCAATGACCATCGAGAGAGGCTTTGCTAATTTTGAATATGCTCGGCAACCAATGTCAAGACATGTTGTTATTAAGGGCTGGCACGGCATAATTAACGTGAAAACCAAGCATTCCCTGCCATCGCTCATCATTCATTAAAACACCTTCCTTGCCAACATCTTTACATTACTTTCATTTCTTTACTTTTTAATTATCTTTCAAAACCAATTTCAAATCAAATCAACTTTTTCTTAAGGCAAGTAACAACCGAGGCAATTAAATTCCAAATCAATCTCTGTGGGATCGATACTCAGCTTACCAGCTGTATTACTTGCAGACCATGTATACTTGCACGCAAAAGACTCATTTTGGCACATTCTTATATTTTCTAACACATATTTTCTTCCACTTTTTCCAGCATTCACCTAGAGAGTCTACACCTCCAGATAGGAACAAGACTCATTATGTGTTCATGTATTCATGTTTCGGAGGTATTGATCGGATTCTTCACATGTAATTACTTCTGAGGAGAATGATCTGCAACAAGGTTTAATGTATAAAGAAAAACTAGTGAAAATCCTAGTATACAAAGTTGAAGAATTAAGGGATAAGAAAATTCTGCCGATTAAGGTTCTCTAGAGAGATCATAAAGTAGAGAAAGTCATTTGGGAAATTAAAGAGAGAATGAATAAGCAAAATACGAAGTTGATTGAAACGGGAAACTTTGAAAATTCGAGGACGAATTGTCTTAAGAGGTGAGGAATTGTAATATCCCAATTCTTGCTCAGTAACTAAAATGTAATTTTTGAAAGTTTAAGGGTTAAAGTGTAAACTTTAGAAAAGTTCAAGGACCAAAGTGTAATTTAGAAAGTTATGTAATTTAACCCCGTAAATGGACAGTTCACCCCCAAGAGTGGTATTCATGTGTTACCAGATTTTTCATACGAGGCTTATCTTATTCGAATTTGGATCGAATAAAATTATTAAGCGTACTTAGGCCAGGGAAATATTAGGATGGGTGACCTTCGGGAAGGTCCCATAAAAGTGTTTCTGATCGATATTTTGGACTCAGTAAGAGTAGAGAAAATTCGTATGGATTATCGATAAAGGAATTCTAAGAGAAATTTTATTCTATGAAGATTTTTGATAATTATCGGAATAATAGACTGAGTTAGGAAAATTCAGTCTAAGTCCTTGGAAAAAGGAAGTTTTATGGGATAATAAAGTTTATTTCCCAAATATGGAAATATAGAATTTTCGGAATAAATTCAATAGTTCAGAAAAGGTAAAATCGCAGTAGAAGTATTTTATGGATATCGATATATCGGATCGAATTGAAATTTTAAAGACAGTTCCAAAAATTATGGAAAATTCATAAAATATTATTTTATGAATATTTTTGTTATTTTTGGTGAGATTCTAATTAGCTTTAGTTAGAATATGATGGAGTGGTTATAAAGCTCAAAGGAAGAAAATTTGGAAATCGTATTAAATGAAATTCGAATATTTGGATCGAATTAAAATTTATGATATTTTGGGAAGAAGGCTGGTTAGAATAGAACCAATTTGGTTCAATTTTTATGGAATGGCAATTTTAAGTCATGTAAGTAAATAAAGTCTAGTTGGAGGGCAAATTGGTCATTTGCTATGGATGGCATTTTTGAAATATTTTGAAATATTGAGGGCAATTTTGGAAGAAGATTTACACATGGATTAAATCATTACCATTGATTTGGATGATATTGAATCTTGGCCATTATAATAAAAGGGCAAATTAGTAAATTCACTAGTTAAATGAATTTAAAATTCATTTAACTTTACAAGTGGATTAAATAGATTAAAAGATGATAAAAAAATCATCTATAGTTTCCAGCTGCTGTTCGAAAGCAAGAAAGAAAGGGGGAGAAAGGAAAATTTTCAATTTTCAAGTCCAAAATTGGAGAATCAAGACAAGTTTCAAGCAAAATTAATTTAGGTAAATTATTCTACACTTGATTCTCTTCATTTTGATAGTAATATTGCATGATAAAAGTTAATTTTAGTTCATGTTATTGATGAAGATGATTGTGGGAATTAAAGTTTATGATGAAATTAGAATTGTAGTTAGTTGAATTGATGATTTAAACTAAGGAATCAAGTTGAATTTGGATAAATTCCATGTTTGAGGTTATAAACCTGAACCCTAAAGTTTGGGGGTTTTAGTTAGAAAGCTAAATTAAGGATAATATTGAATGGATTGTGATATTGAAAGCTTAATTTTGATGATATGATGAATAATTTCCCCAATTAAATTTTTAAAGACCATTTCGAAAAGATTGAGAAAGTAGGGGGAATTATTGAAGATTTTATTTTAGCCTTAGAATTGATGAATTAAGATTAAAATGGTTGGAATTTGTGATTA
Source organism: Hibiscus mutabilis (assembly GCA_019671005.1). Classification (NCBI taxonomy): domain Eukaryota; kingdom Viridiplantae; phylum Streptophyta; class Magnoliopsida; order Malvales; family Malvaceae; genus Hibiscus; species Hibiscus mutabilis. The sequence continues at coordinate 23,051,262 of CM033724.1, forward strand.
GGGGCCAAAATGAAAAATTTTGGAAGTTGAAGGATCAATTCGGCAATTTAAGAAAATTTAGAGATTGGTTTTGAATTTATGGAAAATTGATAGAATTGAAGATTCAAGCATGTTATGAAAGATAAGGGATTGATATGTCAAGAAAAGAAAATTTAAAGACTTATTCGAAAAGAAAGTATAGTGAAGGACTAAATTGAATAAAGATGAAAGTTGAAGGAGAAATTTCAAGAATGTTAGAAAATAAATGAATGGTTTATTTGTACATGAATTTATGTACAAAAGTGAAGTAGTGACTAAATGTCACTTTTATAAAGTTTGAGGACTAAAAGAGTAATAGTCCAAAATGAGAAATTAATTATGGAAATTGTTCAAATTGGGCTTGAACAATTATTTAATGTTCAAAATGGTAACTAAAGACTTAAGGACCATTTCGGCAATGATGTGAAATATTGGGAAAATTTTCAGAAAAATTTTATATTCTAATAGTTATATTTAAGAATCAAGTTAACAATGTTAGGTTTAAATCAAATACGAAAATGGTAATGTATATGTTCGATTGGTCTTATACAGTTCTAAAAGAGATCGAAAGAGAACCAGTGATAAAAAGAAAGATGAGAACCTCGAGTAAGCTTAGTGAGGCATACTATTCATGGCCTAGGTGAGTGCATTTATATGTTTAAAAATGCAATTAGGAAGTCTTGCGAGTAGTCGACCTTAAATTAAAATAATATTGTATTTTTATATAATTGCATTATGTAGAAAATGACATTGTATTTCCCTATAATATGTGATATAAATCATTGCTCGACATGGCAAGATTGATGGAATACTAGGTACGAATGATTGTTTGCATAAATGATGATGCATTATGCATACATGAGATATGGAAAATGACATGATTAAAATGGAACAAGATGCACCTAAAAATAGTATTGCCTTGTATATGTATGTTGGGCTACTACAAGCTGTAATAAAAGTAGATTACATGGAATATGAAGTATGAATTATTTTCCTAAGAAATGATGACAATCTATGTTTGCCATTACTATTTATGATGAAGCATGAAATATGAAATGTTTATTCATATGATGATTTATTGATGATAAAAGAAATGCCCAAGTATTGTGTATGAGAGTCCATGGTATAGTTGGCATGCCATAAAGTCTTTAGCAGCTGCACCCTCATGTTCATGTTATCAAACAGATATTGTTACAAAATGATTGTGTCACAAGCACCCTGGGGATCCACGTCCACTGTGCCCGAGTGCACTGTCGAGGTGCTTCATGTTTATAGGGAGCAAAGAGCGTCCCCGAGTACGTACTCATCTTCACGTTCACATTTGACACTACGGTGTCATTTCAAGATGACTCGCGTACCTCGATCTCATATAGCATACTTGGGCAATGATAAAGGAATCATGTCACGTAAACGAATCATGTCATGTAAATGAATCATGTTACGTATATGAAACATGTCATGAATATGAACCATGCTATGAATAAGAAATATGGAAAGTATACGAATCATGCCAAGTATATAAATCATGTCAAGTACATGAAATATGCCAAGTATACAAAGTATGACATATATAAGAAATATGCTATGCATATGAACCATGTCATGTATACAAATTATGTTACATATATGAATTATGCCATACATAGGAATTATGCCATGTACACGTACCATGTTATGTATATGAATTAAGTTATGTATATGAAAGAAAATACATATATGAATCATGCCACGTATGAAAATCATGTCATGCAAATAAAATATGCCATATATGAGAATCATGTTACATAAATGGATCATGCCATGAATATGAATCATGTTACATATATGAACCATGTCATGTATATAAATCATGTTATACATGTAAATCATGCCATGTATGTGCATCATGTTGCTTATGTGAATTATGTTATGTATACGAAACATATCATGTATATAACTTATTTTATGATGATAGAGCATTGGAATCATGAGCAAATTAGGAACTTATGACATGTACATGAAAATCTAGTGACTGTGGAAACCTTGATAGTACTATCCTATTTTAGGTAGAGAACGTGATATGATATCTTATGATAAGTAATAATTTACTTTATGTTTGTTAAATGAGATTATTGCCTCACTAAGTTCGTACTTAGCGTGTGTTATTTCACATGTAGGTTCTCCCAAGTAGAGTAGCAAGAGGAGCTGTTAAATCAAGAAATTCAAGTTACATTAGTAGTCACGGTATGTACATCTTAAATTATGGTTGTGTCTAGTGGGCATGTACATGTATGTATGTGGGTTATAAAGATGCAAAATGTTTTATAAACTTAAGTTATAATGTGTTTACGTACTAATACGAGTGTATGGACTTGAAATATGATTTTACTACAAATGATTATGATTTACGACATAGTTAAGTATAGTTTAACCCTAATCGCGTAAAAAATTTAAAATTAAGAAAGGGTCTAAGTAGGGTACATAGTTTTCTGCCTGAATTATATTTTTATTTCAATAACACAATTATAAATTTTATAAAACAATTCAGGTTTAAAACTAGCTGCAATAGACTAACGTAATTTTTAATTCAAATCTGAGAAAGGGTTAAACTATAAGATAAAGTTGGTATAAAAAATTTCAAGTCAAGATTTTCTTAACAACTCTGTAACATCTTTAGTGTATATTCGGTCTACGAGTATACGTTAAGGGTGTCACATTAATAGAAACCATAGAGATTGGTAATCATGTTAATACGGTGTGCTATGTAGAATTCGAGTCCTTGTTGTGTGTTGTTTGGACACTTGGTTGGTTGAGTTACATTGTTTGATGGGATTCAGATACCCAATGAGAAAGTGTTGCAACACCATGGTTAGAGATGACAAATGTACGTTTCTGAAGCTGTGCGACACTAGGTCTCATTCGAAGATTCTCCACGAGAGATTCTGAGCATGGGTGTATGTTCCCGAAGCTGTGTGGCACCGGGTCTCACCCAAAAAGTGTACGTTCTTGAAGCTGTGTGACACCGGGCCTCACTCAAAGTGTATGTTCCCGAAGCTGTGTGACACCAGGCCTCACTCCAGGTTTATGGTTATGACATTGTGTGCTTCTCTTGGATGATCCGGTGGGATCCTGAGCATGGTTGGGCCTTGTGTGCCATGTATGATGTTTTTCTATGTTGAAAGAATTTGTTTAGGCGACTAGTGGTAGTGCCACGTGTTTATTTATCTCTCATTATTGCTCGTACTAGCTTGCATGCTTATGTTTATGTTTAGCATGAAGTATAGTACAGTAGATGTGTACCACTGAACAGCGCTTGGAACCATTGTTTCCATGCGTAGGTCGATCGTCGGATCGTGGGTTTGAGGAGCACTATTAGTACGGGATTCCAGTACGTGGAGGTTTTCAGATTATGGTACTTGCGTTTAGTGGGCTATGTATTCATAGGACCTTACGTGATCAAGTCTGTAATTCTTATTTTGAAATTTTATTAATCAAATCGTATGTTCAAATATTTTAAATTTAAATTGGAGCTTTTTTGTACTATTTTAGTTATTTATCTATATTTTCTATTGTTGGCTTTAAATGTTTGTGAGAAATCCTTTGATGGGCTAAACTCAGTTTGAGAAATTTTATAGTTTTTTGTTTAGACTTAAGACCCATATGTGACATCCGGGTAGAGGGTATTACAACAATATTCCCCTAATTTCTCCCATTATAGTTTGATTAACTACACTATGGTATCCAAATACACCAATAAATTGCTTTCTCATATCTAATATTGAGTAATAAGCATCGATGTATTTTAATATACCGGGTTTTTTTTTCATTCACAACGTCGGGATTTATACCTCTGACTTTCCTTAAGGGATCTAATGCCTAATCCCACTAGACCAATTGGTTTATTTTGAAATTATTTATTTTAAGGGTAAACTACACTAGTAGTCAACGAAGTTTTAGGGCATTTTAATTACGGTCACTGAACTTTTAAAACTTTCATTACGGTCACCCAACTTTTATATTGCTTTCATTACGATCACTGCCGTTAGATGCTATTAAAATACGCTAACATGGCACATTATTTCTTTATTTTCTCTCTTCTTCTTCTTCCTGTTATCTCTTTTCTCCCTTAACATAAGAAGTGGTAAAAAAGGGTATTTCATCTCTTGTTTACTAAGGGAGATTATGTGTGCTTGTTTCCAGATTCAAATTGTAAATGCCATGGATTTCTTTCCTGCATAAAATGATAGTGTTTCAGTAATGGAGGCCCTATCCAAGCACATGGGACTTTGAAAATACAAGAAGAAAACTTACCCATGTAAACAGAACAAAATGCTTAAAGCAAACCCGTCATTAAAATTATAGAGACGTTGCCTCTTCTTATTGATTTTCTCTCCAAGAAACATCTTCAACAAGGGTTTTTGGATCGTGGGGTTTTGAGTTTGTTCAAGATTTGGCTCAAACCACTTCCTGATGAAAGCTTACCCAACCCCACTCTTCGAGTTTCACTTTTGATTATCTTAACTCACACCTTCCCTATTGATATAAGCTGGGAAGATTGAAATGAGCAATTGAAGAAGAGTGGCCTTGGCGTAGTCATCATGTTTCTATCCAAATCAGATGAGAATATCAATGCCAACAGGACAACTTGCAAAGGATTTGAGTGAGAACTGGAGCCGAACCATATTCAACAAAAGTACAAGCTACTCAGACCTTAGAAACGAAGAAGAAAAAATTGTGATTCCTTTGAAGAAGGCATCATCACCCGCGAAGAATCAATCAACAATACAAGTGAGGGAGGTTGACTTAGATTTGGAGTTACGTCATAAGCAATCATGTTCATCTGCAAGGAATGGTGTATCAGTGCCTGAAACAACACGTGTATATGCGATGATTCCTAGAACAAAATCTAAACCAGATGCAGAGGTTGAAAGAGCTCGTGTGAGATACACAGCACAGAGAGACTGCAAGAGTTATAAAAAGATAGAACATGGGATTTGGTGGATAAAAAAATCGAATAAAAGATTGTATATAAGCCATTTAGTACTTTGTAAAGCTCCTATTTGATGAATGTAAACAAAAATCAATTGAAGTAGTAATAAAAATTATCAAAATTATTTTATGCAAATTTCAATATTTTCTTCTCTCTGTGTCGATAATAGCATAGGTTAGCTTTGTGTAGTTCGTACTGTATCTGTGCCTTTTTGAAGGCGTATGATGTTTAAGAGTGCCCAACATTCTCACTCTCTGATGCCTATAGAGTTGGTTGTCTTCGTCAAAATGGCTTCTAATGGTGGATTTTATTTAATTTTATTAACGTATTCAGAACACATGAGTTTTTCATTATTTCCCCCAGATTTTTAGGGTTTAAAGCAAATCAAAACTTCTTGGAGGTTTTCATTGAAGCGTATGTAGGAAAGACTGGATTAATAGTGGAGGTCCTTAACAATGTTAATGATTCTGCATTAAGTGGTGGAACAAGTGGTCCAGACAATAGATTTGCAGATGGAAGCCACTACTGCTCTTCTAGAGGAATCTAAATCATGTTTTTGCAGGAAAGAAATCTGTGGCATTTACAATTTTGAATCTGGAAACAAGTGCAAATAATCTCCCTTGAGTAGTAATCAAGAGATGAATTGTCCTTTTTTACCAGTTCTTATGTTTAAGGAGAAAAGAGAGAGGAGGAAGAAAATAACGTGCCACATCAGCATATTTTAACAGCAACTAACGGCAGTGACTGTAATGAAAGCGATATAAAAGTTGGATGATCGTAATGAAAGTTTTAAAAGTTCAGTAACCGTATTGAAAATGCTCTAAAACTTCGGTGACTAACAGTGTAGTTTACCCTTATTTTAATTATACTATTTTAAATAAAAAATAATTTTTACGTGAACAATTTTGAAATCATTTATTTTAAATAATTTTAAAATGATAGAAAATTTAAATAAAAAATTATTTTATAATTAATTCGTAAAGTGAAAAAAGGTTGAATGAAGTGTTTTCATTTTGTTATAAATTTATAGGCCTAGTCTTTTTATCATTTAAAAAGATGTTTATAAATTCAAAAATATTATCATAAATTCTAGAATAGGAAATTTGATTTATACATAAAAAATAAATTTTATTTAGATATATAAAATTTAAAGACATTTAATAATTAAGTTAAATATTAAAATAATTCTATAAAAATAAAAGGCTTAAAGATGTAGAAAGCCCTTGAACTTTTGAAAAAAATCAATTAAGCCTCTAAACTTTCTTTTGCATCTAATCAAGCCCTTGAACCAAGAAATTTAATCACGTAAGCCTTTTGACCAATTTTGACTATTAAATCTTGACATTTTTTCTTTAGATATTGCTGACACATAATACACTACAGTTCTATCATGTTGCATTTGCAGATTTTTTTCAAAAAAATCTTTTTCTATAATTTTTTTAGAATTTTTAAAGCTTTTAAAGAATTTTTTTAGTAAAATAAAAAATTTCTGAAAATGTTAAGTTGAATCATTGTGACGCGACGTACTGCACCAACAAATCTAAAAAAAACTATCAAGATTTAATGGTCAAAGGGTTCAATTAATTAAATTTCTTGGTTCAAAAGCTTAATTGGGTGCTAAAAAAGTTCATGAGCTTGATTAATTTATTTTCAAAAGTATGAAGGCTTCCTACCTCAAACCAAAATAAAATATAACAATAAGGAATAAGACTCAATTTATATTTTAAAAGAACTCGAAGATTTTGTTTCCTCCTAGTTTAAACCAATTTAGGGTAATTAAAAATGAGAGTTTTGATATTAAATAAAGTGTATTAAATGGCTTTTTCTCTATAGGTAAAAGGCATGATGAGCACGGTAGGGTTGGGGCAAATTAGTGAGTTAGTGCATGTAGGCGTTGCGGCAGTCTCGTCGGCGCCGAACTTGGAGAGGCCAGGGTCTCCGATGCCTGAAGCTAATTAGCGGGCGATAAAGAAAGTTAAAAATAAAGGGGATGAGGTTTTGGTGGTTCAGGGAGAGATGCCGGTAGATGCGATATCTTCCTAGAATGTTGCTGCTGTAGATTTAGGAGATCCTATCGTGGTGGATGGGGTAGATATGGCCATTGATAAGGACGGTATGGATGCTAACCATGGAAAGTCCTATGCTAATATCGTGGCTGGGTCCAAGAAGCTAAGTTCTGGTGAACTGGTAGGCATGGCCGATGTTGACGTTAGGCTCCAGGATGAAGATGTCCTGGTAGATAGGAGTGGTCTCTTTTCGATAATCAAGTTTTCGGATAGGTTGCATGACTTGGTGGATAAGAGTATGAATCAAGCTCTTATCGTGCAATTATTGGGATGTTCAATTGGATATATGGTGTTGTGGAATAAGATCCAAACGCTATGGAAAACCGGTAGGGAAGGCCCAACTGGTTGACCTAGATAATAATTATTTTCTGGTAAAGTTTGCAGTGGCAGACGACTACACTAGGCTTTTGAAACGACCGCCGGTACACCCCATGGAGCAGCGGAAAAAATTATTCCGGCGATCTCAGCAGTGATCCATGTACGATTAATCGAAATCAGAAAGAAGGATGCAAAAAACTACCTTAGTTCGTCTGAAAAGAGGTAGAAGAGAACGGAGATGCAATCACGATCGCGCGTTTCGAATCCTTAGTCGCAACAAAAACGTCCTGACCTCTACTCAGTTCACCCGGTTGCAAGCAAATAATTTTCTTCTCTAAACTGTTTAGAGAATTTCGCGAAAAGCATAAGTGGCTGCTAGACCCTTATGTTCATTTTATAATACAAATAACCCTAATTCAACTTGAATTAGAGTTGTTGACTATTTCCGTATTTCATGCATTAAAGAGTTATAATTACATTTAATTACTCTCCTTTAATGTTTATCCTTTAATTTTGAAATAATTTAAATTCTATATATATATATATATATATATATCAAATATATAAACTTTAAATTAGGAATACTTTAAATTCTATATATATCATATATATATAAACTTTAAATTCAAATAATCAAAATCTATATATATCAAAATATACATAAAATTTAATTATATCTTCATTTATGTACAACAACTTTGTACGTGTATTATTCGTTTAACATTTGCTTGATCAAACCATAGGGTGTGACCTTGTAGGTTCTTGTAACATTAGTAGTAAATATTAGAATAATTCTAATATTACAAACAATGAGTGACGTCTAGCAATGTGTCATTGTCACCTAAGTTACAAGAAGTCACGATTCGACATAACCTCTATGTGATTAATTCTCTTTCTTGCATTACATCATTTTGTCCTTTATATCTAGATTGGACACAAGTCATGGAATAGTCACACTTGTATAGTCCATCTAATGTTTCTTGATATCTTGAGTAGACTATAACAAACGAATAACTTATAATATCTCATATCAGCTTATTCAAGCATGACCATGCGTTTCTAGTCTCACTCGATCAAGTGGCATGTGATATTACTCATATTATGTAGGAGGGACAAATCCTATGTTGATCACCTAAATATCACTACATAGGTTGTGGCATGTCCAATATCAGTCTTTATGATGCAACCAGTTACGACACACTTTTAACTGTATCAAAACATGAGACTATAGATGTCGAGATAATAATGATCTCAAGTCTGAGGATCATACAATTAGTCATCACTATAAACATCTTTGTGACTGTCACATAATAATCTAGGAAACGTGCTCATAATGAGTCATTCCAGTATGTTGTTCTCTAAAATATACTTATGTATTGATTTTGACATCTCCATGGCAATGACAACACTTTGCCATCAATCAACTACACAATAACCTTTAATGTATTATCGTTGTACAAGCCTACGATAATACTTGGCTATGGATCTTTTAAGAATAATCATATTATTCTATGGACTTTATTATCATACAACTTATATATAAGAACACAAAAATATAACCGAAAATAATAAATGGAATGCGTTAATAGAACTGGTAAAGTAAGTATGTGGTTAGAATCATCTCAAGATTGGTCTTTAGACATACTCTAACAGCTTTGACTGATGGTCCTTGGATATTTTTGGTAGTTATCTAACAGTGCAACCGTGGAGTCAGGGATTTACGACATCGTAGAGCCATCCGTCGAAGGTTATGGTGTGGGTTCGTTTACTGGGTCTTTCGTACAGGTAATATTCAAAAGTATTGTTTCGCCAGATAGTTGATGTCATTGGTGTTGTGGTTCGAGTTGATTACAATACAGTCGGGGGGATCACGGGAAATTTGCATGCTTTGCGGTGCTCGTAGATCTTAAGAAACCACTCCTATCCTGTATCGGCATTGATGATTTTACGCAATCGCTTGAATATGAAGGTCTCCAGCATATCTACTATGAATGCAGGCTTTATGGTCATTCTAAGAAAGTTTGTCAGGCTTTGCAGAAAGACCAAGGAGCTATTGTGGATCCTAACAAGGTTGTTGATGGCGCGGGCCGGAGCAAGCCTTCTGAAGCAAAACCTTATGGTCCGTGGATGATTGCCGATACGCGTCGCCGGAGGGGAAGATGGCCTGGTGGTGGACATGCGGGTAGTGCACAAGATGTGGGTAATAAAAATGTGTCTCAGTTTGATATTCTTTAAAATTTGGAATTGAAGGAGGATACATTTCAACAAAAAGGTATAAATGAGAGTGATATAGGTTCTGGTCTTGAGGCTCAGGGCAAGGGGAAATAGGTTTTAATTCTGAGCTCCACCTTGGTTGAAGGTACTAGGCAGACTATTGATGGTCGCGGCCCTAGTAGGGTAAGGGTGTCTTCGGGTGCTGGTAGCTTAAAAGTGCCTCGTGGTGAAGGGTCTAAAACGTGGCATGTTGAGCCTTTAGTGCCTGGGAAGTCTACTAAAGTTGTTACAAGGAAGTATCCTGTTAAGAACAACTATTGTACTGCTGTGGCTATCATTAAGGAGAAGGATACGATTCACTTAGGGAAAGGAAAAAAATGCGGGTTCTAAGTTAGGTCCTATTAGGAAATCTCTACGGGGACATATGAAGAAGACTTTGTATGCTAAAAAATCAGGTTCTACTGATGTTATGGCCAAACCTTTTCTCTCAGACTGGGCTCCCTTGGCCCTGGTTGTACAAGATAAGGACCCAGGTTCCATAGATGTTCAAGATGGCCTTCTCCCTTTGTGTGACAAGCCTCCTAACTCAGCTTAAGTAGGTACAAATGATGAGCAGGTTCTGGGTGATCCTGTAGAGAAGGTTGATGTTTTGGAGAATGGAGAGAGTCCTCCCGTTTCAATGGAGGTATAGGTTTCATTTTTTCTCTATTTATGATTTTAATGATTGGTGTTTTTATATAGAATAGTCAAGGGGTTACAAGTCCCAAATTTCGCCGATATTTTAAGCGATTTGTGAGGAAACATGATCCTATGGTGGTGGCAATTTTAGAGCCGAGGATTAGTGGCATCTTGGCGACAAAAGTCTTGCAGAGATTGGGGTTTCTGAGATCCTTCCGTGTGGAAGCTAGGGGTTTTAGTAGAGGCATTTGGTTGCTTTGGAAGAGTACAATTACGGTTGATGTCTCTCAAATTTGAATTAATTCATCCATACTCGCATCCTTTGTTCTCCTAGATCGCATTATATCTTTGTAACGATGGTTTATGCGAGCCCTAACATTGGATATAGAAAATTTTTATGGCAGCAACTTGGTGCGGTTGATCTAGGAGATGAGTGTCCGTGGTTGCTATCTTATTGCCCGATGAATGTTTGGGGGTACTTTGGGCCGTCTTGGGATCAGTAGGGCATTTGGTGAGTTTATTTTTGATTTCGGCTTGGTTGATGGGGGCTTTCGTGGTGCTAAATTTACTTGGGACTGAGTCTCTTTGATACAGAGATGAACGATGCTTGGTAGATGTTGTTTCTAGAGTCTACTGTTCTTCACCTTGACTGAATTGGCTTAGATCATCGACCCATATTTCTTCGCACGACTTCTAGGTACCTCGTACGTTTGGTCGACCTTTTAAATTTTTTATGGCTTGGCAAAGTCACACAGATTTTGATGGTCTACTCTGGGGTAATTGGTCTCCTCATTTGTCCGTGTCTGAGAATTTAGGTAGTTTGCGGGAAGTGCTAGAGGATTGGAATGTTAATGTCTTTGGAGAAATTGGTAAGCGGAAAAGAACTCTTTTGGCCCGTCTTCAGGGTATTGATAAGTATTTATGTGTCCAACATTCAAAGTTTCTTTCTGAGCTGGAGAAGAAGCTTCGAATGGAGTTAGATGTCGTACTTGAACAAAAAGAATCGTAATAGATACAAAAAAGCCATTGCCAATGTATATTGGAGGGTGATCGTAATATAAAGTACTTCTATGGCCAACCTAAGCGTCGTCGAAAAAATAATTCTGTGCTAATGCTTAAGCGTGAGAATGGCTCATAGTGCTCTAATCCAGATGAGTTGCAGGAGATGGCAATCTCTTTTTTTTATTACTTTGTTCACTAGTACTGGAGTATGGGGTTACTCGTATTATATGAGAGATAGGTTTCTTATGCTGGATTCGGCTAGCGTTGATATGCTTGCTCATCCAGTTACGGTGGAGGAGATGCAGACAACCCTTTTTGATATGGCTCCATCGAAGGCCTCAGGGGTTCACGGTTTTCATGCTTTTTTTAGCATAATTGGGGGATAGTTGGTGATAGTATTTGTGCGAAAGTTCACTCTATGTTTGAGTTAGGTGAGGTTGACGTGGATTTGAGTCGCACTCTTCTTGTTATTATTCCTAAGATTAATTCTCCTAAGTTTATTTCCCAGTTCAGACCGATTAGTTTATGTACAATGGTGTATAAGATTCTGACTAAAGTTATTGTTAACTTTCTTAAGCCAAATATGCCTCTTTGGGTCTCGAATATGCAAACTAGTTTTGTACCGAAAAGATCTATTTCGGATAATATTGCGATTGCACAAGAGGTTTTGCATTCCATGCGTATTAAGAAAGGTAATGTTGGGTGGATGGCCATTAAAATTGACCTTGAGAAAGCGTATGATAGATTGGAATGGTCATTTACTGATGATACGCTTGGCAAAATTGATATCCTTGGAAAATTGAGACAAATCGTGATGAGCTATGTTACTTTTGTATCTACTTAGATCTCTTGGAATAGGGCTGCGTCGGAGTCCTTTCAACCTACCTGCGGGATCCTCTAGGGTGATCCTTCGTCGCCATACATTTTTGTGTTATGTATAGAATGCTTGGCTCATGCTATTCAGGAAAAGATGGCTCTTGGTACTTGGAAGCTAGTTAAAGTCTCCCGTATGGCACCGCTAATTTTGCATTTGTTGTTTGCGGATGATTTGATTTTGTTTACCGAGGCCACTTTAGATTAATTAGATATTATTCAGCGCGTTTTGGGAGAATTTTGTGTTTGTTCAGGACATAAAGTGAGCATCACCAAAATGAGTATTTTTTTCTCACAGAATGTATCTGCAGGGGTAAGATATGATATTAATACGCAGTTTGGTTTCACCCAATTTACGAATCTTGGAAAATACTTGGGAGTGCCCATTCTCCATGGTAGGGCGACTAAGAGTACATATCAGTATATCTTCACTAAGGTTGCGAATTGTTTATCTGGGTGGAATGCACAGAATTTATCTTTGGCGGGGCATATCATCATGCCAAATCAGTTTTCTCAGCGATCCCCTTATATACTATGCAAACTTCAGATTTGCCGAAAGGTCTGTGTACCAAGATTAAACGGCTTATCTGAAACTTCTTGTAGGGTCAGTCAGACGAAAAACATAGAGTACACCTGCTCAATTAGGATGTTCTGTGTAATAAGACAGATTGTGGAGCGTTAGGCTTTCATAAGCTTTAACATCACAATGAAACTTTTATTATGAAAGTCGCCTTTAACGTGGTTTCTCAGGTTGATCGTCTTTGGGCCCACCACTTTCGGGCCAAGTATTGTGTTGTAGATCGTGTTTCGTCACATTTGCTATGGCACAATGTGCCGTGGTTATGGAGGCATCTTCGTCTCGTTTGGGATGATGTCAAAAGGGGCATTACATAGGCACTTGACGATGGTCGTACAGTGAACTTCTGGCAGTATGACTGGATTGAGGGTCTTGGTCCTTTGATTTCACATGTTCAGTAGAATGCTACTGAAGCACTATCCATTGTGGTAGTATGTGAGATGGTCGATGATGGAGGGGACTGGGCGTGGTCCAGGTTTGAGCATTTGGTAGATAAGGCTGTTGTGCATCACATTACTACTGTAAAGCCTCCTATTATGGCAAATGGCATCAATAAGCTTGTTCGGGGGTGGAGAACAAGGCGGGAGTTCACGGTTAAGGAAGCTTATACCTTGCGAGATAGGAGAGTTCAAACACGCGACCCGCTTTGGGTCTCTATTTCGCGGTATAGGGAGTTACCAAGGGTTAAAACTTTCCTTTGGCTTGTTGGACATGGTAGGATCATGACGAATCAAGAAAGAGTAAGCCGTCACTTGGCGAACGATCCTAGTTATAGTGTGAGTGGTAGTTGTGTTGAGGATATTGCGCATATGTTACGGGAGTGTACGGAGGCCTGTGCGATATGGCAAGGCTTGATTCATCTGAGTAAGTGGCCCGAATTTTTTGGGATGGATATTAAGGTTTGGATTCGTACTAACTTATGTAATGCTCGCCAATTTTTTATCGCCAACCTCGATTGGGACCTTATGTTCGGTTCAATAGTTTGGATGATATGGAAGTAACGGAATCTGCATATCTTTATGCGTGCGGAGCTTGGTTCAGAATGTTTCCTAGCACGGTGTATCGCATGAAGAATGAAGCTATATGTGCGTTGTCAACATGTTCTCTTCGGCTGCCGAGGGGTAGAGATATCATGAATCAGCAAGTTGATTGGGATAAAGCAGAGCCGGGATGGATAAAGGTGAACACTGATGCGGCCAAGAACCCTATTACGGGGATGGCCACATGTGGGGGTGTAGGGCGCGATGAGGAGGCTCGGTGGTGTTTTGGTTTTTCAAAACATATTGGAGCTTGTAGTGTTATTGATGGTGAATTGTGGGGGTGTATGAGGGCTTGATACTAGCGTGGAGCTTATGTATCCCCCGGTTGGTGATTGAGATGGATAATAAGGACGTATATGATATGTTGCATCGTTGTAAAGGTGGGACGACTGCATGTGCTTTGTTACCGCATATTTTTTCTTTGCTAGATAAGGAGTGGATTGTTCGAGTTAGTTGGGTTAGCCGCAAGGGCAATGCGGTGGCCGATGCAATGGAAAGGTTAGCGTAGACATTGGATGTTCCGCATAAGCTTTATTTTGAGGCGCTGAGTTCTCTACAGGGAGTATTATTGCAAGACTAAGGGCCAATTACTTCAGGCTAGTTTGCTTTTTATTTGGTATTAGGTTTTTTTTGTCATTTCCTATGTTGGGTTTATCCCGCTTTTGTCTTCTTAAATATTACCACATGCACTATTTTTCCTTTATTTAGGATTAGAGAGATTTTTTAATGAGACGTGTGGTACTATACTCTTCTCCATTCATAAAAATGAGAGTTTTGAAGGAAACTGAGGCAAGTTTAGGGAAAATTATATTAGGACCCTTTTCGTCACATTAGTCATGATTTTAATCAATAAAAATCTATAATTTTTTTCATTTCATTTTTTTACCAAGTAAATCTTCACTCATATCTTTCCATATTAGATTTTAAAAAACAAATTTTTGGAAGTTACCATTTAATTGGTTGATGACATAGAAAAAATGATTTGATGAGTGGTTTATATTGATTGGGATCATAACATATGCGATAAAGAGAGTCCATGATATAATTTCTCAAAGTTTAGAATCATTTCCTTTACTTGGTTTTATTTTAATTAATATCTAAGCAATGGGAATGAAACTTAATTTACCTTACATTCCTTACCTTTTCCTCCCCCAATTTACACATTTAGACTATGTTTGGATTAATAGTAATAAAGGAAAAGGAAAGGAAAAGGATGAAAATTAATTAAATGAAAGGAATATTAAAAGAAAGGAAAGGATTAGGGGTGAGCGTTCGAGCGAGTCGAGTCAAATTTTTTTATTTATTCGAGTTGATGCATCATATTTTACAACTCAAACTTAATTTGAATTTTTTTATTCGAGTCGAGTTTATGAAATTTGATTCGAGTCAATTCGAGTTTTTGAGTTCCTATACGAATTTAATGTAATTATTTATCACGTCATAGTATGGTTTGATTCCAATTTAAACTACTTTCTCTACCATATAAGATATGCATATATATATATATATATATATATATATATATATATTTCTTCATATTTTTTCACATGTATAAATAATATTTGTAATGTTATTTAATAAAAATCATCTAAACTTCTAAAATATATTTATAATGTTATTTTTAAATAAGGAACTTTTGGGGATAAAGTATTGAAGGGATTATAAATGAGTCAAGTATTTGATGTGAAGAAAAACTTTACAAAAAGTTTAAGTTGAATGATCAAATTGAATAAAATGTAAAGTTAAGGGATTGAATTAAAAAAGAATATATTTTGTTAAAAATATGAATTGAAGTTACGTACATATTATATAGTGTTAGTGAATCGTGTGGTTTAATTTTGGTCAAAAATAGACTTAAAACGAAAGATGAATTGAAGAAATGAGAAATCATTCAAAGTTGAGGGGCTAAATTGAAAAGATAGGAAATTTTTAAAAAAAATATGAATTGAAGCTAAATAAGTATTCTACAGTGGTTTAGGAGCATGTGGCTCAAATTTGGCTGAAAATGGACTTAAAACGAATGAGGGGTTGAAGAAATGAGGAAATCATACAAAGTTGAGGGGCTAAATTGCAAAATGATGAAATTTATTTTCTAAAATATGAATCGAAGCTTAATAGGTATTCTACATTGGTTTAGGAACATGTGGTTCAAATTTGGTCAAAATAGACTTAAAATGAAGGAGAAATTGAAGAAAAATGAAATCAAGGACTAAATTGCAAAACTATAAAATTCAATTTTTTGGTTTTTTCAAGTTTGGCAAATTTCAACTCGAGTAGAACTTGAAATTTTTTTGAGTTACTCGAGTTGACTCGATTAACTCGAAATTGAAAAAAACAATTTTTGTAAGTAAGTCGAGTTGAGTTTCACTCACCGCTAAAAAAGATAGCATATTATGCAAAATTAGTAAAGGAAAGCAACATGAATCATTTTTGTTAGGTTAAACTATGAAAATGAATGAAAACGATTAATTGCCATGTATTCTTTCAATTATATTTTGGGTAAAGTACACAAACGGTCACAAAACTATCCCAAAAAATACAAAATGGTCACCAAACTTTCAAAAGTTACATAATGGGCATTAAACTTTAGTTTTTGTTACAAAATGGTGACTGAACCATTAACTGTTGTTAATTGGGTGACATGGCAGTTACGAAAGTTTGTATAACAGCACATCTAATCCTCAATATTTACACATTCAATCAATTTAAACATCAAGAATGAGGGCTAGAATAGGACTAAATTGATTAAATGTGTAAATATGAAGGATTAAATGTGTTATTATTCAAATTTTCGTAAATGTCAAGTCATTCAATGAACGACAGTTAACGGCTCAGTGACTATTTTATAACAAAAAACTAAAGTTTGATACCCATTATGTGACTTTTGAAAGTTTTGTGACCATTTTGTATTTTTTGGATAGTGTAGTGACCATTTGTGTACTTTACCCTTTTATTTTTTTTATAAGGATTATAATCCTATACACGGGTAGTGGAAGATAAAGTTTTCTCAAGCGTGATTATTTGAGTTTAGGATTTTAGATGAGGGTTTAGAGGTTAGAAGGTTTATGTTATAGGGTTTAAAATTTAGGGTTTAGGCTTTAGTGTTAGTGTAACCCCTTGACTCGGTCTAGACGCCAGACCGAACCAAGCGAGCTATATTGGGTTTACTGAGACAAACCCGAACGAATTACTTAGAAAACGAACATTTTTTCTTTTATCTTGTCTAAATGCATAATTAAGTCCTAAGGTGATCATGCTAGCAGCGGTGAAATTTATAATTAAATCATGTGTCGAATTGACATCCAATTGGTCGAGATCGCACTCTATGGACCAAATTGTAATTTTAGTAAAATAGGAGGACTTAATTAAATCCAAAGTTACCAAACCTTAATTAATCATATAACATGCATTTCGGTTAAATTTCAACTTAAAATAATCATCCAAACTCATTTAATTGGATGATCAAGAAATAGGGACTAAACTGCAATGATTCAAACTTTAGCAAAACATATTACCAGAAATAACTGAATGAGTATCGGTACACCCCTTGCGTGTATCGATATGGACTCATTTCACAAAAGGGTGCCGGTACGGTCCTCAAGCGTACAGATACAGTTGTTCGATTTTAAAAATAGGGGATTTCAGTAGCTAAAGAGAGTACCGATACGGTTGCTCATATACCGACATCAAGTATAAATTTCTTCTATGTGTACCGATACAACTACAAGGCGTACCAATACGTCTGTGCAATTTTGCACAGATTTGAGCCAAGACAGACCCCGTGTACCGATCCCTAATGACCCGTACTGGTACGGACTGGTCTGTAATAACCTCTTGGTCGAACATATGACACTTTGACTCAATCTAACATACTTCAAACATCTTACAAACATCATATAAAATTCTAAACAACATTTCCTCAATCAAACAAACATGCTAGAAGACCATTCAAACCATAGCAAACCCAATCAAAGATCCTACAGGCATGACCTCTACCCAAGCATGCAAATCACATCCCAACCCCTCAAAGCAAGACATAAAGCATCATACAAGTCCATAATACCATAAGAAACATGCCCAACACAGGGAGTAAGCATACAACCCTCCCAATTACAACTTGGTCACATTGCCCTTTATTTACTACAAGCTCAATTATAAAAACCATACTTGAAATATTTCAATTATTGGATTCCTCATCACTTGATCACTGCCCCAAAAGTTTACTATTCTGCATTGATGAGAAAGGATAAGCAAACAATGCCTAGTGAGAGTCGCTCTAAAAAAACAATCATCAATGCATTTAAAATCATTTTAGTCAAAATACTCTTTGTACATCATGCTTAAACATCTCATGCCCTTTTTCCTTTGTAAACATGCATATTGAACCATATGCAAAACATGTACCATGGATCTCATGCATAATCCCAGATGCAAAACCTCAATTTAAGCCTTCACATGCTTATTCATCCAATAGCAAAGCTTAAAGAGCAAATCATGTATAAATCTCATTATACAAAACACATTTATCCATCATGATATATTAATTCATATATTGACATTCAAGTGACCCAGAAACAGAATCTTTCCTTATCAAAAACACATCGGATACATGGATTTCACAAGTGGTTCCTTCGACAACTTCACATACATCCATAGTCGGAGCAAACGATAGAATTAACCCCTCAACGGCTATGATGTATAACATCTACAATAGGAGCAAACGGCACATTTAACCCCTCAACCATTGTGATACTTAATCCATCAGCGAGAGAATATGGCACAATTAACCCCTCGACAGCTGCGGATCCCATGGTGGAGAAAACGACACAATTAACCCCTCTAGACACATGAGACGACTTATTATAGTGCACTTTAAACCCTATGGCATGCCAACTATATCCAATAGCATTTATTTCATTGTAACTTAGCCAATATATTCCATTTTAAACATGATACCTCATTATTTTTCATATGCATCATTCAAACCAATTTCCACAAGACATGCATTTATACACCATTGAAATCCTTTTCACAAATCATTTGTCATACTCAAATATCATCAATATAAGTTCATTTGCATCATAATCCATTTTCCAAACATGCATAAAACAGTAGGTATCAAACATAAACATGGGCATGAAAAAATCAACTTTGCCAAACTAAATTTGAGAACGAATTCGTCTAATACTTACTTCCGAGCTTAGACAAGTGTTTCAAGCTCAATCTAAACTCCCAAAATCACTTTCAAACCTTTGTAAAGAAGTAAACCACGTTTCCACTCACTGACAACACAAAGCTCTAATCGCCGATGTGAAATCAAGCTTTCGAAGCCCCTAAAACCTCTCCAAAAGATGAAGGATACGTCTCCCCTGTTTTACCCACACAAAAACAGAGGATTAATGCATTTCCATGCATCTTTAAACACAAAAACACCTCTTCTCAACTCCGCCTTACTAATAACCACCAAACGCTTCCTTAACACAACTGAAATCATCACCAAACTCAACCTAAACAAAGCCCAGCCAAAACCTAACTATTTTAACATCTTAACATCATTAATTAACATTAAAAACAACAATATATCAACCTTATATCTCTGGCAACCTTTCAACACCAAGATCACCTCAAAATCTAACTATTTACAAACTAGAAAATTAGCAATTCACTTAGTTTTGGGATTCCTTTTATTAATCTCTTCTCGTAACATTAAAACATATCTTACAAGTGATCTAAATCAATTGGAATCAACACAAAATAGATCCATTATCAAGATCCATCCAATTTCTCATCAAAACTAAATCAAAACCTTTTAAACATGATTTAATCATTAACACATAACAAAAATCAATTATAAAGGATCAAGAACTTGGGAATTTCAGTAAAGAACCTTTAATTAGAGGAGAGAAATGAAAATCACCTCTAATTGCTGATTTCCCCCTTAATTGGCAAGATTTGAGTAAAATCTCCAAGAAAGCAAATAGGATTTGGTGTAGAAATCAAAGGAATCAACTAGGAAATCAAAAGGGAAATAAAAAATGAATGATTCCTGAGAATTTTAGAGTAAAATTGATAGTTTGGCTGCTGAGAAAGTTGAGAGAAAAGTAGTTGCGTAAGAAAATGAAATTGGCTATTAAAATCTTTTTAATCAAATCTCTTTTATTTTTATTTATTAACCTTTTAAAAACCATTTAAAAATATCTTAAATTAAGGGGGAAATCTGATTAAAGTTTTTTGTAAATTAGCTCCTTAAAGATTCTAAGTTTTGACCCTTTTACGATTTAGTCACCAAAACAGTTTTGAAACTGTACATTTTAGTCACCAGACCAAAATGTCCCAAAATCCTATTTTATTTCTTCAAATTGAGTTTCCCAAAACCCTTATGATATCAATTTAACATTTTCTAATATTTTTTCATATTTTATTTTAGCAATAACAATTTATTATGAATTAATTCTCAAAACTAGCTCGAATCGCCTAATCTGATTTCTTTGAACCCTCTAATAAATCTAGCTAACATCTAGGCCCAAATTTGGGGTGTTACAACTCTCCCCCTCTTAAGAAATTTCATCCTTGAAATTTACCTGACGAAAAAAGGTAAGGAAACTACTTCTTCATGTCCTCATTACTTTCCCACGTAGATTCCTCTACACCACGATGTCGCCACAACAGCTTTACCAACTCAATGGTCTTCCCACGAAGAACTTTGCTACTAGAATCCAAGATTTTCACCGGCTCCTCATCATAGGTCAAATCTAGATTTAACTTAATATCCTCAACAAGCATCATATGTGATGGGTTCGATCTATATCTCCGAAGCATCGATACATAGAAATATCATTTATCTTCTCCAGCTCCGCTGGCAACCTTAACCTATAAGAAATTGAACCAACACGCTCCAACACCTCATATGGCCCAATGAACCTAGGACTCAACTTGCCCTTCCGTCCAAACCTCATTACCTTCTTCCAAGGAGAAACCTTAAGAAACACTTTATCTCCAACCGCAAACTCAATCTCCCGGCACTTTAAGTCAGCATAAGACTTTTGACAATCCGAATCTATTTTCAATCGATCACTAATAAGCTTTATCTTCTCATTAGTGTCTTTCAGCACATCAGGCAGAGAAGCATACTTCTCACCCTCATCAGCCCAACAAAGTGGCATGTGATACCTCCTACCATACAAAGCTTTATACAGAGCCATTTGGATATTAGACTAATAACTATTTTTATAGGCAAACTCCACCAATGGTAGTTGCTTCTCCCATGTTCCATGGAAATCAATGATGCAACACCGTAACATATCCTCTAACACTTAAATAAAGCGTTCAGAATGACCATCCTTTTGAGGATGATTCGAAGTACTGAAATTCAACTGTGTACCCAAAGCCTTATGCAATCTGCCAACTTATCCAAAGTATACATTGTATGCACAGCCAAAAAATATACACACTTCGTAAACCTATCCACAATCACCCAAACAGAATTCTTCTTTGATGGAGTCAAAGGCAATCCAATTACAAAATCCATGGTAATTCTTTCTTACTTTTATTCTGAAATCATCAACAGTTGCAACAACCTGGAAAGAAACTGATGCTTAGCCTTAATACGCTGACATACCATACAATGAGCAACAAAATTCGCTACATCCTTCTTCAAACCCAACCCAAAAATATTCCTTCTTCAAGTCCTGTTAAATCTTGGTACTACCCGGGTGCATAGCAAATCATCATACGGTTGCTTCTCCTTGATCAACTACAACAACGATGGCTTCACTTGCAACTCAGCCAACAAACCACCATCTCACGTCACACTCAACCGAGCAAACATAGCCCATAACTCCACTACAACCTTTCTACTCAAGGCATCAGCTACAACATTAGCCTTACCCGAATGATACTCTATCGTCAAATTATAATCCTTGAACTATTTATGTTGCATAAGATTCAACTCTTTTTGCGATATCAGATATTTCAAACTCTTATGATCCGTGTACACAATGCACTTCTCACCATACAGATAATGCCTCCAAATTATCAATGCAAACACCAATGCGGCAAGCTCTATATCATGCATATGATAGTTGCGCTTGTGCACCTTCAACTGCCTAGATGCATAAGCCACAACTTTCCCCCTTGCATCAACACGCACCCCAAGCCAACATAGGATGCATCGCTATAAACTATAAACTCTTTCCCCGACTCAGGTTGAATCAAAATTGGAGCTTGCATCAAAGCTTCCTTCAACTTATCAAAAGCTTGTTGTCTATTCTCCGTCCACTCAAAACTTACATCCTTTTGCAACAACTTTGTCAAAAAAGAAACAGCCTTCAAGAAATTATCCACAAAATGACGATAATACCCTTCTAACCCCAAGAAACTATTAACCTCCATCACTGACTTAGGTTGTTTCCAATTCACCACCGCCTTGATCTTCTGCGGATCCACATGGATACCTTCTTCTGAAACAACGTGACCAAGAAAGACCACTTGTTTAATCCAAAACTCACACTTGCTCAACTTGGCATAAAGCTTATTATCCAACAAAACTTGCAACACAATCTGTAGGTATCGATCGTGATCTTCCTTGGTACGAGAGTACACAAGAATGCCATCAATGAACATTAACACGAATTGATCTAAGAATTCATGGAATACTCGATTCATCATGTCCATGAAAGTTTCGGGCACATTAGTCAACCCAAATGGCATCACTAAGAACTCATAATGCTCGTAATGTGTGCGAAAAGCTATCTTCAATACGTCTTTATCCTTGACCTTCAATTAATAATACCCAAATCTCAGATCAATCTTAGAAAACATCGTAGCACCCTGAAACTGATCGAACAAATCATCAATCCTTGATAAGGGATATTTGTTCTTAATCGTCAACTTTTTCAGTTGTCGATAATCAATGAACATTCTCATCGTGTCATCCTTCATTTTCACGAACAACACTAGTGCTCCACACAGTGACACACTAGGTCAGATGAAACCACGATCCAATAACTCTTGAAGTTATGTCTTCTACTCCTTCAACTCCTTCGGTGCCATGCGATACGGTGCAATCAATACTGAAGAAATATCCGCATATGTGTCGATGCAAAACTCTATATCCCTATCCGGTGGTAATCCAGGCAACTCCTTCAAAAACACCCCTAGAAAATCACGAACGGTACGGATATCCTGGACACGCACCTTCTTTATATTTGGGTTCATAATATAAGCCAGATACACTTGACCCCTAAGCTCCAACAAATTTCGCGCTTCTAGAGCTGAAACCACATTAGACAAGAATTTAACATTCTCGCCCACAACCACCACTTCATAATCCTCAGCAAGTTTCAACGAAACTCGCTTGGTTTCAAAATCAACCATAGCCCTATGCTCAGACCACCAATCTATGCCCAAGATTACATCAAAACTATGAAACAACAACTCCATCAAATCAGCCGCAAACACGTGTCTTTGAACCATCAAAGGACATCTCTTAAACAACTTCCTATCGACTATTGTTTCTCCAAAAGAACTAGTTACTCGCATACTCACATCTAACACTTCTATAGGTATATCAAGCAAACATGCATGTTCACGCAAGATGTATGAATATGTAGAACTAGAATCTATCAAAGAAAGTAATGAAATGGACTGTAAAGTAAAAGTACCTGCAATCACATATGTGTCATTCATCCCCTCGCGATGCGCATAGATCCTCGTAGTTCCACCACCCTTGGACTAAATAGCCACTGTATGAGCAAATCCTCTGGCCTTTCTCCCTACGCTGGAAATTCCCTCGACTGCACCCACGGCCTCTATGTGGTGCAACAACAGGTGCAGGAGCTTGTATATCCATAGCCATCTACGGACAGTCACGTCTCAAATAATTTCGTGAACCATAACTCCAACATATACCATATGTATCCCAATACGCTCCTAAATGACGCTTCCCACAGTACCTACATTCAGGCACCCCAACATAGGTGTTCTGACATTGTTGCCCACGTTCGACATAACCTTCACCATGTCTCTAATCAGGACAATACCTCCTATCCCGATACTTCTTATATCGATCACTACCGTATTTGACTTAGTAATCCTCTTCCTAGCACTATAACTCCCCGAATGTAAGGACAACCCCAGATTCTGCTCTATATCATTAGCTCGAGAAACCAAGACATTAAACTCTGTGTAATCTGTAGCCAGCATATAAGTCATTACTTCATTGACCAACCCATAATGGAAATGATCACATCCCTAACGATTATCAAGAACCAGTTTAGGTGCACACTGGCTCAACTGAACAAACTAAACCTCATATTCTGACACAGTCATGCTACCCTAGACCAACGCCATAAACTTTCGCTTCTTTTCATCTTAGTATCGGGAACCCATATATTTCTTCTAAAAAATAACATAAAAGAACATCCATGTCACATCTATAGGTGCTATACCCGCGATAGAAGTCGTCCACTAGCTATAAGCATCTTCCTGAAGCAAAGGTACTATACAGCCCATGTAATACCCCAATATTTGCTTAGTGACTAAAACGTAAAGAGTTAAAGGTTGGTGGTTTTAGTTTAGTGACTAAAATGTAAATTTTTTTAAAGTTGGATGGCGAAAGTAAAAAGTTGAGAAAAGTTCAGGGACAAAAATGGTAATTTTCCCAAATATTATTTATACTCCATAAATGAGTAGTTTATGCCAGTATAAGAATTTTGGTGGGAATCGAATTTTTGGTACGAGATTTGTGTGGAAAGTTATAAAAAGAATAAGTTTCGGTAATTAGTTCGAATGATTATTTGACTTCAGAAAACTATGAAAATTTTCTGAAAGTCTTAGGAAGACTTGAAGAATATGATATTATGGTTTTTGAATCGTTTTTGTTCGATTTAAATTTGATTCTATGCAGTATTTGGTGTAGTAGATGGAAATGGCAATTTTGAAGACAAGTTGTTTCATTAATTGCAAAATGGTCATTTTACCTATACTTTTTGAATATATTTGATCATGGAAAAAAAGATTGCACATGTGGCAACATACTATTGGTTATAATTCAAGGACAAAATAGTCATTTGACTATTAAAAGGATTTTTATTTTAAATAAGGTGGATTATATGCCATTTGGCATAAAATAAAGAAATAGAAAAGTTTGGAAAATTCTCTCATCTTTCTCTCTTAGCCGTGGGGTTCCAAGAAAAGGGTAAGAAAGTTTCATTTCAATTTTTAAGCTTATTGAATTGGATTTGACGTTTAGATATGAAATAAGAAATTGTTCTTCATTGAATTCTCTATCATTTGGTATAAGTTTTACTTGGTTTCCATGCTCCTAAGTTGATATTGATGATTAGGGTGGATGAAGGACATGTTGGAATCTTATGTTTTAAGGGTTGTTCATGTTGGAAATGAGGTTGAGATGTTGTTTTTATGCTTAAAGTGATGAAAATCCTATGAAAAATGGTTGAGTGACCATTCGGATAAGTGAAGAAATTAAGGGGAAATATTGCAAAAATTATTTTGATGATGGAAATGATAAGAATGATATTTTACATGCTTGATTTTGTTATTTGGAAAAAGAAATGTTCATGTTCTTGAAAATAAGAATTAGGGTTTATGCTAAAGTTTAGAATTTTAGGACATGATTGAAGGAAGGTTGGCTTTATGTGTTGGTACGGTAAATTAAAAATTTTAAATTACCCTAGTTTTTTATTAAAAGCTATTTTTTAAAAAAACTGTGACATCTTTGACTCGTGTTTGGTGTACGAATACGGGAAGGGGGTGTTACATTTATTGGTATCAGAGCTACAAGTTTAGTTAGTTCTGGAGTTAATTTGAACTCGATAAAAGTGTCAAATTGTGTACATGCCACTAGGATGTCGTATTTACTTGAAAATGATACTTTTTTATTGATGCAATTGCTTATTAGTTTAAGTATATGTTATGAGTAGAGATGTCGAAGGAAATTGGATCTCGACATGCTACTCAACAAGTGGGGCCCGAGAATGCTCCAGAGGTCGGGGAGGAAGTACAGCAGCCTGTACAACAGGAGACTGGTGCATCTGTACAGGAAATGCCGGTGCAAGATCGGGGTACATTTCTGCAAGCCCTGGACGCGATAATTAATAGACCTCCTCGAGTTTCCGTTCTTAAAGAGTTAAAGAAACTGTACGCTCCTGATTTTTGGGGCGACATTGATGGAGATCCTATGTCGGCAGATTTTTGGTTGAATTACATACAAACAATGTTGGCTCAGATTGAGTGTGATGATTGAGGAAAGCTGGAAGGAGTTATTTCCTTATTGAGAAAGCAAGCACTAGTATGGTGGAATAATGTCACTGCTCGTGTATGTGAAAAAGTGAATTGACAGTTTTTCCTCATTGAGTTTAGGAGGAAATATATTGGAGATGTATTCATTTGAGAAATGAGACAGCAGCTCTTGGACCTTAAACAGGGAGATTGCTCGGTATATGAATACGAGTGTGAGTTTAACAGATTATGTAAATTTGCCTCTGAATTACTTCCGAATGAGAGAGCCATCACTGACAATTTTATAAATGGATTGAATTCTCGATATCAAGAGGTATTGGTAGTGTAATCACTCATTTTCACTTGTAAATATATTAATATTGCATGTATATTTATTATATGTATGTTACTAATATAAGGTGGTGTGTGCATGTATAAGCTATGTATACGTATTAGGGGTGTATGTATGTCGCGTATGTATCTAGAGTATGAGCGTATTTGATTAATATATAGATGTTATGTTAATTATATGTATGATTATACGTACGTATACTAGAATATTATATTAATTAATGATTGTATAATATAAGTATACATTTTCGTATGTATATGTATTGCTGTTATAATTATATTATTATTATTATTGGGCTGACAAAATGAAAAGAATTAAATATATTAAACCCAAATAAATTTACAGTCCAAGTCCAAGTCCAATTACAAGGCCCGGTTGGCCCAAATCTAAATCTTATCTAATTACAATGTGCAGGTAACTGTGGGCCGTTGGATCAAGATCTGATCCAATGGCCACGATGCAACCAGGAAGTCAAAAATATCTTCCAGGCGCGTGTTCCACACGTATGGACCGTTCGAGTGCCACGCGCGCGTGTGGTCCACGCACGGACGCTTTAACATCCCACGCGCGCGTAAGATCCACGCGTTCTGACTCCTCGACTGCGGAGCTCCACGTGGCAAAATCTGAAGCCGTCTCATCAAATCGAGGCTTCATCCAGGCCGATCGTTCTTCAAGCCATCTCGACCGTTAGATCAGATCTGATCTAACGGCCGAGAACGTGTCTAACCTCTGGCAGAATGTCCATATCGCCACCGCGCCGATATTTAGTCCCCGTGCTCAGAACATGCCCAAGATAACAAGCAAAATTGTCTGTCCAGTTCAGATCTGAAAAAAGCAAGATGCAACTTGCAACAAAACAGAGACAATAATATATATGAAACGGGAACTTTTGTAACGGGAAGAAGAACGGGAGGTAAAAAAAAGAGAGACCAGAGACCTTGTAATACAAAAATCAGAAAGTTGTAAACATCCAAGTAAATCGAAAGACAGTCCAGTGGTAAATACTTGTCTCTTTTTCTTACTTATTTTCTTTACATGCATATACAAAAAAAAACAGAAACAAAAAAAGGAGAGTAGTCTTACCGGCGTTGTTTGTGGGTCTTCCCTTCCTCAGTGATAAGCCTTTCGGCTTCTACAAGCCAGATCTGGTGAACTAAAGGGAGGAGAAGACCCTTTGTAGTTTTGTTTTGGTCTAAAAATATATATTTTTGGTTCGTATTTCCTAGATCTAGGGCGAATAGAGGTATATCCTCTGAATCCAACCTAGGATTCGTATTGAGGACAAAAAAAGGGTTGTTTTGGTGTATTTTGGAGGCTCGCCGGCGCTGATTAGCGGCGGCCGGCGGCGGAGAATACGGCGGCCGGCCGCCAGATTCTGGGTTTCAGAAGAACAAGGGAGAGAAAAATGAAGAACATGGTTCTTGTAAAAACCAGAAAATGAAACAAATGGCTAAAATTTTGATTTCGGCCTAAAAAGAGGGTTTATATAGGCGTTATTATTTTACTAAATGGGTAAATTACACACTTAATCCCACCGCGTTTTCAATATTTTCGTTTTTGTCTCGCCGCATGGTATAATCACAATCCCGGTCCCTCTGATATTTCAAAAGTTTACAATCTAGTCCCTAAATTACACCGAATCAGTTTCTGAATGGTAAAATTACACCCTTAACCATCCCGCGTTTTTGAATTTTTCATTTTGGGTTTGCCCCTTGGTCTAATTACAATTCTGGTCCTTTTAGGTTTTGTTTGTTTCGCAATTTCGTCCCTAAATTACATATTATTATTCTTTAATTTCTGCCACTGACTTTTATTTTTCTTTCATTTCAGTCCTGTTTTCTTTTTAAATATTCATGTTCGTATTATAATCGTATATATTGATATTCTATTATTTTATTTTATGTCCCTCATATATGACTTGTATTTTATGTTTATATGTATATGTGTGTTAAGCTTATAATAGTCATGTTTTTTTTATCAGGTTATTCGTATTAAAGCATGTTATATTCTATTTGACTCGTAAAACAACATGTTTTTGTATTTTTGTATGTATTGTATGTTTTCTTGACTTTTAGGTTACGTATTAGTGTCTTCTTTGTTCATATATGTTGAAATATGTTTTATTAATAGCATGTATGTCTTTTTAAATATTTGTTCGTCTACATATAACGTAATTATTCATGCATTGTTGTTCTAACTTGTTAAAGTTGTTTTTATTTATCATTTAGAATAATATGTATATATTCATGCTTTAATCTAGTATATCATTTATTAGATTAGTATCTTATTATGTGAATATTTACTGTCTTTAAATTATCTGTCATGCTTTATGTTTTTGTCACTAAGATTGCATATGATTTATAACTTGTTAATACGGTGTCCTTTTATCCGAGCGTAAACGGGGCCAGTATCAAGCGTAGTGATAGTGGTTGGGCGTTTATTCTCGGGTAACGGGACCCTTAAAATATATTCGCAATTATGACCGAATTTTAAAATAATCGTCACTTTAATCCGGAAAATCCAATATTAATAAAGCGGTAATTATTAAAGTACCAATTTTTGGGCGGTGTGGGGGTGCTAATCCTTCCCCATCCGTAACCGACTCCCGAAACCCTGTCTTTTTGAATCTCGGTTTTATGGTGTCCGCCTACCTAAGTGGTGGCGGTGGCGACTCCATTTTTTAAAATGCGGTTTTTTAAAACCCCACGGAATAAATATTTTATATCCAAAAAAAAATCACAAACACCTCTCAACACCTTTCAAAAACACCTTTCCAAAAAGCCTCGTTTTTATTTTAGCGATAAAAAGCAAAAGGACATCGCTACAGATGGCGACTCTGCTGGGGACATTTTTGTTTTTTCGAAAAAAACAAATGAGAGTCAAGCTTTTAAAATAATTACCGCTTTACTAATATTGGAAATTCCGGATTAAAGTGACTATTAAATTAACATTCGGTCATAATTGCGCGTTTATTTTAACGCATTTAAAATATGGCATATAAACCCGTTTTTTAAGTGGGGGGAAAACGCTAATGCTTTCGTGGAGATATCGTTCTCCTGTATGGGCCTAGCAAGTACCTTCGGGGCTCGAGTACCTTATGCTTTCGTAAGGATATCGTTCCTTCGTACGGGCATAAGCGAATGGGTCCCCCTGAATTGAACCCGGTTGAAAGGAGCCTATAATGGGTGATGATCGAGGGCCTTGCTACTCTTAGTAGAGGACAGCAAGGACAATTCGGGTACCTTCTAGAACCAAGACTGCATGTAGAGAATACATAGAAACCTACCCATTTAGAGCCATGCGGATAACCTTAGGTTTTAGACGGGATAAATAGGGTTGTTTTGTGTGTTTATTCTGTTTATTTTTGTCCTTTTATTTTTATATTTATTAATTATATCTGGTATTGACTTGTTCTCTTTTCGTTTTTTGTTTTTTTTTCTCATACATCATTGCATTTGCATCACATAAAGGTACTGGATCAAGTGGTTTGCCTGATCAGAAAGTCTTTCACCATGGAAAAAAGGTGTCTTAGGAAAGAAGAGCTTAATTTGTCAGTCAGACATTGGTCAGAAGTCAATCAGAAAATCCAAGGGGACAGTTTGCCGAACGAACGCGTAATAGCAGGATACACTTATGTGAGTCTCCAACAAAATGACTTATGGGATCTTCAAAACATTTGGGAAAGATGGGACCGAAGACTACAAGACTTGTTCGCAATAGTTATGGCGACATCGCATACAGTTGTTATATGTTCGGATTAACCAGCCCCTACTCCGAGCTATAGTCCGATTCGGAATCCGCTTTTTTTCGCTTCACCTTCAATAGGCAGGACATGATGCCTACGGTAGAAGAATACACTCGCTTTACTTAACCAGAAAAATATTCGGGAAGATTGGATCTACGCGAAGCCTCCAAGGAATCAGAATTACACTGCGAAACTCAAAACCTTTGCGGGAATGAGTGGCGTTTGGGTTAGTGGCCTCCTTCAAACCGAGGAGATAATACTGATCTTTGCATGGGAAAGTATTCGGGACATCATATCGACACATCCGCACGAGGCAAAGAAAATGGACTTATTCGCTTTAGGAATATATGGCTTGGTGATCTTTCCCAGAGTACTCGGGAACATTGACATAGCCATTCTAGATTTGTTTGAGCGGGTGAAACGGAAAGCAAACCCAGTACCAGCAATCTTGGTCGAGACTTTCTTTTCCTTAAATGCTAGCCGGAAACATGAAGAAGGACGTTTTCGAGGCTGCGCACAGCTATTACAAGTATGGATTCAGAGTCACATGTGGAAGACGCCGACGCGGGTCCTGCCGGGGATATCCTTTCAAGGTTTTTCGCCTTTACGAGAATACTTAGCAAAGGAATGGCGAGAGGATTTGAAAACAAAAATGTGGACCAATTTCTTCAGGAACATTCAAGATGAAGACATAGCATGGAGGGTCCCATGGCTCGGTAAAGTTAATTATTTTCTATACAGTTGTGGTGACTTCAACTGGCTGATGATGTTGGGATTGCATGGAGGGATCGCTTGTGCCCCGCTTTTAGTGTCTCGGCAGTTCGGATCGCGACAGTTCATTCCCAATACCGCCGGATTAAGCCAAACTGAATTTCTTTTCAAAGGAGAGTTCAAAGGAAAAATTTAGACCATTATGAGGGCCTGGGATCATTGTTATCGGATCAGGGTGGAAGGAGATACCGAGCACATGACTACCCCAGATTACGATCTTTGGAGACGTTTGAGGGTTAATAATGTGATTCCTGAATCTGATCAAGGACCAGCAGTGTCACTCGAAGAGCTTACAAGGGTGGTACCGTCCGAAGCCGACATCTTAAGGAGTGAACTCGAGGAAGTTAAAAAGAAAATGGATATCCAACAGACCCAACATGCGAGCGAGCTCTATAAGGCAAGTTTAGAAGTTGATGAGCGAGACGGGATCATTAGGCAATTGAAGAAATTAAATGCAGATTTGAGCGACAAGAATACTCTTTATCAAAAAGATGCCCTTCTATTACAAGCAAAAATACAGAAAGCCGGCCGGAGTCAGTTCATAGCTGTGGAAAGAGAAAGAATGAACGGCATCCGTTTGGTGGAAGAAGAACGAGAAATTAACAAAAGAGCGATCGAGAAAGAGATTGAAAGCTGCCGTTTGGCTATGGAGGAGGAAAAACGGTCCGCCAAGAAGGCCATTGATCAAGAGAAAGAAAGATTCAGACAAGAAATCAGCAAGGGAAAACAAGCTGTCCATCATGAGAGAGAAAGTGTCGCCGTATGGAAAAGAAAATCCATGAGTAGTCGAAATAGACTATTAGAGATGCAGAAATTGTACGATGACACTATTCAAAGGTTGGGGCAAAGCCAAAGTCAAAATGATGAATTAAAAGGAAAGATGGCGGAAGTCGAACACTCACTTGAATGTATTGCCCTTGAGAATAACTTCATTGAGCTGCGAGGGGAAAGAGAACGCGAAGTGGGTGTGTTACAAGCACGAATCGGGTCCTCGAAGCAATTGTGGAGGATTACAAGGAAAGAATTAATGTGTTCGAGGAAGCTGCAGCGGGGAGGGGACACCTATTGGCGCGGAAGAGATTACGCGACGCTGCTCGAATGGTACAGATGTAAAACCAAGATTACGCAAACCTAATGGTGGACATACACAGTGAGTCGCCGGACATGTAAATGATTTAGCTGTCGAGGCTGAGACACTCCGACCTTTTATAGCCCCGGGAATGGAAGAAGCTCCTAGGTTCCTCAAGCTGCTCAGGGCAATTGGAAAATTAGGAGATAGAGCTAGAGTCTATCTATAGGACTCTGTGTTGTAATTAGATCTTTTGTACTAGGGATCTTTACTTTGTAACACAAACTTTGTTGTAATCAAGACCCTTTAATTCCCGTGGAAGTAGTTCAAAAGGGTGATTACCAAATGAATCATACCTTATCTGCATACATTCTTGCATTTGCATCATAACATTCGCATCATTGTACATGCATTTATTTTTTGCAACCATATTAACAATATGAATATTGTGGCGTTGTGTGTAGTAAACCCGCAATCATTCATCACCTATATTTTACCCGGCTACAAAGAAAGCTCATGGAAGAAAGGATAATTAGTCTAGAAAGAGGGCAAAGAGAGCTCGAGACAAGGCTAGAAGAGGCCCAGAGAAGCCTTAGTGATCAGATTGCGCAATCGCAAACATCTATA
Source organism: Hibiscus mutabilis (assembly GCA_019671005.1). Classification (NCBI taxonomy): domain Eukaryota; kingdom Viridiplantae; phylum Streptophyta; class Magnoliopsida; order Malvales; family Malvaceae; genus Hibiscus; species Hibiscus mutabilis. The sequence goes on from CM033724.1 coordinate 23,083,821, forward strand.
GTATCTGACATAACCGCATTGCTGGCAAAAAGTCTTGGAAAAAGAGTAGAAGGAGAAAATGTTCCAGAGCTAGAAGGTACCCCGACTCACTACAAGGTTCAACCAACTGCACCAAACCAGGCTAGGAAAGTGTATATTGACCCTGCAGGAATATCTTCTAGCTTTTAAGTAGGGGCACCTGAGACTCAACCCCTCGATACTGAAGCACTTTATGAAGAAGAAGTACCGGACCTGAACATGGTCGAAAGAATCAGGAATGAGGTAGAAAAAAAGTGGGAAGAAAGATTTCGCCTCATGGAGGAAAAATTTAAAGCGTTACAATCAAATGAAGAATCAGGAAATGACGCTAGTGACCTAAGTCTGGTATCTGATCTTGTCCTGCCGCCAAAATTCAAAACGCCAGAGTTCGATAAATATGATGGAACCACATGTCCTTCTGCACACATAACGATGTATTGTAGAAAAATGGCGGCTTACCATAAAGATGAAAAGCTACCGATCCATTGTTTCGGGATAGTCTAATCGAGCGGCGTTACGTTGGTATACTCGGTTAAGCAAAGCGAATGTTAAAACATGGAAAGATCTGTCTAAAGCATTTCTTGAGCAATACAAACATGTATGAGACATGATCCCTAGCAGAATTATGTTAGAAAAATGGGGCGAAGTCCAATGAAAGCTGCGACAATATGCCCAAAGGTGGAGAGAAGTGGCCGCCCAAATCCATCCACCTATCCCGGAGCATGAAATCACGCCATTATTTGTCAATACTCTGAAAGGGGCACTCTTTGATCGCCTCATTAATAACACAACACAGTGTTTTGCCGACTTGATCAGGACTGGGGAGTCTCTCGAACTAGCAATTAAGAGCGGCAGAATTGATGGTGGGGAAGGGTCTCGAAAGTATAACAAGAGAAATGAAGTAAACACCACCAGCACCTATACCGCCCCGAAGAACTTCACAGTCTCACAGCCACAAGCACCTGTGGGAAAAACACAAAAACAAAATCAAAGAGATGAGAGAGTTACTTAAAAGAGAAAGAGAGGAGAACTTTCACTCCCTACTGTTTCATACTCAGAATCTGTATTCCCGGTTGTATGAAGCGGACTGGTCCGACCATACATCGTTACTCATGTCAATCCGCCCTTCCCGCCTTGGTATAATCCAAGCGCGCATTGCGACTATCACGGGCGGTACCCTGGACATCCCATCGAGAACTGTCTTGCCTTCAAAAAGCTTGCAGAACTTAATCGATTCCGGATATTGAAGTTTGAAGAGCCAAGTGTAGCCAACAACCCATTTGCCTAATCATGGGAGCAGAGGGGTAAATGTCATAGAAGAATGCTTTACCGGGAGGATAAAGGATGACGTGTCGAAATCAAGTCTCCTTTACGGTGGGTATTTCAACATGATTATGCATGGCTCGTGTGATCAACAAAGGCATGATAATAAGGCGAAGGAATGTGGAAAGTATTGCGAATTCCATCAGACTGAAGAGCATGATATCCAAGAATGTGACGAGTTCAAGAAATTGGTGCAGAAATTGATGAATGAAAAATAAATAGAATTCTTTGAGGAGCCCATGGGAAAAAAGGGGTCGGACGTACACATGACGGATAGCCCCAAAACTAGATACTGGGAAGGATAGACTTTTATCATCTCTCCCAGACGGGGAATGCGGTGTCTCCCAAGGAGAAACCAGCAAAATAAGTCCCAAGATCATCATTTCAAAGCACCATCTCCATTCCCATTCAAAGATATGCGACAAATTCCACGGAATTATCTTTGTGAATGTGACCATGCCGAGAAAAAAATCAGAACAAGAACAGTAAAAGAGCCTACGCTAGAAGACCAACAAAGCGTAACAATGTGAACGTTGGTGAGGCAGGCCATTTTACAAGGAGCGGCCGATGTTATTCCTCCGAGGTTTTGAAAGTGGCTGAAAAAGATAAGGGGAAGAGTACAGCAGTTAACCCTACACAGATATTTGGAGAAGAACATTCCCCAAATATAAATGAGCAAGAATCGAGGCCCGGGCCAAAGAATTTCTAAAGTTCTTGAGACATAGTGAGTACAGCATAGTGGAACAACTACGAAAACAACCGGCCAGGATCACAGTGCTGGAATTACTCTTGAGTTCAGAGAAACATCGGGAGACACTATTGAAAGTGCTGAATCAAACTTTTGTGCCCCAGGACATTTTCAGAACAAACCTGGACATGATTGTGGGGCATATTACGCTTATAATCATATCACATTCGGTGATGACGAGATCTGGAGGGAGGAATGGGGTCTACCAAAGCCCTTAACATCACTACCCACCGCAAAGGGTATGTATTACAGCGTCTTGATCGACAATGGGTCAGCATTGAATGTCTTGCCCATGGTAACCCCGCAAAAATTGCCAATAGATGGTTTGCACCTAAAGCCTTTGCACAACTCGGTAAGAGCCTTTGATGGTACGCAAAAAGAACAATGGGGAAAATTGAGGTGCCCCTATTGATCGGACCAACGAATATGTGATCGATTTTGTAGTGATGGACATAAAACCATCTTTGTTTGTTTGTTGGGAAGATCGTGGATCCACTCCGCAGAGTTGTCCCATCATCATTGCATCGAAATTAAAATTTGTAGTTGAAGACAAATTGGTCTGAGAGAGGCGGAGCATGAATTTGTTGCTTCATGACATCCGACACCCCCTACATTCAAAATGATGAAGATACTGCAGAATGCTCGTTCCGAGCATTAGAACTAGTAAATGCCACATTCGTTTCAGAGGGAAGCCGGATCCCCTACCCCAGGTTATCTAATTGTACCAAGATGACCGTTGCAGAAACTCTGGGCCGAGGAGCTAAAATAGGAAAAGGGCTGGGGAAGAAATTACAAGGAAACCTGAGACCCAAGAATATGACAACCAAGAAGGATCGTTTCGGGCTGGGTTACCAACCAAGTGTCCAACAGAAGAAAGAGGAGTATAAGAGGAAGGAAGAACAAAGAAAAGCCAGATCTAAAGGAGAAGACATTCCATGGAGATCGATATCCTTTCCTAGTTTGGAAGCCACTTTTGTCTCCGGAGGGTTCTACCAGCCAGGTCAAGATATTGGAGAGGCAATGAAGAAAAATGATGAACTTAACCAGGAGGAAGTACTCAGAGAATCATTTGAAGGGATGTACATCAACATGATAGCTGAAAAGGACCGCGGCAGCAAAATGTTGACCAACATCCGCCCTTGCCATCCCGGGGAAACACTCGATAACTGGAGCTGCATTGATCTACCTGTAGTTTTTAGGAATAGATCAGAGTAATGCTCCGAATCAACCTTTTGTTTTTGCCCATAAACAATGGGGATCTCTTGTATGGGGCACCTATGTTAACTTTTTGATTGAATGAAAATATCCCCACTTTCTTAAAAATGACCAAAGTCTCATTTATTCCATTCATGCATTCTTCATATTCATTCCCTTCATGTAAAGCCGTCTCTTTCACAATACAATTCATTTTCATTTAATGCAGGTCGCTCATGATTGTGATATATGAATGATACCGGATCCAATCTGGAGTAAACTTGAATGCCCGAGGTCTCAAAGGAAATTGAGGAAGGATATGATGAAATAGAAATTGAGGTCCGGAAGAGTTAAAGAGAATAGTGGGACGACGAAGAAAGGCAGATTATGCCCCACCAAGAAGAAAGCGAAATTGTCAACTTGGGGATCAAGAAGAGAGAAAAGAAATAAAAATAGGAACGACTATTTCCTCAAAAACCAAGCATGAACTGATAGCCCTACTTCAAGAATTCAAGGATGTCTTCGCCTGGACTTATCAAGATATGCCAGGATTGAATACCGACATAGTGGTGCACAAATTGCCAACAAAATCGGAGTGCAAACCAAGTACAACAAAAAAAACAGATATGGTGTTAAAGATCCGAGAAGAAGTGAAAAAGCAATTTGATGCTGGATTCTTGGAGGTAGCCAAAACCCCGAAAGAAAGACGGAAAGTTCGTATGTGTGTAGATTATAGGGATCTGAACCGAGCTAGCCCTAAAGACAACTTCCCTTTGCCACATATTGACACGCTGGTTGACAACACCGCAGGACATTCATGGTTTTCCTTCATGGACGGCTTCTCAGGGTACAACCAGATAAAGATGGATCCTAACGACATGGAGAAAACCACATTCATAACCATGTGGGGCACTTTTTGTTATCAAGTGATGTCGTTTGGGCTAAAGAACGCAGGGGCAACATACCAAAGAGCAATGGTGACTCTTTTCCATGACATGATGGACAAAGAAATAGAAGTATACGTGGATGATATGATTGCAAAATCCCGAACAGAGGAAGAGCACTTACAGAACTTGAGAAAACTATTCCAAAGACTACGAAAGTACCAACTGAGGCTCAATCCTGCCAAGTGTACCTTCGCCGTTACTTCTGGAAAACTTCTAGGGTTCGTAGTAAGCAGAAGAGGGATTGAGATTGATCCCGATAAAGTGAAAGCCATCCAGGACCTTTCACCACCCCCCACGAGAAGGAAGTCGCGGTTTTCGGGAGGCTGAATTATATCTCTCGTTTCATTTCCCAATTAACCAACCAATGCGACCCGGTCTTCAGACTTCTTAGAAAAAATAATCCTGGCGTGTGGGATGAAGAATGTCAAAAAGCCCTAGAAAATATCAAAAAGTACCTGACAAATGCTCCAATTTTAGTCGCACCAGTACCTGGTCGACCACTAATTCTCTACTTAATGAGTCTTCGAGAATTCAATGGGATGTGTCTTTGGGGCAACACGATGAGTCAAGAAAAAAGGAGCAAGCCATCTATTACCTAAGCAGGAAATTCAATGATTGCGAAACACGGTACCCGCCAGTGCAGAAGCTGTGTTGTGCTCTAGTTTGGGCTACCAAGCGGCTCAGACAGTACATGTTGTACCATACTACCTGGTTGATATCCAAGCTAGACCCACTGAAGTTATTAATGGAAGCACCAGCACTAACGGGGAGGATGGCTCGATGGCAGATGCTCTTATCCGAATTCTACATCGTATATGTTAATCAGAAAGCTATAAAGGGGAGTGCCGTAGCAGATTTCCTGGCTAGTCGTGCTTCGGACGAATATGAGGCATTGAACTTTAGTTTCCCAGACGAAGACTTGATGTGCATTACCACTGAAGAAGAGGTTTCAGATGATAAGTCATGGAAACTTTACTTCGATGGAGCCTCCAACGCCCTCGGACATGGGATAGGGGCAGTGCTAATTTCACCTGAGGACGTCTATTATCCTTTCACCAGCAGATTGGAATTCTTCTGCACAAACAATATAGCTGAATACGAAGCTTGCATCATGGGACTAAACTCAGCCATCGAGAGAAAGGTTAAAAAACTTCGAGTGTTCGGAGATTCGTCCTTAGTCATTTACCAATTGCGCGGGGAGTGGGAAACCAGAGACCCGAAGTTGGTCAAATATCACAAATTGATCCAAGAGCTCGTCAAAGAATTCGAAAAGGTCAGCTTCAATTACTTGCCCCGAGAAGAAAATCAGATGGCAGATGCACTGGCAACCTTGGCATCCATGTTTAAAACAAACACTGGGGCAGAAATGAAGCCCATTGAGATGCAGACGTTTGAAAAGCCTGCTCATTGTTGTAATGTACAGGAAGAGATTGACGGAAATCCATGGTACTATGACATTTTGCAATATGTCAAGCTTCGAAAGTATCCAGAAGGGGCAAACGACAATGACAGAAAAATGGCAACAAAATATGTCCTAGATGGGGAGATCCTATATAGGAGAAGTCATGATCAAACATTGCTGAGATGTGTGGATGCCTGGGAGGCGAAGGAAATCTTAGCCGAAGTACATGATGGGATCTGTGGAACGCATGCCAACGGGCTGTCTATATCCCGGAAAATTATGAGATACGGTTATTTCTGGTTGACCATGGAGGGAGATTGCATCGATTACGCCAGGAAATGCCACAAATGCCAAATTTACGCTGACAAAATTCATGCACCCCCATCGCCTCTACACACCATGAATTCTCCGTGGCCTTTCGCAGCGTGGGGCATGGACGTTATCGGGCAGATCCATCCGAAAGCTTCCAATGGGCATCGTTTCATTTTGGTCGCCATAGACTACTTCACTAAGTGGGTAGAGGCAGCGTCTTACGCCAATATCACCAGGACTACAGTTTGTAAGTTCCTAAAGAAGGAAATTATTTGTCGATACGGATTGCCAGAAAGGATCATCACCGACAATGCTTCCAATCTGAACAACAAAATGATGAAGGACGTGTGCACTCAATTCAAGATAACACACCATAATTCCACAGTCTATCGTCCTAAAATGAATGGAGCAGTGGAAGCGGCAAACAAAAATATAAAGAAGATCATAGCGAAGACTACGGATACCTACAAGGATTGGCATGAGAAGTTGCCTTTTGCCACTTTTTGCCTATAGGACGTCCATTCGCACATCAACAGGGGCAACACCCTACTCCTTGGTGTATGGTACCGAAGCAGTACTCCCAATTGAGGTAGAGATTCCGTCTCTCCGGGTCTTAAACGAAGTAAAATTGGAAGAAGCTGAATGGGTGCAGGCCAGACTCGACCACCTATAAAAACCTCATTGTGAAAAAGACTAAAGGCCATTTGTCATGGTCAGATGTACCAAAAGCGGATGGTGCAGGCATATAACAAAAAGGTGCGCCCAAGAGAATTCAAAGAAGGGGATCTGGTACTCAAGAAAATCCTCTCTATCCAAAAAGATTCTCGAGGAAAATGGATGCCCAACTGGGAAAGACCGTACGTCGTAAAAAAGGCCTTCTCAGGAGGAGCCCTGATCCTAACAGAAATGGATGGGGAAGAGCTGAAAAATCCCGTAAATTCTGATGCTGTTAAGAAATACTATCTCTAAAAAAATGGAGAGCTCAGGACGAAAACCCGAAACCGGGCGTCTTGAAGCAAAGGAAGGACTCGAGTTGAAAACCCGCAAAGGGCGGCTTGGGTAAATTGAAAAGTTGAATGTCCGAAGAAAAGGGTATCCCCATGAACATCATGAAGAGAAGGTTTCAGGCAAGAAATTCTACACCGGTTGACAGGATCATGTATCATTCATATCGAAGATAATGAGGGATTTTGTATCTTCATGTGTGTTATACCTTTCTTTTTAAGATATCCCAAGCCCTTAATCATAATAAAACCGTGTTTTGAGCATCCATTCCTAGCCTTCTTGACAATTTCAGTCAAATAAGATAACATAGGCTTATAATGAAACAAGAGATTTCGAAGCATTACTATGATTTAACCTTGAAAATGCAGGTGATCAAAGAAAACGATGTTAACTCTGTCCTCTAGTTCCTTAATGGCTGTCGATAGGGGAGGCGGGAAGCTTCAAACAACCTGGTAGGATAACCAATGGCACATATCCTATCTATTCAAGAAAGGCATACGAGATAACAAAAGAGATCTTTTGGGTGAAAACCAGAAGGGCACCCCTCTCAAAAAAAATCTCTAAAGTGAAAACCCGAAAGGGCACTTTAGAATTCCAAGTCGTAATTAAAAAAAGAAAGGTCGAGATGGTTGAACTTGGCAGTGAAGCGGGGTATCGATGCCCGTAAGAAAGGAGAAAGCGAACGTCAAGATCAAATAAGGACCAAAACAAGCCCACCAAGATATTGAATCTCATGCATCATGAATAGTCAGACATCACTAGGACTAGGAGCATGTCAATTCATTCATTTGTCATAGCATTTTGTTTTCATCTCAGACAGGTATCTGCAGATCCAAAGAGACATCGAGGGCCATCACGGTGTGAATCCCAAATGAGAAGACAATGTTTTTACATACAAAAGGCACATGTTTTCAAGCTCTAGAGAAAGGTTCTATCTAGGAAGAATCCTCCTCTCCGAGGCTTCAGAAGCTGAAAGTTCTATATAGGAAGGACTGACAGCTCGGGGTGAAGACTATGATTCTATATAGGAAGGACTCGGTCGAAGGAATTCACCCATGACACGCAAGATTATATAGGAAATCCTGCTGTGTCGAAAGCAAAAAGAGTTCTATATAGGAAGGGCTCCTAGCTTCAATGTCTTAGAGTGAAAGATTCTATATAGGAAGAATCAGTAACTCCAAGAGATTTCAAGACGCTGAAAAGTTCTATATAGGAAGGACCGACGGCTCCAAGGTGAAGACTGCAGATTCTATATAGGAAGAACTCCCGGTCAAAGAAATTCACCTATGGCACAGGTTATATAGAAAAACCTGTTGTGTCGTTAGCAAAAGAGTCTTATATAGGAAAGGCTCCGAGCTTCATTGTCTTAGAGTGAAAGGTTCTATATAGGAAGAACACGTAGCTCGAGATTTCAGACGCATAAAAAGTTTTATATAGGAAGGACTGACGGCTCCAGGATTTGAAGACTAGCAGATTCTATATAGGAGGAACTCCCGGTCGGAAGAATCCATCGTGGCGCAAAAGGTTTTATATAGGAGAAACCAGCGTTGAAAGCAAAGAGTTCTATATAGGAAGGACTCCAAGCTTTATTGTCTCAAAGTGAAAGGAAAGACTCATAATTCGAGATGTCAGAGCGAAGGGTTCTATATAGGAAGAGCCTGTAGCTCCAAGATCGGAAGGTGACGAAGCTCTATATAGGAAGAACTTACGAGCCTGAAGATTCAGCCAAGGAAGAAGCGGAGATGTCCAAAAGAATTCGTTTTCCAAGGCTACAAACAGGGGAAGTCCGATAAAAATGAGTGCTTATGAATCTTTGCTTTGTTTCCCATTCCATGAAAACAAGCAAAGAGGGGCAACTGTAATCACTCATTTTCACTTGTAAATATATTAATATTGCATGTATATTTATTATATGTATGTTACTAATATAAGGTGGTGTGTGCATGTATAAGCTATGTATACGTATTAGGGGTGTATGTATGTCGCGTATGTATCTAGATTATGAGCGTATTTGATTAATATATAGATGTTATGTTAATTATATGTATGATTATATGTACGTATACTAGAATATTATATTAATTAATGATTGTATAATATAAGTATACATTTTCGTATGTATATGTATTCTTTGTTATAATTATATTATTATTATTATTGGGTGACAAAATGAAAAGAATTAAATATATTAAACCCAAATAAATTTGGTCCAAGTCCAATTACAAGGCCCGATTGGCCCAAATCTAAATCTTATCTAATTACAATGTGCGGGGATCGTGGGTGGGCGTTGGATCAAGATCGATCCAACGCCACGATGCAACCAGGAAGTCAAAAAATATCATCGCGCGCGTGTTCCACACGTATGGACCGTTCGAGTGCCACGCGCGCGTGTGGTCCACGCACGGACGCTTTAACATCCCACGCGCGCGTAAGATCCACGCGTTCTGACTCCTCGATTGCGGAGCTCCACGTGGCGAAATCTGAAGCCGTCTCATCAAATCGAGGCTTCATCCAGGCCGATCGTTCTTCAAGCCATCTCGACCGTTAGATCAGATCTGATCTAACGGCCGAGAACGTGTCTAACCTCTGGCAGAATGCCCATATCGCCACCGCGCCGATATTCAGTCCCCGTGCTCAGAACATGCCCAAGATAACAAGCAAAATTGTCAGTCCAGTTTAGATCTGAAAAAAGCAAGATGCAACTTGCAACAAAACAGAGACAATAATATATATGAAACGGGAACTTTTGTAACGGGAAGAAGAACGGGAGGTAAAAAAAAGAGAGACCAGAGACCTTGTAATACAAAAATCGGAAAGTTGTAAACATCCAAGTAAATCGAAAGACAGTCCAGTGGTAAATACTTGTCTCTTTTTCTTACTTATTTTCTTTACATGCATATACAAAAAAAAACAGAAACAAAAAAAGGAGAGTAGTCTTACCGGCGTTGTTTGTGGGTCTTCCCTTCCTCGGTGATAAGCCTTTTCGGCTTCTACAAGCCAGATCTGTGGTGAACTAAAGGGAGGAGAAGACCCTTTGTAGTTTTGTTTTGGTCTAAAAATATTTTTTTTTGGTTCGTATTTCCTAGATCTAGGGCGAATAGAGGTATATCCTCTGAATCCAACCTAGGATTCGTATTGAGGACGAAAAGGGGGTTGTTTTGGTGTATTTTGGAGGCTCGCCGGCGCCGATTAGCGGCGGCCGGCGGCGGAGAATACGGCGGCTGGCCGGCGGATTCTGGGTTTCAGAAGAACAAGGGAGAGAAAAACGAAGAACATGGTTCTTGTAAAAACCAGAAAATGAAACAAATGGCTAAAATTTTGATTTCGGCCTAAAAAGAGGGTTTATATAGGCGTTATTATTTTACTAAATGGGTAAATTACACACTTAATCCCACCGCATTTTCAATATTTTCGTTTTTGTCTCGCCGCATGGTATAATCACAATCCCGGTCCCCCGATATTTCAAAAGTTTACAATCTAGTCCCTAAATTACACCGAATCAGTTTCTGAATGGTAAAATTACACCCTTAACCATCCCGCGCTTTTGAATTTTTCATTTTGGGTTTGCCCCTTGGTCTAATTACAATTCTGGTCCTTTTAGGTTTTGTTTGTTTCACAATTTCGTCCCTAAATTACATATTATTATTCTTTAATTTCTGCCACTGACTTTTATTTTTCTTTCATTTCAGTCATGTTTTCTTTTTAAATATTCATGTTCGTATTATAATCGTATATATTAATATTCTATTATTTTATTTTATGTCCCTCATATATGACTTGTATTTTATGTTTATATGTATATGTGTGTTAAGCTTATAATAGTCATGTTTTTTTTATCCGGTTATTCGTATTAAAGCATGTTATGTTCTATTTGACTCAGAAAAAAAAGCATGTTTTTGTATTTTTGTATGTATTGTATGTTTTCTTGACTTTTAGGTTACGTATTAGTGTGTCTTCTTTGTTCATATATGTTGAAATATGTTTTATTAATAGCATGTATGTCTTTTTAAATATTTGTTCGTCTACATATAACGTAATTATTCCTGCATTGTTGTTCTAACTTGTTAAAGTTGTTTTTATTTATCATTTAGAATAATATGTATATATTCATGCTTTAATCTAGTATATCATTTATTAGATTAGTATCTTATTATGTGAATATTTATTGTCTTTAAATTATCTGTCATGCTTTATATTTTTGTCACTAAGATTGCATATGATTTATAACTTGTTAATGCGGTGTCCTTTTATCCGAGCGTAAGCGGGGCCGTATCAAAAGCGTAGTGGTAGTGGTTGGCGTTTATTCTCGGGTAACGGGACCCTTAAAATATATTCGCAATTATGACCGAATTTTAAAATAATCGTCACTTTAATCCGGAAAATCCAATATTAATAAAGCGGTAATTATTAAAGTACCAATTTTTGGGCGGTGTGGGGGTGCTAATCCTTCCCCATCCGTAACCGACTCCCGAACCCTGTCTTTTTGAATCTCTGGTTTTATGGTGTCCGGCCTACCTAAGTGGCCGGTGGCGACTCCATTTTTTTAAAATGCGGTTTTTTTAAAACCCCACGGAATAAATATTTTATATCCAAAAAAAAATCACAAACACCTCTCAACACCTTTCAAAAACACCTTTCCAAAAAGTCTCGTTTTTATTTTAGCGATAAAAAGCAAAAGGACATCGCTACAGGTAGCAATTACTCCCAGTGATTTCCAGGATGTAGTTAACAGAGCTAATGCAATGGAAAGTGTCCGAGAGAAAGCTGAAAAAGAATCACAGAGCCAAAAAAGGAGTGCTGAAACATCTTTTGCTTTGCGATCATCAAAGCGGGGAAAAGGATATTCGAATCAATGGAGATCTAGATTTTTAGCACATCGGGAACAAACAAGTCAGGTCGGAAAGTCCAAAAATACTTCGACATTAGCAAAGAGTTTTGGAAAGAAACAAGGACCTTCCTAATGCAAGTTTTATAACCAAAAACATCATAGAGAGTGCCGGATGATCACAGGAGCCTGTTTCTGTTATGGTGAAACTGGACATTTTATGCGTGACTGTCAAAGTTGAGAGATAGATCGGTTCAGACTGAAAGATCCGTTGGAATACAGAGAAGCAAAGGTCATGGATATGTAGGATCAACTAAAGTGGATTCTTGATAGGGGACTGAAGCTTTGGTGGGTCGAGAAAATAGAGCTTCAACAAGGGTATATCACATCCATACGCAGGATGATAGAGATGACAGAGAAGAACCCGACATTATTACAGGTACTTTCCAACTATATAGTAAACCTGTAATTGTTTTGATAGACACTGGATCCACACACTCTTATGTTAGTTCGAAGTTAGTTAGGGAAAGAGGAATTACTTTAGAACCATCTCAGAGTGATGTGATAGCTGTAAATCCCCTTGGTCAAAGTATTCGGGTAACTACAATAAGTATAGAATGTCCGCTCGTAGTTCAGGGATTTGAATTCCCAGCTTACTTGTTGGAGCTTCCATTTAGTGATCTTGAGATTATTTTGGGCATGGATTTGCTTCATGCTTATAATGCTATAGTGAGGTGTCGCTAAAAGCAATTGATTTTAAAGACTACATATAGCTCAGAGATTATAGTATTGGGCGAAGGGTCTCGATGCATAAAGAATATGATTTCGGCTTTTAAAGCCAAGAAACTACTAGAGATGGGTTGTGAGGCTTCTCTAGCTCATGTGGTGGATACTAAGAAGATTAATAATGACCTCTGTAATACCCCAAAATGTAGCCTAGAACTTTGACACTAGTTCGAATGTAATTTAAATTTGATTGAGATGTTTTTATAATGAAAATTGGGAGCCTTAGGATCAAATTAGAATCATAAAACAATAAGTGGCCCTAATTAAAAGGACTCAATCGAATTCATGATAGAACTTGTGGTTTGCATACAAAGAAAACTTAAATGGTGGCCTTCGCCATTTGTCCCACCAAAAGCAAGCAAGGTGTTGGAAAAGGGGAAATGTTCACGGTAGTTGTAAACAAAGGGAAAAGAAAATATTAGGATATTCATCTTCTTTTAAAATATCTAATAACCAAAGTAGTTAGAGAATGGAGAAGAAAGCTATAGTGGTGATCCTAGTTTAGGTTTGAAACCTTATTCGAATGGCATGATGAAATGAAGGTAAACCCTTGTTCTCCTCCTTATGAAATTATTGTGAATTGGATTTTATTCATGTTATAATTTAGCTATGTTAGTCGATGCATATAAATGAATAGGTTTGATCGAATTTAGAGAGATAAGTAGGAAACTCTAATAATGAAATTTTACCAATAGGGAGATAAGATCCAACAATACCGAAAGATTGATGCTTGAATTGTTAGATATTGAAATTAGGCCATTCAAACAGGCTATGAAATTGATTTGTGAACTTAAAATTTAGACTGTTTTGGTGTATATACAAAATTAAATGGACTGTATTGGTCAAATATACTTAATGTTTGAAAGGTTTAATATGTTCGGATGACACATACATGTTTGAATTTGAACGTTAGTCACATAATGGTTATGAATAATCTAAAATGTTATGATAGAGGGTTGTTTTAAGAATTAATTGGGAACCAAACTGCTTGTTAAAAATTTAGTAAAGAAATTGGTCTGATTTAGGAATGAAAATGTGGATAATATATATTTATATGTGTGTGTGTGTGTGTGTGAATACATGTATGTGAAGCTGTTTTATATATGTGAAAATGTACGGGGCTGTTTTGGTGTACATATGAGTATTGTGGACTACCTTGTGTAAAAATTATGTATATACATGTGTTTTGAGCTGATTTATATACGTACAAATAAGAGTAAAGGCTGTATTGATAATGAATAAAAGCAAGGGAAATACTTTCCTATAAAATTTGTAAACTATTTTGAATATATAAGAAAGTATGAAGGTTGTTCGAGTATGAATGTATATGTATGTAAACATGTGAATGTATGCTGCCTGCTTTGATTAATTAAACAAGGAAAGAGCTTTAAGAAGGCATATAGGGGCTGTTTTGTACAAATTATATAAGTATACATGAACCTTGAACTATTTTTGATACATGGAAAAAGTAATAGGGCTGTTGATGTATGTATTTGTATCTATATGATGTTAGAGCTATTTTGTATACCTAAGAATCTTGGTGGATTGTTTGTGGATGATTGGATATCATAATTGATACTAATATATAGTTATACTCTTTGCTTTACGTAGACCGAGATGGGATCGATAAAGTAAGACATCAAGTAAATCAAGATGTAGAAAAAAAAAATGGAAAGGAATTGTAATTCGGGGACAAAAACTAAATTGGAATATCGGTGAGTGTAGTTTAAAGTCTCGGGATAGATTGAAAACTATCCCGAGCATCTTTATTTGCTTTAAATATGTTCATTGTTTGTTAAATTAAATGATGATGTGTGTGTAAGCTTGGAATTCGAGGTAAGTACTTAAATAAAGTACCTTATAATATGAAACACTTGATGAAGGCATGATATATGTTTGAGATATATATAAGAACCTATATGCTTAATATGATAAGTTATAAACATTGTTTGGGAATTATATGAACATGAAGTTATGCCCACCTCTAAAATAAACAAGATATGTTATGAAATACATGTTCGAAGATTACATGTGTTTGAAAATTTTTGATATATTATGAAATAAACCTTGTTTATATGTTAGCAAGTATGTGGAGTTATGCTCATCCTTGATAAGAATGTGACGTGTTATTTAATTTTATGAACAAGGAGCTAAGCTCGAATTCAAATCTGATAAGATTTGATTGGAAAGCCTTGGTTTCGAGTCAGTCGTAGGTATAGTTGGCATGCCATAGAGTCTATAGAGCTCGTATTTGGGGTGGGCTACAATCCTAGACTACGGTCTTTATTTGGCGACAGTAGGAGAGAAGTCTTTGTGGTCATTTAGCGACAGTAGGAGGGATTGACTGGTATTGTGTGTACCATTATATTAGCGACAGTTGGTTGGGGATTTGAGTACCTAGACTGTTACTTGATTATCAATGCTATGAAAGAGACTAATAATGAAATTTGGAAGTTAAACAAATGGACTATGCTTGATAGTATATCTTAAAAGTATTCATGTTTATGAGATATTATGTGATAAGTAGTATGTGGAAAGATATTGCACTTGGTTATATATGTGATGAGTATATGTGTACTTGAGATACTATGTTTCATAACTTGGATAACATGTAAACATGTTTATAGGATGTTATGTTTGATATTATGCATAATAAATAATCAGAAGTTGATGACGTGCCAAGTTTGATAGCTTATATGATAAGTAGTTTTAAGTTCATGATATACATGTTAATAACATATTGGATAAATAAGGTCGTGATTGTGAGACGTTGGATGTCTTATGACTCGTAATGTAGAAATGGAATAACATATGTGATAAGTAACTATATCAATGGATATCTCATTTAAAAGAAACTTTTTAATTGGTAGATTAACCTCTTGAATAAACATGAAAACTTGCATTTTAAGTAATTAACTTCTAATTGAGGTTGTGCACAATTGGAACTCAATTTAGTGACATGATTCGAAAACTTATAGTTATGATTAATGAATTCATGAAAATTTATAAACCGAATAAATGGATTAGCACACAAGTATATATACAAGTTTAATAAACAAAATTGATATAATTACTTATGCCATGGACTATTTTACATTGTATAAGTATATATACATAATTTGTGTACTGTTTTGATATAATTAATTATGCCATGAACTGTTTTGAATATATAAATATGTGTGCATAATTGATGGACTGTTTTGCATAAATTAAAGTATGATGAAGACTGTATCGAATGTCTAAATGAGCATATTTGATTGTTGGACTGTTTGTATAAGTCAAGCATGTAGAGGATTGTTTCGAATATATATATATGTGTGTGTGTACATGAATCATGATGATTTTGGATGTAAACAAGTATGTATTAGAGAATTTGGGTGTATATAAGTAATTCATAAGCATGATTTGATATGTTTAATATGCTAATTAATTTGCGTACTGATATGATAAGTTTGATAACACATGAAATAAGTATCATATATCAAGAAATTCTATGTTTAATAATTTATAATAATAATAATAATAATAAAATAAAGTAATCATATTCATGATATACTATGATAGATAGCTTGTGCTACAAACATAACCTATTTATGAAATAGTGGGTAGCGTATGTGATAAGTTTTATCCGTTTCTAAAATAATATGTTAAATAACTTGTGCGATAGGTAACCATGGCTTTGATATGCTAAGTTTGATGTCATACTTAAATGTCTTTTATGCCAAGAAATTTCATGATATAGTGAATTGTGATCGATGACTTGAACAATAAGAAAGTTACGGGTTAAAAGGCTAATTAAAAAGAAGTAAAGTAAGTTTATAAGATAAAGTACTGAATTCGGTAATGTTTTCTTTTGTGATTGATCTATCAGTCAGGTGGAAATATATACTTATTTAAAGCATTCATGTACATTTAAGTTCAAGTGATGACGAATACCCTTTATGCGTATATGTTTGTTTGAACATTATATGTGTAAAGTTGTTCAAGCATGATTCGAATAGCACACATCAGTAAAATTGCTTGTTGTGTGACTTAATCTACATTGGCTAATCTCTTGCCCAAGCATAGCTTGTAGGGTTCGAAGAATTTGATGAGTGAATAGACGTTTGGTTTCATTTTATAAGTCACTCTAAAACTACCTCACTAAGCTTATGCTTAACTTATCATTTTTAAATGTCTTTCAGGTTAAGCTTACTTATGAGTGTTTTCTGAGCTTGGACGAGGTCATAAGTGACATGATGTATGATCGTATTCTTCTTAAGAACTCCTAGATGGTGGCACATAGTTACTAAGAATGCATTGTGCATTATAATTTGTTGAGTGATTACATATGTTTATAAGCTTTTTAAGCGTTTCAAGTTTTGTAATAGGCCTTTAATTATATTGGTCGCTTGACATGCGTGATATATATTTAGTTTGATAATGCGGTGGTTCATATATCTATATGTGTCTTAACTTGTGAGACCACCTTAATATCATGCATGTAGGTGAAATAATATCTATGCATATAGTAACATGTGTTAACCCTAAAATGGTAACGTATTACGTATGATTAGATTGGTAGTTAAAATAGTTAATTGGTAGGTATGTTGTCAAATACAAGTAAGGCTTATTATGTGAAATTTATATATATAACTGAATATATTTGGTTCAAGTTTTGAAAGAGCCTTGATTTCGGCATTAGAGTGTAACTATCACCGTTTTGTAAATAGTCCATAATACTTGTGATTGCTTGTTGGATAAGCTATGTTAGACATATTGCTCAATTACTTGTTACTAGGGTTATATGTTGATTGTGATACTTAATGCTTAGATGGTATTCTTGATTAATAATTTGAGTTTGAAATAATTCATACTTGTAAGCTTAAAGATCTTTAGTCAGTGGTTTTTTATTATACTGACCAATCTTAAACATAAATTGATATATCTTAGACATGATTTAAAGTATTTTGCTTAGTGTATATATAATTGTTTATACATGAATTGAAATTTAAGATAGACCTATCTAATATACAAAAAGTTTTTAAATCACCTTGACTTCTGGTAGTATGATTGGTCGAATTTTTGTTATGACATCTGATATTTGTTTGAACTTCGTTCATGTAACACTTCTTAAACCGGTTTTTCTCCTAGACCGAGTAAGGGGTGTTACATTTATTGGTATCAGATCTTAGGTTTAGCCGATTCTCGGACTAAACCGAAACTTGTTGCATCATCATGAATTAATGTGGCACTTAAGAGTTAAATTTGATAAGTACTTGTGATCTACGTCTGATAAAAGCTTTCTTTTATATGTTATTGATCTTTAGAAAAGTATGAGATTTGTTGAAGTCGGGACATCGAGGGCCCGACTAATTCCTCTCATGGAGGAAGAAGAGTAAGAAAAAACTAAAAATAGTAGAATTCTTAGAATGATGTTAGAATTAGTGTGAAACTCCTTATCAAATTATGACCTAAGGAAAATTTGGGACGAATTTTTTTAGGGAGGGAGAATTGTAATACCCCAAAATGTAGCCTAGAACTTTAACACTAGTTTGAATGTAATTTAAATTTGATTGAGATGCTTTTATAATGAAAATTGGGAGTCTTATGATCAAATTAGAATCATAAAACAATAAGTGACCCTAATTAAAAGGACTCAATCGAATTCATGATAGAACTTGTGGTTTACATGCAAAGAAAAATTAAATGGTGGCCTTGGCCACTTGTCCCACCAAAAGCAAGCAAGGTGTTGGAAAAGGGGAAAGGTTCACGGCAATTGTAAACAAAGGGAAAGAAAATATTGGGATATTCATCTTCTTTGAAAATCTCTAATAACCGAAGTAGTTAGAGAATGGAGAAGAAAGCTATAGTGGTGATCATAGTTTAGGTTTGAAACCTTATTCGAATGGCATGATGAAATGAAGGTAATCCCATGTTCTCCTCCTTATGGAATTATTGTGAATTGGATTGTATTCATGTTATAATTTGGCTATGTTAGTCGATGCATGTAAATGAATAGGTCTGATCGAATTTAGAGAGATAAGTAGGAAACTCTAATAATGAAATTTTACCAATAGGGAGATAAGATCCAACAATACCGAAAGATTGATGCTTGAATTGTTAGATATTGAAATTAGGCCATTCAAACAGGCTATGAAATTGATATGTGAACTCAAAATTTATACTATTTTGATGTATATACAAAATTAAATGGATTGTATTGGTCAAATATACTTAATGTTTGAAAGGTTGAATATGTTCGGATGACACATACATGTTTGAATTTGAACGTTAGTCATATAATGGTTATGAATGATCTAAAAATGTTATGATTGAGGGTTGTTTAAAGAATTAATTGCGAACCAAACTGCTTGTTAAAAATTTAGTAAAGAAATTGGTCTGATTTAAGAATGAAAATGTGGATAATATATATATATGTGTGTGTGTGTGAGAATACATGTATGTGAAACTGTTTTATATATGTGAAAATGTACGGGGCTATTTTGGTGTACATATGAGTATTGTGGACTACCTTGTGTAAAAATTATGTATATACATGTGTTTTGAGCTGATTTATATACGCACAAATAAGAGTAAAGGCTGTATTGATAATCAATAAAAGCAAGGGAAATACTTTGCCATAAAATTTGTAAACTGTTTTGAATATATAAGAAAGTATGAAGGTTGTTCGTGTATGAATGTTTATGTATATAAACATGTGAATGTATGATGCCTGCTTTGATTAATTAAACAAGGAAAAAGCTTTAAGAAGGCATATAGGGGCTGTTTTGTACAAATTATATAAGTATACATGAACCTTGAACTATTTTTGATACATGGAAAAAGTAATAGGGTTGTTGATGTATGTATTTGTATGATGTTATAGCTATTTTGTATACCTAAGAATCTTGGTGGATTGTTTGTGGATGATTGGATATCATAATTGATTCTAATATATAGTTATACTCCTTGCTTTACTTAGACCAAGATGGGATCGATAAGTAGATCAAGATGTAGGGAAAAAACGAAAAGGAATTGTAATTCGGCGATAAAAACTAGCTTGGAATATTAGTGAGTGTAGTTTAAAGTCTCGGGATAGATTGAAAACTATCCCGAGCATCTTTATTTGCTTTAAATATGTTCATTGTTTGTTAAATGAAATGATGTTGTGTGTGTAAGCTTGGAATTCGTGGTAAGTACTTAAATAAAGTACCTTATAATATGAAACACTTGATGAAGGCATGATATATGTTTGAGATATATATAAGAACCTATATGCTTAATATAATAAGTTATAAACATTGTTTGGGAATTATATGAACATGAAGTTATGCCCACCTCTAAAATAAACAATATATGTTATGAAATACATGTTCGAAGATTACATGTGTTTGAAAATGTTTGATATGTTATGAAATAAACCTTGCTTATATGTTAGCAAGTATGTGGAGCTATGTTCATCCTTGATAAGAATGTGACGTGTTATTTAATTTTATGAACAAGGAGCTAAGCTCGAATTCAACTCTGATAAGATAAGATTTGATTGGAAATCCTTGGTTTCGAGCCAGTTATAGGTATAGTTAGCATGCCCTAGAGTCTATAGAGCTCGTATTTGGGGTGGGCTACGATCCTAGACTACGGTCTTTATTTGGCGACAGTAGGAGGGAAGTCTTTGTGGCCATTTGGCGATAGTATGAGGGATTGACTGGTACTGTGTGTACCATTATATTAGAGACTGTTGGTTGGGGATTCGAGTACCTAGACTGTTACTTGATTATCAATACTATGAAAGAGACTAATAATGAAATTTCCAAGTTAAACAAATGGACTATGCTCGATAGTATATCTGAAAAGTATTCATATTTATGAGATATTATGCGATAACTAGTATGTGGAAAGATATTGCACTTGGTTATATATGTGATGAGTATATGTGTACTTGAGATACTATGTTTCATAACTTGGATAACATGTAAACATGTTTATAGGATGTTATGTTTGATATTATGCATAATAAATAATCATAAGTTGATGACGTGCCAAGTTTGATAGCTTATATGATAAGTAGTTTTAAGTTCATGATATACATGTTAATAACATATTGGATAAATAAGGTCGTGACAGTGAGACGTTGGATGTCTTATGACTCGTAATTTAGAATTAGAATAATGTATGTGATAAGTAACTATATCAAGGGATATCTCATTTAAGAGAAACTTCTGAATTGGATGAACTCAATTTAGTGACATGATTAGAAAACTTATAGTTATGATTAATGAATTCATGAAAATTTATAAACCGAATAAATGGATTAGCACACAAGTATATATACATGTTTAATAAAAAAATTTGATATAATTACTTATGCCCTGGACTGTTTTACATTGTATAAGTATGTATACATAATTTTTGGACTGTTTTGATATAATTAATTATGCCATGAACTGTTTTGAATGTATAAATATGTGTGCATAATTGATGGATTGTTTTGCATAAATTAAAGTATGATGAAGACTGTACCGAATGTCTAAATGATCACATTTGATTGTTGGACTGTTTGTATATTCAAGCATGTAGAGGATTGTTTCGAATATATATATATATATATGTATGTACATGAATCATGATGATTTTGCATGTAAACAAGTACGTATTAGAGAATTTGGGTGTATATAAGTAATTCATAAGCATCATTTGATATGTTTAATATGCTAATTAATTTGTGTGCTGATATGATAAGTTTGATAACACATGAAATAAGTATCATATATCAAGAAATGCTGTGTTTAATAATTTATAATAATTATAGGAATAAAATAAAGTAATCATAATCATGATATGCTATGATAGATACCTTGTGCTACAAACATCACCTTTTTCTGAATTGGTGGGGTAGCTTATGTGATAAGTATTATCTGATTCTAAAATAATATGTTAAATAGCTTGTGTGATAGGTAACCTTGACTTTGATATGCTAAGTTTGATGCCTTGGGTATTAAGAAATTTATGAATGTGACATGTCATACTTAAATGTCTTTTATGCCAAAACATTTCATGATATAGTGAATTGTGCTCAATGACTTGAACAATAAGAAAATTACAGGTTAAAAGGCTAATTAAAAAGAAGTAAAAAAATTTATAAGATAAAGTACTGAATTAGGTAATGTTTTCTTTTATGATTCATCTACGAGTCAGGTGGAAAGATATACTTATTTAAAGCATTCATGTACATTTAAGTTCAAGTGATGAAGAATACCCTTTATGCGTATATGTTTGTTTGAACATTATATGTGTAAAGTTGTTCAAGCATGATTCGAATACCACACATCAGTAAAAATGCTTTTTGTGTGACTTAATCTGCATTGCCTAATCTCTTACCCAAGCATAGCTTGTAGGGTTCGAAGAATTTGATGAGCGAATAGACGTTTGGTTTCATTTTATAAGTCACTCTAAAACTACCTCACTAAGCTTATGCTTAACTTATTCTTTTTAAATGTCTTTCAGTTTAAGCTTACTTATGAGTGTTTTCTGAGCTCGGACGAGGTCACAAGTGACATGATGTATGATCATATTCTTCTTAAGAACTCCTAGATGGTGGCACATAGTTACTAAGAATGCATTGTGCATTATAATTTGTTGAATGATTACATATGTTTATAAGCTTTTTAATCGTTTCAAGTTTTGTAATGGGCCTTTAATTATATTGGTTGCTTGACATGCGTGATATATATTTAGTTTGATAATGCGGTGGTTCATATATATATATATATATATATATATGTGTGTGTGTGTGTGTGTGTGTGTGCCTTAAGTTGTGAGACCAACTTAATATCATGCATGTAGGTGAAATAATGTCTATGCATATAGTAACATGTGTTAACCCTAAAATGGTAACGTATTACGTATGATTAGATTGGTAGTTAAAATAGTTAATTGGTAGGTATGTTGTCAAATACAAGTAAGGTTTATTATGTGAAATTTATATATATATATATATATATATAAATGAATATATTTGGTTCAAGTTTTGAAATAACCTTGATTTCGGCATTAGAGTGTAACTATCACCGTTTTGTAAATAGTCCATAATACTTATGATTGCTTGTTGGATAAGCTATGTTAGACATATTGCTCGATTACTCGTTACTAGGGTTATATGTTAATTGTGATACTTAATGCTTAGATGGTATTCTTGATTAATAATTTGAGTTTGAAATAATTCATACTTGTAAGCTTAAAGATATTTAGTCAGTGGTTTTCTGTTATACTGACCAATCTTAAACATAAATTGATATATCTTAGAAATGATTTAAAGTATTTTGCTTAGTGTATATATAATTGTTTATACATGAATTGAAATTTAAGATAGACCTATCTAATATACAAAAAGTTTTTAAATCACCCTAACTTCTAGTAGTATGATTGGTCAAATTTTTGTTATGACATCTGATGTTTGTTTGGACTTCATTTAAGTAACACTTCTTAAACCGGATTTTCCTCCTAGACCGGATAAGGGGTGTTACAACCTCAATGCGATTCTTATAGTTTGGGATTTTCCTGATGTATTTCTAGAAGAGTTACAAGGTTTACCTCCAGAAAGAGAAGTACAGTTTGGAATTGAGGTTATTCCCGATACTGAGCCAGTATCCATGACTCCATATAGAATGGCACCTACAGAATTGAGAGAGCTAAAATCACAGTTGCAGGAGTTATTAGATAGAGGATTTATACATCCTAGTACATCACCATGAGGAGCTCTGGTATTATTTGTCAAAAAGAAAGATGGTTCGCTGCAACTGTGCATTGATTATCGACAGTTCAACAAGATGGCCATAAAGAACAAGTATCCATTACTTAGAATAGAATATTTGTTTGACCAACTAAAAGAAGCAGTAGTATTCTCTAAGATTGACCTTCGGTCTGGTTATTATCAACTGAAGGTCAGGGAGAAAGATATTCCAAAAATAGCATTCTGAACGAGGTATGGGCATTATGAATTTGTAGTGATGCCATTCGGCCTTACAAATGCTCTTGTAACATTTATGGATTTAATGAACCGAGTATTTCAACCATATCTTGATCGGTTTGTTATAGTCTTCATTGATGATATATTGGTGTACTCGAAGACTAAAGAAGATCATGATGCACATTTGAGGATAGTACTACAGATTTTGAAAGAAAAGAAGTTATATGCTAAGCTCTCAAAATGCGAGTTCTGGTTATCTGAATTGGCTTTCTTGGGTCACATTGCTTCAGCTGAAGGAATCAGAGTGGATCCTAAAAGGATACAATCTATTGTTGAATGGAAGATTCCCAAGAATGTTACCGAGGTTCGTAGTTTCTTGGGACTTTCTGGACATTATCGAAGGTTTGTGAAAAACTTTTCGATGATAGCTACTCCACTTAGAAAGTTATTGAGAAAAGATGTTCCATTTGTTTGGACTGAAAAGTGTCAAGAAAGCTTTGATCAGTTAAAGAAAACTTTGACAGAAGCTCCAGTTTTAGTACAACCAGAATCAGGAAAGGAGTTTACTTTGTACAATGATGCATCTCATAATGGATTGGGGTGCGTATTAATGCAAGATGGAAAGGAGATTGCTTATGCTTCTCGACAGTTAAAACCGCATGAAAAGAATTATCCAACTCATGATTTAGAGCTGGCAGCTATAGTCTTTGCTCTGAAGGTGTGACGACATTATCTTTATGGTGAACGTCATCACGTTTATACTGATCATAAGAGTTTAAAATATTTGATGACACAGAAAGAATTGAATCTACGGCAATGATGGTGGTTGGAACAGATAAAGGATTATGATCTGAGCATTGATTACCACCCAGGCCGAGCAAATGTTGTAGCAGATGCCTTAAGTCGAAAAATATTCGCTAGATTACGAGCTTTAAAAACACGGTTAGAGGGGAGACCAGATGGTTCGGTATTAGTGGAGCTACAATTAAGACCATCATTGTTAGATCGGATTAAAGAAAGTCAGCAACAAGATGAAGACTGTGTAGTCAAGATGAAACAAGTGGAATCAGGTGAAATTAACGATTTCGAAATTAAACTCGATGGATGCCTTTACTACAAAGATAGAGTGTATGTTCCTGAAGATACTGAGCTAAAATGAGAATTGCTTACTGAAGTACACTACATTCCCTTGACTATACATCCTGGGGGAAATAAAATGTATCAAGATTTGAAGAGTCGATACTGGTGGCATGGTATGAAAAGAATGATAACAGAGTTTGTTGTCAAGTGTCTGACTTGCCAACAGGTGAAAGCTGAACATCAAGTACCATCAGGAAAGTTATAACCTATTTCTATTCCGTAGTGGAAGTGGGATAGAGTTACTATGGATTTGTGATAGGACTACCATTGACCCCTAGCAAGAAGTATTCTATCTGGGTAATAGTGGACAGATTAACCAAATTTGCTCACTTTATACCAGTTAGAATGGATTATCAGATAAGCAAGTATGTTGAACTGTATATCAATGAAATAGTTCGATTGTATGGAGTGTCGATATCTATAGTATCATATCGAGATCCAAAGTTTACATTAAGATTTTGGAAAGCATTACATAGAGCTTTGGGGACACGATTGAACTTTAGTACTGCATTTCATCCTCAAACAGATGGTCAGTCAGAAAGAACAATTCAAATACTGGAAGATATGTTAAGAGCTTGCATAATTGAATTTGAAGAATCATGGGAAAAGTATTTACCGCTAGCAGAATTTGCCTACAATAACAGTTATCAGGCAAGTATTCAAATGGCACCTTATGAAGCTCTTTATGGTCGAAAGTGTAGATCACCATTAAATTGGTTTGAGCTACATGATCGCAAGCTGATTAAACCAGATATTTTGCAAGAAATGGAGGAAAAAGTCAAGGCTGTACAAGACAATCTTAAAAAGGTGGTTGATCGACAGAAGTCTTATGCAGACTTAAAAAGAAAAGACATTCAATTTGAGGTTGGAGAAAAAGTATTTTTGAAAGTCTCTCCTTGGAAGAAAATAATGTGTTTCGGGCGTAAAGGAAAGCTAAGTCCCATGTATATTGGACCATATGAAATTTTAAAGAAAGTTGGCCTTGTAGCATATCAGTTAGCTCTTCCACAAGAGATGAGTAAAATTTATGATGTTTTCCATGTTTCGATGCTCCAGAGATATAGATCAGATCCATCATATGTGATTGTACCGGAGGAAATTGAGATGCAATCAGATTTGACATATGAAGAAGAACTAGTAAAGATACTAGCATATGGTGTCAAAGAATTAAGAACAAGCAAATACCATTGGTGAAAGTCCTGGCGAAATCACAAGGTGGAAGAAGCAACATGGGAAGCTAAGGGTGCAATGGAAAACAGTATCCACACCTATTTAAAACAGGTACGTTTTGAAAATTCGAGGACGAATTTTCTTAAGGGGGAGAGAATTGTAATACCCCAATATTTGCTTAGTGACTAAAACATAAAGAGTTAAAGATTGGTGGTTTTAGTTCAGTGACTAAAACGTAAATTTTTTAAAGTTGGATGGCTAAAGTGAAAAGTTGAGAAAAGTTCAGGGACAAAAATGGTAATTTTCCCAAATATTATTTATACTCCATAAATGAATAGTTTATCCCGGTATAAGAATTTTGGTGGGAATCGGATTTTTGGTATGGGATTTGTGTGAAAAGTTATAAAAAGAATAAGTTTCGGTAATTAGTTCGGATGATTATTTGAATTCAAAAATTTATGAAAATTTCCTGGAAGTCTTAGGAAGACTTGAAGAATATGATATTATGGTTTTTGAATCGTTTTTAAATTCGATTCTATGTAGTATTTGGTGTAGTAGATGGAAATGGCAATTTTGAAGATAAGTTGTTTCATTAATTGCAAAATGGTCATTTTACCTATACTTTTTGAATATATTTGATTATGGAAAAGAAGATTGCACATGTGGCAACATACTATTGGTTATAATTCAAGGGCAAAATAGTCATTTGACTATTAAAATGATTTTTATTTTAAATAAGGTGGATTAATATGTCATTTGGCATAAAATAAAGAAATAGAAAAGTTTGGAAAATTCTCTCATCTTTCTCTCTTAGCCGTGGGGCTCCAAGAAAAGGGTAAGAAAGTTTTATTTCAATTTTTAAGCTTATTGAATTGGATTTGAGGTTTAGATATGAAATAAGAAATTGTTCTTCATTGAATTCTCTATCATTTGGTATAAGTTTTACTTGGTTTCCATGCTCCTAAGTTGATATTGATGATTAGGGTGGATGAAGGACATGTTGGAATCTTATGTTTTAAGGGTTGTTCATGTTGGAAATGAGGTTGAGATGTTGTTTTTATGTTTAAAGTGATGAAAATCTTATGAAAAATGGTTTAGTGACCATTCGGATAAGTGAAGAAATTAAGGGGAAATATTGCAAAAATTATTTTGATGATGGAAATGATAAGAATGATATTTTACATGCTTGATTTTGTTATTTGGACAAAGAAATGTTCATGTTCTTGGTTTATGTTAAAGTTTGGAATTTTAGGACATGATTGAAGGAAGGTTGGCTTTATGTGTTGATAAGGTAAATTAAAAATTTTAAATTACCTTGTTTTTTATTAAAAGATATTTTTTAAAAAAACATGTGACATCTTTGACTCATGTTCGGTGTACGGATACGGGAAATGGGTGTTACAGCCCATCTTACAAATATCCGTACACCTCATCTGACCAAGAATCCTCTCGGTACTTGCAAACCACTCCTCAGCTACCTTAGGAGCTAAACCTCTAAACTCAGAACCTCCCAAACTACGCAAAAGCTCCAACAAAAGTCATGTGTTAATAGCTACTGCAGGTGCTAGTGCCTGAACATGTACTCTAGCCACAGCTTACTGAAAAGGTCCAATCATCGACTGAATCAATGACGTTATATCCCCAAAGACTAGTCCAGGTGGAACCGCTGATGCTTGCCCAATATCCACCCCAGCTGGCGGATTAAGAGGAGGAGGTGGCAACCCCTCAGGGTGCACTATCTCACCCTCAACTCCATGCCCTTTGGCAGCATTATTCGAGTTTGACCTAAGCTCTCGTCTCGGTGGCATACTAAAAAATATGTATCTATAGCATGAAAATATAACCAAAAATATAATTACGCTAGCTTCAAGAAAGAATCCAAGATGTTCACTTATTTAAAAACAAAATTCTTTTACACTTGTAGTAATAAGGCAATGTGTTCCCAAGATCTCACCCTAAAATATCTCATTTCAGACATAAATTCATATAATCAAACACCACACATATCATACAACAATCAACATCATCTTAAATAACACAACATACCTCCTAACAATCATAACCTGGCTCTGATACCACCAAATATAACCCTCTTGACATGGCCCATATGCCAGACCAAACTGAGCGAGCTACATTGGGTTTGTCTCGACAAACCCAAACGAATTACTTAGAAAACAAACCTATTTTCTTTCATCTTGTCTAAATGCATAATTAAGTCCTAAGGTGATCATGCTAGCAGCGATCAAATTGATAATTAAATTGGGCGTCGAATTAACATCTAATTGGTCGAGATCGTACTCTAAGGACCAAATTGCAATTTTAGAAAATTAGGATGACTTACTTAAATCTAAAGTTTAAAAACTTTAATTAATCATATTACATGCATTTCGTTTAAATTTTAACTTAAAATAATCATCCAAACTCATTTAATTGCATGATCAATAAATAGGGACTAAAATGTAAAGATTCAAACTTCAGCAAAGCATATTATCAGAAATAACTGATTGAGTACTGGTACACCCCTTACCCATATCGATATCGACTCATTTTGCAAAAGAGTATTGGTAAGGTACTCAAACGTACTAATATGGTTGTTCGATTTAAAAAATAGGGGATTCTAGTAGCTAAAGGGTGTATCGATACGGTTGCACGTGTATCAACACCAAGTATAAATTTTCGCTATGTGTACCGATACAGCTACAAGGCATACCGATATGCCTATCCAATTTTACACAGATTTGAGCCGAGATAGACCCCGCGTACCGATCTCTGAGGACCCGTACCAGTACGAACTGACCTGTAATGACCTATTGGTCGAACATATGACACTTTGGCTTAATCTAACATACTTCAAACATCTTACAAACATCATATAACATTCTAAACAATATTTCCTCAATCAAACAAGCATGCTAGAAGACCATTCAAACCATAGCAAACCCAATCAAAGATCCTATAGGCATGATCCCTACCCAAGCATGCAAATCACATCCCAACCCCTCAAAGCAAGACATAAAGCATCATACAAGTCCATAATACCATAAGAAACATGTCCAACACTGGGAGTAAGCATACAACCCTCCCAATTACAATTTGGTCACATTGCCCTTTATTTACTACAAGTTCACTTATCAAAACACTCATCAATGCATTTAAAATCATTTTAGTCAAAACACTCTTTGTACATCATGCTTAAACATATCATACCATTTTTCCTTTGTAAAAATGCATATTAAACCATATGCAAAACATGTACCATGGATCTCATGCATAATCCCATATGTAAAACCTCAATTTAAGCCTTCACATGCTTATTCATCCAATAGCAAAGCTTAAAGAGCAAATCATGTATAAATCTCATTATACAAAACACATTTATCCATCATGATAAATTAATTCATATATCGGCATTCAAGTGGCCCAAAAACATAATCTTTCCTTATCAAAAACACATCTGATACACGGATTTCACAAGTGGTTCTTTCGACCACTTCGCATATATCCATAACCGGAGCAAACGACACAATTAACCCCTCGACGACTATGATATATAACATCTACAATGGGAGCAAATGGCACATATAACCCTTCAACCATTGTGATACTTAGCCAATATATTCCATTTTAAACATGATACCTCACTATTTTTCATATGCATCATTCAAACAAATTTCCAATGCAACAAAACATGCACTTATACATCATTGAAATCCTTTTCACAAATCATTTGTCATACTCAAATATCATCAATATAAGTTTATTTGCATCATAATCCATTTTCCAAACATGCATAAAATAGTAGGTATCAAACATAAACATAGGCATGAGAAAATCAACTTTGACAAACCGAAATTGAGAGCGAATTCATCTAATACTTACTTCTGAGCTTAGACAAGCGTTTCAAGCTCAATCTAAAATCCCAAAATCACTTTCAAACCTTTGTAAAGCAGTAGACCACGTTTTTACTCACCGACAACACAAAGCTCTACTTGCCAATGTGAAATCAAGCTTTCGAAGCCCCCAAAACCTCTCCAAAAGATGAAGGATCCTTCTCCCCTATTTTACCCACACAAAAACAGAGGATTAATGCATTTCCATGCATCTCTAAACATATCAACACCTCTTCTCAACTTCGGCTCACTAAAAACCATCATACACTTCCTTAACACAACCGAAATCATCATCAAACTCAACCTAAACAAACCTCACCCAAAACCTAACTATTTTAACATCTTAACATCATCAATTAACATCCAAAAACAACAATATATCAACCTTATATCTCCAGCAAGCTTTCAACACCAAGATCACCTTAAAATCTAACTATTTACAACCTAGAAAATTAGCAATTCACTTAGTTTCGGGATTCTTTTTATTAATCTCTTCTCATAATATCAAAACATAACTTACAAGTGATCTAAATCAATTGGAATCAACACAAAATAGATCCATTATCAATATCCATCCAATTTCTCATCAAAACTCAATTAAAACCTTTTAAACATGATTTAATCATTAACACATAACAAAAATCAATTATAAAGGATCAAGAACTTGGGAATTTTAGCAAAGAACCTTTAATTAGATAAGGAAAACAAAAATCACCTCTAATTGTTGTTTTTCCCTTAATTGGCAAGATTTGATTGAAATCTCCAAGAAAGCAAATATGATTTGGTGTAGAAATCAAAGAAATTAATTAGGGAATCAAAAGGGAAATAAAAAAGGAATGATTCCTGAGAATTTTAGAGTGAAATTGATAGTTTGGCTGCTGAGAAAGTTGAGAGAAAAGTTGAGAGCAAAAGTAGTTACGTGAGAAAATGAAATTACTATTAAAATCTTTCTAATCAAATCTCTTTTATTTTTATTTATTAACCTTTTAAAAACATTTTAAAATAACCTAAATTAAGAGAAAATATGATTATAAGCTTTTATAAATTAGCTCCTTAAAGATTATAAGTTTTGACCTTTTTATGATTTAGTCACCAAAACAATTTTGAAACTTTACATTTTAGTCACCAGACCAAAATATCCCAAAATCCAATTTTATTTCTTCAAATTGAGTTTCTCAAAACCCTTAGGATATTAATTTAACATATTCTAATATTTTATTTTAGCCAACAATAATTTATTATGAATTAATTCTCGAAAGTAGCTCAAATCACCTAATCCGATTTCCCTGAACCGTCTAATCGATCTAGCTAACATCTAGGCCAAAATTCAGGGCGTTACAGTCAGAGTTTTAAGGTTAGAAATTTAAAGTTAAGATGTTGGCTTAAATACAAGCAAATTTGTGTAAAAAAAATTACGCTAGCAGTGTATTAAATATTCATCCTTTTAATAAAAGGATTATTGTTATTATTTCTTTTAAAAAATCATTTTCAAGTTTTTAATCTTGTCTATTTATTTTATTCATCCAACAATCATAAATTAATAAAAAATTAATTAAATCTTATAATGTAAACAGATATTATCCAATTATATAAATATAGTAAGCCTTAAGACTACAAAGAATGATATGGAAGGAACCCTACCAAATATTTACAATAAATTGCATTAATGAAATCAAAATCTAATCCAGTACCATTCAAAAAAAAATCTAATCTAATAGACCGGTACAACTCAAATGATTATGTACACCACTCAAGAAAAAAGACTCACAACGGCACAAAACAGTTGGGGCCGGGAAATGACTAGGTCAGAACTCAACCCACCTCTCCCGAGACGCCAACCGGTACAACTCACTAAACCCACTCAACTTCCTCGACTCAATCACCACCATTTTCCCTTCTTTCTCCTTCTTTTCCACCGCCGCCACAAGATTGGCCTTCGTCTCCTTAATCGAATCCCACAAATCATCATTCCTGTTTCTATTCACCAACAACAGAGATATCCTCTCCTTGTAACCATCCAACCTGTTTATGCAACTCAGAAACTCAATGCACTCACTCAAACTCAAACCCCTTGTCCTCACTCCGAGTTCAGCAACTCGGACAAAGATTTCACGTTGGACAAGTCTATAATCTTCGCTAACCAATCTTACAACCTCGTACACCAAGCTCTCCCGTTGAAGATAAAGCGAATCTGGCACGGTACTTAAATGGTCGGGAAAATTAATAAGAACATCAATTTCCTTCAGTAAATCCGAGTTCAGTAACCCCATGATCTTGTCTTTCTTGTTTTGTATCTCATTCTTGGATCCTGGCGGAGAATTAAGGTGGTATCCTAACATCCTCGAAACCATCAAATTTTGTTCTAACATCCCGGCGTACCACCGGACCCACGCCGACCTTTCGGATGCTTCCGGATCGGAATCGTCTCGGAACGTCGACAGATTGATAAAATTTCGACCATCAAACGACGTGTACACGGCGAGCTGATCTTTTAATATAACGGACCCTTTGCCTATAATGTTATGGATTGTGTAGAGGCATTTCAGAGCAACCGTTGAATTCCTGGTGCGGTGTAGTCGGTCCATGAAGACTTGGATACAAGTGCAGGCGGTGGCGCGTAAACTTTGTCCGAAGGCGATAACAGCGTCGATTCGGTGATCTGCAGGTGGAACGGAGGAGCCGTGGGTGGTGGCGCTTAGAATGAGGCGACGGGCAGAAGCTTTGTGGCGCTTTGTTGATAAGTTTGTTTTGATCAATGAACCCTTGTCTTTCAAGAGTCCGGAAACAGCTCTAAGCCTTGTACGATACCCCATTGAAATCCAACAAATACCCAGACAAAAAACACTTAAAATTTAGAGCTGAAGACGATAAGCTTAACGATTAATGTCATAAAAGAGACGTTGGTATAAATACCTAAAAAGACACGGCAAAAGTGTAATTATATTAAATTCTAGGCTTAAATCAAAAAACACCATCAAACTATATATTTTTTATTTTTAGCCTTTAAATTATGATTTGAACAAAATAGGCCCTTAAACTATCATTTTTGGTCACTTTAAGTCCCTAAACTTTTTTTGTCAAAATAAGTACTTAAATATGTCATTTTTCTTCTTTTAGTCCTCAAAACTATCAATTGGTCAAAAAATCTTTGTGATGTGTCAACATCTTATTAGTCGAATTAATTTTCATTTGACTTAAATAACTATCGGACTTAAAATGACCATAAATGATAGTTTAGGGGATTATTTTAATATATGATATTTTAAAATTTAAAAAGAACATAAATATTTATGGCTTAAGAGTTCACCAAGCCATTAAACTTTTGCAAAAAAAATCAAATAAGCCCCTAAACTTTTTTTGCACCTAATTAAGCCCTCAAACTCAAGAAAAAAATCAATTTGGCCCTTTGACCAATGTTGACCGTTAACTTTAATGGTTTTTTCTTGAAATTTTTTTGCCACATGTCGTAATAGGATAATGTCACTTGTCATATCTAAGAATTTTTAAATTTTATTTTTTAAAAATATATATAAAATCAAAAAAAATCTAAAAAAACTTTTAAAAAATCTGGAAAATTCTAAAAATTATTTTAAAAATATATAGAAATATTTTTTAATTTCAAAATGTATTAAAAATAATAAATAATAATTTTTCAAATGATTAAAATATTTTTTTTAAAATATTAAATATTATTATAAAATTATAAAATTAAATTGAAAAAATATAAAACAATAAAATTTATTTTGATTTTTCAAATATAAAACAATAAATTTATTTTAAAAATATAAAAAATAAAAGTTATTTTAAAACCTAAAATAAATTTTATTTTTTTATCTTTTTTCAATTTATTTTTTATAATTGTATAATAATATTTAATATTTTTAATTTTTAAAATATTTTAATCTTTTGAAAAATTATTTATTATTTTTAAAAAATTAAAATTAAAAATATTTTTTATATTTTTAAAATGATTTTTAGAATTTTTCAGATTTTTTTTAAAAATTTTAATTTTTTCTAATTTTTATATATGTTTTAAAAATTAAAATTTGTAGAAATGACAAATGACATTACCCTGTTGCAATACGTATCAATTTTTTTCAAAAAAAACCGTTAAAATTAACGGTCAACGTTGGTCAAAGGCCAAATTGATTTTTTTACAAAAGTTTAATGGCTTATTAAACCCTTAAACCAATATTTATATATGTTAAAAAAGCCTATAAAATAATATTTTTGTAACCATGGACTTAAAGTGACCAAAAATGATAGTTTAAGGGCTTATTTTGCCCAAATCATAGTTTAGGGACTTAAAGTGACAAAAAATGATAGCTTAAAGGCCTATTTTGTCTAAATCATAGCTTAAGGGCCAAAAACAAAAAAAATACATAGTTTGAGGGCTATTTTTTTTATTTAAGCCTAAATTATAAATTACAAGTAGGTGTTTTATATAGTCGACAATCCAATTTTCCGTCACAGGACATTTGGCATTTGCGGAAATTATCTGTGAGAATTGACTAAAAAAAGGTTCACCGTGTTAAGGAATTGACATTCGTATAATTTAATTGCGGAGAAAAATATAGGAAATTTCGATTAAAAGGAATTAGGGGACTAAGTCCATGATTAATGTATGGGTAACTACCTGGGTGACCACTCAACTATTGGGTCTGACTTATTTTGATCATCAAACTACAAAAATTTAAAATTGGACTACCCAACTATTTAATTGAACTTATTTGACCACCAGCTGTTAAAATCTAACATAGGGGTGACGTGACTGTTAATAAAAATTTGTATAACTACACATTTGGTCCCTGTTAGTTATCTATTCTATCA
The DNA here is from genome assembly GCA_019671005.1 of Hibiscus mutabilis. Taxonomy (NCBI): domain Eukaryota; kingdom Viridiplantae; phylum Streptophyta; class Magnoliopsida; order Malvales; family Malvaceae; genus Hibiscus; species Hibiscus mutabilis. Next base: position 23,118,359 of record CM033724.1, read on the forward strand.
ATTTTATCCTAATTTTAATTTAATTAAATAAATTAATCATTCAATTGGGTGTCGACATGTGTCATCACCTTATATTCATGTACATATATGTGTATATATATATAGATATAGATATAGATATAGATATAGATATTGTTGAGACTTGAGAGTGTCTTACCACACCGTTCTGCCCATGCTGTAATCGCCATTAGAGCTGTCACTGCACTAAGTCTAGATGCACACATTACTGGAATCTTGACTGTCCTTGAAATTGAATATGCCGCTGCTAATGTTGGTGTTGCTTGAGAGATCAAAACAAAAAACTTAAACAATAACTCAAAACCTACGAAGAACATGGATGGTGATTTGGTGCGAGGAAGAGGAGCGCATATATATATATATAAGGGTACAACCTATATTAATATGAATAGGTTGGTGTAGTGGTAAAGGCTTTAGTTTTTTTTACCAAGGAGATCCCAGGTTCAACTCACGCCAAGCAGACTCCTAACTCTTTGTTTTATTTTCCTCATCCAATAAGGTGATAACACGTGTCGGTAAGTATTTGAATGATTAATTTATTTAATTAAATTAAAATTATGATCAAATTGATAGAATAGGTAACTAACAGGGACCAAATGTATAGTTATACAAAATTCCATTAACAGCCGCGTCACCCCTCCGTTAGTTTTTAACGGCTGGTGGTCGAAATATGTCTAATTAAATAGTTGGGTGGTCGAATTTTGAATTTTTGTAGTTTGGTGGTCAAAACATGTCAGACCCAATAGTTAGATGGTCACTAAGTAGTTTACCCTTAATGTATGGGTAAACTTTAGTCAAGAAAATCTCGCGACTAAATCTCGTGATCGCGTGTGTGGAATATTCTTGCCTTTTTCATTGACATCTTAACTAATTTATTACTTGAAATAGTATTATCACTCTTTTATGCATCTGACTAAATCTATAAACAATAAAATGTGTTTAGGAAAAAATAATCTCCATGAAAATAATATGAACAAAATCTTGTTTACATACATATATGTATATATATTTCATATTCAATTTTTAAAGATTTTGTACCTAAGAATATCTTTATGTAGCGAACTAAAATACGGAGTCGATGTATGAGTATTGAGCCCAACTTTAGATGATACAATTTCCTTAAACAATATGTTTGTTGGGCCAAGAAATAGGTTTTTCTATTGATTTTGAGGGAGATTTGTGCAATTCTTACCCAAGTTGAGGGGTTTTTCCTTAAACAATGTCATAAATTAGTAAAACTTCTTGTTGAAATCTTTGGAAGTATGAATAAAATATGTGTAATTCCTCTTGAGTATATTTAGTAAAACATTATGAATTTATGGTGTTATGATATGATAGAACGTGCATCGAAATGAATATGTTAGGTTTGTGTGCAGGTCTTTATGCCAGGAGGACGAAGCTATAAAATTCTAAGGGGGTAAACTTATAAAATTTTAGGAGGGGCGAAAATATATTCTCAGTAGAAAATACATAAAAAAATTTCAAATTTTTTCTAAATCATATATAAATTTCAAATTTTTAGAGAGACGACTGCCCCTTTAACCCCTCTAAGTTTATTCCTATTTATCTGTGGTAATGAGTGAAAAGCATACTTGAATGTATTTATGTTACTGTTGTTTATTATTAATATTATGAGCATCACTAAGTAGAAAGCTTAGTGTGTTGTTAATTTTCGTCCACGGAAGGATCGAGATAGGATAAAAAATGTTGCATCACCGAAAGGTTACAACGATCCCAAAAAAAAGGTACACGTTATTTTTTTAATCTAGTGTTATAGTATGTGTAAACAATCGTCATTTGATGTTTAGAACATATTTATATATGTTAGAAAGCATGAGGATGTTTTTTTTAGGTGAATTGGTATGAAACATATTGAGTTAAGATATAAAAATTTGTATTTTTTATTTAAATAGTAACTATTTTTCTACGATTTGTTTTAAACTCTCTCTTGAGTTTCGGTACCACGGAAGCCCAAAAATTCCATCATCGAGTACTAAGAGTTACAAAACCCACATAAGAGCTTCGAAATCCACCTTTTGAAATTATTTTAAAATTTTGAAAAGTTTTCCTTCAGCTTTAAAAGTCTTACAAAATGGTGCTTGTTTTCCTAACTTATTTCTAATTTCTGCTTTGAACTTTGAAAGTGGATTAGAATTGACAATTATCTTATTCAAAATTTTAATTTTCCTTTTTTATTTTTTAGCACATCAATTTTCATAAATTTACAAACTAGTCTCTAAACTGTTAAATAATTTGATTTGGTCCCTGATCAATTTACAAATGGTTTTAAGTATCAATTGGATTAAGTGTGTGAGTACCATGTTGTTTATGCCTTGTGTAATTTTTGTGCCTTAAGTTTTTCTTAAAAATAAATATTTCTTATTTTTAGTCTAATCATTGAATATACTGTCTTCTGCTTGTCTACGACTACTGGATAGAATAGATATAGTTGGTCGTTCGATCGAGTCGAGTCAAAAAAATTTGAGTTATTCGAGTTTGCAAGCCTTAATTTATGATTCAAACTTTATTTGAAATTTTTTCGAATCGAGTTTAGTTTATGAAATTCGAGTCAAGTCGAATGGAGTCGAGTTTTCGAGTTTCAGTACAAATTTAATTGTACGCATATATTTCTTCATATACGTAGTCCTGCATATATATTGCTATATGTATATACTTAGGGTTGGGCGGTGCACATATTGATTCTAAATTTAACAGCTTTCTATATGCATATATAATATACATATATATTTCTTCAAATTTTCACATGTGATATACATAATGTATCATGCAGAATTGACAAACTCGACTTGAATATAAAAACCGATCAGCTAATTACTAAAAATTTCGAGTTATTCGAATTCCCATTTCATAACTCAAACTTTATTTAATTTTTTTTTGAGTCGAGTCGAGTTTATGAAATTACAAGTCAAGTCAAAACGAGTCGATTTTTTTTGCCTCGAGTCAAGTCAAAATGAGTCCGTTTTTTCACTTCGAATCTAGTCGAATAATTCGATTTTTCAAATCGAGTCGAGTATTGCTACCCCTAAAAATAGAGATGTTAAACATAGAATGAAATTTAATTTAACGCAGAATCCAATAATTAGACTAAACTCTCGTGTTTCAGGAAATTAAAGAAATCATTCAAGAATTTAGAGGCCACAATTTGAGACGAATTTCAAGATTACATGTTTCAAGATTTCACAAATTCAAGTTGAATGACGATATATGTTATGTCAGTGCTGACATGGGTAAAAAAAGTCGTCTGTCAAATTATTATTGGTTAGAAGTAGGGTATTCATGTCGGTAAACTGTACCAGAATAGTTTATCAGTACGATTATTATCACATTATTATCAGAAGTTTCGATTTGATATTTTGGCGGATTGTTATTGTTTCATTTAAATTTATTATTATTTAAACAGTTAATCGACTTTTTTAATACGATTATTCGGTTAATCGTAAATCGTTTTATATCAAGTTTTATATATAATATATTTATGGGTAAAGTTCATAAATGATCACTAAACTTTAATTAATTATTCAACTTGGTAACTAAATTTTTAATTGCTTTAATGTTACCATTAAACTTTTAGTTTTACTCTAATTTGGTCAAAACGTCGTTAATGGCTGTTAAAAGGGTGACGTGACAGTTAACAATATTTGATAATAACACATTTAGTCCTCTATGTTTATACATTCAAATAATTTACTCATAATTTTAAAAAATAATATATTTAACCTTCATTATTTATATATTTATTTAATTTAATTATATTTTTAATTAAAAATAATTTAATAATTCTATTAATCCCTGAACAGTCATCTCCCTTCAACCGTGAACAATTTGGTCATATCTTCATTACCTCAGCATGTGGCTTGTCTACCGAGGAAGGTTGTGCAGGAGATTGGACGGCGTCTATCAACTCAAGCAAATCAGCTAAGAAATGTAAATCCTGTTCTATATATCTTGCTTCAAGTACTTTCTTTTCAGTTTCTCTTTATAGATTTTTATGTGGTAATATTTACAGGGCTCTTGATGGAGAATCAGAGAACTTTAACAGTCTTGAGCTGATTCCGTCCAACTCGCTCACAGTCATAATTATATTTTTTTTTTTATGAAATCCCCGAAATATTAATTTTTGTAACAGTAATAATTTTTTAATGAAGTGTTGAACAACACAATACTTCAAGGGACACTTGTAAGAAAGAATGAATAAATATTTGTATATGAATCAGGGTATATTTTAGGGATATAAATTTTCTGTCCTTTCTCGGTATTTTTTTATATCCTAATGTTAAAATTTTTAATTATAAATCTTAATTTTTAAGTTTAAATACCTTAAAAATATACATTAAAAAATTAAAGCATAAATAAAAATACTGAAAAGAATAATAAAACTATTATTCATATTTTAGGCCAAATTAAAAGAAAAGGAATTGCCTGGCAATCAGTGGGGACAACATTATAGTTGTTCGAAACCGCAGTCTAACGATTACTTTTCTTTCCATTTGAAAACCCCACCAGAAAACCAATCCAACAAAAAGAAAAGAAACTCCTTTCCGAAATTTCTCTCCTATTTCAAAAACCCTAACTCAAATTTCTGAATATTTCTAATTTCCCACCCTCTTTTCTTTCATTTTCACTCCCCAATTTTGTAGGAAAGAAAACTTTTTATTTTCAATGTTTGTTGCGATCTAAGATTATTCAAGAATCTAAAATTTTTTAGTGATCGAAGATATAAATATTCATACAGAAATCGATGACTACATAAAAGAAACAATCGAAGATTCCTTGGGGCTTCAAATCTACACACAATCTTTGCAATCAAAACTCCGCTCTATTGAAGAAGCCCAACATCGCCTCCGTGAGCAGTGCCTATTTCTCCTCTCAAAATTGAAAGAGAGGGATCAAATCATCGAGCGTTCAAAGGTTTTTCAAATCGATTGCTTTAAAAAAGCAACATATGAACATGGACGGAGTGTTGCTTCTGATGCAATTAACAAATACCCAATATAGAATCAAAAAATAAAAATAGGCTTAAGGGTCTAATAAGCCCCTAAACTTTTAAAAAAATCAATTAAGCCTCTGAACTTTTTTTTCACCCAATTAAGCCTTTTGACCAATTTTGACCATTAAATTTTGATAATTTTTTCTTTAGATATTACTAGCATGATACACTACAGTTCTATTATATTGCATTTACAGGTTTTTTTTAAATATATTTTTTTTATAAATTTTATAAGTCTTTTAGAATTTTTAAAACTTTTAAAGAATTCTTTAAATAAAATAAAAATATCTAAAAATATCAAGTGGAAACACTGTGACACGACACACTGCACAAACCGATCTAAAATGTCAAGATTTAATAGTCAAAATTGGTCAAAGGGCTTAAGTGATTAAATTTCTTGATTTAAAAGCTTAATTGGGCGTAAAAAATTCAGAGGATTAATTAATTTTTTAAAAAGTTTAAGGGTTTTTACACCCTTAAACCATAAAAATATAAATGTAGGTGTAGCCAGGGATTTAAATATCATTTTCGGTCCGTAGCATTTATCGCGGTTACGGACATAACGGATGCTATTGTGGTCACTGCGGGTGTCACAATCGTGAATATTTTTAAAATTCACACAACTTATCGTAAAACATAATAAATATAAATATAAATATAAAAAACCATCTTTAATAATTTTTAGAGTGATTTCTAACACTTATGAATTTTTATTAATATGAGAGCATAATTTTTAAGGGCTTAAAGTGACTAGATTGAACAAAAACCAAATCTTTAAGAGCTTAATTGAGATAAGTAAAATTTATAAGTCAATCATAGTGCATATTTTGTACTTAAAACATGGTAATTATATTATACATGCTTAGAATAAAAACATTTTAATTATATGTAAATTTCAAAAATATTAAAAATAAATATTTTAAAATATTAATAAATATATATCCATTGAATATGTAGTTTTAATATTTTATTTAAATTTAGTAAATATTAAAAAATAAATCTTATTTTATTATTATTATTAATTTAAATTTAAATTATTATTAAAATTAATTTTTTGGTCTATATTAAATATTTGAGTCACAAAATTAATAATATAATTATTTTGCAATAATAATAATAAAAAAATTCTGATAAAAAAATTAAAGTTGTAATTTCCCAAAAGTTAGAGGTTTTTATTTTATAAATAAATAGATCATTTAAGGGAGTGGATAGAATGTGATGATTATGGATTGATCCGATGTTTCTATTATTGGGAAATTACAGTCAAAGTTTAAATGGAATTCGGATACTCGAATTGATCCGAAAAATTTTGAGATTTTACCAAATGATAAAGGAAGGTTATAAAAGTTCATTACAAGTGTTAAGAATATTTTTAGTTTGATTCAAGATGAATCCTATAATTTAATTCTGAGTAAAAGGTTAAATTATCGGTATATTAGATCGAATGAAAAATTTTAAAGACTGTTCCAAAAGTTATGAAAAATTCATAAAATATTATTGTATGAATATTTTATTGTAGTTGGTTGGATTCCAACTAGACTTGATTGAATTTTTACAAGAATGGCAAATTAGTAAATAAAGACTAGTTGGAGGGCAAATTGGTCATTTGACAAGGATGACAATTTTGAAATATTAAGGGCAATTTTGGAAGTTGAATTACACTTGTATCAAATCATGACCATTTATTTTTGATAAGATTAACTCTTGGCCATTGGCTTGAAAAGGCAAATTAGTAATTTCATTAATTAAATGGATTTTAAATTCATTTAATTTTAACATGTGGATTTAAATAAGTAAAAGATGAACCAAATTGTTATTCTCTCTTGAAATATTTCGAACTAAGGGGAGAAAAAAAGGGAGAAAATTTTTCAAGCTCGATTCAAGCCTCGAAACTCGATTTTCAAGTAATCTTTCGAACTGCAAAATTGTTCTACTCTTCAAGCTCTATCTTTTGATGTAATTAATTTATGGAATACATGCTTGATTGATGAAAATTTTACATGAGAAGGAAATTAGGGTGTATGGACTCAATTGGGGGTTTTGAGATTTTATGATTCCATGTTGAAATTCAAGTTGAAATCAAGATTTTGTGATGTTAAAATCATGTTATTGAGTTGGTATTTAAACTCTACATGTTTTTATTACTATGAAGATAATTAGGGTTTATGGATTCAAGTTTAATTTGGTGTTTATGATGTTAGATTAATGATTTAGTAAGCTTGAATTGTTATTTGGAAGCAAAACCCTAAATTTATTAGATATGGGTCATTTCAGAAATCTTAAAAGTTAGAGGACCGAAATTTTTTTTATAGTGTATTTATGGTATTATTGATGTTGGAGATGTGAAATTGAAGTTAGAATGCAAAATTGATGTTAAATCGAGTTAGTGACCATTTTGACAAATTGTCAAAGTTAAGTGACCAATTCGGAAATGAGGTTTTAGAGAATGACTAAATTTGATTTTAGTTGAAATAATAGAATTCAAGTAGTAGTGTTGATTTGAGGACTAATTTGCAAAGTTAAGAAGCTTGAATCCTTATCTTTGCATTTTTAGTAACTATTTCAGAAAGAACGGAACATTAGAGGGAATTAATTTTGAATAATTATTTGATGAAGAAAGTGATACATTAGTGGTTTGAATCAAGTAAGGGGACCAAATTGACAAATAGAAAAGTAAGGAGAAATTAGTATAAAGTTTGAAGTTATTATGGAAGTTGTGTAGGGAAACTGGAATTTAGCAGTACGTTTGAAAATTCACCATAAATTCTACAAAAATGGTTAGATGGTGAATTTTATATCGATGTAAATATTTATTCTTCTAGTTTCGTTTAAAACAAACGGTGATTGATTTCGATTCACATACCAAAAGATATGAATTTTTAACTATTGAAAGGTTAGAAAGCATAATAGCAATCTGTTCTGAAATTCAATACTGGAGTTCAACTTTGAAATTTTGCAATAAATCGTACAAATTGAATATGAGTTATTAGTTTATATGGTTGAAAAGATTCTCGAATCTAGTTTCGCTTCCAATAAACGGAAACTAACTTCGAGTTCTGAGTTAAAAGATATTAATTTTTAATCGAATGAAGGTCAGAAAAAATTACAGAACAGTTTCTGTCAGGACAGTCTTGTAAATGGGAGTTTGATGAATTTTCATAATTCTTGTAGATTTTATTGAATTATGTGGCTTATACCGTTAGAACCGTTATCGAATGTAGTTTATACGATATAAAAGGAGATTAAGATTCAGTATGTATTCTGCCTTGTAGAAGTAAATCTTTGATGGTAGTGCAAGTTGACAAAAAATGGAAATTGAGACAATTTGTGTCTAATGTTGGTTAGAGAGCTTGGAGGAATTATTTGAAGATCAAAATGGTCATTAGGGACCAAAAATGAGTTTGTGAACAGTATAAGGAAGGAAAGAAATTTATAGAAAATTTTTATGTTGAATGATTAAATAGTTTAATTGAAATATTGTTAGAAGTGAATCTAACAAATGTTTATTTATATTCATGTGATAAATGAAGTTTGATCCGAATCAAAAGAAGGTTCGAGGTACTATAAAGGAAATGATCAATTGAGCTTAGTGAGGCATATTAATAAATGGGTGAGTGCATTTCTATATGTTTGCATAATGTTGAAATTGGCATTGCATTTCTCTATAATACGTGATAAGATACATAGCTCGACATGGCAAGATTGATGGAATACCAGGTACGAATGATTGTTTGCATAAATGATGATGCATTATGCATACATGAAATATGGATAATGACAAAATTAAAATGAAACAAGTTAAAATGAAACAAGATACACCTGGGGATCCACGCCCATAGTGCAAATGCACTAACAAGGTGTTTGATATAAGGAGCAAAGAGCGTCATTATATGAGGGGCAAAGAGCGTCATTTAGAGTACGCACTCAAATAGCACTACGGTGCAGATAGGCTGTATGTACCATGAGCCTTTCAGCCAGACACGTTAATAATAATACAAGATGGTTATATGATAGATCATGAGCATGCAAATGATTGCATGATGATACATGAATCACATGATAGTGATGATACATGATATTGATGATATATGATCTATATGATACATGATACATGGAGTATATGCTAGATGCTACATGAATTATATAAAATGATAATACATGGCATACATGATGTTGATGATACTTGGTTTACATGCTATACAAACGATTACATGATATAAGCATGACCATGAGATGATACATGATATTAAGAAAGTATGATATATGATGAAAATTATGAAAATAATATATGAAATTTATGGAATATGAGATACATCATAATCATAATCATTATGTTATGCTATTATGGAAATGTTTTAGGATGAAAGTATGTCCATGACAGAGAATATGTTATACAATATTAACATGAATTATATGATAGTTATATAACATGACACATGTACGTTGTGGTATACTTGCATTGTTGTAGAGAAATATGAAATGCATTTTTATATGAAGTATTATATAACATCATTTCATGTGTAAATAAATAAGTTTAATTGCCTCACTAAGTTCGTACTTAGCTTGTGTTTTATTTCACACGTAGGTTCTTCAGATCAGAATTAGCAAGGAGGAGCCACTCATTTGGAAGTCAAGTTATCGGTAAGTGAAAGTACGTACATTTTTAAAATAGTTAGGAACTAGTGGGCATGTAATTATATTTTCAAGAAAACTGTTTTGGAAGCTTTAAAGTATATATTTTCGAAGCATGATAATACAAGGATACATGGAGTATGAAAATGAAATAATGTTACCAGTAAGATAAAAGTATAATGGTTTAACTAGAATTTAAATCTTATCGCTCAGAATTTTTATAATCAAGAAAAGGTCTAGGCAACAAGCGACGTTTTCACCCTGAATAATATTTTCTTTAAAATAACTAAATTTTATGTTTTATAAATCAATTCAAGGTTAAAACTAGCTACAATTGTCTAGAATTGTTTTCAGTTGAAATTTATAGAAAATATTGTTTACAGAAGAGTAAAAAAAATTAGTATATGTTTTTTTAGTAGTATCTGTAATGTAAATTCGTATTACGGATATACGTTATGGGTGTTACATTGTTTATATCAGAGCAAAGGTTTGGCCGATTCTAGAGGTTAAATTAAGTCAGAAATGATTTGTTAATAAGTACATGCCCTAGGATGTTATGATAAAGATGTACTACTAGTTTTGAGGTATATTATGTTTTACCTCCAGCTCCGATAAGGGCATTAATGATCAATGAGCTTAAAAGTTAGAAGTTCTTGAATATTGTGGTGAGAGTGGTCAGTGGCTGCCAATTTTTGGCTAAATAATGTCAAGATTTAGATAAAATAAAAATTGTTCATGGTACAGAAAAGTTAGAGGGAGTTGTATCCTTGTTAAGGGAACATGCTTGAGTTTGATGGACGAACGCCATATAGATAGTATATGTTGCTAAGGTGACATGGATATTCTCTTTCCAAGAAGCGTTTAAGCTGATTTGATGTCAACTGAAAGGTACATATGTGAGTAATTAAGATGGATTGTCCAGAAAATGGGCAGATTAGGAAGCCGTTTAGACTGAAAGATCTACGTTTTTTTTTCACCTCGAGAATAAGATTGTTGTAGAGGTTAACCGAGGATAGTGATGCAAGGAATTTCTAAAGTTGTATCAAATAAAGAGTCTAGGACCCTATCTTGGGTATACAACATTTGTACTGATGAGATATCATGGTAGGTATGTTCATAAGCCTTATAATGAGTCTATATTTGCTCTAATTGATCTGGGGTCTATTCATTTATATATATATTAATGTTAAGAATGATCCAAGATATTTCTAATGATGAGAGTAATCTACTGAACATAGTACAATAGTAACATAAATATGTAAGAATTGTTTGTAAATGATCTAAAGGATAGAGTTTGAAATTTGATGAAACTTTCATTCTATGAATTTGTGGGATATAAGGGTTATTTGTTTGTGATGCAAAAACAAAGTGCAAGAAGAAATGACTAGAACTTTTAGGACCGAATGTTTTGAAGTGATAGTTGTAGGAAAAAAAAGTAAATGATTGCCTCAATTCAGAGATCTCTACAACAAAGGCTCAAAGAACAATATGTAATGGAGATGAGGCTTATTTAGCCCATGTGGTAGATATGCAAGTAGTAAGTAAGAAGATAGAGAATATTCCCAATGTATAGGAATTTTCAGATATGTTACTTGATGAATTGTTAAGACTACTACCAAATAAAGATGTACAATCTAGAATTGATATTTATCCGAAACATAATTAGTGGATGGCACCGTATAGAATGGAAAAAGTGGTCTGATAGTTGCCAATTTATGGCGCAAAGATGTCAAAGTCATGCTATAAAGGAATTAAACTACATAGATACTAAGAAGTCAGAAAAAGCTGCATCATGGCTAAAGGAATATACACGTATTTAACGATTTAATGCCATAAAGTTAGTACCTATTAAGGAAGTGATTTAGAAGTTCTTAAAAAGTGTTTAAAGCCAAGTATGTGGGCGATCAGTTTAAGTAAGAAAATAATTTCTTACTTATAGAATCGAACTAAAGGTAAATTGTACAAGAAAGATTATTTCTCTAAGGAGACATCAGTGTTACTAGATGTCAACTATAAGGTTTAAAAGATCAGGAAGACAAGAAATCTGGAATAAAAGTATGATGAAAGTTATATTTGAGTACATACTGAACAAGATTGGAAGTCTAATACCGATAAAGAGTATTGAACTATTAACCAAAAAGTATTCAAAGAAGTCAACTAAGAGGTTAATTCTACTTGAATAGTTGACAGCAGAGCCTTAAAAAAATAGGGCTGAAGTGTAATGGATAAGCTAAGATACCTTTTCAGAAAGGTTTTGATAAAGACAATCAATAATAATAAGATGATGAGTATGACAAGCATTAAAATGATGTGAATTGATAGAAAAATGTTTTCTAATGGTCTAAGTGATCAAGTATTAGAAGATATTATGAAGATACCTTTTTGAGAATCTGAAGTGTAATTGAGATAAGTTTCTTATCTGTGCACAAGGTAAAAGCGATTATAAGAAGAAACGTTTAAATTTTAAAAGGAATTAGTTCCTTAATGAAGTCAAAGGAAGAGTGTTTAGTTGAGGATTGTTTCGGCTAATTGAAATTTCCATAGAAATGTTTCTAGACAAGAACAAGAGTCTCGGATCACAAGGGTTATAAAGATACCCATAGCAGTAACAATGAAATGAAGTATGGAATTTTTTCCGATTTTTACCTAGATTGAGCTACTAGTGCAATAGTGGGATCAAGTACAAGAACAAGAAGTACCTAAGAGGTTGTAACCTTTGGCAACTGTATATAATAAAACATTGGTTGTTTAAATGTTTAAGCTGTTGAGAGCCTTAAATGTCAGAGCAAAAGAGAAGTTATGATTGTTTATTTGAAAATGAAGGATGATTTGTATAGGTCAAAAAGGGAAAACTTAGTTTCAACACTGTTATACCTCAAGGAATCGTGAAAGAGTTGGACCAAGAGTATATTAATGGGTCTTATCTCCATAAGTGAGCAAAAGTCTATAGTATATGTACTTATGTTTTGGGGGCATTGACTGAATTATTTATATTTCAACACTCCTGAATAAATTGAGATGCAATTATATTTTATACATGAAGAGGAGTTAGTAGAAATATTGGTTTATGGAATTAAAGAATTAAGGAATAAGAAATTTCATTGACTGAAGTTTTGAGGAAAAATCACAAGGTCGAAGAAGCCACTTTAGAGGCCGAGAAGAAAATAAGGAAGTAATATCCGTAAATGTTTGGAACAGGTAGGCATTGAAAATTCGAGGATGAATTTTCTTAAGGGGGAGGAATTGTAATATCCTAAATTTTGGCTAGTGACTAAATTAGGATTTCTTTAATTATGGGTTTTAGAAAGGAAATTTGTAAGGTTTAAAAGTATCATGGGATGGATAGTGAGCTGAATTGGGTACTTCCAAAGTTTGATTAGAATCCAAGGAAAATGGGAATTGAAGATTCAAGTTTAGTGACCAAAATGATAAACAGACAAAACTTGTGTGGTATAAGACTAAATATGAAAAGTTAAAGGACTAAAGTTGTAATTTCCCAAAAGTTAGGTGTTTTTATTTTATAAATAAATAGATCATTTAAGGGTGCGGATCAAATGTGAAGATTCTGGATTGATCCGATTTTTCTATTATTGGGAAATTATAGTTAAAGTTTAAATGGAATTCAGATACTCGAATTGATTCGAATTTTTTTTAGATTTTACCAGATGATAAAGGAAGGTTATAATAGTCTGTTAGAAGTGTTGGGAATATTTTTAGTTTGATTAAAGATGAATCCTATAATTTAATTATGAGTAAAGGGTTAAATTATCGGTATATTAGATCGAATGAAAAGTTTTAGAGACTGATCCAAAAGTTATGGAAAATTCATAAAATATTATTTTATGAATATTTTATTGTAGTTGGTTGGATTTCAACTAGACTTGGTTCAATTTTTACAAGAATGGCAAACTAGTAAATAAAGACTAGTTGGAGGGCAAATTGGTCATTTGACAAGGATGGCAATTTTGAAATATTTTGAAATGTTAAGGGAAATTTTGGAAGGTAAATTACACTTGGATCAAATCATGGCCATTGATTTTTGATAAGATTAAGTCTTGGCCATTGGATTAAAAGGGCAAATTAGTAATTTCACTAATTAAATGAATTTTAAATTCATTTAATTTTAACATGTGGATTTAAATAAGTAAAAGATTAACCAAATTGTTCACCTTTCTTGAAATATTTCAAACTAAGAGGAGAAAAAAGGGAGAAAATTTTTCAAGCTCGATTCAAGCCCCGAAACTCGATTTTCTGGTAATCTTTCGAACTGCAAAGTTGTTCTACTCTTCAAGCTCTATCTTTTGATGTAATTAATTTATGGAATACATGATTGATGATGAAAATTTTACATGAGAAGGAAATTAGGGTTTATGGACTCAATTGGGGGTTTTGAGATTTTATGATTCCATGTTGAAATTCAAGTTGAAATCAAGCTTTTGTGATGTTAAAATCATGTTATTGAATTGGGATTTAAACTCTACATGTTTTGATTATTATGAAGATAATTAGGGTTTATGGATTCAAGTTTAATTTGATGTTTTTGATGTTAGATTAATGATTTAGTAAGCTTAAATTGTTATTTGGAAGTAAAACCCTAAATTTATTAGATAGGGATCATTTCAGAAATCTTAAAAGTTAGAGGACCGAATCTGATTTTTATAGTGTATTTATGTTATTATTGATGTTGGAGATGTGAAATTGAAGTTAGAATGCAAAACCGATGTTAAATTGAGTTAGTGACCATTTTGACAAATTGTCAAAGTTAAGTGACCAATTCGGAAATGAGGTTTTAGAGAAAGTCTAAATCTGATTTTAGTTGAAATAATAGAATTCAGTAGTAATGTTGATTTGAGGACTAATTTGCAAAGTTAAGAAGCTTGAATCCTTATCTTTGCATTTTTAGTAACTATTTCGAAAAGAACGAAAAATTAGAGGGAATTATTTTTGAATAATTATTTGATGAAGAAAGTGATACATTAGTGGTTTGAATCAAGTAAGGGGACCAAATTGACAAATAGCAAAGTAAGGAGAAATTAGTATAAAGTTTGAAGTTATTTATGGAAGTTGTGTAGGAAAACTGGAATTTGGAAATAAGTTTGAAAATTCACCATAATTTTACAAAAATGGTTAGATGGTGAATTTTATATCGATGTAAATATTTATTCATCTAGTATTGTTTAAAACAATTGGTGATTGATTTCAATTCATATATCAAAAGATGTTAATTTTTAAGTGTTGGAAGATCAGAAACAGAATAGCAATCTATTTCAAAATTCGATGCTGGAGTTCGACTTTGAAAATTTTTCATAAACTGTACATATTGAATCTGGGTTATTAATTTATATGGTTGAAAAGCTTATCGAATCCAGTCTCGTTTCCAGCAAATGAAAACCGATTTCTAGTTCCGAGTTAAAAGATATTAATTTTTAATCGAATGAAGGTCAGAATAATTACAGAACAGTTTCTGTCAAGACAGCCCTGTAAACGGGAGTTTGATAAATTTTCATAATTTTTGTAGATTTTATTAAATTATGTGGCTTATACCGTTAGAACCGTTATCGAATCTAGTTTCTACGGTATAAAGGAGATTAAGATTCAATATGTATTCTGCCCTGTAGAAGTAAATCTTTAGTGCAAGTTGACAGAAAATGGAAATTGAGACAATTTGTGGGTAATGTTGGTTAGCAAGCTTGGAGGAATTATTTGAATATCAGAATGGTCATTAGGGACCAAAAATGAGTTTGTGAACAGTATAAGGAAGGAAAGAAATTTATGAAATTTGTTTATGTTGAATGATTAAATAGTTTAATTGAAATATTGTTAGACGTGAATCTAACAAATGTTTATTTATATTCATGTGATAAATGAAGTTGGATCCGAATCAAAAGAAGGTTCGATGTACTATAAAGAAAATGATCAATAGAGATTAGTGAGGCATATTAATAAATGGCCAAGGTGATTGCATTTCTATATGTTTGCATTATGTTGAAATTGGCATTACATTTCTCTATAATACGTGATAAGATACATAGCTCGACATGGAAAGATTGATGGAATACCAGGTACGAAACAAGTTAAAATGAAACAAGATACACCTGGGGATCCACGCCCATAGTGCAAATGCCCTACCAAGGTGTTTGATATAAGGAGCAAAGAGAGTCCTCCAAAGTACGTGCTCAAATAGCACTACGGTGCAGATAGGCTATAGGTACCATGGGCCTTTCAGCCAGACACGTTAATAATAATACGAGATGGTTATATGATAGATCATGAGCATGCAAATGACTTCATGATGATACATGAATCACGTGATAGTGATGATACATGATATTGATGATACATGATCTATATGATACATGATACATGTAGTATATGATAGATGCTACATGAATTACATGAAATGATAATATATGGTATACATGATGTTGATGATACTTGGTTTACATGTTATACAAACGATTACATGATATATTCATGACCATGAGATGATACATGATATTAAGAAAGTATGATATATGATGAAAATTATGAAAATGATATATGAAATTTATGGAATATGAGGTACATGATAATCATGATCATTATGTTATGTTATTATGGAAATGTTTTAGGATAAAAGTATTCAATGACAGAGAATATGCTATAAAATGTTAACATGAATTATATGATAGTTATAATGCATGACACATGTACATTGTGATATACTTGCCTTGTTGTAGAGAAATATGAAATGCATTTTATATGAAGTATTATATAACATCATTTCATGTGTAAGTAAATAAGTTTAATTGCCTCACTAAGTTCGTACTTAGCGTGTGTTTTATTTCACATGTAGGTTCTTCAGATCAGAATTAACAAGGAGGAGCCACTCATTTGGAAGTTAAGTTATCGGTAAGTGAAAGTGGGCATGTAATTATACGTACATCTTTAAAATAGTTGAGGAACTAGTGGGCATGTAATTATATTTTCAAGAAACTGTTTTGCAAGCTTTAAAGTATATATTTTTGAAGTATGATTGTACAAGGATACATGGAGTTAAAAAATGAAATAATGTTACCAAGAAAGATAAAAGTATAATGGTTTAATTTATAGAAAATTTAAATCTTAAGAGTAAAAAAATTAGTATATGTTTTGTAATGTAAAATTTTTATAATCAAAAAATGGTTTAGGCAACAAGAGATGTTTTCAGGATGAATAATATTTTCTTTAAAATAACTAAATTTTATGTTTTATAAACCAATTTATCATGTTAAAACTAGCTCAATTGTCTAGAATTGTTTTGAGTTGAAATTTATAGAAAATATGTTAGAGGGAGTTGAGTAATTATAGATAGTATATGTTGCTAAGGTGACATGGATATTCTCTTCCCAAAAGCGTTTGCTGATTTGATGTCAATCAGAAAGGTACATATGTGAGTAATTAAGATGGATTGTGAAAGATGATTAGAACGTTTAGATTTGAAAGATTTTTTTTTTCACCTCGAGAATAAGATTGTTGTAGAGGTTAACCGAGGATAGTGATGCAAGGAATTTCTAAAGTTGTATCAAATAAAGAGTCTAGGACCCTATCTTGGGTATACAACATTTGTACTAATGAAGAAAGGCATAATACAGATATCATGGTAGGTATGTTCCAGCCTTATAATGAGTCTATATTTGCTCTAATTGATCTGGGGTCTATTCATTTATATATATATCAATGTTAAGATAGTAGCATAAAGGAAATATCTATGAAGATATTTCTAATGATGAGATTGTCAGTAATCTACCTGAACATAGTACAATAGTAACATAAATATGTAAGAATTGTTTGTAAATGATCTAAAGGATAGAGTTTCCAACAGATTTGATGAAACTTTCATTCTATGAATTTGAAATTATTCCTGGGATATAAGGGTTATTTGTTTGTGATGCAAAAACAAAGTGCAAGAAGAAATGACTAGTACTTTTAGGACCGAATGTTTTTGAAGTGATAGTTGTAGGAAAAAAGTAAATGATTGCCTCAATTCAGAGATCTCTGCAACAAAGACTCAAAGAACAATATGTAATGGAAATGAGGCTTATTTACCCCATGTGGTGGATATGCAAGTAGTAAGTAAGAAGATAGAGAATATTCCCAATGTATGGGAATTTTCATATATGTTACTTGATGAATTGTTAAGACTACTACCAAATAAAGATGTACAATCTAGAATTGATATTTATCCAGAAACAGAATTAGTGGATGGCACCGTATAAAATGGAAAAAGTGGTCCGATAGTTGCCAATTTATGGCACAAAGATGTCAAAGTTATGCTATAAAGGAATTAAACTGCATAGATACTAAGAAGTCAGAAAAAGCTGCATCATGGCTAAAGGAATATACTCGTATTTAATGGTTTAATGCCATAAAGTTAGTAACTGTTAAGGAAGTGATTTAGAAGTTCTTAAAAAAGTGTTTAAAGCCAAGTATGTGGGCGATCAGTTTAAGTAAGAAAAGAATTTCTTACTTATAGAATCGAACTAAAGGTAAATTGTACAAGAAATATTATTTCTTTAAGGAGACATCAGTGTTACTAGATGTCAACTATAAGGTTTAAAAGATCAGGAAGACAAGAAATCTAGAATAAAAGTATGATGAAAGTGATATTTGAGTACATACTGAACAAGATTGGAAGTCTAATACCGATAAAGAGTATTGAACTATTAACCAAAGAGTATTCAAAGAAGTCAACTAAGAGGTTAATTCTACTTGAATAGTTGACAATAGAACCTTATAAAGAAAGGGCTGAAGTGCAATGGATAAGCTAAGATACCATTTCAGAAAGGTTTTGATAAAGACAATCAGTAATAATAAGATGATGAGTATGACAAGCATTAAAATGATGTGAATTGATAGAAAAAAGGTTTTCTAATGGTCTAAATGATCAAGTATTAGAAGATATTATGAAGTTACCTTTTCAAGAATCTGAAGTGTAATTGAGATAAGTTGGTTATTTGTGCACAAGGTAAAAACGATTTTAAGAGGAAACGTTTAAATTTTAAAAGGAATTAGTTCCTTAATGAAGTCAAAGGAAGAGTGTTTAGTTGAGGATTGTTTCGGATAATTGAAATTTCCATAGAAATGTTTCTAAACAAGAACAAGAGTCTCGGATCACAAGGGTTATAAAGATACCCGTAGCAGTAACAATGAAATCAAGTATGATTTTTTTTCAATTTTACCTAGATAGAGCTACTGGTGCTGTAGGGGGCTCAAGTACAAGAACAAGAAGTACCTAAGAGGTTGTAACCTTTGACAACTGTATATAATAAAGCATTGGTTGTTTAAATGTTTAAGCTGTTGAGAGCCTTAAATGTCAGAGCAAAAGAGAAGTTATGATGGTTTATTTGAAAATGAAGGATGATTTGTATAGGTCAAAAATGGAAAACTTAGTTTCAGAACTGTTATACCTCAAGGAATCGTGAAAGAGTTGGACCAAGAGTATATTAATGGGTCTTATCTCCATAAGTGAGCAAAAGTCTATAGTATATATACTTATATTTTGGGGGCATTGACTGAATTATTTACATGTCAACGCTCTTGAATAAATTGAGATGCAATTAGATTTGATACATGAAGAGGAGTTAGTATAAATATTGGTTTATGGAATTAAAGAATTAAGGAATAAGAAATTTCATTGACTGAAGTTTTGAGGAAAAATCAGAAGGTCGAATAAGCCATTTGGGAGGCTGAGAAGAAAATAAGGAAGTAATATCCGTAAATGTTTGTAAGAGGTACGTATTGAAAATTCGAGGACGGATTTTCTTAAGGGGGAGGAATTGTAATATCCCAAAATTTGGCTAGTGACTAAATTGTAAATTTTGAAACTTTGGGGGCTAAAGTATAAACTTTGAAAAAGTTAGGATTTCTTTAATTATGGGTTTTGGAAAGGAAATTTCTAAGGTTTAAAAGTATCATGGGATGGATAGTGAGCTGAATTTGTACTTCCAAAGTTTGATTAGAATCCGAGGAAAATTGTAATGGGAATTAAAGATTCAAGTTTAGTGACGAAAATGATAAACAGACAAAACTTGTGTGGTATAAGACTAAATATGAAAAGTTAAAGGACTAAAGTTGTAATTTCCAAAAAGTTAGGGGTTTTTATTTTATAAATAAATAGATCATTAAGGGTGTGGATCGAATGTGAAGATTCTGGATTGATCCGATGTTTCTATTATTGGGAAATTACAGTCAAAGTTTAAATGGAATTCAGATACTCGAATTGATCCGAAAAATTTTGAGATTTTACCAGATGATAAAAGAAGGTTATAAAAGTCTTTTATAAGTGTTGGGAATATTTTTAGTTTGATTCAAGATGAATCCTATAATTTAATTCTGAGTAAAAGGTTAAATTATCGGTATATTAGATCGAATGAAAAGTTTTAGAGATTGGTCCAAAAGTTATGAAAAATTCATAAAATATTATTGTATGAATACTTTATTGTAGTTGGTTGGATTCCAACTAGACTTGGTTGAATTTTTACAAGAATGGCAAATTAGTAAATAAAGACTAGTTGGAGGGCAAATTGGTCATTTGACAAGGATTGACAATTTTGAAATATTTTGAAATATTAAGGGCAATTTTGGAAGGTGAATTACACTTGGATCAAATCATGGCCATTGATTTTTGATAAGATTAAGTCTTGGCCATTGGATTAAAAGGGCAAATTAGTAATTTCACAAATTAAATGAATTTTAAATTCATTTAATTTTAACATGTGGATTTAAATAAGTAAAAGATGAACCAAATTGTTCATCTTTCTTGAAATATTTCAAACTAAGGGGAGAATAAAAGGGAGAAAATTTTTCAAGCTCGATTCAAGCCCCGAAACTCAATTTTCAGGTAATCTTTCGAACTGCAAAGTTGTTATACCCTTCAAGAATCTATCTTTTAATGTAATTAATTTATGGAATAAATGCTTGATTGATGAAAATTTTACATGAGAAGGAAATTAGGGTGTATGGACTCAATTGGGGGTTTTGAGATTTTATGATTCCATGTTGAAATTCAAGTTGAAATCAAGCTTTTGTGATGTTAAAATCATGTTATTGAGTTGAGATTTAAACTCTACATGTTTTGATTATTATGAAGATAAGTAGGGTTTATGGATTTAATTTTAATTTGGGGTTTGTGATGTTAGATTAATGATTTAGTAAGCTTGAATTGTTATTTGGAAGCAAAACCCTAAATTTATTAGATAGGGATCATTTCAGAAATCTTAAAAGTTAGAGGACCGAATCTTTTTTTATAGTGTATTTATGTTATTATTGATGTTGGAGGTGTGAAATTGAAGTTAGAATGCAAAACCGATGTTAAATCGAGTTAGTGACCATTTTGACAAATTGTCAAAGTTAAGTGACCAATTCGGAAATGAGGTTTTAGAGAAGGCCTAAATCTGATTGAAATAATAGAATTCAAGTAGTAATGTTGATTTAAGGACTAATTTGCAATGTTAAGAAGCTTGAATCCTTATCTTTGCATTTTTAGTGACTATTTTGGAAAGAACGAAAAATTAGAGGGAATTATTTTAGAATAATTATTTGATGAAGAAAGTGATACATTAGTGGTTTGAATCAAGTAAGGGGAGTAAATTGACAAATAGCAAAGTAAAGAGAAATTAGTATAAAGTTGAAGTTATTTATGGAAGTTGTGTAGGAAAACTGGAATTTGGCAGTAAGTTTGAAAATTCACCATAAATCCTACAAAAATGGTTAGATGGTGAATTTTATATCGATGTAAATATTTATTCGTCTAGTTTCGTTTAAAACAAATGGTGATTGATTTCGATTCCTATATCAAAATAGATGAATTTTTAAGTATTGAAAGGTTAGAAAACAGAATAGCAATTTGTTCCGAAATTCAATACTGGAGTTTGACTTTGAAAATTTGCCATAAATCGTACAAATTGAATCTGGGTTATTAGTTTATATGGTTGAAAAGCTTATCAAATATAGTCTTGTTTCCAACAAACGGAAACTGATTTCGAGTTCTGAGTTAAAATATATTAATTTTTAATCGAATGAAGGTCAGAAAAATTACAAAACAGTTTCTGCCAGGACAACCCTGTAAACGGTAGTTTGATGAATTTTCATAATTTTTTGTAGATTTTATTAAATTATGTGGCTTATACCGTTAGAACCGTTATCGAATTTAGTTTCTACGTTATAAAGGAGATTAAGATTCAGTATGAATTCTGCCCTGTAGAAGTAAATCTTTGATGGTAGTGCAAGTTGACAGAAAATGGATATTGAGACAATTTGTGTCTAATGTTGGTTAGCAAGCTTGGAGGAATTATTTGAAGATCAAAACGGTCATTAGGGACAAAAAATGAGTTGTGAACATTATAAGGAAGGAAAGAATTTTATGAAATTTTTTTATGTTGAATGATTAAATAGTTTAATTGAAATATTGTTAGAAGTGAATCTAACAAATGTTTATTTATATTCATGTGACAACTGAAGTTGGATCCGAATCAAAAGAAGGTTCGAGGTACTATAAAGGAAAGGATCAATAGAGCTTAGTGAGGCATATTAATAAATGGCCAAGGTGAGTGCATTTCTATATGTTTGCATTATGTTGAAATTGGCATTGCATTTGTCTATAATATGTGATATGATACATAACTCAACATGACAAGATTGATGGAATACGAGGTACGAATGATTGTTTGCATAAATGATGATGCATTATGCATACATGAAATATGGATAATGACAAAATTAAAATGAAACAAGTTAAAATGAAACAAGATACACCTGGGATCGACGCCCATAGTGCAAATGCACTAACAAGGTGTTTGATATAAGGAGCAAAGAGCGTCCTTATATGAGGAGCAAAGAGCGTCTTCAGAGTACGTACTCAAATAACCCTACGGTGCATATAGGCTGTAGGTACCATGGGCCTTTCAGCCAAACACGTTAATAATAATACATGATGGTTATATGATAGATCATGAGCTTGCAAATGATTGCATGATGATACATGAATCACATGATAATGATGATACATGATATTGATGATATATGATCTATATGATACATGATATATGATAAATGATCTATATGAAATGATAATACATGGTATACATGATGTTGATGATACTTGGTTTACATGTTATACAAACGATTACATGATATAAGCATGACCGTGAGATGATACATTATATTAAGAAAGTATGATATATGATGAAAATTATAAAAATGATATATGAAATTTATGGAATATGAGATACATGATAATCATGATCATTATGTTATGCTATTATGGAAATGTTTTAGGATGAAAGTATGTCCATGACAGAGAATATGTTATACAATATTAACATGAATTATATGATAGTTATAATACATGACACGTGTACATTGTGATATACTTGCCTTGTTGTAGAGAAATATGAAATGCATTTTTATATGAAGTATTATATAACATCATTTTATGTGTAAATAAATAAGTTTAATTGCATCACTAAGTTCGTACTTAGCGTGTGTTTTATTTTACACGTAGGTTCTTCATATCAGAATTAGCAAGGAGGAGCCACTCATTTGGAAGTCAAGTTATCGGTAAGTGAAAGTACGTACATCTTTAAAATAGTTAGGAACTAGTGGGCATGTAATTATATTTTCAAGAAAACTGTTTTGCAAGCTTTAAAGTATATATTTTCGAAGTATGATACTAAAAGGATACATGGAGTATGAAAATGAAATAATGTTACCAGTAAGATAAAAGTATAATGGTTTAACTAGAATTTAAATCTTATCGTTCAGAATTTTTATAATCAAGAAAGGGTCTAGCCAACAAGCGACGTTTTCACCCTGAATAATGTTTTCTTTAAAATAAATAAATTTTTTGTTTTATAAACCAATTCAAGGTTAAAACTAGCTACAATTGTCTAGAATTGTTTTCAGTTGAAATTTATAGAAAATGCTTTTTACCGAAGAGTAAAAAAAATTCAGTATATGTTTTTTTAGTAGCATCTGTAATGTATATTCGTATTACGGATATACGTTATGGGTGTTACAGAGTTTGAGTATCCTAATGCTTGACTTGAATAGCTTGTAAGTCTAATTTAGCCTTTTATTTTAAATACATTTTTATTTTTAATTAGTAATTGAAAATTTTCAATGCAAACTCGAACTCAAGCACAAATATTTGAGCTTGTAGAGAAGTCATGAGACACAAGCTTATTTTTACTAAGTAATCGAATGTAATAGAGCGAGTTTAAACGATTTTATCATTTTATCAAATCGAGTTTTAAACATAAAACTTGATTGAGCTAGAGCTAAGCTTAAAGCCTTGAATTTCATGTCAATCTCAAGCTCTAGTTTCTCATAGCTAGGTGATACAGGTCATGAAAACAACGATGTAAAACAGAAACAGTGATGCACCTTTTCAGTAAGATCAAGGATATAAGATCAAGGATATCTTTATTATCAATAAATTCTATATAACTTCGGTCTAGAGGTGAGCATTCGATCAAATTGAGTCGAGTCAAAAAATTTCGAGTTATTCGAGTTGGCGCGTCATATTTTACAACTCAAACTTAATTTGAAATTTTTTCGATTCGAGTCGAGTTTTCGAGTTCCTATACAAATTTAATTGTAATTATTTATCATGTTATACTACGGTTTGATTCCAATTTAAACGACTTTCTCTAATCATATAAGATATACATATATATATTTCTTCATATTATTTTTCACATTTATAAGTAAGATTTGTAATGTTATTTAATAAAAAATATCATCTAAACTTTTAAAATATATTTATAATATTATTTTTAAATAAGAAACTTTTGGGGATAAAGTATTGATGAGAGTATAATTGAGTCAATGAATTGACGTGAAGAAAAAACTTTACAAAAAATTCATGTTGAATGATCATATTGAATAAACTATAAAGTTAAAGGACTAAATTGCAAAAAAAATATTTTTTAAAAATATGAATTGAAGTTATATAGATATTATATAGTGTTAGTGAATCATGTGGTTTAATTTTGGTAAAAAAATAGACTTAAAACGAAAGAGGGATTGAAGAATTGGGAAATCATTAAAAGTTGAGGGGCTAAATTGCAAAAGTAGGAAATTTAATTTAAAAAATATGAATTGGAGCTAAATAGGTATTCTATAGTGGTTAGGAGCATGCGGTTCAAATTTGGTCAAAAATTGACTTAAATGAATAAGGGATTGAAGAAATGAGGAAATCGTACAAAATTAAGGGGCTAAATTGAAAAAATATGAAATTTATTTTTAAAAATATGAATTGAAGCTAAGTAGGCATTCTACATTGTTTTAGGAATATGTGGTTCAAATTTGGTCAAAAATGGACTTAAAATGAAGGAGAAATTGAAGAAAAATGAAACCAGGGACTAAATTGCAAAACTGTAAAATTTGATTTTTCGTTTTTTGAGTTGGGCAAATTTCAACTCGACTCGAACTCAATTTTTTTCGAGTTGCTTGATTTGACTCGAATAACTCAAAATTGAAAAAAAATAATTTTTTTAAATCGAGTCGAGTTTTGCTCACCCCTACTCCAGTCAATTTCTTCTTTCTTGTATTCTTCCTGCTCCATCTTAAAAACATGCTGGTAAAAGACAGCACAATTATGTTAAGCATAGATTAAAAAGCAGAAAATATCCTAAATACATTGGAATCAATCTAATGCATAAGACTGATTAAAATGTTGCTGCAGCTTTTCATTTGTCAAATTGCTTAAAACTGCATATAGTGAAAAGTTCGATAATTATTTAAGTATTGACAGATGCAAATTAAGGAATCCACACTGCAAAAAGGTGGCAAACGGGTCATTCGATTCGGTTTTAGTTAGGCTTATTTTGATTTGATTTATTTCGGGTCTGGCTACATTCGGTTTAAATTTGGTTAGATTCGGTTCGGCTCTAGTTCGGTTTTAGTTCGGGTCTATAGTGATTTCGGTTCGGTATGATGTCGATATTTCAGTTCGGTTGATTTTCGGTTTGGTTGACTTTTGGTTTGATTGATTTCGGTTGATTTGGTCGGGTCAATATCGGGTAAATTTTCAATTGGTTTTAGTTTGGTTTTTAGGTCGAGTTAGGTTTTTCCATCCTATATCTGACTTTATATTGCCTGTATATTTGGCTTTTGGTGTGTTGTACGACAATTCACATCTCATCTTTATTTATTTATTTTAATATATATATTTTATTTTGGGTTACCTTCGGTTCGGTTCTATTCGGTTAGGTTGAAAATCTGTTTGGTTTCATTTTGTTCGATTAAAAATCGGTTCGAGTTCATTTTCGGTTCAACTAAAATTCAGTTCGATTTCGGTTCGATTCGATTTATTTCAGGTTTCAAATCAAATTCGAATCATTATTTTCGAGTCGATTTTAAATCTCGATTTGAGTAAATCAGTTCGATTTTCGAATCTCGAGTCAAATTTGTTAGGTAAATGTAAAACTAAAAAAACTGACAAACATGCGGGCGGTACGAGCTTTAAAATGTATTTAATGCTGCAATCATCCAATCCAAGAAGGAAAACTCTAAAGTAGTTATTACTCTGAGAAGTAATAATATCTATAGTCCAATCACTACAACAATATAGGTTTTCAATGACAAATTGACAGTGATTAGGAGTAATTTTGTCACTAATATTAAAATATTTGTGACAAGTTTTTGTGCGACACTATTAGTATAAGTAATTATGATATATTTTTATTTGATCACTGTTATAGTTGTAATTGTTACGACTACATTTTTCACGCTTAAATTCTCACTATAAGTCTATAACCGTGACACAAATATCATTGTTACTAAAACTTTGACACATGATAGTGACAATATATAAAGTAGTCACTATTATTTGATATTTATTGTGGCAATAAAATATGTCACTTAAAATTTTACTTTTTGTTGCGATAAATTTTGTCACTAATAAAAATAAAATTAATGACAGATTAAATATTGTTATAATAATAAATTTATTTTTATAAATATAGTAATAATAACAATTATAAAACCCTAAACTAGTTGTCAAAAGGTAAAATAATTCTATTAGTCTCTATACTATGTGTAAATTGTTGTTTTAGTCATTCTACTTTGACCAGTTTTAGTTTCTATATTTTAAAATTTTAAAATTCCAATCCTAATCCAAACGGGACAACGACAATATGATTAAATTAAAATGACTAAAATGATCAAATAAAAGAAAATAAAATCCAATATGCAACTTATGTATCACAGATGGGCTAAAAATTTTTACCTAACATATTTAAAGACTATCATTCATGTCAAGATCGAAATTTCAAAATTTAAAAAGTACAGAAACTTACAGTGACCAAAGTAAAGTGCAAAGACAAATATGTACTTTTCGCATAATATATGATAGCAAAATTTTACCTTAAAAATTTTACACTTCATATTTGTTTTAACTTTGCTTGTGGAGTTAAAATTTACATTGTCAATATACCAAATAATTATCACATAAAGTATAATTCTATCAATAATTTTAAAATTAAATTAGTTTATGTAATTAATTAAAATATAATATTTAATATTTTAGGTGTAAATCTTAATATTTAAATGTTTATATTTTAAAACTAACTCAATTATATTTATATATTTTCTTCAACAAACGTATTTCGTATAATAAACTATAGAAAAATTAATTAAATTATTATTATAATAATTAGTGTTATAATTAATATATATTTTTAAATTAAATAAATTATAATTTAACCTAAATACTATTTTCTTTCAAAATAATATTAAATTTTTGCCTAACCTAGTGGATAGACATTGCACTCTCCCCTAAAGGTTCTATGTTCGATATAATTAAGATTAAGAGTGGCCTAATGAAATATTAAAAGTGTTTGTTGACTACAATGCAAAAGACCCATTAAATTTCAGGGACATGAACGAGATTATTACAACTAAAAATATAATTGATTTTTTTATTATTGAAAGTGACAACATATTTTAGACAATATTTTAATATGTATTTGTGATAAAATGTTTGTCAATAATAAGAATAACATTAGTGTCTAAATTTTAGCCACTATTATTAATATTTTGTATCAAAATTGTAGTCATAAAAAAGCCATAAAGTCAAAATTACCTCCAACAATTAACTGAATAGTCACTTTAGCCCCTATTTTTTTGGAGCAATTCAACCCTCATCGTTTTATTTTGGTTCAAAACGACCCTTCTGCGGATAAAAATTGTTAGAAAACTGATGGTAAACAATTTGAAATGACTTGATAGAATGATAAGTGTAACGACCCGAATTTCGGGTTAGCAAATCGGGTCTCGGACCTGGGTATTGGACTTTTATGTTGGGAGCCAATTAAGAAAATTGGATATGAGCTTTACCCAAGTTGGAAGAGTGGATATTGTCGGTGGTGTTTGAATTTTAAATATGTGTGTGTGGTTGGAAAAATGGAAGAATGTTTTGATGAATAGAGAGAAAAAAAGGTAGGGTTGTACTAGAGAGAGAGAGAGAAAATGAGAGAAAGTATGGGAAAAGAACTTTCAAGCCTTGTTTCGTAGTTGTCCAGGCCGTCGTGATTCTTACCGCCGTTGCTATTAGGTAGATCTCGCCAAGATACATCCTTCGGTGGTCGTCTCGTCGTTGTCGTTACTTCCACTCGTTGAGGAAGAGCTCAGACAATTTTAAAGAGGTTGGAAAGTAACCTTCCAGTGCTTACCGTTGTAATTTGTTGCCACCATCATGATTATCATCGTCTAGACAATTGATCTAGAGCTCATCGTGTACGTTCAGCCACTAAAGGTCATCGCACGCACCGCCGCCTGATCGTGGGCGTGCCCTCAGTTGCTCCAGGCTGAACCTGGTTGGGTCGAACTAGTGAGCTGGCTGATCGAATTAGAGTGGCTATTTAAGCCTTTTGACAGAGTCGTTCGAGCCGTTGACCACCGAGCTAAGCTGCCGTTTGACTGAGCCATTAACTGTCGAGCCGAACTGCTATTTGACCAAGCCATCCGAGCCATTGACCATTGAGTCAAGCCACTTTTGACCACCGCCGAGCCCACGTTGACCGAGCATTGACCGTTGACCGTTAATCGTTGACCGTCGACTTTTTGACCTAAGTTGACTTTTTTCTAAAGGACCCTACCCCAGGGTTTTCTCGATGTTCTAAGTCCATTGACGCAGTCCGTTTCGCCAAATTCGAACATGATAAACTGTTTTTACACATTTTATCCCCTAAAATAGTCCGATAATATGAAATAGCTTATGCAATCGTATTTGTTTTATCTGAGAAATTTGTGGACTCGAGTATTGGGGTTAAAAAGATGTTTGGAGGAGCTCGAATAATGATTTATCGCGTTGGCTTAAGGTTAGTACACTTTGAACCTCTATTGCTTCATGAGCATCATGAAAGTGATAGCCTTGTGTGTTAATGCCTACGAAATAGGTATATGTTTAATAAGCGTGATTAAAGACCGGTATATTGAGGCTCAATAATTATGAGATACATGTTGAGGTTTAGAGATATGTTTTGACTCGTATAGATCGGAAGACCGTATAGGGTTGTTCGGACAATCGTATATCTATGTGATGCATGTTGAATTGTGTGTTGTGTGGATTGGGTGATAGAGTATGGATATTGATGTATTCAATGGAAATTGTGTGCAAGGGATAAATAATGGTAATATTTAAATAAATGGTCATGAAGCCGGTAATTAATATTAATTGAATGAATACGTTAGTAAACAAACTCTAATAACTTTCATAAGCTTTTGGGATTGGATTGAGCGTGGTAATATCGTAATTTAAGGGAATTGTGCAAACCCAAGAATAGGGTAACGGTATGAGCTTTAGTTGTGCTGGTATGTGTTTAGGGTACCGTATCGATACTCGCGTTTGAGTATTGGTACCCATTGAACAGAATAATCTTTAATGCTAATAAAAATATGGATTAATAAATATAATAAATATGGATGATTAATATATACTTTTGAAAGGTATTAACAAGTTGGTAAACTTAAATGATGGCTTGACAATTGATAGAATCCATAGAGATTGGTAATCGAGTAAATGTCGTAAGCTGTGTGGCAATCGTATTCATGCTGTGTGCTGGTTGGACACTTGATTGGTTGTGTTACTTTTGATTGATGGGATTTAGATACCTAGTGGAAGAGTGTTGCAACACCATGGTTAGAGATGTCGGATGTACGTTCACGACGCTGTGTGAAACCAGGCTTCATTCAATGATACTCGAAGAGAGATACCGAGTATGGGTGTACGTTCCCGAGGCTGTGTGACACCAGGTCTTGCCCAGAGAGAGTGTACGTTCCCGAGACTTTGTGACACTGGGTCTCACTTAGAGTGTACATTCCCGAGGTTGTGTAAAACTGGGCCTCACTCTAGATTTGTGGTATGACTTATGTGCTTTTACTCAGATTATCTGGTGAGATCCTGAGTATGATTGGGCCTTGTGGGCCATGTTTGATGATTGCTATAATGAGAGCATGTGTTTAGGCGACTAGTGGTAGCGCCATGCGTTATTTATCGCTCCTTATTGCTCGTACTAGCTTGCATGCTTATGTTTATGATTAGCATTAAGTATAGTAGAGTAGATGTGTATCACTGAGCTTTGTAAGCTCATCGCTCGAAATCGTTGTTTTCGTTCCTAGGTTGATCGTTGGATCGTGGGATCGAGAAGCACTATCGGTACGAGATTCTAGCATGAGGTGACCTCCAGAGTACGATACTTGTGTTTTGTGGGCTATTTATTCGTAGGATCTTACGTGGTCGAGTCTGTAATTATTATTTTTGAAATTATATTAATCAAATCGAATGTTTAAATATTTTAAATTTAAATTGGAGATCATTTGTACCGTCTTGATTATTTATCTATATTTTCAAGTGATGACTTTAAATGTTTTCGAGAAATACCTTGTTGGGCTAAACCCTTAATTGAGAAATTTTAATGGTTTTGGTTTGGGCTTGAGGCCCAATTGTGACATCCAGGTCGGGGGTGTTACAACAAGTCTGCAGAAAAATTTATTTTATATTTTATACAATTTTATAAAATTATTTTTTGACTGATGTAACATTTTTCAAGTCAACACATTTGTCTATATGATTCTGCCATGTCAGCGTGCACTGACATATAGGTTTATCATGTTATTTCAAGCCATTTACAGTCAGTTGATTGATAGTTTTCATCTGCAGAGGGGTCATTTTGACTCAAAATGAAACGTTGAAGGTTGAATTGCTCCAAAAAAAAGAATAGGATCTAAAGTGACTATTCAGTCAAATGTTGGGGGTAGTTTTTGACTTTATGCCTCATAAAAAATACATGATAAAGTTCACAAATGGTAACCGAACTTTGGTAAATTATTCAATTTGGTAATCAAACTTCCAATTGCTTCAATGTTACCATTAAACTTTTAGTTTTGCTACAATGTTACCACTGATCGTTAGCTGATGTTAACAACAGTTATTTTTTTTATTTAGTCCTCCACGTTTGAACATTCAATTAATTTAGTCCTAGTTCAACAAAAATAATAAATTATTCTTATTATTTGAACATTATTTTAATTTGGCCTGTTTTTTATTAAAAATAATTTAACACAAACTAAACATGAAACCCTAAACCATAAACTTGAAACTCAAAACTCAAAACCTTTGGAGGAGTCCGTGGTGGAGGGATTGAAGAACCAGGGGAGGTGGCGAAGGAGGTGGCCGCATTGTTGAATTTCTATACTGTGAAGAGTACTGTGAAGGTGGATTATATAGATGTGTGGCTGTGAGTTGAATGTATTTTGTGACAATGTAGGCAAAGGAAGGGGTGGTGGTGGAGGAAAAGATTGTGGTGGGAATGGCCTATACGAGGCCATTGTTCTTGTGTTCCTTTATTCCCTTGATCACAGTATAAAAAAAAAGTAAAATCAATAAGAAACTCGAAGAAAATGATAGTAAAAGATGAAAAAAAGATTTTGAATTCAGGGTTCTCTGAGTTTTCTTGCAATAATAGATCCAAATTGGAAAACCTTAAATTAGGTAGCCACTCGAATTTGAAATTCCTACTTTTCTTTAAGAAAACCTACATGATTATTCTGAAACCTTGAAATCTTAATTTCCATAATTCAACCAAAGTAGCTAAACCCTAGCAAAATCAACCGCCAAAAATTTCAATTTAACCAGGTCGAGAAGAAAGCGTTAAAGGAGCTAAAGACAGCAAAGAATTGAACTCTGAATTCTACAAACCCTAAAAAAGAGGTAAAGGCTGAATTGGAATCTAACCTGTAAATACTTGGAAACAAAAACACAGCTCAAACCAAATATTTTAAGAACAGAAACTGACCAATTGAAAATCGCAACTAATTCGTATGTATAAATACTTACAACTATAAGAGGAAAACAGAAAAGTATGAGTTAGAGGCCGGGAAAAGCTTATCGGAATGAGAAGTGGAGAATATGCCCTTTTGTCCGGCTTAGGGTTTAGGATTATATTATTTTTAATATAAAACATAGCCAAATTAAAATAGTGTATAAATAATGAGGGGTAAATTAATTATTTTTTTAAATTAAGACTAAATTATTTGAATGTACAAACATGAAGGACTAAACGTGTTATTATACGAAATATTTTAACTGTCATTAATGTTTGTTAACGGGTCAATGGTAACATTGAAGCAAAACTAAAAGTTTAATGGTAACATTGAAGCAATTGGAAGTTTGGTTACCAAATTGCATAATTTACCAAAGTTCAGTTACAATTTGTGAACTTTGCCTAAAAATATAACTAATTGTGACGAAATGCATGAAAGTTGTCAATAATATAATAATGACAGAGTTATTAGTGATGACTGATGACGACTCAGAAAAATAGTCATTGTGAATTTCAATGACTAAATTTAATACTTTTAGTGACCATTTTTAATATCACTAAAAATGCATTTTTTTGTAGTGAATTGAGAAAAGATTGACTTTATTGATCTGGATTCAACGAGGATGCCTCTATCACCCTTGCAACATAACTCCCTGACTTAAGAATGCACAAGTGAATAAATCTCATGCATGGTAGGATCTAGTGTCTTGTCTCATCTTCTACTTTTGTATAGCATTATCCCGACTAATTTGATAATAGAATAGATAATTGCTCAATCTAATGATGTAATGAGAAAATTTTAAAATTGATTGTTAGATTCCTATTGTTTTTGGCATGTGTTTCTATTCAGTGCTGACAAAAGGTACATGAATGCTTGATAGATTTTAGCCGTGTCAGTTTTGGTGGCTCTTTGAATGTGTGTTTCTATTCGATGCTGACACAAGAAATTGAAATGTACATGAGTGCTCCTGTGTTACTGGTCCTTTGAAAAAATTATCCGGCAGTACTATTGTTGTTGTGTGGATTCACACAAACTACTGTTTGGGCCTTCTAAGGAATCTTGGATTTAACTGTGGACTCCAAAAAATGCAGTATCTACATGGTTTCTTGTTCGGGGCCAAAATCAGGCATCAAATGTGTGCTAAAGTTGGTTTTGGAATTCAAGTATTCATACAAATTTTACTTTTTAGTTTTTTTCTTTTTCTTTTTGGTGGACATCATAGAACAAAATATTGCCTTTCAGATATCCATCAGATTCGATTCATATGAGGTACATGTGCAGTTAAATGACTGTCACTTGTACATTCTTTTTTAAAATATGCAAATTTGCCCTCAAATTTTATCCAATTCTTTTTATCATTTGAAAATATGTATAGGTTTATAGTGGAAAAGATTGATATAAAAATACCATGGAAGGTAAAAGAGAGCTTCCAAAATCATTAAGAACTTTGTCTATGAGCATGTCCCCAACATGTATGTTCCGAAAATCCTGTATTTCTTAATTAATATCTATGTTTTTTTTTTTTGAACAATTTCTACCTAAAAGAATGGAGGGGAAATTTACTCTTAATGGGTTTTGAACCCACAACCTAAGGAGAGGGAGAGGGTCAATCGAAAGCTTTAGCCACTTGCTTTGGTTATTGTTAACAATAATATCTATATTCGAACTTTAAATTTATCAATGCAACTTCAAAATAATTATATGCACCGAAAAAATAAATCTCAGATTGAATTCAAGAACTCTTAACATTATGTCATTATTAAATTTGTTTGTTGTAAGTAGTTTTATATCGCTCAAGTATGTTTCGAGTACGTGGCCTTGTGTATGTAAAAAATCCATGTCATGAAGCTCACCCATCAAAACCAGGTGTGTGACACAGATCAGTCTGAATTAGTCAGAGCAAAGTCTTGGAGAACGAGAATGCAACAAATTCTTTGTTTGTTGTAATGAATTGGAATGATATTTTATGGCATGAGGATGACCGCATTATTAAATGTAGCACGCGTAACACTTTTTGCATTTTTTATTTCCAGAAAAACTGATATGCAGTTTCTTCTATGGTGGCGGTGGTTAGCCGCCTAGGTGAGGCTGAGGTCCCATTAGCCAAAAAGGGAGAAATGCATGAACTTTGCACCCTTGTGAAGACCAAAGGAATCTTAAGCTTACGAGCAAAGTAGGGATTTGGGGATCCACAAAAGGGTATGCGGTTGGTGAAACCATTGTTATATAGAAAGGCTAATTGCGTAATATTCCCCCAAATTATGTGTCAAATTTTAAGTTGATCTAAATTTCACAATTGATTGAATTAAATCTTCGAGTGAATGAATGGTTCTAACCATGTCATTTTATTAGGTTAATAGTTAGTTTTAGAATTAAATGTTAATTTTGATTTGAAATTGTACTTACATGAAATACAACCTTATTGTCACGTCTGGGAAGGGACGGCAACATTAATTCCATATCGAAAAAAAGAAAGGTATTGAGATATAAACGCGGTGACGCTGCACGTCTTATCATCACGCTATCACACATGTCTTTTAGGAAGAGAGTAATGGTCCCATGACAAGTGGTATCATAACAATATTTTTGACTGCTCAATTTCACGTCGAGCGTCCCAAGAGTGGAGTAGGCAGGGTGAACAACCGTGATAGTGGCCCATCACGAGGTCAGATAACTCGTGATAAGGATGTCACAAGGTTGAGTGAGAGAAAATGCTATGTATAAAAAGAGGCGGTAACATTAATCTCACATATAAAAAAAAAAAAGAAGATTATGAGATATAAATGCGTTAGCGTTGCATATTCTATCATACATTTTTTTTTGCGAAGAGGATAATAGACTCGAGACACTTATATTTAACAGTAAAGTTTATAGTTAAACTGAGAAAATGACTTATGAAATTATACCTTTTTTCCGAATAAAAGGCCTAAGATATGGAGCTAACTAGAGAGAAATTTACAATAAGGAGGGCCCCTCACATCACGGTCGAGAACATTCACAAGAGCTGGCGGCGGCAAGGGAAGGAGCACAGTCTGATGCAACGGGGACGAGCCTAGTTTGGAAACACCATCAGCAAGCTTATTAACCTCTCTAGGAACTCAAGCAATCTCTGTCACCCAATTGAGCTGGCGCAGTCGATGATGAATGGATGTACTAGCGCATGAGGACTCGTCTAACAATCTGAATCGGAGACAAGATGAACAACCTCGGCATTATCATACTGGATCATGAGAGATTCAAAGCCATGCGCCTTGGCAACTTACAAACCAAAAAATAAAGCCCAAAGCTCAGCCCGCAGTGGCATTGTGATGCCAACAGCCCTGTGGAAACCAACCACCCAATTAACCTTTCGATCACGTACGACTCCATCTATAGTTCCAAGCAGTGAAGTGGTAGAGATAGTACCATCAACATTGAGGCATACATAGCCAGGAGACGACTTTTGCCATTGAAGCGTCATCGACACCTTCTCACGCAGCACATATGTCTGATGACAACCGTGGAAATGCTGAGCCCACACAATGCTATGAGCAAGGGTCGATGTAGGAGGACGACAAGAGGAATTGAAGACCCAGTCATTACGCTGCTTCCATATCTTCCAAGCAAGCGAAGAGATAACCAAGCACCAAGGAGCATCTAGCTCTCCACCGACACTGTCTACAGTTCCAAGCAGTGAAGTGGTAGAGACAACACCATCAATATTGAGGCATACATAGCCAGGAGGTGACTTTTGCCATTGAAGCATCATTGGCACCTTTCATGCAGCACAGGTGTTCGATGACAACCGTGGAAAAGCTGAGCCCACGATATGCTATGAGAAAGGGTCGATGCAGGAGGACGACAAGAGGCATTAAAGGCCCAGTTATTATGCTGCTTCTATATCTGCCAAGCGAGCAAAGAGAAAACCAAGAACCAAGGAGCATACAGCCCTCCACCGACACTGTCATCAGAAACATTGGTGCCCAGCCACTGCTCTATGTCTAGGGAGTAAAACACGTTCACGTGATCCGGCAGAACAACTTTATCCCATAAGAAACAAGCAAAAGGACAATTACGAAGAACATGCAATGTAGATTCTTTAGATGCATTGCAACATATATGTCACGGGGCTAGAATTTGACTCTAGCGGATCCGTGCGGCCTTAGACGCCTTCGATGCAAATCAGTCGATTCCTACGCCTAAGTCAGCCTTCAACCAGCATTGTGAGTACTCCTGCTCGACAACGACTTCGACAAGCCCTCCAGGTTCGATGGATCTTGTCACGGACACCACTTGTGTCGCGGGGCTAGACCCTTTGCCAGACGAATCGTGCGGACCTTAGTCCCTTTCTCGGTTGAAACGTTTGCTAAGTCACCCTGAAGTCCCTTGTCACGGCCTTAGGTGAAGCTCTCTTGAAAAACACCTAACTCAGCCAGGATTCTCGCTCCGAAAGATCAAACACTTCTCGAAGCCCTCGAACGAAAGATCGTTCTAAGCGGAAACTAATCAAAGAACAACGGAAAGAGATTGGTAGCTAGAACAACGAAGAACACTCAAGAACAACAAAGAACACTCAAAGAGTTTTTAGAGTAAATGCTTCTTGTATTACTCAAAGTGAAGTATGAAGTGAACTGTAGTGATTTACAAGTGAGGAGGGAGCCTCTATTTATAGTTAAACTCCCCTACATCCAATGGCTCAGTTTAAATTACATCGACGGTCGAGATTGATCTTATCTTATCTAATCAAATCTCAATTTCAAATCTCTAATTATCACAAACATTATCTACACATTATATTCAAATAATTGGATAATGCTTTGACCAAATTACCCTCTTGAATCCTCCATGGATTTGGCTAAGTCTTGTGGGCTTGCGGGCTTTCTAGCATTCTCCAAGTGCCGGGCCAAGTGTGATGTTCTTAGCAAGCCCGTTACACCGTGCAAACCCTCTTTAGCTGATCCTTGCGCTAACGCCTTGGTCCCAAAGGTATGGTCCACGACATTCTCCGAGTGCTGGGCCACATTTGGCAAGCCCGTTGCATTGCGCACAACCTCCCTATTTGATGCTCGCGTCAATGTCTCGATCCGAAAAGTTTGGTCCGTGACATTCTCCCCCACTTGACTTAGCGACGCCCTCGTCGTTGCACTCGAACGATCCTGGGCAGGGTCAACTTGATTACTCGTCGATGCCTCGGCTTCATGCAATTCCCCCATATGAACTGCTTGCCTCGACTCAAACTATCATTGAACATCGCGTGCTAACACGCCTCTTGATACATCTCCCTTGTAGGAGCACTCTCCCACAAACTCCGATTTACCTCGACTCAGACCCACTTGGTCCTACGGCAAAGACTTGGAAGTCGTCACAACATTGAACACCGACTGAACTCTCAGATTCGTCGACAACTCTGGCTTGCCCCTTTGAACTCTGAAAGGTATCTTCCAATCTTTATTTCCCCCGCACTGAAGACTAGGTCTTACTTGACCTACGCTCATCAACAATGGCAAATCAAAACAAAAAACACTAGGAATGTGTTTGAGATGTACCTTCTCCTCGATCACATTTACTCTAAAACAGGTCAGCCCTTCTTTCTTCTTGAAGTCTGGCCCCCTCTGCATTGAACCTTCTTCATCGAAGTTCTTTGCATGCATCGGCACTTTCGCCACAAAGTCCGTTGCGATACTCTGCATCGGCTCTTCTTCCCTGAAGTCTGTTGCTTCTAGTTGCATCCGCCCTTCTGACTCGAAGTTTGGTGCTCTCTTGCATCGATCCTTCTTCCTTGAAGTTCGGTGCTTTCTCTTGCGTTGACACTTCCTACCTGAAGTTCATCGCTCGTTTCCCACCTTGCCCATTGGTGGTGTCTCCACGGTCACAATGTCTCTTAACGGCTTGGCCCCTTTCGACTCTCTAATGGTCTCTAAAGCGATGCTCTTTCCCCGAACATCCCCGGCAAGCTCCTCGGTAGCCTTCTCAGACATGGTCACCTCTTTCTGCTTTCGGTCCCCCTTGGCCTTGGCAGAACTCGACATTATCGGATCAAGCGATGCAGCCTCGCTCTCTTCAGGCTCACCCAACTCCTTGGATGGCTTGACTCGATCCAGGCACTCTCGTAATTTGTGAGGCCCCTTACACTGGTAGCACTCTAGTTGCTTCATCTTGCATCGGCACTTCTTCTTCGAAGTCCTTCGCTTCTTTCCCACCTTGCCCATAGGTGGCATCTTAACGGTTGATATGTTCCTCGACGGCTCAGCCCCCTTCGACACTCTACTGGTCTCAAAAGCAATGTTCTTCACTCGAACATTCTCGGCAAGCTCTTCCCCAGCCTTCCCAGCATCTTCAACCCATTCTGCTCATGGTCTCCGCTTACCTTGGCAGAACTAGACAACTCGAAACCAAGTTTCACAGGCTCTTTACTCTTGGCCTTGTCCTGTCCCTCGAACCACTTGGCTCGAAACGGGCATATCTGCAACTTATGAGGTCCCTTATATCGGTAGCACCTCAATCGCCTCGTCTTTACCCTCGGCTCGACAGCTTCCTCACTTGCTATTGCACCAAGTCTCATCGCTGGCTGGACTACTTCGACACTCGTAGTCGAACCACGGTTCTCACTTCGCTTGGTGGCATTGACACTCACAATCGCCCCAAGTCTCGCTACTTCACCCTTTGACTCGTCTGCTATCTTCACCATGGCAGCTAGGCGGTTCTTCTCGGGACATCCCCTTATCAAATGAGGACCATCACAGAAGTAGCACTTCAACTTCTTGCTCCCATTCTTTTTTGGCACGGACTTAGCCTCACCATTCCCCTTGTCTCTCGAATTGGGCTTGGTTGACTCAACATTCACCTGCTTGCATTTTGCGGGCCCGGTCAGAGGTTCGGCAACAACAAAAGCCTCTGAAAGTCTCTGGGCATCTCCCTGCTCTACTGCGAGCTTCGCCCCCGGTCTAAATCCCTCTAAGAAGGTCTTGAGCGCATCACATTCACTCATTGCCATCTTGCAACTGAGCAGCTCCCTCTTGAGCTCATCCACTTCTTTTCGCAAAGCTTCCATCTCAGCTTCACTCGCATTACTCCCTCGAACAGTCACCAACTTGTTGAGAACTTCTCGTGTCTCATCCTTGAACCGGTCATCTATAGACTCTACTTCGTCAAGACGGGACTCGAAAACACCTTGGGTCTACTTGGCCTCCTCTTCGAATTTCTCAAGTCTACAAACCCTCTTTCCCAACGACTCTAATTCTGCCTTCATTACCTCCACTGCATCTTGAAGGGAATTATCTTGTTGGTTCAACTTCTCGTACACCGAGTTGAGAACTTCTTGGATCTCCTTCGCGGTTTTCTCCTTGGAAGAATCATCCACTTTTTGCAAATCCACCATCTTGGCTTCCCAAGCACAACTCTCTCGAACTACCTCTAACTCGTTGAGGATGCGTTGCGTCTCGTCATTGAACTTGCCCTCCATGGACTCTAACTTTTCAAGACGTGATTCCACAACACTCTGGGTCATTTTGGCCTCCTCTCTTAGAGTTTCCACTGCAGCCTCTAAGGAATTGCCACACTCAGATATCTTCGCATCCAAGCCATTAACAGCCCATTGAACCTCCTCCTGGATCCCTTCCAGAGACTTTAACATCTCAATATCCAACGAACCTAGCTTCTCAAGGTTTACTGACTCTAGCTGTTCAAACACCACCTTGGCCTCCTTCTTGAAGTCCAAGAGTTTATCGACCCCAGCCTCCACGACTGTTATGAATTCAAGATTCGATTGTACCTTATTTTCAAGACGGTTGCTCCTCTCGTCAAATTCATTCAGAGTCTTTCTTACATCGTCCATTGTCAGTGTCTTCTTCTTTGGTGCCATCTCAATCACCACTTTGCCACGAACTAGTCTGATCCCTGATCACTCTGACTAACTCGAACGCAAGTCACCATCACGCTTAACTGCAACTACAAGCTAGAATCCACCACACTTGACTGCACCTGCAAGCTGGAATCCACCACACTTGACTGCACTTGCAAGTTGGCTTGAACACAAGTCACCACCACGTTTGAATGCAACTGCGAGCTGGCTCGAACGCAAGTCCTTTCCTCGACTCGCTCTGTACCACCTATCACGGCACCTCTCTGATTCCACATCTCGTGGCTCGCTCTGATACCAACTATCATGGGGCTAGATTTTGACTCTAGTGGATCCGTGCGGCCTTAGACGCCTTCGACGCAAATCAGTCGATTCCTACGCCTAAGTCAGCCTTCAACCGGCCTTGTGAGTACTTCTTCTCGACAACGGCTTTGACAAGCCCTCCAGGTTTCGATGGATCTTGTCACGGACACCACTTGTGTCGCGGGGCTAGACCCTTTGCCAGACGAATCGTGCGGACCTTAGTCCCTTTCTCGGTTGAAACGTATGCTAAGTCACCCTGAAGTCCCTTGTCACGACCTTAGGTGAAGCTCTCTTGACAAACACCTAACTCAGCCAGGATTCTCGCTCCGAAAGATTAAACACTTCTTGAAGCCCTCGAACGAAAGATCGTTCTAAGCGGAAACTAATCAAAGAACAACGGAAAGAGATTGACAGCTAGAACAACGAAGAACACTCAAGAACAACAAAGAACACTCAAAGAGTTTTTAGAGTAAATGCTTCTTGTATTACTCAAAGTGAAGTATGAAGTGAACTGTAGTGATTTACAAGTGAGGAGGGAGCCTCTATTTATAGTTAAACTCCCCTACATCCAACGGCTCAGTTTAAATTACATCGACGGTCGAGATTGATCTTATCTTATCTAATCAAATCTCAATTTCAAATCTCTAATTATCACAAACATTATCTACACATTATATTCAAATAAATGGATAATGCTTTGACCAAATTACCCTCATGAATCCTCCATGGATTTGGCTAAGTCTTGTGGGCTTGCGGGCTTTCTAGCATTCTCCAAGTGCCGGGCCAAGTGTGATGGTCTTGGCAAGCCCGTTACACCGCGCAAACCCTCTTTGGCTGATTCTTGCACCAATGCCTCGGTCCCAAAGGTTTGTTCCACGCCTTTCTCCAAGTGCTGGGCCAAGTCTAATAGTCTTGGAAAGCTCGTTACACCGCGCAAACCTTCTTTAGCTGATTCTTGCGCTAACGCCTTGGTCCCAAAGGTATGGTCCACAACATTCTCCGAGTGCTGGGCCACATTTGGCAAGCCCGTTGCATTGTGCACAACCTCCCTATTTGATGCTCGCGCCAATGTCTCGATCCAAAAAGTTTGGTCCGTGACAATATACATGAAGCATCGTCCTTAAAAGAATGTTTAGCTCGCTCTTGATTTGTCATTAGCTTTTGGCGAAACGCTGTCCAGGGAAAGAGACGAATGCGTTGCGGTACTTGCAAATGCTAGAAGAGCTCTCAAATTGGGGACCAAGGGTCCCAACTAGGCCCAGCAAGAGATGAGTAAGCTGAGCTGACACTAAACTGATGTTTCGAACCCCATCGCCATATACAAGAATCAGCCATATCAGAACTAATTGGGGGCCTAATGCTCAAAACAGACTGAACTGCATTAACTGACAGTAAGGAATCAAGAGCCTCAATGTTCCAAGTTGCTCAACTTTATTCCCTTATATTTCCTTAAGTCATAGGTTTTAGACCTACTAGGAGCCATCCTCTTTCTTCTCCTAGAGTCTCCCATCCCCTCCCCTTTAGGTAGAATTAGGATTAGAATTAGGACTCCCTCCGTCCCACCAAGAGTGTCTATTGTTGACTTTTCACGCAGTTTTAGGAAGAAAAAGTTTGTGTAAGAATTATAATATAAAATAATTGAAACGACAATTTTACCCTTTAAAAGTTAAATTTTATTTTGTTGGGAAACTAAAGAATGGGTATAAAAGAAAATATGCCTTTTAAAAGTTGTAGATTTTTTCAATGAGACATTTTAATTGAGGCAATTTTAAAACACAAAAGGGACATATTGAGTGAGACAGATGGAGTACAATATTTTGAAATTTTGAACAATTTCTACCGAAAGAGAAAGAAAAATTTTGCTCTTAATGAGTTTAGAACCTACAATTTAGGAGAGGGGAAGGTATCAATTGATAGCTTTTAATCACTTGCCCTAGAGATTGTTGATGCAATGTTTTGAATTTAAAGATGAATTTAAAATTTATCCCATATAATTCACATTGACCGAACAATACCGGGCCTTGGATAGCCAGAGTCGCATCGCAGTTTTCCTTAACAAACTGGACCCCAGCAGCTGAATCAATCAAGCCAAACCCACTTTTCATTAAAAAAAAAAGTGTATGAATTATGTGCCTTTTGGTGTGTTTTTGGCAGCTTCTTTACTTTGGGTAATTATTTGCATTTCTTTTTTACATGAATTGAGTTAAATTATGGGCATGAAGACTTTTAGTGTAATGTTAGGTGGAAGGTTAGGATCAAAATCTGATTCTCCAAAACCGTTTTTGGACAAATTCAAAGAGAGCACTCGTAAGCAAAGTATATACATTGCTATTGTACTTCTTTAAACTCCCTTTCCTTTCTTTCACTTTTTCTGCTTTATACTTTGGTCATTTTTATTACTTTCTCAAGCAAATAAATGCCTTTATTCATCCTTCTTCCCCACAATCTAATAATGTCCAACGAAAAGGAAAATACGCAGCTTTGTATTTTAAAGAGAGCATCCTTAATAAAGACTACATTTTTAATATTCCGGTGTGATTACATTATAATATAAGTTTTTTATTTTTAGTCTTTTAAAAATGTACACAAACCGTACATGCTATACTATTCGAACTCAGGTCACATCCTTTACCAGGAACCACTCAATAAGTTTTAAAGACCACATTTCTTTAAAGAGTAGTTTTGAAGCATGCTATGGACTGTTCTCTTCTACTTCATAATGCTCGAATTTGACATTACTAATCCGTTTTGAAGTTAACTTGTAACAGAATACCGGTGTTGGAAAATCCTCACGACGGTAACTAATGACCTACTTGTCAAACAATCATAAGAAAACAAGAAAAATTTCCATGCTTTTTCTTCATTTACAATCCACCATAATTTGGCTAAAAGGATGACTCAATATATATACATTAAAGGCATATCAATGGAGTTCCTTTAGTTTGTGGAATGCATGATGAATGCCTTTTGATCTGGCTTTGTAGCGTTGAACATATTGACACCATTCAGGTAACCCTACTATCCATTATTTAAGCCATCCATCATTTGAGTGAAGGGAAATTAAAAAAGAAAAAGAAAAAGAAAAAGAAAGAGAAAGATGGGATTAGAGAGATTAAGGATTAGACTTATTCAAAAGAGTCGAATTATTCAATTTATAGGTAAAAAAGGGTCTTGATAGTTTAGGACATTCACTTATTGTATATAGAAATTGATAAACTTATGTGGGTCTCAAAATAAGTGTTCCTATAAGATGATAAATTGGATTTGAACAAACATAATTGTTTTTTTTAATTTAAACTCAATCTGACTTACCCATGACCTTGCAGGTCCATCGATTACTTAGAGTTAGGCTTCGTTTGGGAATGCTTTCCAAATGGCTGTTGGACTGCTGAACGCAAAAGCAACGTCGAACTGTCAGGCCGTACATGTAGAGCGACCGTTTGAAATTCTGAAATTTTATTTCAAAAGCTGCAAAACGCTAAAGTTAAAAAATCCAACTTCTGCCAAATGTCTGTTTTAAACAAACGATCGTTCTATAACCTGCACCGAACGAAGCCTTAGTACGGATGAATTCCTTTCTCACAAATATTTGTTTGTATGGGATTAAGTGGACCAAACTTATTCCTTTCCATTCCCCCTTTGATGACGTTATAAAAGGAACTCCATTTCAGATATTGTTATCACAACTCCTTTTCTTTTACATCTCTCTGTTCCCACAGTTCCACAAGAAAATGGGGAGCTCAAATGTGGCCATGGTCTGTCTTTTTCTTGTCTTATGCATGGTTTTTGTGCCAAGCTTGGCCACGGTTTACACTGTTGGTGACACTTCTGGCTGGGCGACTGGTGTAGATTATAGCTCATGGACTAAAGGCAAGACCTTCAAAGTTGGCGATTCCCTCGGTGAGTTCTTAAACCCCAATCTCCTTGTAACTTTGCCTACGTGTTCCACGTTCATGGTACCTTACCTAGTCAAATAATGTGTTGAACGTTTTCAATTTTTGGTTCCA
Organism: Hibiscus mutabilis; assembly: GCA_019671005.1. Lineage (NCBI taxonomy): Eukaryota > Viridiplantae > Streptophyta > Magnoliopsida > Malvales > Malvaceae > Hibiscus > Hibiscus mutabilis. The sequence continues at coordinate 23,162,511 of CM033724.1, forward strand.
TAGTTTTCAATTATCCAACAAGCCATACAGTGGACGAGGTAAGTTCCAGCGACTACAACACATGCACGGTGGGCAATTCAATCACAACGGACAACACCGGAGCCACCACTGTGGCTCTCAAGACCGCCAGGACTCATTACTTCATTTGTCGTGTGTTAGGGCATTGCGGAAACGGCATGAAGCTTGCAGTCAAAGTGGAGTCTGGCTCACCAACGTCTTCCACCGATACACCAACCACCACCACACCATCTACTACGACTAAGGCTCCTGTGGATTCCTCATCTTCATGGCGTGTTTCCCCATTTATGGCTGTTGTTATAACTTGGGTTGCATTGTTTGTGACTGTTATTTCGTAAGCTCTTGTGCTTTGGTGGCCGAGTGTGTAGGCCTTGGGTCAGGATAGAGGCAGTGCTGATTTCCTTTTCAACTTGTTTGTATTCTGGATTATTGCATTTCTTTATGAATGAGCTGTGAGCAGATTACTTTTTCATGTCTTTAGGCATAATATGTATAAGTTATTGTTCATTGTTGTATCATGTTTAAATGTGGACATTGATTGAAATTTTCAATAACCCTCAACTCTTTAACAACATTAGAATATTAGAGAAAATTAGGTAAAATACATTAGAGGTCACTTAGTTATAGGTTCGGTAATAAAAATGTCACTTATTTTTCTTCTAAAAATAACAAGTTAGTCATCCAACCAAAATTTTATGACAAACAAGTCACTTTTATTTTAAAGGAAATATTTTAGTCACTTGATTGAAATTTTGTGACAAACAAGTCACAAAGTCATTAAAATTTAAACATGACACAGTATAATAAAAATTGAAGTATTCGAAACTTATACATTCTATTAATTTGGTCCTAATTCAAAAATAATTCAATAAATTTAACCATTCATATTCAAATAATTCGACACTGTAACCTCCAGACAAACCATTCAACCACTTGTCGCACTTTGTGCTATTGTCCATCAACTTAGTAACTGACAAATTTGATATTCTCGATAGATATAGTCAATTCACTACTTGACAACTAACAAAGTAACAGATCTATTATAACCTTAACGTCGCATGCTAGTTTGTAACAAACATGCAAATTAAAATTGTAGTATTTATTTCTAAATTTTATAATTTAATTTAATATTATTTTATAATATTATATTTTTATTATTTATTTCTATTTAATATTGAATGTAACCGGGCATACTCAAACTAAAGACCTTTGGAATTTTAGTCCAAAGATAAACCATTAAGTTAAAATAGGAACTTATAACCATGTTAAAAAAATAGTATTTAACTTATATTTTGGTTTTATTTTTATCGAAAATATTAATTTTATAAAATAGTATTAATTGCATAAATATTTATGGAATATATTAGTTATAAAATATTATAATATTAATTTATAACCTTAATTGATATAATTAATATTTTATAGTTTATGTTATAAATATATTTTTATATTCTCATATATATATATATATTATTATGCTGTAATAGTTTTTTTAATAGTCTAAAGGTGATTACAAAGTAGTATCTGTTCATACATATTCTTAACCCTTTGACAATGCACATACACCTTGTAGAAAAAAGTGATTTGAACTCATAATAACTACCAGAGAACCTATATTTTAGTCCATTTTACTTGGCATATTGCATGCTTTCAAGCTCATATAGTTGCATTTAGGAATAGTTTGCATGTAGTTAGGGAGTTAATGGTGCTTGAGCTTAACTGTTATATATATTGATGCTTTTAATGGGAAACATAATTGTTTCTAGTGGTGCGTGAAGCAACCAAGGCAGTGGAATGTAGGAGTAGGGAAGAAACATCCCTTGATGTGCAGTAGAGTTGGAGATGAACCTTGACTCTTGATGATCAACTTACACATCGACCCCTATCCGTTATAGACTTCATTGAATGATGCTCGAAAGCAAAATCCTTATTTAAGAGGCTTTGTGCGCTTTAGGGTTTCTTAACCGTAGCTTTGCCACCTATATAAAGATAGCTTAGGCAGCAATACATGAGAGCTTGATCGTAGACAACAACCCTTTTTCATCAGCTATCGAAGACCACCATCATTGAGTTCAAGATGAGTCTCCACACAACGATAGCTGTAGAGAGAGACTTGAGGAGTGAGGAGCACAGTTCGAGGGCTTGGAGGAGAATTTGAGGACGCTTGATTTTCTTTCTCTTTGCTTAATAAACTGCCATGAATTTTACTATTTTTATTATGGATGATATTTGCTCAAACATGAGCTAAATACTCTTTTGTTGGGTTTACTGTTTTTAAGATTATATGTTTTAATTATTTGTTCAATGTTATAGCATATTTTTCTTATCTATTCTATTCATCGTTCTTCATGCGTAATTATTATAAGAGCTATCGAGAGAGGCCTTTGAATTGTTGATTTGTAGCTTAATATCGAGAGAGTTAAGTTAAACAAACATGAATAGTGAAGCTTAAGCTATTAACTTAGGTTCTAATCCAGCTTAGACATAAGTTTAGAATTTCAACGACTAATACGGGGAACTTGAAAAGATAATAAGTTGTTAAAGTTTGTGCAGACATGTATTGCCATATCTTCTTGTTATCAACTTCTAGGTATCGAGAGAGTCTAGGAATTAATTAGAAATCCATATCGAGTAGATAAGTATATGATTGGTTTACGCATACATGTATTTCCAACTGCTATAGCATTCAAATGATAATTAGTATAATTCTTAAGGCAATAAACCCAACATCCATAATCATCTGGATATCTTCTACATCATATGTTTTCCTTCTAATCATTGTTGCTTTCACTATTATTGCATTTAGTTCATAATCATATCGCTCAACAATATGATTATACTAACTTTTAAGTATAATTGCTTTGAGTTTGTTATTCCAATTCCCATGGGTTCGACAATCTACTCATTATTATATTACGTGAGAGACATGTATACTTGCTCTTAATTGTGCATACATCCATCACGCATCAAGTTTTTTGGCGCCGTTGTCGGGATTGGTTATTGGTGACATTAGCTTAGTAATTACATTTAAGTTTTATTTTCTTATTTTGTTTTACTTTTCTTTTTCAGGAGTGTTATTAGTGTATGAATCAAGACACAAATAGAGAAGAACTTCTTTATTCGACTATACCTGAAATTGAAAGACTTTACCGTGTGAGACGACAAGAACAAAGAATCATACGCAACGGTGATGATAATGACGCCCTGAATAACACGGATAACAACCGCAACAATGATCCACCAGTTGATTGAGTAATTGCTGATGAAGTGGTTGCTAATGGATAGCATGACGGATAGTGGGGTGTTCGACAAATTGTTTAAATGAGACCCATTTAGGATAACTTTGCACCCGTCCTCGTTGACCTAACTCCAACGATCGTTGCGCCTGTGATACATGCAGCTCAATTTGAGCTCAAGCCTGTCATATTCAACATGCTTAACTCTATTGGTCAATTTAGTGGATCAATAAGGGAGGATGCCAGAGAACATATACTAGCATTCTTGGAAGTATGCGCATGCTTCAAGCAGCAAAGAGTGCCTGAAGATGTTCTCAAGCTCAAACTCTTTCCTTATTCTTTGAGAGATAAAGCCAGAACATGGTTGAAACGAGTAACACCAGGAACCATTGCGTCTTGGGATGGTCTTTGCAAATATTTCCTACTCTAATACAATCCATCGAACGTGAACAACCAGTTGCGGAGCGAGGTCATAACATTTTGACAAAGAGATGATGAGTCCATGTATGAATGTTGGGATCGTTATAAAGACATGTTGCGCAAGTGTTTGATTCACGGCTTTCATGATTGGCTTCAAGTGGTAGCGTTCTATAGTGGCGTTAACGCTCCTACGAGAATGATGATTGACTCTTCGGCTAATGGCATTTTGCTAGATAAAGATCCCGAGGAAGCATTTGAAATTCTTGATCAGATAGCCAATAATGACTATCAATTTCCTATGGCAAGATTGAGTCCTAACCCTAAATCTTCTGATACATTTTAGTTGGATGATTCCTAAAGCGTGTCGGCTCAACTTTTTGCCATCACAAACATGCTAAAGAACTTACAACCATCATCCAACATACGAGATGCCAAAGTGGTTCAATACACCTATGAGCATTGTGATGGGGAACACCATTCAAGTGAATGCCTCCAGCAACAAGAATCTGGATGTTATGTAGGGAACTATAACCGTAACAACAATTACTTTTTGAACACCTACAACTATCGCAAAACTTAAATAGATCTGAGATTAGTTGTTTGTCATGAGTTCACTCCTATCTTAACAAGTTCAAGATTTGTTCACTTGTTAAAGAGAATAATTACTCATTTCACTATGCACTAGTTCAAATCTAACAGATACTATTACTTAAGCGTCTAATTTCGCCATTGCTCTTTTCTCCCATTTCTTCTTGTTGGGTTATCACTTGTTTTTTATGAGTTCACTTCTATCTTATTTGTGCGGATATAATTTGTGTGGCTGGGAGTGAATTTCAGTTTTCAAATTTATATCTTTTGGATAAATTTGACCTTTTTTTCACTATAAAAAGAAGCTTTATGCTTCTCATTTTCACACGCCAGAATCGTTCTCTTTGCTTCTTTCTCTTCCAACGATCGTTTTTTTCTCATCTTCTAGTCCAGAAAAGAACAATACTATTTGAGTTCCACTTCCTAATTTCAGGTGTATAGAATTTGGAGGATTTTGTTAACTTTGGGGGATAACGTTCATTTTTTGGGTTACATTCATCCGAGCGCAAGTGCTTCTAAGACAGAGATTACACACCACATTAACAATTTCATTCTTCTTCAGTTCTTTAACCTATATATATTTTAGTCAGTACTGACCATGTTTTGCAGCAACAAATGTACTAAAATACGGTTCAATAAAATTTACACTTTCGTCTTCTTGACCTTATTCTCGAATTCATCAACCACTACCGACATTCAAGTCCTATTGAACCGAATCTTGTTTCCTTTTCTCACCTTTCCAACACTAACTACTCTTCTCCCAACCATCTCTCTCACATGACTCAAAATAAAAGAAAACAAAGTAGATAAAATGCAATAAGAAACTTACCCACAACTACCTAAATGTTAATGACCTTACTATTGTTGAACCAATCAGAAAGTCAAAGCAAGAAAAATAGTAAATAAGTAAGAGAATTTGGGAATTGCAAAAGTGAAAAATCTTAGCCCAAGTTTTTTCTTTTATAAACTAAGAAAACCCACTCGCCAAACGATACTAGTCTTCATCCAAGCTCCTAACCAATCGCGTATTGGCACCCAAAAACTACTAGGTAATCACCTGAAAGAAATAATTACATAGATTCCTAATGAACGACTCAAAAAAAAAAAAAGTGCCACATATCCTTTGAAAATATTGTCTCATCTTAATCCATTTTCGTATATTTTTTGATAGACTCTCAACTTACATAATTGTATAATGTTTTTTCAATTAAGGGGGCCAATGCTATAGTCTCCACAACATATCCTCCACAAACACTACCCCATCATATTCCTTCATTGTATATCATACGCAAGAATTGTTTATGCCCACAATTAATATTAATTTGGCTTATACATATGTTTACCCTTCTCTACTTACCACTTGCCTGATTACTAAAGGACAAGACAATAACGGTCAAAATCACACTCAAACTACACAATCAACTCACTGTAAGACAAGTGGGACAAACAAGTAAGATATATCACATGGTGGCCTTGAGCTACCTACATCATTCTCATTAGCATGCACCCATATGATTCACCTATGAATCGATGTCACATGGCACCTAGAAACAATAAAAATAAGGAGTATAAAAGAGGCTTTGACCCTTTTAGAGGCGAATCTCTCTCATTTTGATACCTCTCTCTCACTCTCCAAACTCCACATCCTAACTAGACCATACAAATATTCATTAACGGTAAGAAACTTTAGTGAAGAAGATTTATTTGAAATTATTTTTTAATAAAGTAATAGGCCTATAAATATATAGTAGGGTTTAGTCTTTAGAATTAAGAAATTGAGAAAGAGATATAGTCAATACATGATCTTTTATGTGAGAGGGTTTGTAACTTGCTCCGTGCAAAATTTGCACATCACTGTTGGGAGGAGGGTTTTATTTTTTTTAGATGGGTTTATGGTTTTATTCGTGAAATGGGATGATATTTTTTGATATTTGGGATCTTAGAGGTAAGTTAGAAGGTTTGAACCATATTAAATAGTGTCATTTTTTAGTGTAGTTAATTTTTATCTTTCCTTCGACTCATGCTTGTTATTTTTTGCCCCATAAATACCCAATAAAATTGAACAATATCAATTATGATCTTAAACTTATTGGCAACAATTGATTATCGAGTTGATAGTTCATGTATTAAAAGGATGCACACAAGCTAATCTTTAAGACAAATAAGATAAAGTTTACGATGGTCACAAAACTATCCTAAAATAATTTTTTGGGCATAGAACTTTCTAAAGTTACAAAATAGACATTGAACTTTGGATTTTGTTACAAAAGGCACACTGAGCTGTTAGATGCCATCAACAATCTAACAGTGGATTAATTAGGTATGTCCACCTAATTAAAATAATATTTAGTTGTTACAAAATTGTCATTGAACTATTTAATTATTATAAAATTCTAATTGAAGTATTTTATTAGGCTTCCTAGCTTGGAAAATGATATTGAAAAAAATTGGTGAAATGGGTGTGTCAAAGATTATCTTTTGAACTAGGGACATTGCTACAGTACCAAGGCAAAGTCATCCTCTCTTCCTGACGATTTTAGGAACTCGTCAACACCACATGATGACTTTGGGGGAATTCATCTCCCGTACATGGCGGGAAACTCGTGCTTGTTGCATGCTCAAGGAGAACTCCATTGGTCATTGTAGCTTTATTCCTAGATGAACAAATAATCTATAGAGCACTTCATTTTAGGAAATCTTATTTTCCAACAACATTATTTGAGAAAATATCTCATTTTATTATTACAAAATGATTAATTATTATAAGTTATTTTGCAAGTTTTCTGCAGTTGTTTTTCGAGAGACTTTGTTCTAAAAAACATTTAAATGAAAGAATGAAATGAATTTTTATTTCCAGAAACGTTTGAAAGATAAAAAAACGTTTAATTCCTTTCATTTGAAAGGTTTATAGAAATAAAAACCCCTTAATGCCTTTCATTTGAAATGTTCCTAGAAACAAAAAAGAAATCATTTCATGCCCTCATTTGAAACATTTCTAAAAATGTCTCCAGAAATCAACTACAAAAAAACCTCGCACTATAACATGTAATAATCAACTATTTTGTACTAGTTAAATAGTAAATTTATAATTTGTAAATAGTTGAATGATCATTCTATAATATTTACAAAGTCAATGACTATCTTGTAACAACTAATATATTACTTTAATTAGGTGAGAATGTTCAATTAGCTTGTAGCTAGGTTGTTAGCAACATCCAATGGTTTTTGTGTCCATTTTGTAACAAAATCCAAAGTTTAATGCACATTTTTAAAATTTTGAAACTTTAGTGCCAAACAGAACATTTTGAGATAATTTGATGATCATTTGTGAACTTTACAAATACAATATATTATTCATTTAGAATAAATTCAAACATACCAGACCTTTCAAAATCAAGTGATTGTTTTCTAAGATTACCCGGTCTGGGTGGTACCTAAGAAACATCATAGCTTAGTTTTTTTATTGTATTAATGAAAAAAATTAATATAAGAAATCATAAATTAAAATGAAAATTTAAAAAATGACCAATTAAAATATTTCTATTAAATAAATCAAATATTTTTAATAATAGTTATTATGGTAAAATATTAAAAATACATGTGATCTTTTATTTAATAAGGGTAAATTCCATAAAATATCATCTCATTCGCATGAAAATCTATAGCGAACCAATCAATTAATGTAATATTCCCGGTATTTTAAGCATTACTTTCCAAGATCTACCAAACATTGTAAAATAATTGTTATATTCACATTCTCAACAATCACGTCATCTTAAAGAATCACTCTCATTGGAATCTAAGGAGGAGTCTCAGTAGAAAAGAAAATAATATTTATTCTATGAGATTCGGATTCGAGTAGCTTTGTCTATAAAGTATATTTGTATTATTAAATAATTAAAAAAAGTATAAACATATATTACCTTGTACTTATAATCACCTTAAATCTATTAAAAAAATCACTTTCAGAATCTTGAGAAAACATCAAAATGTTATAAATGGTATGTAATCAATTGCAGATTTAAAATGTAATCAATTTTGAGTATTATAAGGTATAAAAGCTATGTAAAATATGCCTTCCTTAATTAAAAAGAGAACCAAAAGTTCTATATGGCAATAAGTGGACCAAACTTTAAGAGTAATAAATACTAATATTATATAAAGAACGTTTCGTCCAATATAAGGAATTGGTATTGCAAAAAAACAAAGGCTAATTTTGAGGAGAAAATGGGAAGGCCAGGGAGTGGAGCGACAATGGCTGTTGTGGTGGCAGTGATGTGGTGTATGGTGGTGGAAGCTAAAGTTTTGACCGTTGGAGAGAGAAGGGGCTGGGTTGCTGGTGTCGATTATAATGCCTGGGCTAAATCCAAGACCTTTAAAGTTGATGATCTCCTTGGTTGGTCCTTCACCTTTTATTTATATTATTCAATTTCAAAATCCTTACTTTTTTATATATTTTTTCTTGTTTATCAAGAGATGTCACTTTCTTTCTTTTTTTTCATTAGTTTATAATCCTTAAAAAAAGTAAGCTATTCAATGTATACTAAAATAGAAAAAGTTAAAAGTATGAGATTTAAACTTATACAAGATGGACAAGATGAACATCCTTGATTACTTAGCCTTTAGTGTATCTCTTATTTTATATATTTATTCAGTACGTACTAGTTGAAATTTTTGGTTGGATACAGTGTTCGATTATTCGAGTGCGTATTCAGTGGATGAAGTATTTGAAAGTGATTACAACAGTTGCAATGTGGATCATCCGATCTTCTCCGACAACAGCGGCTCCACTGCCTTTAATCTCATCACTCCCGGCCCTCGCTACTTCATCTGCGGCGACTCCAACCTCTGTAAACAAGGCATGAAGCTGCTCGTCAATGTCACCACTTAACCTAATAGAGACTTGCTTATATTATTTTCGGTTTCTGTACATCTGAATTAAATGACAATAATAAACGTTATTATTATTATTATTATTATTATTATTATTTATTTTGTATCCATCTATTTAACTTTCGATCACAATTAAAATTTAACGTAATTTTTCTCTTTACAGCAATTCGATTATTATTCCCATTCAGATTTCTCTTTTAAGAATAGCATCAAATTAGAGCAAAGCGAAACGAAACAATGGTTAACGTTTGAGACACCAAAAACTTTCCAATTAATCATAATAAATGATTGACTTCGGTTCAGCTTTTCAAATATACCCCTTTTTCAAATGAAATTTAATCATATTTAAAAAAAACCTTCGATAAATTAATAAATTGCTGAATTATTTTTTATGATTTTTATTACGAGTAATTGCTCTTTATTTGCTTAACTAGTTTCTTATCCGTGTAATGCAGGTGTTATTTATACTTAATAAATTAATTTTTTATATATTTTTAAAAATAATTATCTAATTAGTTCATATTAAGTTCATTAAATTAGTCTATTAGTAGGAAAAGAAAAATTGTGTAAAAGTACAGTTAATTGTTAAAGATATAATATGTTTTTCTAATTACTAGATTTTGTCGCATTCATATTGTAGGTAAAAGGGAAAATTTTGAATTACCTATATATATTAAATTTATTCAATAATGATCATAGGAGATAACATCATATTTTTTAAAAATTATATATAATATTATTAAATTGTAACACCCTCGACCCGGATATTACATTTGGGCCTCAAGCCCAAACAAAAAACCATAAAATTTCTCAAACTGAGTTTAGCCCAACAAGGTACTTCTCAAAAACATTTTTTAAGTCAACGGTTGAAATAAAGTTAAATAATCAAAACGATACAAATGAGCTCCAATTTAAATTTAAAATATTTGAACATTCGATTTGATTAATACAATTTTAAAAGTAAGAATTACAGACTCGACCACATAAGGTCCTATGAATACATAGTCCACTAAACACAAGTACCATACTCTGGAAAACACCATATGCTAGAATCTCGTATTGATAGCGCTCCTCGTTCCCACGATCCCACGATCAACCTATGCACGAAAACAACGATTCCGAGCGTTGAGCTTACAAAGCTCAGTGGTACACATCTACTCTACTATACTTCACGCTAACCATAAACATAAACATGGAAGCTAGTACGAGCAATAAGGAGAGATAAATAAACACATGGCGCTACCACTAGTCTGCTAAACACATGCTCTCAACATAGCAAAATATCATACATGGCATACAAGGCCCAACCATACTCGGGATCTCACCAAATCTTTCGAGCTAAAGCACACAAAATCATAATCACAACCTGGAGTGAGGCTCGCATCCACAAAGCATTAGGATCATACACTCTGAGTGAGGTCATGTGCCACAAAGCTTGGGGAACGTACACCCATGCTCAGAATCTCTTGTCGAGCATCTTCGAATGAGACCTGGTGCCATACAGTATCAGGAACGTACATTTGGCATCTCTAACCATGGTGTTGCAACATTTTCTCATTGGGTATCTGCATCCCATCAATCAAAGGTAACACAACCAATCAAGTGTCCAAACAGCACACATCATGGACACAATTACCATACAACACACAACATTTACATGGTTACCAAACTCTATGGTTTCTATCAATTATCAAGCCACTCATTTCAGTTTACCAACTTGTTAATATATTAATAAAGTGTATATTAATCATCCTCATTTATTATCTTTATCAACTCATATTACCTCATTATCAACCCACGTAAATTTCCATCTTTATTAGCATTATACATCATTCCATTTAATGGGTACCGGTACTCAAACATGAGTATCGATACGGTAACCCGGGTACTGGTACTCACACACGTACCGATATAGATATTGCTTGTTGGAAATCTTAGATTTTCATAAGTACCGATACGAGTCGACCTGTATTGGTACAACCCCCAAATGCATACCGGTACTGCCAAGGCACGTACCGATACCATATTTACGGGATCATATCATTCCCTTGAACTACGATATTATCACGCTTTATTCGATCCCTAAAGCTTATAGAAGTCATTAGAATTTGTTTATTAGCGCATTTAATTAATTAATATTAATTACCGATTTTATGATCATTTATTTGAATATTACCAATTATCGGTCCATTAAGTGTAATTTCTATCGAACATATCAATTCATATCTCAAGCAACATAACATGTAATCAACCAATCATGTAAATATACAACTATTCAGATGACCCTACGCGATCTCTAAAGCCCTTACAAGTCTCATCATATTCACAACATCATCATGCCTCACACATATATCGAGTCTCATGATATCGGTCTCACAACATGCTTATTCATCATCTACCTATTTTGCGAACACTAACAAGCAAGACAATCACATTTATGATGCTCATAAAGCAAAAGGAGTTTGAGGTGTACTAACCTTAAGCCAAAGCGATAAATCCTCATATAAGCTTCCCGATTAATCCACTTGGTCCGATATCCGATCCCAATTAATCCTTATATACAAACGAATATGAAAATACATTAATTTCATATACCCCCTATTCAGAACACAAGGTTAAACGCGTAAAAATAGCTTATCGGATTCGAATTTGGCAAAATAAACTGTGCTAGCAAACTCAAAGCGTCCAGAAACCCCCAAATATGGTCTCCTGGAAAAAGTCAACGGCCTGTCAAAGTCAAATTCAATGTCCCTGGTCAAATTCAATGGTCCAGGCGGATCTGGTGTGATGCGGTGCAGGATAGCTGCGGTGCATCTGTATGGCATGATCCTGTGTGGCACGGCATAAGGAGCTACGGTGCACCTGAGGGCCGTGATCTAGTGTTGCGCGGTGCAGGGTAGCACATATGCACCCGCCTCAGCTGCCGGCAACCCCCACTTACAACTGTCGAAGAGTAGGGCGCGTGTGGCAGCTGTCGGTGGCTGTACGTTAGCGATAAACTCAAGTCCGACATGTTTTCGGCTGTGGAATCCAATGGTGGCCTTCATTTTGATTTTGAACACTCGAACATTGCTAACTTGTAAAATTCAAACCTTCTTCTTATTCACCCCCTTCAACGGAAAATTCAACGGCGATTTCGTGACCATCGACCGACTCGTCTCGGCGAAATGAACACGATTGTGTTGGAGGTGTCGAAAACGGATGACCGACCGACAATAGATCGGAGCCAAACTCCCACTCTTTCACTTTTCTCTTACTTTTCTCCCTCTCTCTCTAACAAAATATCATACCTTTCTTTTTCCTTTTCTTACCCCTCTTTCCCCCACACCATTGGCCACTTTAATTTAAATCTCACTATTTCCACCAAATGCGTAAATCAATTAATTGAGAATTCATATTCTTCCTTGATTTCACTTTAAGTTCCACATTTTTATCCATATCAAATTTTAGTCATTAGCTCCATTAAACTAAGCTTCAACCTTAATTCTCTTTAATTAATTTACCAACTAAAAAGATCTGAACCGGATCTTTAGGCCTAATTTATTAACCCAGAAATTGGGTCGTTACAACACATGTCAATTCCTTTTTTTTTTAAAAAATAATAAGCCTAAATCACTCAACCCCACCTATAAACCGAAGGATAATAAACACTTAAGATAGTTCAAATCCTCGTTCTCCTGAGAAGTTACAATAGCAACCATGTCAATCAAACTAAAACTGAAACAACACATGTGTTCAATTCTTAGATGAGTAGTTTTAGTAATTTCATTTGAATATTATAAAAACTATGAAATGCCAAAACACTCATATAATATTTAATTGTTATTTATAAGGGTGTTTAATACTTTTCAATTGAGTTAGCACATGGTTAGTTAATAACAACAATTCAATCAAAGAATTAATAATAATATAAATATTTTAAAAGACTTATATTTGTAAAAGTTGTAATAATAATAACAATTTAAACAAATATTTTAAAAAAATAAACAAAAATTTAAACATTTGTGAACTTGTACTCTCTCCTCATAATTAGAGGTGTTTATTTTTGGATTCAAATCGTATCCAATTCAGAAAAATCAGATATCTTATTTTTTTGGATCTGTAAGATTGTGATTCGATCTAAAAATTTAGACATCAGATATTCGGATATGATATTCAATTGTTATTATGAATATTTATCTATGTGGATGTCTATTATGATTAGAACTCTATCTCTGTCTATCAAATAGGAATTTGATGTACTTAGAGTTTCTACATGATAGTTATTTCTTATGCTTGTAAATATAGAGTTTGAACAAGACATTGTATACCAACTTCATATTGAGAATACATGCAAGTCTCTTTCTTTATCTCTCATCTCTCTTGTTCTTCTTTTACTTATAACAATTTTTAAAATTATTAATAGAAAACTTATTTTTTTAAAATAACATTATTAAATAAATAATAAAATAATAGTAGTAATAATAATAGTAAAAATTAGTAATATATATGATAGTAAAAATAATAATATTAAAAATAATCATAATAAATATAATAAGATAGAGAGGAAATTTATTATATAATCATGAAAATTATAACAATAAAAGTATATTATTTACCGATAAAATAATAGTAGTGTTTTATAATAATAAAATAAAAATATAATAAATATACAATGTAATAAATAAATGACAAAGCTAAGAAAAAAAACTAAAATAAAAACTTGCTAAGGGGTCAATTTGAATAAAATTAGAACTTTAAAGAGTCCAAACAATAAGTAATTATGTGAAATTAAACTACAGTAAATGAGGAATGACTAAAATAACAATTAAACCTGATATAGAAAAAATAACTTTATTTTTTTATTTTTGGATATCAGAAACTCAAAATATCATGATTTGTATGTGATCTGATTATCTGTTCTTTTCTCAAATATCTGATCCAAATATTCAAAAATAAAAAAGAATCGAATATCATAATTTTCAAATCGGATCATCAAATAAACATATCAATTTTCTTGGATCGAATTATTTTGAACATCTTTACTCACAATATAAGCTTCTAAAGCTACTCGATTCGCTACGGCACCTAGAGCATTTTCCCAAGGGTGCCATAAAGTTCCTCCACCGAATTGTAGTACGGAATCATCTCCAAAGGTCTCGTTCAAAGCATGCATATGCCAAACGTGAATACCCCCGAAGCTACGAGCAAAACAACTGGTAGAGAAACCTAATCTTGAGTCACGATTTGAATTTTTTCAATAAAATCATCACGTAATAAATTAACAAAGCCCAAAGTTATTTCCCTTCCTCATTCAACTTTACCTACTACTGTACCAGCGTGAATATGATCTCCACTACATACATAAAGCTTTAGCCAATACACGAAAGTGCATACCATGATTCTTATGTCTATAAATAACTGCAAGCATTGTTCGATGGATCTGAAAAAATATACCATTGTCTCGATAACAATGACCCAACGTAGTATTTGTAGTGAACCCACATGTTAAGTACTCATTCGTTACGATAGGAACTATCAATTCTCTGGCACACACAACTCTTTCTATCATTTCTTCACATGTTCCCGCAATAACATTTAAGTAATGCCCTTTGATTAACCTATATCAGCTAGTGCTTCATAAATTGTTTGGGCACAAAATAAGATATGGTCTCTCCAATGCATAAATGGTTGAGAGTTCACATACTCATCATTTTTGGTAAAATCAAGTCCGCCGCGTGGATATTCATAAACTTCACTTCCGTAGTTCTTAGCGGATAACCCAATTTAGGTTTAATAGTACATCTTAATAGGGGCAACCATACTTGTCGAACTTATCTCTTTCAACCTAGATTCCATGAGGCAAGACTTAAAAAAATTTAATATAAACAATATGAATTTGCAGATCCTTTAGACGTAGAGCGCACAGGGCTTTAAACCCAAATACATCACCCACAATAGAAATAAACATATTAATAACATAACTTTCTTCAAAAAGGCCCCAAAACTTTTTTTGGTCTCATATTGACTCATGATGTTATACTACGTCAATCATATTGGCCTTTTTTTTGTAACGTTTGGCTTTTAGTGACATGGTGTGCCCAACTTATTAGAGAACACCATGTGTTAGGCCATTTTCTAATTTTCTATTTTTCCTCAAATTTATAGAAATAATTTTAAATAACTAAAATAATCATTGATTTTTTAACCTTTTAATTAAATTCCTTAAATCAATTTGTTTCACTATCTCACATCAATCAATTCATCATTTCAACTAAAACCTCTACATTCTAAAAACCTTGAACGTGATGATTTGAAAATTTTGTCTGATTGTAGAAAAGTTGTTTATGCAAATGATAGGGTAGTAGACGTTTGGATCAAAACAATCCCTTGTAGATCTGGTGAACCTATGTAATTCCTAGGTGGCTATTTTTCTTGTATTAGTCGAGTTAGCACTTGTAATTCCTTTTAGACTCAAATCTGAAAATAAATGAAAATAACTAAGAACGAGAATCAATTAGAAATCAAAGTAAAAGAAAACATAAAGAAATTTGGACATGACAATACCCTTATAAGATTTTGTTTTAGACAAACGTACATCTAGAATGAAATGTCTCACTCTCTAGGTAATTTTTGCCTTTAGCAACCTAAACGGCGGAGAAGAACGTCAAATACTCTTCTATAAATAATTGAACACTCGCACTAAAAATTTAGGAAGAGGATAAAAATTTTGAAAAAAGAAAGAATTCTTAAGAGAATTTTAGAAAAAATCCTAAAACTAAAACTAAGGAAGATTACAAAGAAAATTTGTTGACTTAACCTAAAACTCTGACTTAATAAATAATATAAAGAGATAAAATAGAATATTATCCTAATCTAGAGAATGATAAATAAAAAGAAATACACTAGGGTATTGTCTGTTAGACCAAAAGAAATATTAATCTGAAACTGAAATAAAAAAACAAGAATTTTTATTGAAGTAAAAGATTGAAAAATAAAATAAAATAAAATAAAATAATAATAATAATAGTCGAAACAAAAATAAAAGAACAAAACAGTGAGGATTTACCTTTGCGTTAAGTAAAGGACAAATAAGGACAGTACCTTATTGAGTTCGGCGAAAGGTGAACACGAGTACAACAATTCGAACGAGTTGAGGCCTCTGTAACACATAATTTTCTCAAGATAATTTTTTGCTATTTTTGTGGTGCTTGAGATTATTGGTCGTCTCTCAAGATACAACAACTAGGGGACAACAACTATACGATCAACTATATTTGCATGACTATAGAGATCACGAACTGTAACCTTACATTTTCTACAAAAAAAACTTATTTGAAAGAATAAGAATTTTTTTTATGTGTGTTTAACCTAGTAGGTTTACACGGTCTATATAGAGGTAGGAGTTTTATTGAAAATAAAATTTGTGAATTATCTGAATTTTATTTAAAATAAAATTTATTAATTAAATAGTATCATCACAATAATATCTTATCATATATTTATCCCTTTTTAATTTAGAATATTCAAAAAATAATATCCAAATTAAAGATAATATATTATCATGTACTTATCCTTTTATTTGGAATATTAAAAAAATACTCTATATTTAAAGAAAATTATCTCATAGTGGGTTAAAATATCCGTAAATCCACAGAGGCCCGATCGGTCCGGACATTCACATCACCCATATCATATCAGCTTAAGTTATTCAATAACCACCAAGTAGAGTCTTGTACATAAACATATCTCACACTTGGTAACCCATCAATATGGGCTATAAGCTTTTCTCTTTTTTTTCCTTAACTCAATTCACAAGCATACTTTGAACATCAACTTCTCATTCATCACTCACCTGTTTTGAGCGTATGAGATACCGTTGTAAAGGTTTCATGGAGTAGAGTATGAATCTATAATTTAATTATTTGAATCTCCACCTTTACCCATAGAAAATATGCCTCAAAATTTCCACTTTATCATATTTTTTTCCAACCATCCTTCACATGAATGAAATTAATGTTTTTTATCTAAACATTTTGAATCGATATGCTGATAAAATCTACGATCAATAGCTGCATAGGATAGGTAGGTTTCCACCATTGAACCTTCCCTTTTGAAAGTCTATTTACTTTACTAGCTGACCACTAGACGTGATGTCCTTGAACTGTTCTGCCATTTGTGTAAACGATGATATACTTCACACAACTATTTCTCTGGCAAGAATATTAGTTTCTATGAGTATGTCCATATAGTCGTGGACATCTCCTAGTTTTGCAAGAGTTTGAGAGAACTATGCCCAATAGTCTCCTTGAAGCGGCTCATCTTCACTCTCACATAGGTGACTTATGTTGCTCGGTTCACCAAAACACACAATGGTCATTAAAAGCATTGCTTAACGTAATCCACTTTTGATCACTGTTTACATCATAAGAATGGACTTTGGATAAGAACCCCCTACAGTGACCGCACATGGTTTACGCAAGTAGGTTGTCCATTTGAACCTAGATCTTGTGGTCTCCAGTCAACTAGGTAGGGTTTTCCTTCTCATAGCCCCTTAAATTTCCATGGGCTTTAGTCTCATTCCTTTCGAAGTCTTCTCAACATGATCTCAAGATAAGAATTTAGTTAGTGGATCCACTATGTTATCTTTTCATTTTACAAAATCAATAGAGATAATTCTGATTGAGATAAGTTTTCTAACGATATTATGTCGATGACTCATATGTTTCAATTTACTGTTATACATGAAGTTCTGTCCTCTAGCAATTGTTGCTTGGTTATCACAATATATGCATACCATGGGCACAAGCTTCAGCCATTCAGGAATATCCTCCAAGAAATTCTGAAGCTATTTGACTTCTTCTCTAGACTTGTCTAGAACTACAAACTCAGATTTCATTATGGATCTGGTTATAACCGTTTGTCTTGAGGATTTCCATCTACATATGCCTTTGATATCTTGAATATCAGATATCCAACTGGCATTGAAGTATCTTTCTAAGCAATAGGATCTCTGGAATAATGTAATCCATAATCTTGTGTATATCTAAAATATCTCAATACCCTCACAATAGCTTTCTAGTGATTTTCACCTAGATTGCTTGTGAATCTACTTAAAATACTCACAATAAAAGTAATATCTGGTCCAGTGCATCTCATGAGGTACATTAGACTACCTATGACCATTTCATATTCCATTTGGTTAACATTTTGACCTTTATTCTTGGACAGATCCTGACTCGTGTCTATTGGAGTTCTGGCTATACCAGAATCATCTTTGCCAAATTTATCAAGAATTTTTTCACATGGTGTGACTATATGAGACCTTCATGTGACTGTTTGATTTGGATATCCAAAATTGTATTGTCTAGTCTAATATATTTCATGTCAAATCTTGAATTTAACATGCCATTGGTATGTTTTACCATTTCATTTTTGCTTCCAACAATGAGTATGCCATCAACATACAGACATAGAATAATATATTAAATGTCGGTAATTTTGACATACACACATTTGTCACACTCATTAATCTTGAAGTCGTTTGTCATCATGACACTATCAAACTTCTCATGTCATTGTCTTGGTGCTTGCTTAAGTCCATACAATGACTTCACCACTACAGGCTTTCCTTTCTTGACTTGAAACTACATGACCTTTAGGTTGTTCCATGTAAATTTCTTAATCAAGATTTTCATTTAGGAAAGTTGTTTTAGCATCCATTTGATGTACTTCTAAATTCCGTAAAGTGGCAATCGCAAGTATCATCCTTTTGGAGGTTATTCTTGAAACATAAGAATATGTATCAAATTACTCAAGGCCTTTCTTTTTTGGTAATTTTTTAAACCAATCTAGCCTTGTACTTATCAATTGTTCCATCTACTTCCATTTTCCATTTGAAAATCTATTTAGAATTTACTGGTTTAATTCCTTGAGGAAAATCCACTAATTCTCACGTATGGTTTTGCATGATGGGATCAATTTCACTCTTAATGACATCTTTCCATAAGGTACATTTAGATGAATGTATTTCATCATTATATGTTTGAGGCTCAACCTCTAGCATAAAGGTTAAAAATCTGATCAAAAATATTTTTCTACCATTGCTCATTTATTTATTCATGGCTCTATTTCAGGCCCTTGTTGATCATCGGAGCTATCTTTATTAATAGTCTCTAAAGTTTGTTTAGTTGAACTTCAATCAACTTCCCTAGCTTTACAAGGGAATACATTTTTAAGGAAAGATGCATTCTTTGATTCCATTATCATATTCTTATGAATCTCAGGGTTCTTTGATTCAGACACAACAAATTGACGTGTTGCTATGTTCTACATAGCCAATACTTTTTATTCAATAGAGGCTAAGATACATAGCCAATACAATACACCATTTTGGGTATTTATTTCCGTTTGCTTTTCTAATGAGGATGTTACCTTTGCAAGACATCCTCACATTTTTAAGTATTTGTATGAAGGGTTTATTCCCTTCAATAACTCATATGGTGTCTTATCTATTTAATTTTGGGGAACCTTATTTAAAAGGTAATTAGCTGATAAAACAACTCCCCCACATGTTAGGCATATTATAATACCAACTTTACTCATATAGAGCTTCTCCCCATCTTAATCCTTTAATTAAGTTTGGGTTTTAACTTTCTACTTATAGGGTATAAATTTCTCTATAGATTCATCTTTGCTCTTAAAAAAATATACATAGCAATATTTTGTGCTATCGTTGATGAAGGTAATAAAATATTTATTCCCTCATCTTGTTTGAACAAATTTCGAATAGCAAACGTCGCTATGTATTAGATCAAGCGGTTCGGTATTTTTTCAATAGTTTGAAACGAAGACCTTATTAATTTTGCCTTAACACGTGTTTCACATTTATGTTTATAATTAATATGAAACGAATGAATGTGTTCCAAGTTAATTAATCTCCGCAAAGTATTATAATTAACATGTTCGAGTCTACCAAGCCATAAATTAAGTGACTCAAGCATATAAATGGAAGAAGAAACAATATTCTTAGTCATGTTATTAGCTTTTACAGAGATAGCATTGAGTTTCCACAGATTATTCAATACATATCCTCTACCCATAAACATCCCTCCTTAGAAAAAATTATCTTTTGGGATTCAAACACCATTCTAAAGTGGTGAACACTTAAGAGTGTCCCTGAAACAAGGTTTTTGAGTATGTCAGGCACATAAATCCAAATCCTCCACGTCTTTAGCAATTTATTCCACATCATTGGCCTTGCGAGCTCTGACTTTATTTGGAAATATGTAGTCAGAAGACTTGTGCCCCACCTTGCCACAGTTGTAGCATATTCCTCAGAATTTCTCCTTCTTGGAGATTCCACTTTTAGGTCTAAGCTTTGACTTATTTTGAGGTTGTTTTCCCCTTTTGGCTTCTGCCATGTTTGCCTTGGCACAAATGGTGTTGAGATCTTTGGCATTGCCTCAATTGTTCTCTTCTACTCGAAGTTTGACAACCAGGTCATTCGCTATCATTTCATTTCTTTTGTGCTTCAAGTAACTTTTGAAGTCAATCTAGGCAGGGGGAATTTTTCAATAATACCTATCACCTAGAAGGATTAACCTATAACCACCCCTTCAAAAAGAATTCTATGAATGATTAGTTGAAGTTCCTCCACACGATCTACGACAAGTTTGGAATCAATCATAGCGAAATTCAAGGATCGGCAAACCAAAATTTTTTTAGCTCCAGCATCTTCTATTTTGTATTGGTTGTCCAATGCCTCCCACAGTTTCTTAACCGTTTCATAAACTCGATACAGGGAATCTAATAATCTATTCAGGATATAGTTCCGACATAGGTAGTCAGAGTTTTCCCAAGCTTCAACACCTTGTTTAGCAATTGGAGGATTTTCCTTCAAAAACTTGGCCATGTTCAACATGGTCAAATAGAACATCATCTTCTGTTGCCATGTCTTGAAACTTTGTCCATAGAATTTTGTCGACTTCTCGTTGTGGTTAGCTGCCACGACCATTGAGTCCATATTCAGAACTTGATTCGAAGTCTGAGTCGGGATCAACATTCCAACATTCGAATTGAGAGCTCTAGTAGAGTCTCCCATAGTCATTGTTCTATTCAAAAAATGGAACCAGAATTAATAATAATTCTAATAAATAGAAATTTTATTCTCATTTACTTTCGATTTTGTTAACGGACATAATCAAAGTTCTGAAACAAAATTAGTAACTAAAGTTGCATCTAATGACAATTTTCGTTAAACAGATTTGTCCACTTTGAAAGTGAGATCAAGCAAACCCGTTAAAACGGCAGGATAAATCCTAAAAACGTATTTATTTTATATCTCGATTTTACCAGGGTTTTTGATTCAAGTAAAATGATTCAAACTAGTTGAGGCCTGTGTAACGCACAGTTTCCTTTAGAAAGATTTTCAGCCACTCATGTGGCACTTGAGATCGTTGGTCATCTGTCTCTCAGCATATAACAACTATATGATCAATTGTAGTTGCACGACTACAGCGATCACGAACTGTAACCTTGCCTTATTCTACCACTAAAACTTGTTTGAAAGAATGAGAGAAAATTTTTGTGTGTGTTTAACCTATTAGGTTTACACGGTTTAAATAGAGGTAAGAGTTTCATTGGAAATAAAACTTGTGAATTATCCGAATTTTATTTAAAATAAAATTCATTAATTAAATAACAATATCACAATAATATCTGAATTAAAAGATAATATATTATCATGTACTTATCTTTTTATTTAGAATTAAAAAAATGCTATATATTTAAGGAAAATTATCTAATAGTGGGTTAAAATATCCATAAGCCCATGGGGGCCCCGACCAATACGGACATTCACATCATCCATATCATATCAGCTTAAGTTATTCAATAACCACCAAGTAGAGTCTTGTATATAAATATATATCACATTTTGTAACCCATCAATATGGGATATAAGCTTTTCCTCTTTTTTTCCTTAACTCAATTCTCAAGCATACTTCGAGTATCAATTTCTTATTCATCACTCACCTGTTTTGAGCATATGAATACAATTATAAAGGTTTCATAGAGTAGAGTATGAATCTATAATTTTATTATTCGAATATCCACTTTTGCCCATAGAAAATATGCCTCGAAGTTCCCATTTTATCATATTTTTTCCAACATTGTCCAAATAAAGGAGATAAAATAGAGTCTAAACAGCTTTAAAAAGTTATAGTTGATGCCAACTTAGTATTTTAATTGATCTAGAATTCTTCCTAAATAAGCTTTGGTTATTCGAGATTCTTCTAGGAATTGGTCTTCGTTATGATCTTGAACTAGTTGGGTTATGCATTAGTTTTGGGCTTATTTTGGCTCTTTTCATCTTGTAACTCTTCAAAGCCTTCTTCTTTGGATGAAATGATCTTATTCAAACTTATATTTTCTTTATAAAAGTTTACAAAAATGAAAGTTTGTGTTAGGATATTTGTTTTGATATAATAATTGAAAAATAGTTTTGGACTAAATTGAAAAGATTGTAAAAATGTTTCAAAGTCCAAACAACTTGAAAATATGTTTGAAATGGTTTCATAGGCTTTTGGCATACTTTAAAATGATTTTAAATGGCCAAAATGTCAAAAATTAAAGCCCCGTACCGGTACACCATTGGTCCGTATCGATACGCATATGCAAACCATTTAGAAACCAAATGGCGTATCAAAACAGCTGATCTGTACCGGTACTAGCCTGGTGGTTTCGAAACCCCCTAAGAGTTTTCAAAACCCCTTAGGTTTCAGTTTTCTAGAAACCAAATAGCATACCGATACAGTATCTTCTTTACTGGTACAACTATGGTGGTTTCGAAACCCCCTAAGAGGTTTCGAAACCTCTGTGTGTTTTCAGCCTCTAACGGCTATTTTCCATATAAGGGGCGTACCGATATCGGGCCTTCGAGTATCGATACGACTAGCATCAGAAAGGGAAATTTTTGTTGGAAAACATCCCTAACGCCTCCAAATCATCCCCAACAGTCACCAACGGCTAGTAACTCATTCCATAGCATAAAAGAAGACCTTGGAAACTTGAAGAAGGTTAGAGAAACTATCCAAGCATGATGATCAAGAAAATTTGAGTCCAAAGCAAATTTCTTCATTTCTCTTGTACATATTTTAGAGAGTGGTTCATTGTAAATTATTTGTACTCTTTCTAGTGAGCTTAGTCTTTGTAAACACCCACCTTTGTGAGGTAATTGTTTACTTCTCATCCCTTGTAAAAAGAGAGGTTCTAGTTTAGCCTTAGACAAAAACTAGACTTGGTTCTATCTTAGCCAAGGAAAAAGATAGAGTTGTAAAGGATGCCTCCTAAGCCTTGAAAAGGGGAAGAACTCATAGTGAATTGGGAAATCCTTAGTGGTGTGCTAAGGTAGTGGATGTAGGCTTTGTTTAGAAAGCTGAACCACTCTAAAATCCTTGTGTTCATTGTCTACCATTTTTATTGGTTTTAGCCAATTCAACCAAGCATCAAATACAACCCTCTTGACGGTTATCGGAGATTGATTCGAACGTATTACAAGCCTAATAGTTTGTCTAAATCCCGAGATGAGCTCAACAAACATGTAACACCCTTTTGAAGTGTCTTGACTAAGATATAATTAATTCTTTGAAAATGAAGTTTTTCACAAATGTGTTGAACTTAAATTTTATTTTTTAGCTTTGCTCTTTGTAATTGAGCTCATTATAAGTGTTAGGTCAAAATTTGAGCTTGAGCCTATGGTGCTCGTATCATTCCTTAGTCCTCGAAAGAATTTGTCCTCAAATTTGAAATATCATAAGAAGAGAGATCAGAAAAATTAAAAGAAGAACTAACACCATACTTATCTAGAAAGTATATAAGGAAGGCATTACAATTGATGTGTTTTAATACTTGGAAATGACTATCTCCTCGAGGGTGAAGTTTTCTCATTCTTTTGGACAAAAATCATTCCTTGCACATATGAACCCAAACTCAGTCATCGAATTTGAAGACAATGTGTTTGCACCCAAAATTGACTTTGTGGTGATTTACTCATTCTTCTTTTCAATTTGCTTTGTAGCCTTTTCATGAAACAATCCCATCAAATGTGCCTTTCGTTCACTTATAACTCTCCAAAATGAGTTATCTTTTGTAACCCCCTAGATCGGCCTATGCGTAAAGTCCAATTTTAGGAGATCATATTTCTTACCAAAAACTTTTCACGAAAATGTTTAAAGATTTAAAATCATATTTGAGTATTAATTAATTCGAACAAAAGTAAAATTAGTTAACTAAAATAAACCATATTAAAATATAATACATCATAAACCATATAGGGCAATGTAATAGAACATACAGTAACAAAACATAGGCTCATGTCACCGTAAATAAAACAACTGGAAGATGGAAAAATTACAACAAAAGATATGTACAGAATATGTCAATCCTCCAAGTGCCAGATCTGGGAAGCCTATCCAAAATCTAAAAGAGAAAAGATTTTCGGGTATGAGCTAGGGAGCTTAGTGTGTCCTAACAGTGCGAATAAAAACATTTTTACAAAACTCTTATAAGTAGTAAACAATTCAGAGATCAAATTATAAGAGCAACCAAGGTTTTCATACAAACCTATCTACCCTCAAACCGGACTCTAGGATATAGTTCTCCAGAGTAGTATCGTATACATGCATTAACCTGAGCCCATTGGGCATGGGTACCATCCTAAGGGGATACCTTAGGTCCAGTAAAAATCACCCTAGCCGAAGCATAGGAACCTAATACAGTAGGAATCACCCTAGTCGAAGCATAGGAACCTGAACAGTAGGAATTACCAGCCAGATCAGGGCTGAACCTGCAGAGACTTCATATTTCATCCCAAGTCCCAGTAAAATAGTTTAGGTACAAATTCTAGTATACAATAATAAACAGTCATAACAATAGATGTAAACAGACAATTATTTTTAGTGAAACAGTAACCAAAGAGCATGTTTTCAGTCAGACATGAATCAGATATACGAAACAATCATATTTAAATTAGGAAAATATGTTTTACAAAAATCAAATTATATCATACATGTACATATAATTATTTCAAACAAATAGTCAAAATAGGTATATAGTTCACAAAGAACACACCTCAAAAGGTCAGGTCGTCAGATGGTCTACTGGGCACTAGAGCCATGCTCCGCTATAGTGCTGGAACCTAAATTAAAAGAATTAGGGTTACTAAAAGAATTATATTCCTATTCAAAGAATTTTCTAAGTTACAAAACCATACAAGTGACAATAAGATCTCGAAGCTGTATTGATCGGGACGAGCTGGACTGATCAGGAGGAGCCTTGTTGGGCGCATACACGATCGAAATATCCGTGAATACATTTAAACAATAGAACTTTTTATCAGTCCTTTTATCCTATAAAAGATACTCTTACATAAATAAACTTAATAAAAGTGCATGCTCGGGTTTAAGGTCAAATTCGAAGGCTTTCGGGTTAGAACTTCGCAAAACAAGCTTCAAAAATAGACCCAGGACGTAGAAAAACGTAAAATAAGGGGTTTTGGAAATTTTTAACTTATTAGGTCAACGCTGACGTTAGCAATCAAAGTCAACATTGATGTCATGCTGACGTCAATGGTCAACGATTAGAGTCAACAATTAACAGTCAGAGTTAACTGAGTTGACTCAAACGGGTTGACTCGGACGAGTTGACTTAGATGAGTTGACTTAGATAGGTTGACTCGGATGGGTTTGTAATATCCCAATTTTTGGACTAGTGACCAAATTGTAATTTTTGAAAGTTTAGAGGTTAAAGTGTGAACTTTGGAAAAGTTCAAGGACCAAAGTGTAATTTCCAAAATTTGTGTAAGTTAACCCCGTAAATGAATAGTTCACCCCAAGAGTGGCATTTTCGTTTTACCCGAATTTTTCATACGAGGCTTATATTATTAGAATTTTTGAATCGAATGAAAACTGTTAAGCATGCTCAAACTAGAGGAGTATAGAGATGGGTGACCTATTATGAAGGTCCCATATTTCAATATTTTTACTGATAAAAATGATTCTTTTTAAGTCAATAATATTCAAAATAGATTGTAGATATAAGATTTCTAAGAGGAAAAGTATCCGATAAAATTTCCCGGTAATTATCGGTATATCGAATCGAACTGAAATTTTAAAGACAGTTCCAAGAAATTATGGAAAATTCATAAAATATTATTTTATGAATATTTTATTAATTTAGTTGGATTCTAACTAGATTTAGGTAGATTTTAAAGGAAGGGCAATTTTCATGTCTTGTTAGTAAATAAAGTTTAGTTGGAGGGCAAATTGGACATTTACCATGGATGACATTTTTGAAATATTTTGAAACATTGAGGGCAATTTTGGAATAATATTTATACATGGATTAAATCATAGCCATTGATTTTTATGAAATTGAATCATGGCCATTAGATTAAAAAGGCAAGATGGTAATTACACTAGTTAAATGAATTTTAAATTCATTTAACATTACATGTGGATTAAATAGGTTAAAAAGATGAGAAAAAATCATCTTATATCCCCAAGGGCTGTTCAAATTCAGCAAACAAAGAGGAAAAAAGGAAGTTTCAAACTTTCAAGCCAAATTTTGAAGAAATCAAGGCAAGTTTCAAGCAAAATTTATTTAGGTAAATTGTTCTATGCTTGATTCTCTTCAATTTAATAGTACTTTTGCATGATAAAGGTCAAGTATGAGTTATATTATGGATGAAGATTGATCGTGGAAATTGAAGATGATGATGGAATTTGACTTGTAGATAGTTAAATTGATGATTTAAACATGGAATTAAGGTTGAAATTGGATAAATTCCATGTTAGAGGTTATAAACCCTAACCCTAAAATTTAGGGGTTTTGGTTAGGAAGTTAAATTAAGGATGGAATTGATTGAATTATGATGTTATGAGACCTATTTTGATGATATGATGAATAATTTCCCCAAGTTGTAAATTTAAGGACTATTTTGGAATTATGGAAAAATTAAGGGGAAATTATTGAAAGTTTTATTTTAGCATGGGAATCATTAAATTATGGTAAAAATAGCTTAAAGTGGTGATTGGGGACCAAAATGAAAATTTTTGGGAATTTAAGGACCAAATCAACAATTTAGTAAAAATTAGGGATTGATCTTGAATTTATGGAAAATTGATAGAATTGAAGATTTAAGCATGATATGAAAGTTGAAGGGTTGAAATGTCAATAAAGGAAAGATGAGGGACCAAATTCGAAATAAAGAATTAGGAAGGACTAAAGTGAATAAGGTTTGGAAGTTAAAGGAAAATGTATAAGGATGTTAGAATAAAGTGAAAGGTTTAATTGTACATCAATTTAATGTACAAAAGCAATGTAGTGACCAAAATGTCACTTTTATAAAGTTTGAGGAGTAAAAAGGAAATAGTCCAAAATAAGGAACTAATTATGGAAATTGTTCAAAAATAGATTTGAACAATTGTTTACTGTCTAAATTGGTCACTAAAGATTTAGGGACTAATTCGGCAATTTGCAAAGTATTTGGGAAAATTTTCAAAAAAAATTTATATTCGAATAGTCATGTTTAAGAATTAAATTAGCAGTGTTAGATTTAAGTCGAACACAAGAATGGTGATGTATATGTCGATTGGTTTTATATAGTTTCAAAAGAAAACGAAGGAGACCCAAGTGACAAAAAGAAGGATAAGAATCGTGAGTAAAGCTTATTGAGGCTGTATTGCACTAAAACAGGTGAGTGCATTTACGTGTTTAATTTATAAATAGGAAGACTAGCGAATAATCAACCTTAACTATAATAGTGTTACATGATATGTATGTATGTTGATCTATGTTGCTATGAATATATATTTATGATGAAGCATGTGACATGAATGATTATTTATATGATTGATCATGATAATGGATTGATGATAAAAGGAAACGCCCAAGTATTATGTATGAGAGTCCATGGTATAGTTGCCGTGCCATAGAGTCCCTAGCAGCTGCATTATTCACATTATGTTATAATTTTATGTTTTGTGACAAAATGAATGTGTCACATGCACCCTGGGGATCTACGCCCACTGTGCCCAAGTGCACTGTCGAGGTTTTTTATGTTTATGGGAAGCAAAGAGCGTCCCCGAGTACGTACTCATCTTCATGTTATGTTTGACACTACGGTGTCATTTAAAGATGACTCGCGTACCTCGTTCTCATATAGTGTACTTTGGGCAATGATAAATGAATCATGCCACGTAAATGAAATATGTTATGTAATTAAATCATGTTATGTATACGCATGATATCACGTATATGAATCATGCCACGTATATAAAACATGTCATGCAAATGAAATATGCCATGTATATGAATCATGTTACGTATATGAACCATGTCATGAATGCGAATCATGTTATGTATGAGAATTATGTTATGTATACGAAAAATATTATATATATGATCTATGCTATGCATATAAATTACTTGATGATGATAGAGTATTGGAACCATGATTAAGTTAGAAATATGTGACATGCACATTAATATCTAGTGATTATGGAAACCTTGATAGAACTATCCTATCTTAGGTAGAGAACTTGATATGATATCATATGACAAGTATTATTTTACTTTATGTTTGTTAGATAAAATTATGCCTCACTAAGTTCGTACTTAGCATGTGTTTATTTCACACGTAGCTTCTCCGAAATAAAGTAGTGAGAAGGAGCAGTATTTTGCTAAATCAAGTTATAATAGTAGTTCACGATATGTACATTTAAAGTTATAATTTTAATGTCTAGTGGGCATGTACTCGTATGTATGTAAGTTTAAAATATAACTGTTTTGTAAACTTAAGTTTATAATGTGTTTACGTACTATTACGAATGTATGGATTTAGAATATGGGTTACTACAAATGATTATGATTTATGACCTAGTTAAATATTGTTTAACCCTAATCGCGTAATAATTTTAAAAATCAAGAAGAAGTCTAGGCATGGTACCTAGTTTTCACCCTGAATAATATTTTTATTTTAATAACATTTCTATAAATCTTATAAAATAATTCAGGGTCGAAACTAGCTGCCATACGCTGATGTAGATTTCAATTCAAAACCGAAAAGGGTTAAACTATATAAAAAAATTCAGGTCAAGTTTTCTCAACAACTCTGTAACATCTTTAGTGTATATTCGGTGTACGAGTATACGTTAAGGGTGTTACAGGTTGACTTAGACAAGTTAAAATTAGGTCGAGTTCCAAGTTGAACTCGGTTAACAGGCTTGGTTAAACAAGTTGGGTATGGGTTATTAGGCCTTAACAGTCTGGTCTGTTATAACCGATTCAAACCAGTTCAAATAGCTTGGATCAGTTTATGGACTAGACCAGGTCTGGCCAGGCCAGTTCAATGGCCACCGTCCAGGGTAGCCGAAAATTGCCCCAAACGGCGCGTGAAGCCCACGCGCGACCTAAAATGGCTGAAAAAGGCCCAAAATGCACCATTTGCTAGATTTTCACTATACCACCAATCTACAACACAAGTCTTTAGAAAAGAGGCAAGAAATCAGTTGAAATTTACATAAACTTACCAAATGATCAAACGTCGGTGAAGCCCAAATGATGATCGGTTGCACGAAGGGTGAGATGGGTTTTCTCGTCTTGGAACGGAGAGTTCAACCAACACCTCCTTGCCTGAGCAGACGATCATGAAGGACGAAAATGATGATAAGCATGGGCGGCGAACAAGGGTTATTGGACAAACCTTTAAACCATTCTCGACAGCGAATGGCAAGAAGACAAGGTGAGTGATGACCGGGGTTTTGATCGGGATAGAACGTCAGTCACTTCGATGGTGGCAGTGAAGGCCTCGGAGCAATAGTGAGAGAGATGAGACGGTGACAAGGACATAAAGATGATAGGTCGTGTTAGAGAAAATTCTAGATTATTAATTTTGGTTCAGATGGGTATTAAATATGGTAGGTGGGGGTTCAGTCAGTTTTTATTTAATTTCAAATAACCCGAAACTTGATATATTAAAAGATAGCTGTGGAAGCTTAACACCGAGAGCTTCTATATCTCAGTTGGTCGAAGTATGGGGTTGCCAACCCCAAGGTCACAGTTTCGAGACCTGGGGAAAGTGACTCCCTTATTTTTTATTTTTTAACTTAATTTAAGGGCGTTACAACTCCAGATCGTGGGTCAGATAGTTACACTTTTCTCCGTAGAGATAGTGTCCCTAAATTTTCAAGATAAAAACCACAGCATCCAACTCTAAATCGTGGGTAGGATAGTTACACTCGTGCGGTCTCAACTGGCATGATGCATAAGCGATCACTCTCCCATCCTGCATCAAAACACATCTTAGTCCAGAGTGTGAAACATCACTATAAACTGTGAAATCCTTTCCAGACTCAGGCTGGGTCAAAACTGGAGCTTGTGTCAATGCTGTTTTCAATTTCTTGAAACTCTTTTGGTGAGCATCAGTCCAAATAAATGGAACATTCTTTCTCAATAGCTTCATTAGAGGACCAAAAATGATGGAGAAACCCTCAATGAAGCGTCTATAATACCAGCTAAGCCTAAAAAGTTATGGATCTCTGAGACATTCTTGGGTTACTTCCAACTCACAATGGCCTCAATCTTACTTGGATCAACCCGAATACCTTGAGCCAATACTATATGTCACAGAAATGTCACCTCACTGAGCCAAAATTTACATTTGCTCAACTTAGCATACGATTGATACTCTAAGAGAGTCTGCAAAACAATCCTCAAATGCATAGTATGCTCTACCTCAGTCCGGGAGTAGAGCAGAATATCATTGATAAATACCACTACAAACTGATCTAAGTAGGTTCAAAATACATGGTTCATCAAATCCATAAAGGCAGTAGGGGCAACAGTCAATTCGAAAGGCATCATTAAGAACTCGTAATGCCCATATCTGGTATGAATGGTCTTCTTCGCGACATTGGACCTCTTTACTTTAAGCTGTTAATAACTGGATCAAAGATCAATCTTTGAGAAAATAGAGGCTCCCCGAAATTGATCAATTAAGTCATCAATCATGGGTCATAGATATTTATTCTTGATCGTCAGTTTGTTTATGTAACACCCCGATCCCGATCTGGATCCGAAGTGTCACATTCGGATCACCCAAAAACTGACCCATCAAAATTTCTCATTTAAAACCACAAGTTGGTAATTCTCAAAATGATCTATTTCCATAAAATCCACATAAATAATAAGATCAAAAGGGTTTACAAAAAATAAGTTCCAATTAAAATACATTGTTTGACCAAATAACAGCAAATCAAAATAAGATACATACTCGACTTTGGTAAGGTCCTATGAATACAATAAGTCCAAACTAAACATCAAGTACTATACTCTGAAACTGGTTTGGTACTGGGAAATCCTCCTCAATGTGCTCCTCCAAAAGCAACTTGTTAACCTACGCACGGAAAAACTACAATTCCGCACGCTGAGCTAACAAAGCTCAGTGGTACATTTCCACTATACCGCAATTCATGAATATCATAAAACAAGCATGCATGATAATATAATTAAGAGTGTACAGAAAAGCTTCTCAACATCTAAGGATCATCCTCTAGCCTATCCTAGCTAGAGCTTACAGGTGTCTCAAGATACCACTATTGTATAAGAAGTCTACCAAGCCATCCCAGGCTTACCATACTCGAGGCCACTCCATCCGTCGAGTTACGTCCCATACCCTAATCACATAGCCCAAGGGTAAAATAGCCCATACTCGAGATCATACAGCCTATCGAGCTACTCGAGCTCACACAACCCGTCGAGTAACAACCCTACCCTGATCACATAGCCCAAGGGTAAAATAGCCAACATATGTTAACCATACAACAATGTAAATAACATACATTCCCTAATGTCCAACGAAGCCCTACTATTTTTCTCGTGCTCACACAACCATCGGGTTACCCATGATTACATAACTGTCGGGTTAGGATCATAGCCGAATCACTATAGCCACAAATACGTCCTAGACATACTTGGATCACAATAGCCACAAGTAGCATTGTTCTAAGGTCATATAGCCAATCAGGTTACTCGAGATCACATAGCTCTTCGAGTTACTCGAGCTCACACAGCCCCCAAGTTGTATTTCCATATCTTGATTACATAGCCTAAAGATAGGTTTCTAACCGCATCCAAATCACATAGCCCGTGGATACGTCAGATGTACTCGATCACATAGCTTGGAGTACCCATCCCCTTATTTAAGTACCCTGGCACTGACTCTAGGACATCTGGATTCCTAACCAAGACATATACGTTAACTCATGCTCCCTCAAGCATCAATATATCTCACCGAGAGATAAAAGGCATCCAGCCAACCATTACCAATGCCCCAAGGCATAACTCATTTGTTACAATAATTAATATATGTCTTTAGGATTCATTTACGCCTTTCTCGTTAGATTATCTTATTATTCGCGATAACCAGCCTATATGGGCGTCCCTTCCGCACATAGCAAGGACCCCGATCTTCCACGTAGCATTAATCGATCCACCACAGATCTATATGGGTGATTAATACGAGCGATCCACTCAATAATTACCAAGCCATTAGCCATTTATCCACGTATGGGTTACCAACTTTGATTTCATAGTTTTAGGATTTGTTTTATACCATTTGTAACATCCCCTTCCCGTATCCGTACACTGGGTACGAGTGAGAAATATTACGACTTCTTTAATCGAAAATCTGGGTAATTTAAAGTTTTTTTAGGAAAACTTCTCAATGGTCACCCATCCTAAAATTTCTCTAGCCCAAGCACGTTTAACTTTATTTAAAACTGAAATAAATTATTTATTCAAGTTCCAATCATAAATCAATTATCTTAGCATACAACTCATCACCTGAGTTTACTCTTAACTTTGTATCTTTTTAGAAACGCCAATTATCATGAAACCCTACCAAACTTTAAAGGCCAATCACAACTCAAATAAGTTTAGAAAGTATACATGCCACTATAATAATCAAACCTCAATTAGGATGTCAGTACTGTGATTACCTGTTGAGCTTTCCAATATTGATGCAATGCTCTTCTCACTCTTATCTTGATTTACCTACGTGCTCACAATCAAACACACGCTAAGTACGAACTTAGTGAGGCAATAAAGGAAATTAAGAACAATAATTTAAACTTTATTCGACTTCATGGCTATGTTTATATAACATGATATATATATATATGCCAAAGCATCAACTTTCACATTTCATTAGTAATGATTTACTACATGCTAATGTCATAAGACTTTCATGCTTGTCCATTTGTCATAATATGCCATATATGCATAAACGCATCATAATCACTAGACATGTATCATATATTAACATAATATAAACTGGATATAAATTCTTACCAATATACTTTCCATTTATTCCAAAAGCTCATAAGCTTGTTCACCTGTTTATCTTTCATTAACCAATAAACCATAGCCCAAATATAAGCCTATGAGGACCCTGGGTACACGAGTCAAATATGCACCGAAGTGCTAATACACATAAGGTCGTGCCCACCATCCACACATTTATAAGGCAGTGCTAACCATCCGCACATTTATAAGGCCGTGCTAACCATATACACTAAGTGTCCTTTATATACACTATAGTGCTAAATCGAGTATGCAGCGTGCTACTGGACTCTATGGCATGCCAACTATACCCTGTCCCTCAATGACTTACTTGGGCATATTTTCTATATTTATTTCATCCATGGCAATGTATATCAATAGAATTTAACATTGGGCAGTTCATACCCGAAATAACATTCATGATATAACATCATATATAACTAGTGATCCATGCATTTATATTCAACTTTTGACATATTTAAAATATGTCAATCATATGCTCCATGACATAAATATAATGACAATAAAATTTGGGTAGGCTCATCGCAAGCCATCCCAATGATGTATAAAACATCAATGTGTCATGATATGTATGCAATTGCACTCACCTTGACCACTTAACACAATGTCACACTAAGTCCTAACTTGATCCTTTCTTTCACAGTACCTCGAACATTCTTTTATTCGGACTTGACTTCATTACCTTAAACATGTTGTCTAATATAATCATTCGAATATAAAATTTACAAATATTTTTCATTTCTTCCTTGTACTGTTCAAAAACTCATTATGGTTCTTAGTGACCAATTTGAACTTCCATTAATTCTTCCAAGCTTGCTAACTAACATTTGAACACAAAATGTTTCAAATTTCATTTTCTGACAGCTTGCGCTACCTTCAAAGATTTACTTATACATGGCAGAATACATACTGGATTTTAATTTCCTGTATACTGGAGAAACTAGATTCAATAACGGTTCTAACGGTATAAGCCACATAAATTGATAAAATCTACAAAAATTATGAAAAAATACTGAATTCACGTCACAGACTGTCCAGGCAGAAAATTGCTCTATAATTTTTCTGATCTTCATTCGAATAAAAATTTATATCTTTTAACTCAGAACTCGAAATCAGTCTCTGTTTGTTGAAAACGAACTAGACTAAAAAATCTTTACAATGGTATAAAATTCATCATCTAACCATTTTTGTAGAATTTATGGCGAATTTTTAAACTTACTGCCATAATTCAATTCCAACATAACTTTCCATAAATAACTTCTAATTTACACCAACTTCTTCTTATTTCTCTACTTGTCAATTTAGTCCCATCACTTTACTTCAAATGACTAGAATAAAGCTTGTATTCATATGTTCTCTTTACATTCTTCATCAAAATAGGCTCAAACCTTTACTTATCTAATTTCTCTTGATTTGTCGAGATGGTCACCAAATTTCAAATATAAGGATTCAAGCTTCTTAACTTTGAAAATTATTCCTCCAATCAACATTACTACCTTAATTCCATCATTTTAACTAAAAATCATATTTACTCCTTCTACATATCCTCTTTGCCGAATAGACCATTCAAGTTTGACAATTTGTCAAAATGGTCACTAATGTGATTAATCATCGATTTAGTATTCTAACTTTATTTTCATGTCTCTAACATTATTAATAATATGAATAAACATCAAATTCAATAAAAAATCAGATCTTGTCCTTTAATTTTGAAGCTTGCTGAAATGGTCCCCATGCATTTAACTTAGGGTTTTGCTTCAAACAACAAATCAAGCTTACTAGATCATTAATCCAACATCACAAACCCTAAGTTATACATGAATCCATAAACCCTAATCTTCTCTATGCAAACTGAAATATGTAGGGTTTAAATCCCAACTCATTAACATGATTCCAACATCATACAAGCATGATTCTAACTTAAAATCAACCATGGATTGATAAAATCATAAAAGCCCCAATTTGTTCATAAACACTACTTTATTCCACATATCAAATCTCATCAACCAAGAAAGTATTCTATAAATTATTTACATCAAAGATAGAGCTCGAAGAGTTGAACAACTTTGTAGTTCGAAAGATTACCTAAAAACTGAGATTCAAGGCTTAAATCGAGCTTGAAAATTTCCCTCTTCTTTCTCCTCTTTCTCCATGGTTTATGGCTGGAAAAGATGAACAATTTTCATCTTTTTACTATTAAATTACACTTGTAACCATTAAATGAATTTTAAATTCATTTAAATAGTGAAATTACCAATTTAGCCTTTAAATCCAATGGCTAATTTAATCTCATCCAAAATCAAGGGCCAAGATGAAATCCATATATATTTCATCTTCCAAAAACGTCCTCAACAATTCAAAAATATTTCAAAATTTCCATCCTTGCCAAATGACCAATTTACCCTCCAACTAGTCTTTATTTACTAGTTTGTTTCAAAATTGCCATTCCATTATAATCTAACTAAATTGGCTCCTTCTCAACTGACCACTATTCCATAAATATAATTTTATTATTTTCCATGGCTTATGGAACAGTCTCTAAAATTTCAATTCAATCCGATTTCCCGATATTCACTAAATACTTATACTACGATTTTACCTTTACCGAGCTATCGGATCTATTCCAAAAATTCTATATCTCCATAATGTACCTCATTTCATCATCATTCATCCAATGGCCTAGATTTAATCTTGATCTAGTAGTTACCAACCTTTCCCTTATAATTTTCCAAAATTACGATCTTGCCATTTTTCATCCAACGACTCATATATAACATGGAAAATCAACTTAAATCCAAGGGTTCATATTCTTCCAACACAAAGAAAAATATCTTAGACATGTAAAATGACATAATTAACCTTGCCTTATCATCCTTCAAAATATCCTGGATATTCGATTCGATCCGATTATCCGAATATTTTTTTGAACTTTATCACTTTATAGCCATTAACACAAACTCCGTACGAAAAATCTGGGTAACACGAAAACATCATTCTTGGGGGTAAACTATTCATTTACGGGACTAAAATACATAACTTTTGAAAATTACAATTTAGTCCCTAAACTTTTCCTAAGTTTATACTTTATCCATAAAACTTTCAAAATTTACATTTTGGTCACTAGCCAAAAATTGGGATATTACACCATTAGGGACCCACCGGTCCCTTTAACATGAATTATAGAACCCTCGAACGTAACCCCAAAATTCTTGGGCAGATTGCTCTGCGAGTACCGATACTCCTACATGGGTATCCGTACGCCTCATTAGGTACCAGTACTCCTTCTCGAGTACCGATAATCAACTCAGGATCGAATGAATTGAATGTCTAGCCGTACTGCGCTCTTTCCCCGTATCGATACTCAGCATCGCCTCGTACCGATCCCAACCTGTACGTCTACCCTTGTGTACCAATACGTGAAAGCCTCCACAGGTAATGGAACAATGGGTACCGATACGCCCTTAGCGTACCGGTACAAGAACACGCTACTAGAATTCTAATTAAGCAAGGGGTATAGATACATGGGAAGGTGTACCGGTACGCCCCTCACAACCCGACTCTCAAATTACAAAGGAGTACCGATACGCAGCCACCTGTACCGGTACTTGAGCCCAGATTTCAAAACCTGGAGCTCGGGATTTCACCAATCCTACCCTTAACCTCCATGGTTAAGTCCTAAATCATTCCTACAAGTTATTTAGAGTATAATAGGTGGTTTTCTACCAATTTTATCCATTATTAACACCCAAATCGTGATTTACCATTAGATGGGTTTTAAGCTCTTAGAACCCTAACTATGCAACCCATAAACATAAACTAAGCAAGACATTCATCTTATGATGCTCATGAAATATAAGAGTTAGAGATGTACTGACCTCAAGCAAGAAAATCCCAGAATGAAGCTCCCGCCAAGCTATTGTCACCTCTCCTTCCTTGGCTCAAGCTTCCAACTTGAAATCCTCAAGCTCTAGAGATATTTACCTTGGAGGATAGATCTCTTGTTGCTGCACACTTTACCCTCTACCAGGATTCCGAGATTCTTACTCCACAAAGACAAAATTTCATCTTTTTCTTCTAGTTTGGTAAGAGGGTTTGAAGAAGATTATGGGGAAAAGGATAGGGACAAGGGTGACCTCACATTCTCCCCAAAATTAGCTAAATAAATAAGGTATCAACCTCTTGTCCCCCATAAAGCCCAATTACCAAAAAGCCCTTCCATATCTGCCATCTATTTCAAATATTGATCCAAAACCCAAACCCAACAACACATGGAAGCCCATTATAGCCCAACATCTCGGCCCAACGAGCAAGGCTTGCGACTTAGGTTCACCTGACTCTTGAGTTCCAAGACCCAGGTCGTTATAGTTCAACTTTCTGTAATCAACACACAACCTAAGAGAACCATCATTTTTTATGAATAAAACTGGAGCTCTCTGAGGCATAGAGCTAGGTCAGATAAAGCCTCGATCAAAGAGATATTATAACTGAATCTTTAGCTCCTTAAGCTCCTTAGAAGCCATGCGGTAGGGATTCATAAAAACTAGCACAGATCCCGAATAAGTCTCAATCTCAAACTCCACGTCTCTATCCGGTGGCAGTCCAGGTAACTCCTTAGAAAATACATCAAAAACTCCTTTACTATAGGAATTTCCTCAATCTTGGATAAGGAGCCTTTCATATTCAGAATGAAAGCAATCAAGGTCTCATATCCCTTCCGAATCATTTTGTCAACGGTCAAGGCAGATACCATATTCGACAGATACATGCGTCTCTCACCAATTGAAACAATTGTTCGATCGTCAAAAGTCTTCAAAGTTGCCCTCTTGTGCTCACAATCAAGATTAACCCAATGTCCAGTCAACCAATCCATACCAAGAATTAGATCAAACTCCTCTAAAGATAACTCCATAAGCTCGGCAGGAAAGACTTCCCCTTAAACCTCAAGAGGACATCATCTAAAAATCTTATCCACAATCACTAACTGACCCACTAGGCTCATAACAGCAACTACATCTTCAGTGGTATCAATTAGGATTTAAAGATCTCGGGACATGAATCTCGATACATAGGAATGGGTGAAGTCATTGTCAAGCAATGCAAAGTATATAATAAAATATACAGTAAATAAACCTACAATGATGTCTGGCTCATCTGATGTGCTCAACCTTTGCCATTAGACCTAGCAGTAGATCCAAATACTCTACCCTGATAACATCCAATAGTCGAAGTCTGAACAGATGTATGCGAACGAGCAGGAGTCTGAGAATGAGCAAGGGTCTATGAAGATGCTCGGGATGTAAAAGGTGGATGTGGGAAATCTTTTAGGAAATAATCTATAGATCCACATCGAAAACATGTGCCAACTAGCTGCCATTTTTTCTATTTCTTCTGCAGTCTTGGCCCGATTTACTAGGTCCTCAAGAACTTTATCATGGTGTGTAGCCACCTTCTAATACGAAGGCCCTCTAAGAACTTATTGCATCTGTCTTTCTTAGTGGATACTAAACCAGTACCATATCTTAGCAAATCTAGAAACTGTAACTCATACTCAGCCACTATCATGGAACGCTACACCAAATCTTGAAACGCCTGGCGCCTCTCTCTCAGGAATCGTTCACCCAAGAAACGATTCCTAAATCACTCCTTAGAGAAGTCCCATATCAATCTCTCAGGGGGGTACACTGCTCACAACAGACTTCCACTAGGTGTGGGCATCCCGTCCAACAAAGACACAAACCTTAAATATCTTCTGGCTGGCTCTAAGTCCAACTGTTCCATACTTCTCTCAGTGTCATATAGCCAACTCTCGACCTCAGTCGGTGCCTTACTAAAATATCCAAAAAAGTCATGATCTCGATGGTAATCGGAGTTTGAGAGATAGAAACTTCTGGTAAAATGCCCAGTGCTTTCATTGCTCCCTGAATCAGCTAGAAAAACTATTTACTCAAAGTCTCATCGATCACTGTCATCAATGGCTCAGAACTCGTCGTTGGTACTCCTCTAACCGGAGTAATCATACCAATACTAGGAGCAGCGTCAGATCCGTTGAGGCTATAGGGCCTATAAGAGCAAGAGGATCTATAAGAATGAAAGTTGGAGAATCTGTCACCGAATCATCTATAGAATCAGCAAACCTAAAGGTTTGACCTCGCCCACGTGTAGGCCAACGACCTCGATGGGTGCTCATATTGGAGAATCTATATAAAGGTAAAATTTAGGGTCAGAATTGGCACTAGAGTATCGCACACAAATAAAAATATAAAACTTGATGACATGACCTTTCAAACACATTTGTAAAACATTTTATGAAAATATTTCATTTAGGACCCATTCACAGTTCGAGTTTTATAGAACCAAAAGCTCTGATACCAAATTAAATATAACCCATAGACCAGCCTATGCGTAAATTCTAATTCTAGGAGATCACATTTCTCACCAAAAACTTTTCACAAAAATGTTTAAAGATTTAAAATCAGATTCGAGTAATAATTGATTCTAACACAAGTAAAATTAGTTAACTAAAATAAACCGTATTAAAATATAATACATCATAAACCACATAGGGTAACGTAATAGAACATACAGTAACAAAACACATGCTCATGTCACTGTAAATAAGATAGTCTGGAAGATGGAAAATTAGAACGAAAGACGTGTACAGAATATGTCGATCCTCTAAGTGCCAGATCTGGGAAGCCTATCCAAAATCTGAAAGAGAAAAGATTTTGGGGTATCAGCTAGGGAGCTCAATGTGTCCCAACAGTGTGAATAAAAACATTTTTATAAAACCTTGATAAGTAGTAAACAATTCAGAGATCATGTTATAAGAGCCACTAAGGTTTTCATGCAAACCTATCTACCTTCCAACCAAATTCCAGAATACAGTTCCCCGGAACAATATCATATTCATACATTAACCTGAGCCCATTGGGCATGGGTACCATCCTAAGGGGATACCTTAGGTCCAGTAAGAATCACCCTAGCCGAAGCATAGGAACCTGATACAGTAGGAATCACCCTAGCCGAAGTATAGGAACCTGAAGTATAGGAATTACCAGGTGGATCAGGGCTGAACCTGCATAGACTTCATATTTCATCCCAAGTCTTCAATAAAACAATTTAGGTACAAATTCTAGTATACAATAATAAATAGTAATAACAATAGATGTAATCAAACAATTATTTTTAGTGAAGTAGTAACCAGAGAGCATGCTTTGATCAACCTGAATCAGATATACAAAACTGTCATATTTAAATTAGAAAAAAATGTTTTTACAAAAATCAAATTATATCATACAGGTACACATAATTATTTCAAACAAACAGTCAAAACATGTATATAGCACACAAGGAACACACCTCAAAAGGTCGAGTCATCAGACGGTCTACTGGGCACCAGAGCCACGCTCCTCTATAGTGCTAGAACCTAAGTCAATAGAATTAGGGTTACTAAAAGAATTATATTCATATTCAAAGAATTTGCTAAGTTACGAAACCATACGAGTTACAATGGGCTCTCGAAATTGTACTAATCAGGATGAGCTGAGCTGGGCACAAGAACGATCAGAATATTCGTGAGTACCTTTAAACAATAGAAATTTTTATCAGTCCTTTTATCCGATAAAAGATACTCTTAAATAAATAAACTTAATAAAAATGCATGCTCAGGTTTAAAGTCAAATTTGAAGGCATTCGGGTTAGAATTTTGCGAAACATGCTTCAAAAATGGACTC
The DNA here is from genome assembly GCA_019671005.1 of Hibiscus mutabilis. Classification (NCBI taxonomy): domain Eukaryota; kingdom Viridiplantae; phylum Streptophyta; class Magnoliopsida; order Malvales; family Malvaceae; genus Hibiscus; species Hibiscus mutabilis. Next base: position 23,203,801 of record CM033724.1, read on the forward strand.
AGGATGTCAAAAAAAAGTAAAATAAGGGTTTTTAGAAATTTTTACTTTTTGGGTCAAAGTTAACGGTGACATCAGCAGTCAAAGTCAACACTGACATCATGCTGACATCATCAGGCAATGGTTAATAGTCAAAGTTAACGGTCAAAGTCAAAAATCAGAGTCAATGATCAAAGTCAACGATCAACGGTGAGTCAACTATCGAGTCAACTAAGTTAACTCGGACGAGTTGACTCAGACGGGGTTGACTCGGATAAGCTGACTTGGACGAGCTGACTCAGACGGGTTGACTAGAATGGGTTAATTCAGGCGGGTTAACTCAGACGGGTCAAAATTACGTCGGGTTCCAGGTTGAACTCGGGTTAGCAGACTTAGGTTTTAGCTTAGTTAGATGGGTCGAGTTTGGGTGATTGGGCTTTAATAGGCTGGTCTATTATAACCGATTCAAACCAGTTTAGATAGCTTAACTCGGTTTATGGACTGGACCGGGTCTGGCCAGGTCAGTTCAATAGCCACTGTCCAGGGCAGCCGAAAATCACCACGTACGGCCTAAAAGGCCCAAAATGCACCGTTTTTCCATATTTTCACTATACCACCAATCCACAACACAAGTCATTAGGAAAAAGGCTAAAAATCAGTTAAAATTTACCTGAACTTACCAAATGGTCGAACATTGGCAAAGCCCAAATGACGATCAGTTGCACGAAGGGTGAGATGGTTTTTTCTCAGCTTGGAACGGAGAGTTCAACCAACACCTCCTTGCCTTGAGCAAACAATCATGACGACCAAAAATGATGATAAACAGGGCGGTGAACAAGGGTTATTCTACGAACCTTTAAACCATTCTTAACGGTGAATGATGGAAAACAGGGCGAGTGGTGGCCAGGGTTTTGATCGAGACAGAACGTCAGTCACTCCGATAGTGGTAGTGACAGCCACGGAGCAACGGTGAGGGAGATCGGACTGTGACAAGGGCAGAAAGATGATAGGTCGGGTGAGAGAAAAATCTAGATTATTAATTTTGGTTCAGATGGGTATTAAATGGAGTAGGTGGGGGTTTCTTCGGTTTTTATTTAATTTCAAATAACCTGAAACTTGATATGTTAAAAGATAGCTGGGAAAGCTTAACACCAGGAGCTTTTTTAGCTCAATTGGTCGAAGCATGGGGTTGCAACCCCAAGGTCATAGGTTCAAGAACTGGGTCAAGCAAACTCCCTTATTTTTTTTAACTTAATTTAAGGGCGTTGCATCTTTAGTATATTTTTACCTTAGCTTTAGCATTGTTCAAAGCCTTTGCGTGTATTTTATTAGCCTTTTATTCATATTTTATGCAATGTAATGTGATGTGATGTCTTGAGTCATAATAAGGTAAAATTATTGTTTTTGTTGATTTTATGACTTACTATGTCCTCACATTTCCTAGTTGATTATGGTGCTTTGATATTTACAATGCTAGGACATAGGATATTCTTTAATAGTTATTTCGTTGCCATAATGCGAGCACATTAGAGTTGATCTACAAGAACAAATTTCGAGACCAATGCCGCCACAATACACACTGTACGCCAGCTGTACCATGCGGTTATGAGATTCATGTAATACTATCTGCCAAAAACGTTTTTTTAGAGGAATATTTATTTAGAAAAATTAAAGAAATTTTCCTATTGGCCCGTGCTTTGACCTTGGAGCGAAAAGTGCATAAAGGTAGGGATGTAAAAAGCTGACCCGACCTGAAAATTCGACTGAAATCTGCTCGAGTCAGAACCTGGTTTGACCCGAGGATTCGATGACCCAAACCCGATTTGTAATCGACTTTTGTTAACCCAAACTCGAATTGGACCTGCTACTGTAGTAACCGAACCTAACCTGCATCCGATCGAAAATGACCCGAACCTGAATTGGACCTATTACTGTGGACCCGAAACCCGACCTGCACCTGACTAAAACGAACCCGAACCCGAGACTGACCTGGCAGATAACCGATATTATTCGACTGAATCGACCCGAGATTTGATTTTACCCGACTTGTTTTGAACCCGACCTATTGTTGACCTGAACTGATATTGACCCTGGCTTGATAATGATGTTTACTTGACATGTAATTGAGGAAGTCTATAATTTGAAGAATATATTATCTTATAATATGATAAACTAATTTTCACCATTTAAATTATTAAGTTTTGTATTTAAAATCATTTTGTTAAATAATTCAAATATTCACTATTAATTTATTAAATTATATGTAAGAATATATATATAATAAATTTAAATTGTTGATAAATGTAAATTATTAAGTGGTGATAAATGTAAACTATTAATTTTTTAAATTAATTTAAAGTGCTAAATAATCTTTTTTTATATATACATATATAATCAATCAAATTTAAAAAAAAGAAATATTTAATTTAGATATTCATTTGACACTACTAAGTAATTAGGTGCTACACCGACACCTATTTGGTTGCAAAAACACAACGGGCCTAAATGGTGACACCACAAATGGTCTATGTTCATGGAAGAAAATTTCCAATCCAAGTCTTTACAAAACAGAATGAGAAAATAATCCCATTTCTAGCACAAAACCACAAATTCACGGTGCTTAATATAGGAAACAACAGATTATGATCCCATAGGGCTTACTTCCATTTCTTGATCAGTAATTTCAGGCTCGGTTTCTATATACTACATTGATGTGAGCAGCACATTTTAATTTTTAACAATAAAAACTATCTTTAGAAATTCACCCTCTAAAGATCAAATTTTGATATCAATAGTTCAATACATTCAGAAATCGAATAGAATCCATTAGCTCATAGAGAAATTCAAAACTTTATAGTACCCCCAAAAAAGAATAACAATAGATTCTTGGGGACTCAAGAAAATACAATTCAGTGTCACTAACTGATAATCATCTAATACTCATTCTGCTTTTGGATCTTTCCCCTTTTTCAACTTCTTCAACTTTTTAGGACTTGGGTATGTTGTTGAAGGCTTCTTCCTGTACAATTATCATAAACATAAAGTAAATCAAAAGTGGAAATTAAACTTCAAAAGACACCCAATGAAAGTATAAACAATACCTTTCTACAAGTTTCTTCTTGGCTTCAGCAGGCTTCTCAACCATTCATTTGGAACTCAACAAAGGACATCAATAAATTACCTACGAGAAGCCAAGTCAAATTTCACCTAATGCTCTGCTGTAATGAAGAGGACAATGGAAAACACATGGACCATGATAATGCAACTTCTCAAAGCAATCTTGCATATACTAATACATTGATATTAAGTGTAAAAGCTTCAAAATTTATTGTATATTTCCATTTTGGAAAAGTGTTTACAAGTCATTAAATACACTGAAGAGTACATAGCATTTTGCTACATTCAGGCATTTCAAGGTTACAAGTTACATCAGTTTTTTCTTTACATGCAATTGTGAAATCAAAGGGGAAATTCTAAAAAGAGACTCGCTAAAAAGAGGCTAAAAAAAGTGGGTACACAAATCCTTACAAATACTTGTAAGGATTTATGCATATCTACCAAAATTCTTACAAAAATAGTAAGAAATTTGGTATATACATAAATGCTTGCCACTTTTGTAAGGATTTATGCATATGTACCGAAATTCTTTCAAAAACAGTAAAAAAATTCGGTATATACACAAATGCTTATTACTTTTGTAAGAATTTTGATATGTACATAAAAATGGTAAACATTTATGTATATACCGAATTTCTTACTATTTTTGTAAGAAATTCAGTACATATGCATAAATCCTTACAAGTATTTGTAAGGATTTGTGTACCAAACTTTTTTTAGCCTCTTTTTAGCAGGTCACTTTTTAGAATTTCCCCAAGTCAAAGGAACAGCTCTCTTCCTAGAAAATGCACTACTTCTGCTATTTAAGTCCTCACCACCATCATTTGCGTTGACTGGGTCTCTACCAGAAGGGGTAGTGGAGTCCTGGTTCTTGGACACTTTCCTTTTTTCAGCACCCAACTTGGCAGATAGTTTTCTCGCAACTGGGTCATTAGAGAGTCTAACTTTTGATTGGTGCAGAACCTTTGCTCCTAGTTCAAGCCTGTTTAAAGCCTATGAGAATGGTGCATGAATACATACAAGATACGAATATAGTAAAAGATAGTCATACTGACCTTTCTGGCCGAGCTTCTGGTTCTACTTCCATTACTTCGTCATGTGCAGATCCATTCATTTTATTTATCCATAGTTCAACCTGTAAATCACACATGTTAATAATAAACTGGTCGATGGTTCCCAAAAAGAAATAACAAATTGTGTCTCCTGGATTCCAACATAAGCGAAACTAGCAAGAGCACTAGTTGCATTCTAGAGTCTACTCTAGACACTAGAACTTGTATATGGCATAAGACACAAGATACAAAAAGAGTGGGTGCATAATGTGTATTTAAGTGTTTTTGCATGCAAGTCTATGCATACACATGGAATAAGATTAAGATGGATAATCATGATAATAAATTATAAATAGTGAGCCAATTAAATCACACAAACCATGCTAAAGTTTTTCCTTCTTTTGTTGGCAAATATGCATGATTTCATTATGATCCCATATACGCTGTTAAATACTAAAATTAGAGAAGTAATGAATTCAATATTATCTCCTTTCTTACGAGTAAAAATACAATTTTGAAAAACATAAATGCAACCTATACAATTATTTGCTTTCTTACCTATCATCTTAGTAAAAAGGTGTACGTTCAAATGCAACCTACCTGAGAAGGCCCGGTTGCAATGCCTAACTGTGTCTAGTTGCATTAACAACACTGGTCATGACACAATTATAACCAAAGCCTTTTCCCTTTTCATTATGTGAATATCTACGAGTAAAAACTATGATCATAATCACACAATCCTCAATAAATACAGCAAATTATTACATTCAGTGTCCAAATGGAGAAATAAAATAAACCAGTACATGGATTGAACTAATCTAAAATAGTGTAGGACTTAAACCCATATCCTAAAGACTCTAAGCCTCTGCGGTCTCCTTCAAACATCAATAATATAATCAAATCTCCACATCTCCATGTCTGTATTAGTAACGAAGCACTATATTTTCTTTCCAAGTACCTTACAATCCCAACTATTCAGACCCAAACACTGAAAACCAAATTCTTCTACAATTTAAGCATTGATGAATAAGACTTTAACATAGTGAAAAGTAGAAACCCAGATCATCATTCATAACAAGTTTAACAAAAACCATGAAAATTCATCAACATCATTACGATTAAAAGAGAGAGCGAAAGAGATGTTTACCAGTTTCGATGCGTTATTCAACGTAACTATTTAGGAGGTCCAAGTTTCTTTGGCGTTTCTGTGGCCACTGGTACAATTTTTACACTCATCACTGCAAATTCAGAGTTTGGAACAAAGAAAGGAAAATTAAAATGAATCTAGAAAGATTTAAGAATGAATACAAATACCCAGAAAGGAAACCGGCATAAAAGACTAGATCGAGAGTGAATGAGATTACCATTTGGCAAAAATGCTATCATCTTTGGCATGGACAAGAGAGCCGGTAGGAGGAGCGACGGTTGAAGCGGCATCGACTCTCTTCCTATGCTTTGGTGGATTGGATTTGGACCTGCCTACCATTTTCTTTGTTCTTTACTGGAACACTGAGAAAACAATGAAAAGATGAGAATTTTTCTTTGAAGAGGAAATGAATCGTTGGAACGATGTGCTGTTTGGAGAGACAGAAACACGTAATAGTAGAAGAAAAGGGAAAATTATAGAGGGAAATTGAAATTCAGGTTTGGTTACTTTGCTCTACCGCCTTCTAATTTTCCCAACGTTTTGATTTTTGGAGTTGGAGCCTTGGTGGGGAAATTTTTTAATGAATTATTTTCTTTCACTTGGATTCATGAGTTGGATTCATTGTCACCGTATGATTTTCAATCTTTTCAAATCGACGTTCATCCTCTGTCGTGAAATTATAGAGGCAACCTTAGGAAAAATGCTTTGGGGCATACATACATAGTTTAGGGGTTAAGGTTTGGGATTTAGGGGTATATTTTAGGGATATACATACATACATACATTATACATATATAGTTTAGGGGTTATGGTTTGAGGTTTATGGGTATAATTTAGGGGTATACAAATACATACATACATATATATAGTTTAGGGGTTTAGGGTTTAAGGTTTAGGGGTATATATAATACATACATTAATATATACACACATTCATACGTAATATACATACATAGTTTAGGGGTTAATAACTTAAGGTTTGAGGTTTATGGGTATATTTTAGGGGCATACATACTACATACATACATTATACATAACATACATAGTTTAGGGGTTAAGGTTTGAATTTTATGGGTATAGTTTAGGGGTATACAACTATACATACATACATATACATACATACATTTAATTAATTATTTCAATGCATATATATATATACATACATATATATATATATATATTACATTTACATATACATTCTAAAAGTCTAAAACTTACATACATATATATGTATATGTATATATATATATACACATATACATATATACATACATATATACATACATACACACATACATACATACATAAATACATACATACATACATATATTTAATTAATTATAACAATGCATACATATATATATATATATATTATATATATACATATACATACTAAAACTTACCTATATTTATTTCTATATACATATACATACTAAAAGTCTAAAACTTACATACATACGTACATATATATTATATATACACATACACATACACACATACATTTAATTAATTATAACAATACATACACATATATATTATATATACATATACATACTAAAACTTACCTATATTTATTTCTATATACATATACATATACATATACATATACATATACATATACATATGCATATTTATACATATGTATGTATTTGTATATATATATATACATACTAAAAGTCTAAAACTTACATACATATATATGTATATGTATATGTATATATATATGTAACATATATATATATATACATATACATACATACATACATATATTTAATTAATTATAACAATACATATATATATTATATACATACACATACTAAAACTGCCGATATTTATTTCTATATACATATACATATACATATTAAAAGTCTAAAAGTTACATACATAGTCATATATATACACATATACACATACATATATACATTTAATTAATTATAACAATACATATATATTTTATATTATATATATAAATGCCGCCCATTTTTTTAAAATTTGTCGTCCAATTTTTTATTACTGGTAATTACCCTTTAAGTCCTCACTCGTTTAAATTTCTTCAATTTAGTCACATATATATATTTTAAATTGTAACATTTACTTTTAAATTTTAGTTTTATTCAATTTAGTCACAATTATATATATTTTGAATTGTAACATATTTCGGCATCCCAAGAGATATTTTGGTTCATATTAATCACTAAAAATTTATTTTTATCCAAAATTTACACACAATTACCAGACCGAACTCTAGTTGTACACGTAAGACCTGACTTGAACTGCAACCGAAATCGATATTACTTGACCTGAATTTTATCCGTCAACGACGTGACCCGACCTGAACGTGGCCCGACCTGAAGTCCATCCAAACTTGAATTAACCCGTTAATTAACTGGTTTGGACCCGAACCGTTTTGGCCCCAACTGAAACTTACCCGACCTGAAATTAACCCGACCCGAACTCGAACATAATCTAATTTGAAATCAACCTGACAATGACCCGAATCCGAGTCGACCCAAACCCGACCTGATCTGAGTCATACTATTAAATTGACCTGACATAACCTGTATCCGATTTGACCTGACCTAACATGACCCGACTTGAAACCTGAACGATTACCTAATTTCACATCCCTACATAAAAGGACACTAGAGGCCAAGGAAAAGAGGGTTCAAAATTCTTCCATTTTCCAATTTCCTCTTCACGTGCAAATCCTCTCAATTTCTTCCTATCGCCATCGTCATCTTCAACCTCAAGCTCATCCATTGTGATTTCGAGAGAAGCATCCATAGAAGTTTAGGATCCTCGAAAGCATGGCGTCGTGGTGTTGTTGGAGCTCGAGAGAGTCCAACCTTAGCTTATCTTTGAGTTCTTGTAAAGAGGGAGTGTTTTCGAGAGATTTCTACTCTCTTTTTTTATATATTGTTAAACTCTGAGTTTTATTTGATTTCATGAATACGAGAGCTTCTATATTTCTTTACGATTTGATCTAAATTTTTATGTTGTCTTTCTATTTAACTATTTCAGTGTTAGCAATACGGCCGCATGAGACTAGAGATAGCTCACTGTGGGTAGCTTTCTAGCTCGAGAGAGCAGAGGCATCATGTTGTATAGCTAGTCATTGAGTCGAGAGACCATTGGTGAGCTCGAGAGAGTATCCAGATCACTACCTTACTATAGCTAGGTTAAACTTTGAGTGTAGAGATACCTATGGTTTTATTGGAGGACACTCGAGAAGAGCTTCCCCTTTTTTTATCAAGGTGTCCCGGTTGAATGTCACCACATTTAGGATCACATGGGTCGATTATATATATTGGAAACCAACACTTGAAGGCGTGTTAAGGATACACCATTGCACTAAACTTTTATCATTCTCATCCACTTGCACATTCACCTTATTTTTGGTTGTTATTCCAAACCACTATCACAAACAAAACACATCATTATTTTCTTTGCGCCCACAATATCAGTCACACTTGATAATTTCAATTCAGCTTCTGTGGGATCCATGCTTGGAACAACTCTGTTGTGGTCATTTTATTACTTGGATTGACGTGTATGCTTGCACTCATTGTGCTCACATCTAGCACAACAAAAATTCACCATCCAAACTGCAAATATCTTGAAATAACAAAGGTACTAAATCCAAGATTGTAAGTGGGTTAAAGTAATAACAATTTCGAATGGATAAAACCATTCGGAAGCGTGAATGGAACGATTGTATGAGAATTCAAAATTGGTAAACAATCTTCCAAAAATTTTAAATTCTTACTCACCACAACATATGGTAAATGTGTTAAAACTCAATTAACCATATTAGTTTGATTGTCGGTTTGTGGATTACAAGCCATGGAATATAAGACTTTAGTACCTAATTTATCTTACAATATGTTTCAAATATAGGTAAGAAATTTGACGTCTCAGACGGACACAATGATTTTAGGAAAGCAATGAAAGCATGTAACTTCCCTAATGAACAAGTCAACCATGAGTGACACATCATTAGTCTTATGTCATATAATAAAATACGTCATCTTCGAAAACATGTAAACAAAACTAAAGATGTTATCCCTTCTCCTTTTTGTTCGAGGTAAACCTAAAACAAAATCCATAAAAATATCAGTCTAAAGAAAAGTAGGAACAACTAAAGAAGTATATAAATCATGCGACAAAACTTGAGATTTAGTTTGTCGACATGTGATGGACTGAGAATAAAACTTAGTAACATATTTTTTCATATGAGACGAAAAGAAAGGTTCTTTAAGTACAAATAATATCTTAGTTATCTCAAAGTTTCTCATTATTCCTCCGCATATGCTTTCTTAACAAGTAATTTACATATAAAATAATCATGAACACAAGTATTTTTTACGAGACAAGAATATATCTACTTGATAAAACTTATCAAAAGAAATGTTGGCATAGATAAGAATAAATATTTTTGTTCTGTTTTGGTACCCGGGCGTTAAAAATTAATGAAGACGATGACGAGATTGGTATAATCATAATTTTAGTCCGAAACACTTGTATATTTTATCAATTTAGTCCAAAATCCATCCAGTTAAAATATCATCTTAATTTTGAGGATAAATTTGCAAATTACCCAATTTTTTTCTTCCATCAAAGTCAATGGTCGTGGCTGCCGTTGAGAGAAACAGTAGCTAAACCGTTGGTGAACCATCAAAGTCCCTCGCCGCCGATGTGCTTTATGAGTGACACAACCTCTACCATTGTGTTCTCCGTCCTCTTGCGAACAAAACCGTGGTCATAACTTCCCTTCGTCGTACGTCGTTCATGAGCAACGACGTCAACCCTGTTCAGCTTCCTTGTAGTTGCACCATTCACTCCTCCATGTTGAACAATGAGTAAGCTGAAAACCTTGTTGTCATTATCATTCTAAAGTGTTTTGTTACTATTGTGAGAGTCTACACGTTGTTCTCTGTTTCTAGCTATTGTCGTCGAGCTGCCGCAAGCCTTTCACCACCGTCATCGTACAGTTAGGGTTCTGGAACCCTAATTCTAGTTTAATCATTAAGAGGAAGAAGAAGAAGTAGGTAATTTGCAATTTTATCGCAAAATGAAAATGATATTTTAAATGGATAGATTTTGGACTAAATTGATAAAAATATATAAATATTTTAGACTAAAAGTGTGATTTTACCAAGCCACGTCATCATTTCTATTAATTTTTAACGATCGGGTACTAAAACAGAACAAAAATATAATGTTATATACTCCTTTTTTTAAATCTAAGTAATCGCGACAGAGCACTGCCTCCACTTAAACTTTTTTCAACCGTAATTTAATTAGTTGTTAGTTTTTTTAAACAATTTCTACATAGGGAGGGGAAAAGGAATTTTGTTCTTACTAAGTCTTGAACCCACAACCTAAAGGAAGAGGGTGTCAACTAAGAGCTTTAATTACCTGCTCTAGCGATTGTTGACGGTTATTAGTTTAATTCTAATTGCATTTCTTGTTTTAACTTGAAATTAAATTAAGTATATCCTTGCAATGTATTATATTTTGTATTTAGGCTTTTTCTGGGTTCTTTGTTTTGGAGTATTTTACTTTAGTTAAGTAGTTTGAATTAATATGAAATCATCTTGTCGTAATGTATTATATTTTCATGTAAGAATAAAGTAATTTTGGCATTTGAATGAAACAATAATTAAGAGATAAATATATAAATAAATAAATTTATCAAGAGAAATAGAAATAATAGACTAGTAATGAAAAATAAAAGACTACAATCCTAAAGATAACAAATTAAAAATCATAATCTAATCCTCCCCAAAGTCGAGACAGATCTACACTACATCAACAATGCAGCAGCAGTCATAACGCCTGTAAATGCTGATCCAGAGAGGGTGACTCTTTTCAACGCCGCCGCACTTGGAGGAAAACTAGGAGACGAAGCCGGTGCCTCACTGATGGAGGATGTGGGAGTAGCAGCGCCGGGAGCACCTGCAGGAGCGGTGGGAGGGGCAGGAGGAAAGGAAGTTGGAGAAGCTTCGGGGGATGAAGTTGGAGGAGTGGAGGTTAACGGAGGAGAAGCAGTAGGAGCGATGATAGGAGAGATCTTGGGGGCTGGCGTCGGAGAAGAAGACGGTGGTGATTTGGTAGGATCGGAGGAGAGAGCTTGGCCGAGAGCACAGCCGACAATGAGGGCAGAAAGAAGAAAGCAAGCAAAAGTATTGGGCATTGTAAATTTTGTGAAACTGAGAAAGCTGAATAGAATCGGAGAATAAATGAGTCTGAACACACACACATATATAGAAAGGCTGACCCTTGGGATAAAGCTCAGGAGTTTTCTCATCTTTTTCTCAAGGCCCAATAATTTCTGTTTGGTTTCAATTTAGTCCATAACATAGATTTTCTTTGCTTTGAATTCAAATACATTTTTTTATTAGATACGAAAATCTGATCCATATCAATTCAAATTTAACCCAAATGAACGTTATGTAACTATAAAGAATAAGGGTAAAGTACCCATATGGTCACTAAACTATCTCGAAAAAATAAAATAGTAACCAAACTTTTAAAAGTTACAGAATGACAATTAAGCTTTATATTTTGTTACAAAATGGTAACTGTGCCGTTAATCTCCGTTAAAGAGGTGATATGGTTGTTAAAATTTTTTTGTATAATGGCACATTTAGTTTTCCATAGTTACACATTCAATCAATTAAATCACAATTCGAAGAAATTCAACCCTAAATTTTTACACATTGTTATAATTTAGTCATAATTCTAAAAAATTAACCAATATTTTAAAATTACTTCAATGTAATCCCTCTTCATACCTTCATCTTTCCATTATCTCTCTTATCTTTTCATTTTTTCCCATTTGTTTCTCTAGTCTCTTTTTTCAACCCATGGTTCAAATCAATAGGAACACCGTACACCACAAGCACCAAATTTTAAGTACCTCCCCAAAGCCATCAACAAAGAAACATCAGAACTACCCGAGTAGCACGGAGCTCAAGCGCAACCTCCTCTTGTGCAGTTAGCTTGATCTGAAACAACAGAAAAAATAACTTACAAGTGTGTTCCTCAGAGGTGCACCAAATGCATAAACCTTACTGAGAAATACAACAAAATCCGGTTTCCATAAACAATACATATAATCATTATCACGTATGTACAAGCACACATCATATTCAGGGCAAGCTCATAAAGGAGACATACCACATGCCCAATAGCCTGCCAAGCTGGGTGTGCAACATCTCCTGAATAACGCAGTCGCAACTCATCACCAGGTACTAGACGCAGCTCATTGTCACCACAACTTTTTCTATTAACTTCAAAAATAAAAAAAGAGGCCTTGTCATACAGGGGGAAGGGGGCATAAACCAAGAACACAATTATGTATTGGAATAAATTCATAAAAAACAATTGAAAGAAACACTAAAGAAAAACACCTTTGGAAAGACCAAATATCATATTCGCTTCGTGTTTAACCCAATATCCCAGCAAACTATAACTGATACATGCAAGACCGGGGTTAAATTACTCATATTGGACAAGAAGATGAATTTGTTCGATGCAAACAATAAAGGCCAAAACAATGCATGCATAGGAGGTCAAAAACGATGCATCTTGGACAAGAAACTGAATCTGTTTGTGAAGTCTGGAAAGTCAGCCAACTTGCGACGAGTTTTCGGATGGGATCCAGACATTTCTGGGTCGAGTTCTCTTCTAACAAATTGTCCGTCATTCAGTTATCTTTCCGACGCATCTTGAAACGCGTCAATCGGACATCGGAAACTCAATATACGTCCAATTTACTGAAGACTGTGCATGCAGAAAACTGGATACGGAATTATTACGTGATTTTGTAAAATTCAGCGCAAAAGCTAACATATAAGGCTTTGGACGAATTAAACTTATCACAATGTATTTATTATCATTTAAATTGATGTTTTTAGGTTTTATATACTTTAGGAACCAGCCACCCTTCTCTTAAGCCGTTAGATCAAGTCCAATTTAATGGACCATATTTGTTTGTTTATTTTGTTCATTCTTAGCTTTAGGTTAAAGACATCATTCATCTATAAAAGGATGATGCTCTCTTCTTTGTTTTTCAGATTTCTTTGATTTATGAAATATTTAGTGAGTTTGTTTTTGCAAGTGCTGATTACTTGTGCCTTCGAAATCTTCTTCAACATAAGTTCAACGAGTTCTTGTGAGGGAGATCATCTTCATACTCTTGTTTGGCTAGATAATAGCGTCTAGGAGGGTGGGTTAGAGCCGCTTGAGGTTGCTTGCTTAGATAATTGAGTCTAAGAGGGCGCTGAGGACAAAACAACATCAACAATTCGCAAGCCATCTTCATCTTCAACCTCCACACTATCTTCCATAATTCCATAAACAAAGCTGGAATTTTCAGATTTCTTTTACCTATCTTGTTCTTAATCTTTTTTCATCTTTTTATTTATATTCTTATTTCTCATCATCTAATCTATCATATTCACCTTGTTTCTTTAATTTTCCAGCTTTAATTCTGAAATTTTCAAGAAACCCCCAACTAGTTTCTCTTGAATTTTTAGATTTGCGCCTAACTTCCTTGTTCTAGTCTAAGGCCCTAGGTTTGCTTCAAAGCCAACAAATTGAAGGTTACCACGTGCCAAAGCATACTCTATCATTTGGTATCAGATTTGGGACGATTCTTGGCAAGAATTTTGGTTTTTTTGAGTGAAAAACTCGAAAATTAGGGAAATTTCATCAAATCCAAACAGGCGAATTTTGAGCTGAAATTTCCAGATCAGATGTACACCATTGTAGGAGTCACGACACAAAATTTCAGAATTTTTTGACATAGGGAACACCTCGAACGAAGTGGATCAAAGTTTCAGCAAAATTAGAGTTTTCCCCTACTTTAACCCTGTTTTCATTATTTTTTCTTCAATTTCGTTATTTTCAGTTTATTTACATTGTAAAAAAAAAAAATAAAAGAAAATAAAAGAAATAAAAGTGAAGAAAAGTGAGAAAGTTCATACCTAGCCACCAACCACCATCAAGAATCATCAAGACCAACATCATCAACCACCGCAAGCATCACATTGAAGTGGATTCAGCATTGAATTTCTTCCTTCAAGTTGTTTCCGAGTTTTGGGTTATCATCTTTCTAGACTAAATTTTTCTACTCTTAGTTATTTAAGTTCCTTTGTTTTGCTTTTTCTTTCTTCTATTACGCCATTAACACATTTTCTTTTCTGGTGTGTGTAGGACAACAAAGTTGCATTACAATCCTTATTTCTTGCAACTATATTCAATTGGTGTCAAGCCTTTTTCATTGGACTCCTAGTACAATTAGGACTTATTGTTAGGATTAAACTTCGATTGTAACTTGTTGACTTGTGGCATGAAGGTCTTTAAAGAGCACGAGATCAGTTTACTTGCCTCGCTAAATATTTATTCTTGGAGTGTTTAGTGAGATTTCTAGTTTTCTTTTGCTTTTTACCTTTTAAATATGAGTATTTCAAGATGTCAGAAATGAGTAACGACGAAGAACCACATGAGGTGACTCTTCAAGAAGTTTCGGATACTCTCAATAAACTTGAACGGACTGTAACCTCGTTGGCAACCAAGCTTGAGCACACCGATACAGTTGTGACTACAATCACTCAAACCATTGGGAGATTAGAAACCACTACTATCCCAAGCGATACTGAGGAGCCTAAGCGTCCAAATCTTGTTCCCATTCAGAATAGACGCCAAAACCCCCTACATAGGCACAATCATCGCATAGAACCGAGACGAGCAACAAACACCTTAGCCAAACCAAAGATCACTGTACCGCATTTTCAAGGAAGGTATGACCCTGATGCTTATTGTGACTGGGAAAATCGAGTTGATCTTCTATTCGAGCATTATCAATGTCCCAAAGAGGATCAAGTTCCACTGTTGACTCTTGAATTCACTGAATATGCATCCATTTGGTGGTCCCAATTGGTCCACAATCGGCGTCTCAATGGAGAAGCCAAGATAACCTCATGGGGAGAACTTAAAAAGTCATGCGAGAACAATTCGTTCCCCCATTATATCAACGGGAGATCAAACAAAAGTTACAAAAGGATCCAACAAGGCTACAGAACTGTTGATGAGTATCTCAAAGAGATGGGATCATTGCTGCAAAGAGCTGACATACAAGAGGATGAAGAGGATACAATGGCTAGGTTTGTTATCAGACTCAATGACAACATTCTTGAGGTACTTGAACTCAAAACCTACTACACCCTTCAAGATGCATTCTAATTCGCCATGACAATCGAAAAGCGCATCAAAGATCAACAAAGATATCGATAGAAGAATTATCACTATGACAGAGGTACCACTCAACCTTTATCTCATTCTAATTCTTCTAAACCTTTGCTCGACTCAAGTAGACCAAAGCAGAAAATTGAAACATCCAAGTCACTGGACAAAACCAAGACAAAAATCCCCATGTTGACGGAAAACACTCAAACACTCAAACAAGAGGATAGCGATAATGAACACATTAGACAAGTTGACAATGCTTCTAATCCCTCATGTGAAGTAGTAGGTCCACTTGCTATATTCTCATCACCTCCCCACAAAGAAAGTAAGTGTAATTCTAACCTTTTCATTTAATTATTGTCCTATCATTCCGTTAGAAATACTTTCTCCTCTACAGAAATTGTACGTTGATGATAATTTTTGTGAGATGGATATGGGATGTGAGATACAAAAGACTGAGAGTAAAGAGGCCGAGAGTGGAAAAAGTCAAATTAATGGCCCAAATTTGGTGAGTGAAAATACATATGAGGTAAAAGTCACACAAAGCCCAAAAGAAAAGGACAAGAAAAAGAATGGGACGATTGATTTTGTTTTGACTAATCATTACAAATGTTCGAGTAGTGTTGTCTTATTTTTTTTAGGATTTTGTTGAACCATTTAGAGGAGCTCAATTAGATCACTCCACATACAACAAAGAAGCCTTTTCAATTGAAGTTGATGATTGTTCTCTCATTGTCGATTTAGATTCGAGGACAAATCCTTTCGATGCAAACAATAAAGGCCAAAACAATGCATGCATAGGAGGTCAAAAACGATGCATCTTGGACAAGAAACTGAATCTGTTTGTGAAGTCTGGAAAGTCAGCCAACTTGCGACGGGTTTTCGGATGGGATCCAGACATTTTTGGGTCGAGTTCTCTTCTAACAGATTGTCTGTAATTCAGTTACCTTTCTAACGCATCTTGAAACGTGTCAATCGGACATCAGAAACTCAATATACGTCCAATTTACTGAAGACTGCGCATGCAGAAAACTAGATACGGGATCAGTACGAGATTTTGTAAAGTTCAGCCCAAAAGCTAACATATAAGGCTTGGGACGAATTAAACTTATCCCAATGTATTTATTATCATTTAAATTGACGTTTTTAGGGTTTTATATACTTTAGGAACCAGCCACCCTTCTCTTAAGCCGTTAGATCAAGTCTAATTTGATGGACCAGATTTGTTTGTTTATTTTATTCATTCTTAGCTTTAGGTTAAAGACATCCTTCATCTATAAAAGGATGATGCTCTCTTCTTTGTTTTTTAGATTTCTTTGATTTATGAAATATTTAGTGAGTTTTTTTTTGCAAGTGCTGATTACTTGTGCCTTCGAAGTCTTCTTCAACATAAGTTCGACGAGTTCTTGTGAGGGAGATCATCTTCACACTCTTGCTTGCCTAGATAATCACGTCTAGGAGGGTGGGTTAGAGCCGCTTGAGGTTGCTTGCTTAGATAATTGAGTCTAAAATGGTGCTGAGGACAAAACAACATCAACAATTCGCAAGCCATCTTCATCTTCAACCTTCACACTATCTTCCATAATTCCATAAACAAAGCTGGAATTTTCAGATTTGTTTTACCTATATTGTTCTTAAATTTTTTTCATCTTTTTATTTATATTCTTATTTCTTATCATCTAATCCTTCATCTTGTCTTTTTTTCTTTAAATTTTCAGTCTCGAATCTGAAATTTTCAAGAAAAGCCATTCTCTTTTCTCTTGAATTTTCAGATCTGTCCATACTTTTTTTGATTGAGTCTAGAGCTCCTAGTTATTGCAACAACTTGATTGAAGGCTTCCAAATCCAAGATTGCGTTACTCTATCAATAACGTTGTCCTTACTTTGAGATTCTTTCATCATCGGCCAGAAAAAAAGAAAATAAATACTTTTAAAATGCAATCCTCTTGTAAATTGACCGCAGCTGGGTGGATATAATGAGTGGCTCAAAAACATTCTGATACTGCAAAGGAAAACATAAAACATGATTTGTAAACCGCATTACATATGATATAACTTCTCGCCTTTTAAAAAATAATGAAAGGCCAAATATTGCAATTGTTGTGTAGGGTGTTCCTATTGATGTGAACCATGGGTTAATTGAAAAAAGAGACTTGAGAAATAAAGAGAAAAAGATGAGAAGGTAAGAGAGATAATGGAAAGATGAAGGGATGAAGATGGACTAAATTGAAATAATTTTAAAATATCAAGGGTTAATTTTTTAGAATTAGGAATAAACTATAACAATATGTAAAAATTGAGGGTTAAATTTATTGAATTTTTTGAATTATGACTTAATTGATTGAATGTGTAACTATGGAGGACTAAATGTGCTATTATATAAAAAAATTTTAAAGTCACGTCACCTCTTTGACGGAGGTTAACGACACAGTTACCATTTTATAACAAAATATAAAATTTAATTATCATTATATAATTTTGAAAGTTTAGTTACCATTTTATTTTATTTTTTATTGAATAGTTTAGTGAACATTTGAGTACTTTATCCAAAAAATAATATTGAACCTAAAATATCCGAATAAGTAACATAAAATATCAAATTTCGAGATAATAAGACTCTTGACAAACCTAAATGATTTAATCTAAAGCGGTACAAACTCGAAACAACTTGAACCTAAAATAAATTGAATCCAAAATTAAACAAAATCTGAAATATCCCAAATCAAAATAACTCCTACCTATTTTTTTTTTTAAACTCTGCGCAACTTGATTCAATCAAAAACCAAATCAGAATAACTCCAACGTGAAAATTTTAAGCTCCAAACCAAACGTTTGAGAACTCCATTTAATCTAACATATATTGATCTATTATAAAACCAAACCAACTCGTCCAAGTGACAAGTCTATTTACAATTATTACAATTAAATAAAAGTTTCAATATAAATGATGAATAAAGTTATATATTTGGTGCGTCTACACTAGGGATGGCCATTTGACTCATATCCGACGGGTTTTGATCCGATCTTATAGGGTCGGATTTTTTAAAGAAAATTTCGAGTTTGAGTCTGGTTCGGGTCTGATTTTTTGAGAATGAGGTCGAGCCGAGTTTGAGTTTAAGGTAAAAAATACCCTACTCGACCGACCGAAATAATAGTTTAATTTTATCGTAAAAAGTTAGGTACAATTGCTACAATGCCTCTTATATATATATATTTCAATTATCTCCCTATTTTGTCTAATAAAAATAGAATAATTATTATAATGCTCTCTCTATATTTTTTTCAATTAGCTCCCTATTATATCGAATAATAATGAAAATTGATAATTTTTATTTATATCGGGTCGGATTTGGTTCGGGTCTTTGATTTAGAATTCAGGTTCGGAGTCAGGTCAAATTTGGATGGAGGTGTTAAATTTTCAGATCGGGTGCGGATCGGCCAAAAATTCGACCCATGGCCATCCCTAGTCTACAAACAAATTTTGAGTTGAACCTGAATTGAAAATTCGATACAAATCAAAAGAAATTTATTACAAGAAATTGAGTTGCAATCTCGGGTAAATCCTTTGATTCTTCTCTACAATTAGACTTTGATCGAAAGATTATTTGCACTTGATATTGGGCAAGATGATCCTCTTCATAGGTCTTCAGACTTGATGTTGACAAACGAGTTTTGGCTTCCTTCCTGATGGTTGAACAAGATCATAAAGTAGCTTTTGAAGACTTCTTCATAACTATAGGGTCATTCTTCAGATGTTCTTCGTGTTCTTTAGAAGTTCTTATCGTCCTTTGAAAATTTGGCCTTTTCATCCTTTAGAACCTTCTCATAAATTGTTTTTTTTTTTTGTAGAGCTTTTAAATTTCTTAACTTCTGAACTTGTGTTGAATGACTTGGAGTTGGATCCCTTTTATAATGCCAATGTGATGAGTAAAAGAGACTTAACTTTCCTATTTGAGTGGTCCACAAGGATTATACTCTCATATTTATCATTTATCTTATATTAATTTAGTTTATTAGAGATAACATAATTACTTATTATTTATCACTTACTTAAATTTAATTAACTATAGATGTAATCTAGTTCATTTATTACTTAATTAAATTAATGTAATTAATGATAATGCAATATTCGTCTCATAAATAACTTAAATTTAGTAAAGAAAATATGATATGTCATATTTTGATTGGTTTAAAAATTTCTGTCTACAAATCCCTCTCAATGTTTGATCAAGTACACAAATTTTGTTGAGTATGACAAGTGAACAATTCCTATTTAGGGGGAGGGGAGGGAAAATGTGCTCATAACGTGTATGGAACTCACAACCTAAGGGAGATGGGAGTGTGTCAACTGAAAGCTTTTAACCACCTACTTTAGAGATTGTTGACTTTTATCTGCATTTTCAAACTCGTCTTGAGAGGTTTTAGAATATATGAATACTTCAACATAATTTTCATACATGATAAGTATTGATTCAACAGATTTTTTTATGCAAAAAATCAATCAATCAATTTCTATCTATCTCTTGGCACCAACTTGATTTCATCCCATTTGAATGTGTGTGTTAATGAGGAAAAGGAACCTGAAGCCTTTGAATTTCACTCTCAAATGCCATGAGTTGTGATTTTGTTGTTGGATGAATTCATTAAGTCTCAACTAATTAAAAATTAGTTTAAGAATTAATTCCATTCACTGCAAATTTTGTTGAGGAGTTTTAGTCTTCATTAAATTTGTCCACCAACCACTATATAATGCACCCATCTACCTTTGATCTTTTGTGCTTCAAGGAACATCATCTATAGTTTTCCATAACGCAACTCTCTTTTCTTCTCTCTTTTATTTTTTTTCTTTTTCACATATTTGATCCTTCTAGTTATTTGCATACAGCTAGTGTCACAACCCTGAATTAGGACTAATAGTTTTGCCCTCTAAATTGGGAACCAAAATAGTTTTTTTTTAAAGATTAGGCTTAATCCGAAAACTAGTAAATTCGGGGACCAAATCTGCAATTCACCCCTTTCCAATTTGATCATAAAAGAGAAATAAGGGAGAAGGGCTATGACTTGTGAGGACTCAAACCAGCGCCCTCGGCTTCCCTAATCACGCCTAATCTATGTTGCAATTATACAGGTATAGATACAATGACGAGAAATAATAGTTTTTAAAATTATAGAGTACGGGTGTGAATAAGGTAACACAATATTTATATTCAAGATATTACTAAAAAATAAAAATAAATAATTTGAAATTTTATTTATATTAAAAAGTATATTAGTTTTAAATAATAGTTAAAAAATAATAAAATTTTAATTATATTTAAAGCTAAATATTTTAAATTGTTTAACATATATTTTTTTATTAATAAGAATTAGAATTGATTAATGTAAATAGTAATTAAAATTATATTTATGTTATAAAATAATATGATAAACGTAATAATAGAAATTTTAAAATATGAAAGTGCTAAAAAGCAAAATATCATCTAGACGTAAGTTTGTTCCACTGGAAGTAAAAATAGGGTATGCAAGCCTAGGCCTATTGGGTATGCATAAAAGGTCATAACCACTTAACCAAGTTCAATGCTTTGTATAATTTTACAATATTATATATATAGGTTAAACTAAAGCTAATAAACTATTAATAATATAATATTTAATAAATATATTAATATTTTATGAAAATGGTAAATATTTGTATTAAATATTTTATGAGAATAACCTATATATAATATATTATCAAATTATACAAAGCATTGGACGTGGTTCAGTGGTAATGACCTTTTATGCATACCCAATAGACATTGCTCAATGGTTGGAAATGCGCCAACCCTCCCACACGCCTGAAGTTCTATTCCCCTTAGAATCAAACTTTCACACTTATCCTCATCTTATTAGATGATTAAATTTATTGAATTAAATTAAAAATAATGACCAAATCGATAAAATATCTAAGTAAGAAGGACCAAATTTGTAGTTTACAAATTTCCGTTAATTGTCACATTATCTTCACAATTAGGTGTTAACGACAAATGTCCTAATTAATATCATTTAGATAGTTAAGTGATCTAATTGACAAAATTAATAGACCAGTGGTCAAATTAGAATCTCCCATATAATTAAGAGGTCATTCATGTAGTTTACCAAAGTATAAATTTAATCTTCCTTTCTTCGCACCTCAAACTAGTGTCTTCACTTGTGGAATATGTTTGCCTTGCCGGCGAGCCATGCTCTTTTTTGTGCCAAAGGATATTGTAACATCCCGAATTTCGAGTTAGTAATTCGGATCTTAGATCTGAGTTTGAGTATTTTAATATTAAAGATTAAATTGAATGAATGAGTACTTGAATGATAAATTTTAAAGAAATTGATGACCAAAATGAAGGAGGATTAAAGTTGAAGAGTCTTGGGTACAATTTATCCAATTTTACTTGAGATACAATATTAAATGTGGAAGAGGGTATGTTTTGGAGGGAAACCCGAATATTTTCTCTCTCTTTATTTTTTCTTCCACTTCTTTTCTCTTTTTTTCTTCCCAATCCCTCAACCTTGCAATGCAAATTAGCAACCAACTGAGCCGTTGTGCGCCACACCATTGCGCCATCATGTTCCCCTTGTTGTCCGGTACCAACGACATGACCATCAGAGTTATCGCGAAAGGGGGTAAAGAGAGAAAAATTTTCGATTGTTGGAAACCGAACCTCCGTTGTTCACCACCACGAACTAGAATCACCATCGAACTTCCCAAGACGAAATAGTCTATTTTTGGAGCTCGTCGTCACAAATCGGCTACTAGAGGCCATCTTATACGTCGCACTTGCTGCCATTTGCGCTTGGACATGCCTTGCTAGTAGCCAAGCAACTGGGCCAAGCCATTTGGGCTAGCTTTGTGAGCTGGCCTATCAGCCGTTGGGCTAGCCCAACAAGCCGGCCTGTGAAGCCAAATCGAGCCAGCCTACTAAGTTATAGGTCACCGCACCTCGCCGCACCGCATCACATCTCATTATGTTGACCTGTGCTGACCACCATTGATCATTCATTGACTTTTTAGGGGGACCCTACTTAATAGTTTTTCGACGTCCTGAGTCTGTTTCACCAAATTCGAACTTGGTAAGTTATTTTTCCATGTTTAATTCTAAAGATTAGTCCAATTGTGTGATTCATTGGTATATCTTGTATTTGTATTTGTTTGGGGATTATTCAGAGAATCTTGATTGAGAAATGCTTGGTAGTAGTCCTTGGAATTTTCGTCTAAGGTTTGTCTACCTCGAACTTTGAAGTATTTCATGAATGTCATAAATGTGATCCATATGGATATACGAGTGTTGTAGAGATTCAAATATTAATAGGGTAACTTATCGAAATACCCCTAAAGATGATTAATTGAGCTTAAAGCTCTAGGATTTAGAGGAACAAACTTGGACACCCTTATAATGGAGTTTAACTAATCTACCCTTGTATGTAGAAATTATCAGAATATACGTTGATGGTAGAAATTACTAAAGCACTCTTACTTATAGTAAAAATACTAAATTAGCCTTGTGATTATCTAGAGAAGATTAAGATGTTGTAAGTGCTTATAATAACTGAGTAGTGATCAGCTAAGTATAATCTTCTATCAATAAAACTTGAGTAGAGAACATTACTTAAAAGAGGATGAGCATCTTACGTGAGTATTGGTAATGGCTTCAGGCAGTATCAATAATGTTCATCTCGTACCAATACTGATGGGTTAATTGGAAACATTGGGGCTTACTTAGGTATCGGTACTCGAATAGAGTACTAATACCCATATGACTAGTACAATACTGATTAGATAATTGGAAATACCAAATGATTTATTGGCATTGGTATTGAAGGTGAGTACCAATACCCTTACAGTTAGTACTAATATTATGTAGGAGTATTGGTACCCACTATTGGTTTTGACATGTAGAATTGGAACATGATATAGCCTTATATGAGTTTGAATAATGGCATAATAAAATACACACTCGAGCATAATGGACCTAGATGGTAAAGCCTTGGTTGAGCTAAGATAGCAAACTATCTAGTAATAGACCGTAATTGATTGATGTGTGATATTGGCCTTGAGGGCACTCGATTGAATGATTTGACTGTGATTGTGTAGGATCCGGATGCTCAATGATTGTACTACAGTACTTGTGAGCTGATGTGTACTTGATAACTTTGTGATCCCGAGTAACATTCATCGTACCTGATGCCTTTGAGATACCAGGTATGATTATGTTGGATTGTATTTGATGATTAGGTGATCTCAAATATGATTATAAGGTACTTGATGGCTAGGTGATCCCAGGTACGTTTACGGTACGTTCAATGACTTTGTGATTCCGAACGACATTAATTTATGGTTTATTTGAGTTGTGATGATTGAGATTGATGATATTGATGCATTGATCTATGGTAGTTAGCATGTGTAGCTTAGACGTAAAACCATAGATAGGCTGTTGTACTCATGTCGTATGATTCATTACTTATCTTGCATGCTTATGTTTATGAACCTCGTGAAATATAGTAGAGTAGATGTATATCACTGAGGTTTATATGTTCAGAATTCAAAATCATTATTTTCTTCTGTATGTTCGTAGATTGATCGTGAGTTTGAAGAGCACCATCAGTTCATGATTTTAGCATGTGTTTTTTTATTAAAGTACAATTTTTGTATTTATTGAGCTTTGTATTCACATAACCTTATATTGTTGATTATGTAACTATTTCACTATCCAAATATTTTATTTATAAGATTTAAAATTGGAGCTCTATGTTTTATGAAATATGTCATATTCGGTTTCATCCGAATTTAAAAAATAGCAAGTACTACTAATTTATTACATATTCAATCAATTTAGTCATTATTTAAAAAAAATCAATAAATGTAGTTATTTTTCTTTACTTATTCTATCAATTTGGTTCTATTATAAATAAGAAATTATTTAAGAATTTTTCGAAAGTATCACCAATTTATTACTAAAATTTATACTCTCTCAATCCCATTCAATATGTCCAATATTGACTTTTTTTGTCATTTTTTTGCTAAAACAATATGATTTCATATATAGCGAATCATACACAGAAAGTATTAGCACATGACTCATCAAAAACCTCTCTAAACCTAAATAGAGGAAAAAAGTACATGTGCTAACACCAAATTAGAAAGCAAAGGGATTAACCCCAAACATAAACCAACAACAACCTAAACAATCCACCAAACACAAGACACAAAACCATCGAACCAGCTACTTCAGCCACCAGTCATGTCCTCATGCAGCAGTACTAAGACCGAATTAGAAGGCTCTGTAAGGAACCTAATCTGAAAACTATCCATAGAAGAACTCCCAGCCAAAGCATCGGCCTCCTTATTCCCATTACGCAGAACATGTTGAACCTGTACAACCCAGTTACACTCACGAAGCTCACGGAAATGCCAACTCAAAGGATGAGTTCCAGAATAGTCACTACGTAAAACCCGTATCGCATCCAGACTGTCTAATTCAAGGACAATATTCCGAAAGCCACCATCACATGCAAGAATTAAACCCACATAAGCACCCTACAATTCCGCAACAAGTACGGAGCAGATCCCGATAAATTTCGAGAATCCAAGCTTCCATGAACCCAAGCTATCCCAGGCCACTCCACCACAACAAGCATAGACATCTAAGTCTCGCCTCGCACCATGAGTATTTATTTTAATCCAAGGGGCATTCGGTGGATTCCAATGTGAAGGACCACGAACCGCTGAAGGATATAAGCTCCTAGCTGGCCGAGTCACTTCCCTTGCATGATTCGACAAGGCCATAAGCCATCTACTCTGCTCAAAAATATCCCCCTCACCTGCATCCGAACCATTGAAGACCTTGGCATTCCGCGACAGCCATAGATTTCACAGTATAGCAGCAAACAAGTCCTAGTCCACACTATTCTAAGCAAAACTAGGCGAACCACTGATATTCTCCTTCAACCACTCCGACAATTCCATGGACAAGAATGATGATTGCATATCCAAACGTATCACCTCGTCCCAAACCTGAGCAGCCGACAGATAGAATCAGAGAACATGGTCAATATCCTCAGTCCCACATCCAAAAATCACACAGCTCCCATCCGAGGTAAGGTGCAGACACGGCCTTTCATTATTCATCATTAATCTTCGACGACAAAGAAGCCATAAAAAACTTTAATCTTTGGAATACCACAAAACATATGGACAATAAGCTATACATTACTGCCAAAGTCTATCACCTTCCCAACGCGAATACGATATGCTGACTTGACGAAAAATGAGAGATCCGCATTCCCATTCCATCCCACATAATCCAGTGGACAAGATGCCTGCAGTCCCTTGACAGCCACCATCCGCAACAAAATCTCACGAGGCAACAAATTCTTAAAAAGAACCCAGTGTCATTTGCCCTTTAAACTCGCCATTTTCGCAACCGAAGTGGTACTCAGCGTCGCAGCGATATGCGGTGTAACATAATTGCGCAACGAACCAACCTCATAAAGCCAAGAATCATGCCAAAATTGTACTTCCCGACCAGCACTAATGGACCAAACAATATTGCTTCTAACATCATTCCAAACAACACTAAGTCCTTTCCATAAACGAGAACAACTAGAGCTACTTAAAACTGGGGGAACGCCATCACCACACTTGTACTTT
Organism: Hibiscus mutabilis; assembly: GCA_019671005.1. Lineage (NCBI taxonomy): Eukaryota > Viridiplantae > Streptophyta > Magnoliopsida > Malvales > Malvaceae > Hibiscus > Hibiscus mutabilis. Next base: position 23,230,028 of record CM033724.1, read on the forward strand.
GCCCGAAGAAAATGGACCCAAAGGTCATGTTTTTGAACTAGTAGATTGAACGCTAACTTCATCAGAAATGCCTCGTTAAACTGAGCTAGTTTCTAAAACCCCAAACCACCATTAAGTACTGGTTGACACACATCATCCCACTTGACAAGATTAACCTCTTTTCGGTCAGTAGAACTTCCCTAAATAAAATGATAGATCACTCTCTCCAAATCGAAACAAGTTATTTTTAGAATAACCGTCGTCTGTATCGTATATGTAAGAATAGCTACAAGAACAGCCTTTGTAAGCACTATACGCCTAGCCAGTGATAAATAACATACGTTCCAGCCACTGAGTTTGCGTCGAACCATCTGAACCAAATGAGCATAAGAAGCCGCCGTTACACGATGATAAAGGATGAAAACTCCGAGATACTTACCAAGATCATCAACCTCAGAAAAAGCAAAACCTTCACTGATTGCTAATCGCAAGTCTGTAAGAAGATTCTTTGAATAGAAAATAGTTGTCTTCGGATTACTCACTTTATGACCAGAAACCTGACAAAATTCAGAGAGAACTGACCGAATCACGTATAATTGCTCCAAAGAGTCCTCAGCAAATAAAATCATATCATTGACGAAGAATAAATAAGATATTGCTGGGTTACAACAAGAAGTTCTAAATGGTTTCCAGCGACCCCATTGATAGCCCCCTGTATAGACTGCGCCAATCACTCCATATAAAGCACGAACAAGTATGGCGATAAAGGGTTACACTATCTAATAACCCAAGACGGGCGAAACGTATCCGTCACTGCCCCATTCCATAGTATTTACGTCGACACTATAGAAACACACTGCATTATCAAACTCTGAATAGTGTCTAGGATGCCAATATCGGTGAGGGTGTCATCAATGAAATCTCACTCCAATCTGTCGTGAGCCTTCTCTAAATCAATTTTTATGGCCACCCATCCCTTCTTACGGGTCTTCTTCCGCATAGAGTGGATAATTTCTTGGGTAATAATAATGTTTTCGGTGATCGATCGACCAGGGACGAAGCTAGTTTGGTTATCAGAAACCCAAACAAGCAAAAATGGTTTCAAACGATTAACCAAGACCATAGATATAGTCTTATAAATCATCGTGCATAGGCTAATCAGTCTGAACTGAGCTATAGATTCAGGCAACGCCACCTTCGGCAAAAGCACTAAGAGCGTGCAATTGATATGATCCGGGATCACTCTGGAGGAAAACACTTGTTGAACAAAACTACATGCCGATACTCCAACCGTATCCCAATTGTTCTGATAGAATCTAACAGTCAACGCATCAATCTTGGGAGCTTTAGATGCACCCATGTCAAAAATAGCCTTTTGAATCTCCTCGATGGATACCACACGGCCAATAACATCAAGATCCTCTTGGGACAAAGGGGGATACAACCCTCGGCCAAACTGTAAGTCACGAGCAACCACCTTACGAGTGAATAACTTGCAGTAAAAATCCAAAGCAAGCCCCGATAACTCTTCAACATCCGTGCACCATGTATCATCCTCCCTTCTAAGTGCCAAGATATGGTTCACACACCTACGAGCCATAACCTAGGTGTGAAATAACTTCATGTTGCGATCCAAAAACATCATCCAATTAGAGCATGCTTTTTAATGCCAAAGAATCTCATCTTGTTCCAATAACTCATCTAATTCATTTTTTAATTGGTCAGACAAAGAAACAAGAGACTCAGAATGACGAATCAACAACGCTCGCTCAATACCCCGTAATCTAGCCCGAGCACGTTTTAGTCTTGAACCAATATGACCAAAAAATTATTGTTCCAAGCGCCAACCTCCTCTTGGAATCTTGAGATATTATCTTCAATCAAATCACCACTATTCCAGACTGTACCAAGAAACTCAAAAAACTACGGATGAGATTTCTATGCATTAATGAAATGAAACGAACAGGGGACATTAGATCTCATATATTTCTCAAGAAAAAGAAGCAAAGACCGATGATCCAAGCCTAATTTATCCAAATGCTACATATGAGCCTCCACAAATGTAGAACACCATTTCTCATTAACAATACAACGGTCAAGCCTCTGATAGAGATTACCACGAGACCACATAAACGAGGGACCACAGAATCCAAGATCTACCAAGCCCGTGGAGAAAAGGAAATCTGCAAATAACTAACTGCCATAAGCATTCTAAGCAACACCACCAACTCTCTCATCTGCAGACAAAAGAACATTAAAATCACCACCTAAAACCCAAGGGATAGAGTCACCTGGATTTAGTTCTGAAAGCTGGCTCCACAAGTGCTTGCGTCTCGAACTGTAAGGACTGGCATATACTGTAGTGAATTGGTAAAAAGGGTTCCCTGAAGTATCGCACACCACACCATTCACGAACTAATTTGAACTCTGCCAAATGGAAACCACCATAGAGTCCTTCCAAAGTACCCATAAACCACCTCTGGAACCATGTGACTCAACACGGAAATTATTAACAAAACCAAATTTGGAAATTACACTATCAACAATCAAACCACTAACCCGGGGTTCAAAAAGCGCCACCACACCCGGCTTATACTCTCGAACAAATTATCTGAATTATCTTCAAAATGCCAAGCTAGCTGCACCCTGACAGCTCCAGGACATAAACTTAATCATTAAAAAATAAAAAGTGAATAAACGAGCATTATTGCTCGGCATTAAAAGCACCATTATTCTAAACCATCCCCTCCATCAAGACATTAGGGAATGATTCATCTAAGGAATAATCCTCATCATCAGATGACTGGCCCATATCTAAAGAATGATCTGACTGTATAGGAATTAACAGCTTTCCAACGCTAGCATCTTGACCAACAATCACCAATTGATCCGAAATATGCCTCACCAAATCCGTCGGAGACATATTAGAAGCAATACGCGTATCCTGCTGTGAACGGATCTTTAACGCAGGTTTAACTGACTCCAATCGCCCCTTAGCAAGACCAGCTTTCCCACGTGACACTTTCAACGCACCACAGAACACACCATGTTCGCCATGCTCCATAATAGTAACCGTCTTGTGACTACCAGATTTGACCAATGGTGCATGATTAACAACTTACGCCTCCTGCCCAGCAACAATCGGAACATCATTGACATTACTCGTTGACTTTTTTGATGACTTGCTCTTCTTATTTGGATTGGATGCTAAATACGTGGCATTCTTAGCGACTACTTTCATTGTACCTTTACTTGAGCTAGCCCCTGACACCTTAGATCGCCCTACCGAGCCCCTTACTGGCTGCACCGGAGGAATCACAACCCCGGCATTATCACCCCACATCATCCACCAAGCCATCCAAAGAAGCAACTGGGAACCCACATAGTTACCATTACCCAGACAAGTTGTAGCCATACTCTGACCATGACGCCTGTATCTCCTATCTACAATCATCCATGGTCCAAATAAGTGAGAATCCGAAGGTTCCAATCTTGGGTCAGCCACTGTTGCTTTGGTGTCACCCCCACTACCCGCTGGTACCTCGGAAGGGCCATCTTGCGCACCGCTAGTGTCCTTAGAATGATCATACACCCCGCACTCATAACATACTTGATTCAATCCCTCATATTCAAGCTTCCGAATCCGACCATCAATCTGAATACAAGACAACAACGATTTGTTGAGATCAACAAGCACTGCAAATCGCGCAAACTTCCCTCAACCCTCGACATCAGTATTATAATCAATTTTGAATACCCTACCAATAAACCCAACAATATTTCGAAACATCGCCTTTGTATAATACCGATATGGCAATCCCGGCAAACGATTCCATACGATCACTTGTGTCAGATGCTTCTCCGAAGTAGAAAAGGCCCTACTCCACGGCTGTACTGTCAAATAGCTACCATAGATCATCCATGATCCCTCCGTAAGTACTTTAGTGAAATCCTTTTTCATTCAAAAACCTCACGATAAAATAGTTATTATCGATGTCAACGAGCTGAATATTGCCAACTAGCTTCCATAAAGCATGTATACGAGATTCCAACGCTTTATACCCAATCGAACGACCAAGCAGACGCACTCTAGTGTCCACACTTTTTTTTTGGGTCATTTTTTTAACTTTGACTGTTATTACTTTAAATTTATTATTAATAACAATGTAAAAAAAAATATGTTTTATAAACCTTTAATCATGCAGTTTAAAATTGTATATTTTATAAAATTTAATTAATTAAAATATTTAAAATAATTATAGTCGAAATTAAAAAAATTGACTTTTAAAAAGTAAATATTGTACATATTCAGCGGGACAAAGGGTGTACTAAATAAAAAGTATCACTCATTATTTAATTTTTCAAACAAAACGAAGGCCGGATAAAAGATCGTCGGACCATGGCGGTGGTGTCGGAGTGGAGGGTTAAATTGATAAAATGAGTAAATAAAAAGGGCTAAATTTATTGAATTTACTTGAATTAGGACTAAATTGATTGAATGTGTAAATATGAAGGATTAAATGTGTTATTATAGCATTTTTTCGGGGACTATTTTTGTAGTTTACCCTTTAATATATTGGTTGTCGCATTTGTTCATAGTTAGTAAAATATTTTCTATTTTCTCACTATTTTTATTAAATAGAGATATATTTACATTTCTATGACAAATACCAATATTTGAACCTATACAAGACAAGGCAACATGAGCATCCTTGACCGCTCGGTCAATTAGTAGATCTCTATTTTCCTATTCCTTTTTAGTTAGGCTTAAATGAAAAATAAGTGCTCAAGGTATACCTCTTTTAAACTTTTTGTGCCTAAAGTTTACACCGTTGCAATTTTAGGTTTCCTGGCCCTTAAGGGGTGTTAAAAAAGTTGTTAACCAATCAATGCTTGACACGTGGCACTAGTTTTATTTTTAAATTTTTTTTTTGAAGACAACCCAAAATTTTCAATTTTTTAGAGAATCCTGAAAATTTTCAATTTTTACAAAACAGTCCCCAAATCCCTAAAATTTCCCAAACCCAACCCCAACCCCATATCGCCGCTGCTCCCACCGTCAATTGCCGCCCCTGAGCACACCCTTTTTTGTTGAACATGGACGGTCGTTTCCCCCAACAACAATGTTACCAAAAACACCGAACAATGTGGCAGTCGAACATCGATTTCACATTCGACATTCGATTGATACGTCGTCCGCATTTTCGATGAAATTGTGTTAGAGGAAATGACCGCCTAGGTATGGTGACCAAAAATGTGTGCTCAAGGGCTGTAGATTGGCTGTGAGATAGTTATGCACTTTAGAGCAAGTATACTCGTTGATCAAGTAATAAAGCGATAGTGTAGAGTGTCGAACCCACGAGGATTGGATTAATAAATACGAAGCGATCGTACTTAAGAATGGATGAGAAAATATTGGTTTGAAGGTGATTTTCAAAACTAAATGCAACTATAAGTAAGTTAGCTATGACAAAGACAAACAAATGTTGCATAAGATATTCAGATGATTATGAAAGCTGGGTTTATTGCCTAGGAATTATGCTTTATTACTTGCTTGAAAACTATAGCGGATGGCAATACATGTCTGCGTAAACCAATTAAGACTTTATATATTCAATAGGGTTTTCTAATTAACTTCTAAATCTCTCAATGCCTAGAGGTTGATAACAAGGAAGATGAGGTAATACATGTCTGCGTGAACCCTAACAACTCTATTATCTATTCAAGTTCCCCTTATTAGTCGTTGAAATCCTAAACTTATGTATAAACCAGATTAAAACTAAGTTAATAGCTTAGCTCCACTGTTCACGTTTGTTTAACCTAACTCTATCGATATTAAGCCACAAATTAATAGTTAAAAGGTCTATCTCGGTAGCTCTTACAATAACTACGCATGAAGAGCGATGAACATAATAGATAAAATGGAAACAAACTATAACATTAAACAAAATAATCAAAGCATAGTATCCTAAAAACAATAAACCCAAGAAAAAGTATTTATCTCATGTCTGAGCCTAAAACATCCATAATAAGGGTATTTAAAACATGGTACTTTATCAAGCAAGGAATAGAAAAGGTCAAACATCCTCGATGATCTCCTCCAAGCTTTCTAACTGTGCTCTAAGTCTCGCACTCCTCAGCCTCTCTCAATGGCTTTCAATGTGTGGAGACTCCTCTAGAACTTCCACTCCTGTGGTTCTCCGATAGCTGAAGACTAAGGGTTGCCGTCTATGATCGAGCTCCTCCTGTTTGTGGCCTGTGTCTTCTTTATATAGGCAGAAAAGCTAGGGTTTGGAAACCCTAAAGGGTGCGAAGCCTCTTTAAGAGGATCTTGATTTCCCGTTTCCTTTAATGAGTTTCATATCAAATGAGAATCCACATATGCCAAGTCTGATTTGTCCTTAACTTTTTTTTGACGTGTCAGCTCCATACAAGAGAGATATTATCCTTTATGCTCCAGCGTTCCTCCAGCTCATAGTTCTTGCGTAAGCACCACTAAAACACACTACCCTCCCCATCAAACATACCAAAATATATAACAGATAAGCACAGGTAGTGTAACTCTCTAACTATATGCAAAATACTCTTAAATACAACTATATAAGCTTAAACACATACAAAAGCTAAGCAAAAAAGGGTATGCAAAATAGGTTATCTACACTGTCATCAAATACCCCAAACTTGAACTATTGCTTGTCCTCAAGCGATGCAAATAGACAAAGCAAAAAAATTAGAAAAAAATAGAAACAACATTTTGTATCAAAGGTTCCAACTAAGCTATGGTTTCAAAAGTTCCAAAATGTGTTGCAGTATCAACTTAATCCTCAGCTATTTTAATGAAATGCAATGCATCAGAGCTCACAGTTTTTTCCAAGGATCAATTCTAATGTAGGTGCAGCAAGTGTTGTGTCGTATGTAATCATCACTTAATGGATTTAGAAAAATTTAATGATTGCTTTTTATTATTGCCTTAGCATTTTCTTTCTTTTTTTAAGCAAAATGTTGTACTCCCTTAATTCCTTTTAAGTTCATTAAAATGTATCCTTGGGGCTTCAGCTTATCACGATACTCTTCAGGCTTGAAGATGGAGTAGAGCAAACAACCCATCCCCGAGCCCTACGAGTAGGGTTATCCTATTAAGACTTTTATTCATTCTTATGCTAGAACTACTGTTTCTACCAGAGAAAGTTAAATGGAGCAAACACAACTCACCTAGTGTACTAAGCTAGCAAAGCATATTAGAGTGTCCCTCAAAAGTTTGCCTATGGCATCGATTTCTCAATTATTTTCATATTTTTTGAACTTTTTTGGGAGTTTAAATTAAGACATTTATTATTGATACATTGATCATTCAACAAATTATGTTTTGGCAGCAGAGAGCCGACTTAGAATTTTCCTAAGGCTTTTTAAGTTTCTAGAAAGCATACAATGTGTGAGATAAAAGCTACAATGGTTTCAACACTAAGTTCAAAACATGAAAGCTCTTAACACATTGTAAAACATTAAGCATAGGTTCATCATAGAAAGTCATCATTAATGCAACAATAGCTTCAAATTAGTAGAACCATAGCAAGGGAACCTCTAAAAACAACAAGGCTTTTTATAGACTTAATTTTTTGAAAAAAATTACCTAAATTTAACCTAATATATGCATGGGGTAGTACTCCCCCAAACTTAAGAGAAGCATTGTCCCCGATGCAAAAAGGAAACAAACAAAAGAAACATGCAAATGCAGTATGAAAAAAAACTGAAAACTAAAAATAAAAGAAAAGAAAAACTAACCCAGGGAGTTACTGGGATGGTGGGGAAGGTTCCCGGATGATGATGCCCTTGCCCTTGTCTCGGGATGACTTTGTCTTCTTGGCAAAGCGGGTGGAAGCACCAGCAGCAGTATCTGGTTGCTCCTGTTTGCGTGGAAGGGTGGTGGGTGGAGTGGAACATAAAGGAGTTGGAGAGAAAGTGGAACTTATAATCATGGAAAAAGGTAAAGAATTAATTTACACATATTCCCCGCTTTTTGTCTTTTATATCCGCCGGTGTCCACTTTTATGAAAAAATTGAATATGTCAAGAAGCTTATTTTCCAAGGAATAATGAGGACTTCCCAAATTTTCCTTTTCTTTAATAATTTCCAAAAATAAAACACATTAAATAATGTTGGGAGCCTCTTACGATTAACCGAATAGCCAATAAGGGGGTGAATTGGATTTTTTCTTGGGTAGATGAAAGGCTAAGTAAAAAAATTAAGACACGGTGATTTAAAGTGGTTCAACTTCTAAATCATGTCTACCTCCACTACCTTAGCTATCCACACTAAGGATTTTCCACAAATCCACTAATTTTTCTTTCCGTTTTCTGGGATCAAGGAGATAACCCTTACAACCAAGACACACCCCAAAGTCTTGAAACACTCTCTTAAAAAGAGAATACTAATTAGAAAAAAATCAAAAACCTCCATAGGCAAATGTGTTTGCAATTTAAGCACTCACACAAAATCTAAAACTTGAGCAAATATAAGAATTAAGCTCACAAGTGTGTTCTACAAAGAAAATTGACAAAAAATAAGAACTAGAACAATTTCTTTATCATTGAATGTTGGTAGTTGGTTTCTTGTTGTTGCATGGCTGCTTGAAGAGGTCTTTTAAACCCTCTAAGGAGTTTTTGGCTGTTACTAGCCATTAGGGTTGATTTGGAGCCGATGGAGACTTTATTTCCAACATTAAATACACTTCTTGGCTTATCAATATCGGTACGTATGCAAGTGAATTGGTACACCTGCTCAAAATAGAAAGAGCCGTTGGGTATTTTTACACTGGGTATCGATACACTACGCAGGTGTATTGGTACACCCCATAGTGTATCGGTACGGTTGAGGCCGTATCGATACCCTATTTTGCTACTGGAAAATAGAGTTTTGGGAAAACAAAGGGGCATATCGATACGAGTAAAATAGGTATCGGTACGGCTGACTGGGTATCGATACACTTGTTAGTGCATTGGTACACCTGACCTATTTTTGACACTTTAGCTATTTAAAATCATTTTAAACATGTCAAAAACCCTTTGAAAACCTTTCAAACATATTTTTCAAGTTAATGGACTTTTGAAATATTTTTACAAATTAGTTTAAGTTCAAAAACATTTTTCATTTAAGTTATATCAAAATCAAATATCTCAACAATCTCCCCTTTTTGATATAATGAAACCACTTGAATTTTTTTTTTGTAAAAACTCCCTATTAGAAAAATAATTTTAGAAAAAGAGAATATTTTGAGAAAATATTAAAGCTTCCCCTTTTTTCTTTTTAAAAATGGATTTTTCAAACATATCTCTCTCCTTTTTTGTTATATCAAAAATGATTTCAAAACTAAGTTTGAAATCACATTTATGTTCAAAACACCAAATGTTGAAAGGTTAAAACCAATCATTGAAAATTTAGCACCAATTGATGGGAAATATGCAGCAAAATCAACTTAAAGAGGCCTTACAACTTAGTTTTAAGTTCATACAAAGGCTCTATTAAGTCCTAGATACACATTTTGATCATTTTTGTTACAAATTAAAAACATGCTTCTCAAAACATAACATTTAAAACATAGAAAGCATGAATTTTACCAAATTCAACCAAAACATTACAAGTTAATGGCCATAGACATAAAGATAAGAATAAAGGGCCAAAAACATGTAACTCATGCAATTATGCACAACATGGAGTCATACAAACATGCTTAGATCATTATGAAAAATTAGACATGGCAATCATGATCAAGCAATTGCATGAAACTTAAATTTACCACTTGAACCAAGGTAGGATGTTAAGCCTTTCCTTCTTCAAGTGTCATTCTCCCTTGAGTTTCAAGAGCTTCCAAAATTTGACTTCGCTCATCAATGCTTAAGCACACCTACAAGTAGACAATCAAGTAATTTTTGGTATCCAAATTGCTTTGGATCCAATAGCATTAATCCCAAAAATCTTTGTCCCCTTAGGAATCGATTTTTCAATTTCATCCTTTTTGTTTAAAGAAATGAATCCTTTTGGAACCCAAATCTTCTTAACCATTTTGCCCTTAAAAAATCTAGGGGAACTAGATTATCTAACATAAAAATTTGATTTTACAAAATTGATTTTGGAGTAATCTCCATTTTTTTCTTCAAAATTTTTGTAAATCAAATATTTTTCTTTTCTAAGATCATTCAATTCTCTTTGATGATCTTCTTTAACTTTTTGAAGCAAATTTTGTAAATCAAAATTCTTTTGTTCAAACACTTTGAATTTTGCTTCAAGTTCACCTTTGGTTTTAGAAATCAAATCATTTTGAACTTTTAACTTTGAAACCATTTTCTTGTTTTTTAAATGTGATTTTTAAACTCTAAAACCAAATCATCATAAACATCTTGTAATTTATCAAATGTATATGAAATTGAAGTAGATGAATTAGAAATTACCCTTGAATCTTCTTCGATGGCCATGAGACAAAGGTTGGCTACCTCATCATCGGTGGAGTCCTTTTTATCACTCCATGTAGCCACAAATACCTTCTTCTTATGGCTTAATCCATTCTTCTTGAAATGGGGGTAATCATACTTGGTGTGCTCCGACTTCTTGCATTTGAAGAAAATAATAGGATCCCTCATCTTCACTTCAATTCATGTCTTGATTTTTTCTTTTGTTGCTTCATGAATCGAGTAAATTTCTTGAAGAACTTGGCCATCTCTTCTTCTTCATTATCCTCTCCACTTGAATCTTCTTGTTGGCTTGTAGAGGATTTAAGAGCAACGTTCAAGTCTTCAATGCCTTGCTCTTCTATCTTTTTCTTCCCCTTTGTACCATCATCTCATGGGTTAACAAAGATCCCATAAGCTTGAGCTCTTTCAAGTTTTTTGCTTCAATGATTGTCGTCTTCTTGGAATCCCATGAATCGAGAAGTGATTAATCAACTTCCTCACAAGCTTGTCATTCGGGATTATTTCTCCAAACCTTTTAAGCTCGTTGACTATGGTGGAGAACCGATCGAGCATAGCTTTGATGTCTTATTCCAGGTCCATCTTGAAGTTCTCATAGTTGAGGTTGAGAAGTCCAATCTTGGTTTCCTTTACCTCATTTGTACCTTCATACGTGACTTCAAGTTTTTCCCATACTTCCTTGGCTTTTTCGCAAGAAAAAACTTTTGAATATTCTTCCGGACTAAGTGCACAAAAGAGAATGTGCAAGGCCTTTGCATTGAGCTCTATTTTCTTGCGATATTCCGTACTCCATTCCACCTTGCTTCTATGTGACATGAATGGGCCAACAAGAATAATATCTTAAACATGATAGTCTTTGGTCTTCATGAAAAACATCATCATATTCTTCCAATAGGAGTAGTTGGCATTGTTGAAGTAAGAAGGTTTGTCGATGGATTGAGCCATTGATAGCTCTTTAAAGAGCATGTATTTTCCCTTGATTTATAGGCCTAATTGTCCCCACATTGGTGTTCATTGCATCCATTTATGCATTTTCCTGTCTATTTTTGTAATTTTTATAACTTAGTTTTAGTGGCTCGTGTTTTGTATATTTCTGCCTATTTTTGCCTTCTTATTGCAGCATTACTAATGTCCCTGTTGAGGAAGTTTTTACCACTGCAACCAGTTCGCCAGTGCATCTTCCAGCTATCCAGTCTGCTTAAGGATAAGGATGACCCTGCCAACTATCCAATTTGTTATAACAAATTTTGTACAGCTCTAGGCATACAAATAACCTGCAGGATAGATGTCCTTCCTTGGGTGGCCTATAAAAGGACTAATTTGGAGGAGAGAGAGAGTCATGCTTTTTCTATTTTTTCATATCATCTTCAACCTCTGAGCTTTCTCCCTCCTTCCATGGCTCCTGAAGCTTATTTTTGGAGATCTAAGGCAAAGTGAGGTAGATCTATCTGAGGAAAAGAGGAATCAAGTGCTGAATCGAGGAAATAATGTAACCCTCTTAACCCGGCCTAGCAAAAAACTGAACTAAAAAGATGACATTAGGTTTGCTGAAGCAAACCCGAGCTAATAACCTAAACCGGTCATCTTTTTCTTTTATCTTGTCTAAATGCATCAACATAATTCCTAAGGTGAACATGCTTAAGTGGAAACGTTTCATTGCAATCAGATGTCAAAACAGGATTCAATTGCTCAAACACGCACATTGGGGACTAAAACATAATTTATACAAATTACAGGGCCTAACTTAAAATTAGAATCATAAATCCTTCATTAGTCCAATTTCATGCTCACACATTAAATTCCAGCTCAAAGCAATCATCCAAGCTCATTTAATTGCATACATAACATTCAGGGACCAAATTGCACAATGTCCAAACTTCAGTAGGCTGACATGCACAAATACAACAGAGCGTACCGATACGAGCAATCCCGTACCAATACGACCTAACAACCATAGTAGCTACACATAACGATACACGAACTATCATATTGATACGGTGTGTTAACCCACTTGTACCGATACGGTCTTGACCCCATACTGATCCCCCTTGTGATTTCTTAAAATCCAGAATTCTCGTGACCAATTTGCGTACCGATATGGTACCCTGCGTATCGATACGGTTATTTAAAATAAAGAGGGTCATACCAGTACTCAAACCCATGTATCGATCCTGATGTACAAAACTCAAGGGGTATATTGATACTCGGCTAACCGTATTGGTACCCCTTTGTATTTTTCACTTAAAACGAGGCCATTTCAGACCCTGCATACTGATCCCTGGGTACTCATACCAGTATGCTAAGGCCTATATTGACCTCTAGGTCTAACATATGACTCTTTGGATCACTTCAATCAACTATAAACATCTCCTAAACATCATATAACATCATAAACATGCTTGACATCAACATACCAACATTTTAAGCAAACCTAGCATGCCTAACACAACCATTCACATTATCTATAGGTATGCTTCCTACTCATCATCCAAAACATAAATCTAAACACATATCAATCACTTTAAACCTCTTACAAATCCAAACCAACATTAAAAACTTGCACAAATAGGGAGTTTAGCAAACAACCCTCCCAAAACAACATTCGACACATTGCCCTTATTACTACTAAGTATTGTTTCAAACCATACTTCGCAACCAAGTCCTTGGATAACCTTCCTTTCTTGCTTGCTGCCCTTTAATCTTTTAATCCGCATTGATGATTAAAAAGAGCGTAAGCACATAATGCTTAGTGAGGAGCACTCAAAACACAAAGCATCATCCAATGCATTTTAAAACTTGTTTGTTCCAAAACCTTCCACTTATGTTTTATCTCAAAAACCATCATGCCTTAATTTCAAAGTTATGCACTTACCCTTTTCCAAATCATGCATATTAAACAATATGCAACATGTACCATGGATTCAACAGCATAATCTCATATATAACCCCCAATTTAAGCCTTCCCATGCATAACAACCCATATGCAAAGCTTAAAGAGTATTCACATATATAAACCTCATTATACAAACAATCCATCAACATGATACATTAATTCATTATATTGGATTACAAGTGATCCTTTCCCAAAACTCATTACTTTCATCAAACCACATTGGATACACGGATTTTCCCAAGTGATATCCTAATCACTTATAGCTAAATGGCATGGAGTAAATGCAACACATGCAAAACCTCTACTAACCATGGGCGACTTATTATAGTGCACTTTAAATCCTATAGCTGGCCAACTATATCCGATAACATTTCCAAAGCCCTTTTTATACCATCACTTGGCAATATAATTCATTTTTTAAACATTAACTCACTGTTTTCATATGCATCAATCAAAACCAATTACTCAATGCACTTTACCTTGCATTACTAATGTTCAAAAACATTATCAAAACATGCATTACTTCCAAATGCATCAACATCATTAGATAACCATTTTCCAGCATTAACCATGCGCAAATCATGCATATACAGTGAGTAATCAAGTTATCAAACAAGTGCATTAAAACCAATTGCCAAATCGAGTTCGAGAGAAAATTCATCCTTTACTTACTTCTGAGCTTAGACCAGCATTTCAAGTTTGATCTAAACTCCCAAACAGAACTTTCAAACCTTTGTAAAGCTATAAAACACGTTCTCACTCACCGACACGCAAAGCCTCGCTTGTCGATACGGTAAACACGCCTCCAAAGCTTCCAACATGTTCGTTCAAGCTTGAGGTTCAACTTCCCTTATTTTATCCATATAAAAATAGAGGATTCAATGCATCAAAATGCATTCAACAGCATAGCAACATCAATTCACACAAATTCTCAACAATCTCTACCTAATTTCACTCCAAAGCAACCGAAATCAACATCAAACATCTTCCAAACTTAACCCAGCCAAATCCTAACATTTTAATCCATCAATTAACATCAATCAATATCTAAAAACACATTAACACCATGCTTATATCTACAGCATTCATTAAACCTCCACAACTCCTCAAAAAACTTACAACTAACAACCTAGAAAATTAGAGATTCACTTAGTTTCGAGATTACAATGTTACAATCCACTTATTAACATTATTAAACATCAAAATCACGATTAGAATCAATCAAGAACTCAGCAAAACAGAGCCTATATGAAAATCTATCAATCTAATCAATTAAACATTGATTTAACAAATTTTCCATAATTAAATCATCAAATCAAGTTAGAAAACATATGTAAAGGATTAATAACTTGGGAATTTTAGTGAAAACCTTATATTAGAGGAGAAGAACGAAGCTCACCTCTAAATTTGGCTTTTCTCTTAATTGGATGAATTTTCTTGAGAAAACAAGATCAAATCGAATAGGTTTTGTTAGGAAACCATTGAAGATCCATTTGAAAACAAAAGAATGTTTAAATCAAGTATTTACCTGAGAAAATTGAATTGGAAAAGAGTGCTTGGCTGGAGAGAATTTGAGAGAAAATCTTTTGGTGAAAAGTTAGTTACGTAAAGTTTTCTTTAAATGCTAATTATGAAATTACTTCTCCAAGCCTTTTTATTTAATTTAAAACCTTTTTAAAATACCCAATTAAAAGAGAAAAGTTTGATATTAGACTTTGACCAAATAGCTCCTTAAAGATTCTAAGTTTTGACCTACACCGTTACAATTTTAGGTGCCTAAAGTTCACACAATTGAAAATTTAGGTGCCTGACTGTTAAGGGGTGTTAAAAATATTTTGTTAACCAATCGATGTTTGACAGGTGGCATGTTTATTTTATTTTTTAAAATTAAAAATGCAAAAAAAAATCAAAAATCCCAAAAATTTTCAATTTTTACAAAACAGTCCCCAAATCTCTAAAATTTCACAAACCTAAACCCCCAAATCATCGCCGCTCCCACCGTCGATCGTAACTGATGACTGTGTAAATAACCTATTTTGCATACCTTTTTGCTTAGCTTTTGCATGTGTTGAAGCTCATATAGTAGGATTTAGGAGTAGTTTGCATTTAGTTTGCATATAGTTAGGGAGTTACACTACCTGTGCTTAACTGTTATATATTTTGGTATGTTTAATGAGAAAGGTAGTGTGTTTTAGTGGTGTCTGTGCATGAACTATTGGAGCCGGAGGAAAGCTGAAGCATGAAGGATAGCATCCCTCTCGTACAAAGTTGACATGACAAAAAGAGTTAGAGACAAATCAGACTTGGCCTACGTGGATTCTCGTACAAAAAGAGTTAAAGAAAGCAAGATCCTTTTAAAGAGGCTTTGTGCGCTTTAGGATTTCCAAACCCTAGATTTTTCGCCTATATAAAGAAGACTTGGGCCACAAACAAGAGAAGCTCGATCATAGACGACAACCCTTAGTTTTCAGCTATCGAAGAACCACTGAAGTCGAAGTTCTAGAGGAGTCTCCACACAATGAAAGCCATCGAGAGAGGCTGAGGAGTGCAAGACTTGCAACACAGTTAGAGAGCTTGGAGGAGATCATCAAGGATGCTTGACCTTTTTCTATTCCTTGCTTGATAAACTGCCATGTTTTTAAATACCATTATTATGGATGTTTTGGGCTCAGACATGAGCTAAATAATTTTGCTTAGGTTTATTGTTTCTAGGATATTTTGTTATGATTATTTTGTATAATGCTATAATTCATTTCCCTTTATCTATTTTGTTCATTGTTCTTCATGCGTAGTTATTGTAAGAACTATCGAGAGATGTTTTTTAACTATTGATTCGTGGCTTAATGTAATACCCCAAAATTTGCTAAGTTGTTTAAGAGTCATTTAGTACTAAGATAAGGGCTTAAAATCTACCTTAGTGACTAAAATCACAAAATATAAAAGTTAGGATTTCTTTAATTATGGATTCTAGGAAAGGAAATTTTGAGAATTTAGAGTATCGTGTGATAGAGGATAAGAAAATTAGGGTACTCGCAAAGTTTGGTAATAATCCAAGGAAAAATTGGAATGAGAATTCAAGGTTAAAGTTTAGTGACCAAAATGACAAGTTTTCAAAACTTGTATGGTACAAGTTGAAATATGAAAAGTTGAAGGACCAAAGTTGTAATTTCTCAAAAGTTAGGTGTTTTATTTCATAAATAGATAGAGCACCTATTGGTGTGGACCGAATATGGAATTACTGGTTTGATCCGATATTTTAAATATTGGGAAATCACAGTTAAAGTTTAAGTGGAATTCAGATACCCGGATCGAACTGCAAAGTTAAGCGTGCTCAGGCTAGAGTAGCACTAGGATGGGTGACCTATTGGGAAGGTCCCATGTCAGTACTTTAGATTGATAAAAAGGAATAAGTCTGAGTTAATATTATTCATATGGATAGCAGATTAAGAAATATTAAGAGAAATTGTACCTGATAATAAAAAGGAATCAGTCTGAGTTAATATTATTAATATGGATAGCAGATTAAGAAATATTAAGAGAAATTGTACCTAATAAAGATTTCGGGTAATTATCGGTATATTTGGACCGAGTCAAAATTTTAAGTTTGACTTCATAAATATAGAATATTTTATTTGATAATATTATTTATCTTTCAGATATGGAAATAATGAATTTTTAAAATTTATTTGATAGCCCGGTGAAAGGGAAATCGCAGTAGAAGTAATAAGTGAATATCGGGAAATCGAATCGAATCGAAATTTCAGAGGTTGTTCCATAAGTCACGAAAAGCTCATAAAATATAATTTTATGAATAAATTATTAATTGGTTGATTGTGATCTAACTAAAATAGTTGGATTTTTACAAAATGGCAAAATTAGTGATTTAAGTGACTAGTTTTGGTAACTTGGTAATTTGGCCACAATGGCAATTGTGAAATATTTTGAAAGTACCATAGGCAATATGGTAATTTCCCATGTGAAAGCATTACTTTATTTTGGTTAGAGTTGAATGGAATTTGGTTGGAATTGAACTAGAATGGCAACTTGTAAATTATGGTTCAGTTGGTGGTTAATTTTGGAATAAGGACTAAATTGAATAAAAAATTCAATTTATTAATTATACGTGGCATAAATTAAAAAAAGATGAACAAAATGTTCAAATTCTTCCCCTCCAATTCGAAATTACAATAGAAAATAAAGGAAAAATAATTTTTCCTAGGCATTTGAAGGCTTCCAAACAAGATTCAAAGTATGTTTTTGATAGAAAATTAATCTATGTTTGATTTTCTTTCAATTGTTAGTAATTTTATAAAGAGTTATGAAGATTTGATTATGTTCTCGAAGAGAGAGAAAATAGGGTTTTATGTTCCATGTTCAGATTGAAGCTTGATCTATGCAAATCTAGTTTTGTAGAGATGAAATGAAGCTTAGATTGTGATTAACTTCATGTTTAAGTATTAAAAACCCTAACCCTAGCATTTGGGATTTTATTTAGGGTTTTGAAATTGATGATGAAAATGAAAGATTGATGATATTAGAAGCTTGATTTGATGTTAGAATGAAAAATCCTCAACTAGTCTTCTAAGTGACTATTTTGGCATGCTTGATAAATTAGGGAAAATATTGTGAAAATTATTCTAGTGGTGGATTTGAAGAGATTATGAAATTACAAGCTTGATTATAGCATTAGGACCAAAATAAAGTCCCTGAAAATTTTAGACACCCAATTTAGTATGTAGGATTAAATTGGGGTTTTAAGTGTTAATTTTTGGAAATGAAGAATATATGTTGGAAAATTAATTAGAGCTTGTTAGAATGTTGTTTGGATGAAAAAATGAGCCTAGAAAAGCTAAGTGACCAATTTAGCCACATGGAAGAATAATGGGAAAATTTTATGAAAATTATGATTATGAGATTTTATGATTCGAATATGTTGTATAAAGTTAGAATTGAAATTAGAATCCAATGGACTAATTTGACAAGAAAGGAAATTGCAAGGGGCCATTTCGACAGTCCTGGATAGTTCAAGGACCAATTCAGTTTTGGTCTAAAAGTAGGGGAAAATGTGAGAAAAATTATAGAAATGTTGGATTAATTATTTGATACAAATTTACAAGTTTATGTGTAAAATTAGTGACTAAAACGTCACTTTGGTAAAAGTTAGTGGATGAAAGGGGTATTGAATAAAAGTTAGTGAAAAATGATGGAATTAGTGAATAATTGTGATTCAAGCTGGAATAAATTGTAAAATGTGCAAAATGGTCACTAGGGACCATAATGAACAATTCAACATTATTAATGGAAAAAGTGAAAAATTTTGAAAATATTCTATATTCGGATAATTATACTAGTATAGTATAGTTAAGCAATGTTAGATTAAAAATCTAACATGAATATTGTTATGTATGTTCAAATGGCACAATACAACTATTGACGAGGCTAAGGTTACCAAATCAAATAAAAGAAAAAAAAAGTATCAAAATAGCTTAGTGAGGCTAATATCATGCATGGCCCAGGTGAGTGTATTTTTACTTATTTATTATATATGTGATATGAGTGACTTCATTATATGTATTTATGACATGTTGATAATTAGGAAAACTTGCGATGAACAGGCATTGGTATAAATAAAAATGTATGATGGCTTATTTATGCAAATTGCATGAAATATTAAATGGCATATTGATACAATGATTGTAGCATAATGATTTACGCAATGTAAATCGAAATTTAGATATTTGGATATGAACTATCCATTAACGAATTATGGATAACAGTATTGAAGGATTGGATATTAAATATGAAAATCTTATATTGTTATGCCCAAGTACTAGTGTGAGAGTCTTTGGTATAATTAGATATCCATAGAGTTATAGCAGCTGCAATCCAGCACTACGGTGCGATCCAGACACTTCGGTGTTGATATTAGACGCTACGACGTTGCAGTCACTTTAGTGATAATTAGACACTACAGTGTCGACTAGCACAAAAAGATGCTATAATGAGGAGCAAAAGACGTCATCGTAAGATGACTCGTATACCATAGGTTTGTAGACACTACGACCATCAGACGCTACGGCGTTGTAGACACTACGGTGTCGTAAGATGACTCGTATACCATAGGTTCACATGAAGTTGCATGAGAATCTTTGGCATAGTTGGATATTCATAGAGTCTTAGCAGCTGCGTCATAGCACTACGGTGCGAGATAGACTCTTCGGGGTCGAGATAGACTCTTTGAGGTCGAGATAGACTCTACGGAGTCGGTTCAAACACTACAGTGTTACATAGCACAAAATGTGCGAGTATGAGGAGCAAAGGGCGTCCTTGAGTACGTACTCATCTCAGTCGCTTCGGCGATGTAGACGCTACAACGTCGTAGACACTACGGTGTCGTGATGACTCGCGTACCATGACATTACATGATTTTGTACTTTGGGCTATAAAACTTGAAATGCATTTATACAGGTAGTTAAGATAAAAATCTTATCGTACACAAGACTGGTAAGATAGGTCGAATCCTATGGCATGAATATTATATTGTTTTAATGAACTATACATGTAAGGTAGTTCTATACATGATAAAATGTTATCAACTGCAATCGAAAACTGCTTGCCATTTTGCAGAAACTGTATTGCACTATTATATGACTTGATATTTACTTTGGGC
Organism: Hibiscus mutabilis; assembly: GCA_019671005.1. Lineage (NCBI taxonomy): Eukaryota > Viridiplantae > Streptophyta > Magnoliopsida > Malvales > Malvaceae > Hibiscus > Hibiscus mutabilis. Next base: position 23,250,033 of record CM033724.1, read on the forward strand.
CATAAGATTTTACAGTACAATACATAACTTTACAGTACATAATTATTGCAGTACAAATTTCTTACATGATTATTCCTGTATTACATATTAATAATCATTGTTTTCATTGTTATGATTATACCTCACTAAGTTATACTTAGCATGTGTTTTGTATCACACGTAGGTACCTCAGACTAGATAGCAGAGGATGAGCTGCACATCGTTGGATCAAGTTAACCTACATTATCAGTAAGTATCACCACATCCTAATCTAGTGGGGCATGTATAAATATTAAATAAGTGGCTATTTTGTATGATCTAGAAACATAACTTAGTTTGAGGAATTAAGAATATTAGAAAAGATATTCCAAACGATTTTAAACTTAGTTGGCTGTTTATCGCGTAGCGATTTTAAAATCAAGAAAGGGTCTAGGCAGCACACATAGTTTTCACCCTGAATTATATTTTCTTTTTAATAACTACTTAAAGTATTTTATAAACTAATTCAAGGTCTAAACTAGGTGACTCTAGACAGATTTGTATTTTAATGAAAACCGAAAAGGGTTGTTTAATCAAATTGGTTTTGCATAAAAAAATTTACAAGTCTGAAAATCAGTATAAATCAGTTAGTAACATCTTTAATGTGTATTCGAATATCGAATATACATTGAGGTTGTTACACTTAATATCAAGAGAGTTAGGTTAAACAAACGTGAATAGTGGAGCTAAGTTGTTAACTTATTTCTAATCCGACTAAGACATAATTTAGGATTTCAACGTCTAATAAGGGGAACTTGAATTGATAATATAGGTGTTAGAGTTCACGCAGACATGTAGTACCTCAGCTTCCTTGTTATCAACTTCTAGGCATCGAGAGAGTCAGAAGTTACTTAGAAAGCCATGTTGAATAGATAAAATCTTAATTGGTTTACGCAAACATGTATTGCCATCCGTTATAGTATTCAAATAAGTAATCAAGCATAATTCCTAGGCAATAAACCCAGCTTCCATAATCATTTGAATATCTACTGCAGCATTTATTTGTCTTGGTCATAGCTACCTTAGTTTTAGTTGCATTTAGTTTTGAAAATAACCTTCAAACCAATATTTGCTCATCCATTCTTAAGTATGATAGCTTCATATTTATTGATCCAATCCTCATGGGTTCAACACTCTACTCTATCACTTTCTTACTTGATCGACGAGTATACTTGCTCTAAAGTGCATATCTATCTCGTAGCCCATCAAGTTTTTGGCGCCATTGCCAAGGATTGGAAATTGATAATTACGTAGTAATTGGGCTTAAGATTTTATTTAGTTTATTTTTAATTTTTGTTTTTGTTTACTTTCAGGTGCGTTCTAGTACATGACCAAACGACCAACCTTGAGGAACCTAGTCTTCCATATAATCTAGAGATCGAGGACAAATGATGGGGGATCGAGGAATTGAGAATAACGGTTTGAACAATGCACGAGATGGTGACGATCCACCCATAACCAGATGAGTAATTGCTGATGATGCAGCCAACAATAGAGAACGGGGAAGGCTACCGGTTGTTCCACCACTAGTCTAACCTAGACTCCCTATTCATGATAATATTGCAACTTCCATCAATGACCTCAACCCATCGATCGTTGTGCCGGACATAAGGACAACCAACTTTGAGTTGAAGCCTGTCATGTTCAACATCCTTAACTCCATTGGACAATTCAGTGGATTTGCAAGGGAAGATGCTAGAGAACACGTTCAAGCTTTTCTGGAAGTTTGTAACTGTTTTAAACAACAAAGAGTTCCTGATAACGTGTTTAGAATCAAACTATTCCCTTACTCTTTACGTGATCGAGCCTGAGCATGGTTGAAAACTATATCCTCAGGATCTATCACATCCTGGGATGACCTGTGCATAAGCTTTTTGCACCAATATGATCCACCAAACGTGCACAATCAGAAATGGAGCGAGATTATAGCATTCAAGTAGCGAGATAATAAATCTATGTATGAATGACGGGACAGATATAATAGTATGCTACTCAAGTGCGCGATTCATGGATTTCATGACTGGCTACAAATAATGACGTTTTATAATGGCGTTAATGCTCCAAAGAGAATGATGATTGACTCTCCATCCAATGGAATTTTGCTCGACAAGCATCTGGAAGAGGCTTTCAAAATTTTAAATCAGATAGCCAATAACGACTACTAGTTTCATACAGAGAGATTGAATCCTGACCCTAAATCTACTGGAACACTCCAATTGAATGATTCCTAAAATGTGGCTGCTCAACTCTTCACCATCGCAAACCTGCTCAAGAACATGCAATCGATATCCAACACTTGGGAGGCTAATTTAATTCAATACACATGCGAGTATTGTGATGGGGAACACCGGTCAAATGAATGCCCTCAGCAATAAGAATCTGGATGCTATGTAGGGAATGCTAACCACAACAACAACCCCTACTTGAACACCTATAACCCAGGGTGGCGACAACATCCAAATTTTGGTTGGGGTGGTAACACAGGAAATTTAGGATCCAAACAGAATGCTACAGTAGAGCCTCTTGGATTTTAACAGAAAACTCAGAGGCAGAACCAGGGAGTTTCGCACTCTAATTCTAATTCTTTTGATTTCACTTATCAAAGTTTTATGGATGATGCCTGAATCATTATATAGGATCAATCTGCCCATATCAAGAACCATAGCGACATGCTTTCCACGCAAGCTGCTACGTTGCAAAATTAGTAATCCATCCAGCAAAACAACACCGCGTCTCTACGGTCCCTAGAATCACAAGTTGGACAGATTACCCAAGTATTGAAGATGAGACCTTAAGGCGGTTTACCTAGTGATATTGAAGTCACTAAGACCTTTAGTGCAGAGCAATACAAAACTATCACGTTGCATAGTGGCACACAACTGACCAAAAATGACAAGTTTGGGGGAGGTTCCCTTGTTGATTCCACTCCAAGCAAGCCATCCACTAATGCTCTGGCACTTAGAGATACGATTCTTGTGCCTGATACAGTGAAATACCTTGCTACTAATGGCAAGGATAACAGTGCTAAGGATGCTAAGACATCTAGTGTAACATCCATTTCCCGTATTCGTTACCAAATACGAGTCAGTTATGTTACTAACTAAGATTAAACACTTTTATTACGGTACTTAGAAAACTGGCAGCCTGCACTGCCTTTACTTAAAAATTTATAAAAAAATTTATAGACATCAAAAGTTTATTTCGAAATTTTCTAATTAAACTAGATTCATTAATATTTCTAACCATATAAATTATTAACCTAAATTCATTACGTAAAAATTCAAATAAATCTTTGAATTCACGTCACAACCCCAAAAATATTGAAATTCTGCTGCCCTGTTTTCTGACCTTCCATCGAATAAAAATTCATAACTTTTTACATAAAACTCAAAATTAATCACCGTTAATTTTGTAAGAAACTAGACAAAATTTCTAGTTCATACATATAAGATTCACTATCTAATTCTAATTATGTAATTTATGCTGATTTTTCAAACTCACTGCTTTTGCATGCATTTCTGGACAGATTTTTAATCTTTCTATCTTAGGTCCCATATTTACTAAAAACTTAGTCCATTATCATTTATAACCATAATAGGAATTACTAGGTTCATCATCCATATTAAAACAACTATTAACCAACCATATTTGGTGATAAGTTATTACAAACCTCACTAATTATACATGCCATCTATTAAACTTCCAAAAGAAAGGATAAATGTCATTACATTACTATGAGTATGGAGATATACCTCCCAAAATAGGAAAACGATGCCCGGCTACTCCTCCCGGCTACTCCTCCCTCGAAACTCCTTTAACCTACGCATGAAATTCATCATACGCTAAGCATATACTTAGTGAGGCAACAACATTTAATTCAAATACAACTTAACATGGATATCAATATAATAAAATAACAATGCTTATAATCACTTACCATATTATGCTTACTAGCATATAAGACATGATATATATAACATAATAACATATCACATGGTAATAACTTTGATTCTTACCAACACCATTGCCATATTTATCATCGAGCTTTCAAGCCTTTTATCTTGTTTTCAATTTATTTAGCCCAAGTACTGATTTAAGGAAATCTATGTACACGAGTCATCCCCCCTATACTTACTTGAGTATAGTGTATTATTTGCACCGTAGTGCTTAGCACCCGAAGTGCTTCCGTATACCCAAACCTTGCATGAGTATACCATCATTGAGTATAAATAAAATTTCTGTATACTCAAACCTTGCATGAGTATACCCTCAATGAGTATTTATGAATATTTCACCGAAGTGCTTAGAATATTTATACAGATGTTTATGACTCTATGGATATCCAACTATACTTTTAATTTCCTATCTCATACATTGGGCTTTATGTCAATCATAATATCATACATGGCAACAAATATACATATTGAATATTTCATAATCAAATAGCATTTCAAGAATAATTAGTGATCCATGCATGTGTTTCAACCTTTGTCTTATTTCTAATATGTCAACTATATGATAAATGACATAAAGATTATGCTATATATACATTGCACTCACCTTGACACTTTCAAAAGTAAACTTTATACTAGCCTCACTAAGCTTGGTTGCACTTTTTATCTTCTTTCTTCACTTGTTTGATCTCGAATTTGCTTGTTATCTGTATGTACATTAAATACATAACACAAGCCACCTTAAGTACATGTCCAACCTTACTAATACATGTACATACCAAGTTGGAAAATTTAATATTTTCAACTAAGTACTTCTTTGCAACAACAATACTTCCCAAACTTTAATCTCATCTCAAATTGCACATTGAAACCAAGAATTTAATTAATTTCACTTCAAACCCTAATTTCTCTCTCTTAGGGTTTATAAACTAAAATTTGGAAACTTCCACATTTTATCTCCATTTTCAAAAAATTTAATACCAAAATGATCCTTGTATCATAGCAAACAACATAACCATGCTTCTTGATTATTTTCCAATTTCTCACTTATTTCAATCAAATTTACAAAATTCTCAAAATAGTCCTAAAATGATGTTTTCTTCATTCCAACAACATAATTCAACTTAGAAAACATCATTCTAATCATTTCCATCATCAAATAAATTTTTACAAAATTCCCCCAATTTTTTTCATTTTGCCGAATTGGTCCCTATAGGTTTTTCAAGAGATTTTCATCATTTCAAGCATAGAAACAACACTACAACACCATTTCCAACTTGATTGAACCTTAAAACATGGAAACCTAACATGTTCTTCAACCACCCTAATCATCAATCTCAACCTAGAGACATGAAAACTAAGCAAAACTTATACCAAAATGTAGAGAATTCAATGGAGATCACTTCCTTGTTTCATGTATCTAGCCAAAAATCAAACAAATCAAGCCAATAATTGAATTGAAAATTTGGTTCTTACCTTGCTAGGGATTTTTGGTTTTGAGGAGAAAGATGAGCACAAGTTCTAGCTTTTTCTATCTTTTAGTTTAATGCCAATTGTCTTCAAATTGGCTATTTAATAATAAAAATCTCTAAAATAGTCAAATGACTATTTTAACCCTTAGTTATAACCAATCACCATTCAACACCTACACTTTATCCTCTTCCATCATTAATTTTTATTAAAAAGTATAGGTGAAATGACTAAAATGCCATTAATGAAATAATTCATTTTCAAAAATGCCATTCCATCATCTATACCAAATACTGAATAAAATTGAGTCTAAACCAATTAAAAATGATTTAAAACTTCAATTCTATACTCCTCGGGTCTTCCTAAGACTTCCTTCAATTTTTCATGAAATTCTTAGCTCATACGATTATCCGAATTACACTTAAACTTTAATCATAATTTCCCAATAATAGAAACATCAGATCAAACCAAAAATTTTATATTCGATCCACCCCTAGATGATCTATTTATTTATAAAATAAAAATAATTATTGGGAAAATTACCATGTTGGTCCTTGAACTTTTCTCAACTTTTCACTTTGATCACCTAACTTTAAAATTTTAGTCGCTGAACTAAGACCACTAACTTTTGATTCTTTACGATTTGGTCACTAATCCAATAATGGGATATTACATCTAGTAGACCACGCGATGAGCCCAAACCACCTCTGTTTTTGTAACAATTAAAGGCTCAAAAACAAAACACACAGTTCCAGAGATTTCTAGAGATACTTAAACAATTGCATATTGATGTTCCATTCCTGGAGGCCATCGATCAGATACCAATATATGCAAAGTTTCTGAAGGAAATTGTGACCAAGAAAAGGATGATGGGTGAAGTTGAAATTGTTGTTACAGTAGACGAGTGTGTGTGTGGCAGTGCTAAGTGATTTACCACCCAAGATAAAGGATCTTAGCAATTTCACCATTCCATGTTTTATAGGTCAAAATTATTCTGACTGTGCTTTACGCGATCTCGGTGCAAGTGTTAACTTGATGCCAAATCAGTGTTTACAAAATTGGGCATGAGAAGAGCCAAACCTATATCGGTGATCTTCCAATTGGTCGATCATTCTTAAATTCGACCTGAGGGCATGATTGAAGGTGTCCTGGTCAAGGTAGATAGATTTGTCTTCTCTGTAGATTTTTATCATCCTTGACTGCAAAGCTAACGAGAATGCTCCCATCATCCTCGGGAGACCATTTCTTGCTATCGAGAGTATTGTGACTGATTGTGAGAATGGAAAATTCACTATAGAGATGAACGACCAAAAGATCACACTCAATGTCATCAAAACTCTCAAGTATGCAGATGACTATGAAGAATGTCAGCTTGTGCAAAGTGAGGAAACCATAGTCAAAGAGAACCTTCATGAAATATGCTATAGTAATGTACTCAATGCTGCAGAGCAATTGGAATTCGACGAGGCAATGTATGAAGCTGAAGAAGAAGGTAAGGGAGAAACTGAACAATCCAATACTTTGTTCACCATGCTAGGTACGTCATTTGAAACTTTGGATTTTTTTGAGTTTAAACCTCTCAAGCCATCGTTGTAGCATCCGTCGGTACATGACCTAAAACCTCTTTCCCCAAAGTTAAAATATGTATATCTAGGGGAGAATAATACGCTTCCTGTAAACATATCTGCTAGCTTAAAACTTGACTAATAAAATAAATTGTTGCATGTGTTGTCTCAACATTAGAAAGCTATTGGTTAGACTATTGCTGACTTGAAGGGTATAAGCCCTACTTTGTGTATGCATAAGATTTTGCTTTCAAATAATCACAGCAACTCGATTGAACCACAACGGAGACTCAATTTGATCATGAGGACTGTGGTAATAAAGAAGATCATCAATGGCTTGATGTTGGATTCATCTACCTATCTCAGAATGTTCGTGGGTGAGCCCTGTCCAATGTGTGCCAAATAAAAGAGGCATGACCGTGATAAAAAATGATGCCAATGAACTTTTTCCAGCCAAAAGCGTTATTGGATGGCAGATCTGTATTGACTTTCAGAAGCTAAATAGAGCCACGAAAAATGATTAATTCCCCTTTTCGTTCATTGACCAGATGCTCGAAAAGCATGAAGAGAAACCCTACTATTGCTTCCTGGATGGTTACTTCAGATACCACCAGATTGCAATAGGAATGAAGGAACAAGAGAAAACAACATTCATATGTCCATATGGCATTTATGCCTTTTGCCGAATGCCCTTTGGTCTATGCAATGCCCCAACAACATTTCAGCGTTGCATGATGGTATTTTTTTGCACACGGTGGATGATTTTCTAGAGATCTTCATGGATGACTTTTCTGTCTTTGAAGACTCGTTTGATCACTGCCTTGGCGACCTTGCCAAGGTATTGAAACGATGTGAGGAGATCGACCTTATGCTTAATTATTGGAAGTTCCACTTCGTGGTCACCGAGGGCATTATCTTAGGCCACCGTATTTCTAAAAAGGTATCAAAGTAGACAAAGCCAAGATAGAAGTCATAGAGAAGCTTCCAACCCGAGCTAATGTCAAAGCCATTCGAAGTTCCCTTGGCCATGTCATTTCTACAAGAGATTTATTAAGGATTTCTCCAAGATCTCGAAGCATTAATGTTCGTTTCTCGAGCAAAATAAAGCGTTTGAGTTTGATGACCAATATTGTACAACATTCAAAACCTTGAGGAATAAACTTATTTTTGCACCGGTTGTAGTGCCCCTGATTGGTCACAACCCTTTGAGCTTATTTGTGATGCTAGCGATTATGTTGTCGGTGCCATTCTTGGTCAGCGTCAGAGTAAGATCTTTCATGTTATATATTACGCTAGCTGTACCCTAAATGATACACAACTTAACTACACTACCACTCAAAAGGAATTGCTTGCTGTGGTTTTTGTATTTGATAAATTTAAGGCATACCTTATAGGAACTAAAGTCATTGTGCATACTGATCATTCAGCCGTTAAATACTTAGTGACTGAAACTGATGCTAAACCTAGACTTATTATGTGCATTTTAATATTGTAAGAATTTGACATTGAGGTAGTGGATAGAAAAGGTACTAAAAACCAAGTAGTTGACCATCTTTCCAGGCTTATGAATGCATGCGATACGAATATTGCATGTGATATTAAGGAAGAATTTCCTTATGAGAAGCTAATGTCTGCCACAGCATTGCCATGGTATGCTGATATTGTTAATTTTCTTATTAGTGGTATTTTTCTTTGTGATCTTAGAAGCCAGAGAAGGAAGAAATTCTAACACGATGCAAGCTACTATTATTGGAATGAGCCCTACATTTTCAAGCAATACGCTGATCAAATGATCCAAAAATGCATACCCGAGTAAGAACAAGAAGACATCGTCTACCATTGCCGTTCCATTCCATGAGGAGGACATTTTGGAGGACAAATGACTGCTGCAAAGGTCCTACAGTTGAGATTCTATTGGCCAACCTTGTTTAGAGATGCCCAGGTGTACTACTGTAGTGACCTCTTTTTCTTTTTGAAAATTGAATCGAAATCGCTAAAAAGGAACTAATTCAGTTTTTTCTTTCGCTTTTTGGGAAAATGTTTGAAAATTTTGGGGAAGACCTTTAAAAGATCGTGTTTTTGAAAATAAAGGACTTGGAGTCGCCACCAGCCACTTAGGTAGGCTGAACACCATAAAACTAGATATTCATTTGAAAACGAGTTCAGGAGTAGGTTACGTGTCGGGAAGGATTAGCACCCCCATCACGCCCGAAAATAGGTACCAAAATATATGTTGCTTTTAATTGATGGAAATTGTTGAAATTTAAATTGAATTTAATCAAATGTTCTTGGTTGGATATGAACTTCAATTAAACGGGCTTTTATCAAATCGGTGGGCTTGAATTAATTATTCGTTTAATTAATAAGAGTGATGATACCTCGGATCATAGATTAAACCGACATCGAATAAGACCTACTGCCATGTTAATTTATGGTTCTAACTTCGTTCATCACCTTTATGCATGATGCAAGCATTTTAGAATGATGTTATGAATTACTAACTTTTAACCCAAATTAAGGTTCACCTTCAGATGGTAAGAATTAATTCGAATATTTAGTCAACATCCATTGAGCTATGACTGTTACGACACAAATATTGAAATTAATAAATAACCTCCTTTTTAAAATTTAAGCCAATTAATTAATAACATGTCCAATTAAAATAATTAAGGTCTAATGAATGACAGTTAAAATGCATGACATAGAAAAATCATGAAATAAACCCTAGGCCCACTAAAGTCCCAACCTAAAATGCCCAAACTATAGAAAATTAATTAATGATCTAATTATTAACTAGGTTAGTCTAACATTAACCCTAAATTAATTAAGATCCTAAAACTAGAAACCCTAACATTTTATGGATTATCTTGAATCAAAATAATTAACTTGATTAATTTTAACCTAGCATCCTATTAAGCCAAGGACACTATTTAAAAAGAATCAAATCAATAATCATGATTTTAATTGAGTTTTCATCTAAGTCAAATATCAATTTTATCCTAAAATATTTAAGAGGTGGAACAATTAATTTAATTAATTTAACATTCATCCCAATAAGTCAAGGACAAATTTAAATTAATTAAATTAATTTGATCCAAAAACTACCTAAAGGTTTCAACTAATCTAAACCTAAATTTAATTTAATTAATTTAAACTTACGCCCTAATAAGCCAAGGGCATAATTTAAATTAAATTTTAAATCTAATTCTAATTAAGATTTCAACTAACCTAAAACCTAAACTAAATTCATTTTATTTAATTTAAACACACATCCTATTAAGCCAATGGCATGTTTTAAATTAATTAAAACAAATTCTAAAAAAGCTAAACTATCCTAAAAACATACAAGCAAATAATAATTAAACCACATCCAACAAATAAAATAAAACGCATAACACAAATAAATAAATTAAACAAAAACATATAAGAACGAAACTTAAATAAACAACAAAGGTTACCAATAAAATCATCATCATTTTTATTAAACCATAAGAATGGATTACACGTTAAATAAAAGGGAAGAAAATACCCAAAAACCCAAATATATGCTCGATCAATCAATCTATGGATCATTGTCATTGGGGTTAAAAAGCTTGATTTAAGGGTTGGTGATTCGAATGGTGATAAGGGTCGGTGGCTTGGTGGTGCGGCAGTGGAGAAACTGAAATAGGACAGTGGCGCCAAGGTAAGCTGGGAATGATTTTTTTGGGGAAAAAATAGTGGCAGTGTGTTGCCGGGTGAGAATAAAAAATGGAATGGGAAAATATCGGGTTTGCGGCTAAGGGGAGAAAATAATAAAATGGCCGTGAGTTGGTTTTTTTGGGGAATTATATATTATTATTACTATTATTATTTATTTTATAAAATAGAACCAATAAGGTTCAAGACCTTGGTCACTAAGTAGTGGTTCATCCAATGGGAGTGAAACATCTATCCATCCAATGGGAGTAAAAACTTAATGAGGAAGGAGTTGAGATTTTTTTTTGTATTTTTTACTATATAAAATTATATGTAATGGGCTGTGCTTGATGTGGGCTATTGGGTTAGGGTATAAGGTTTTGGGTATTGAGAGGGGTAATGTGGATTGATCTTAATTCGAGCATTTAATTTAAACCGGACAAAATTTAGTGTTTACAGCTGCCCCTCTTTGCTCATTGCTGTTAAACGGGAATAGAGCAAAGACTAAAGACAAAAATTTTGTCCCATTTCCCTGTCCAAAGATTATGAGCTGCAAGTTCCTCCTATAAGAAACCGTTCACTCTTTCTCTGTCAGAAGTCCTGGAGTTACAAGTATCTGCCCTTTTGCTCTGCAATCTTTGAAGTTACGGGTCCCTCCTTTATAGAACCTTTCACCTTAAAATCCTGAAGCTACGAGTTTGAAACTCCTCACTTGAAGTCCTTGAGCTACGAGTATCTATCACTTTTGCTCTGAAATCTTTGAAGCTACGGGTCCCTTCTATATAGAACCTTTCACCTCAAAATCTTGAAGCTGTGGGTTTGAAACTCCTCGCTTGAAGTCCTTGAGCTACGGGTATCTACCCCTTTTGCTCTGAAATCTTTGAAGCTACAGGTCCCTCCTATATAGAATCTTTCACCTTAAAATCCTAAAGTTGCTAGTTTGAAACTCCTCACTTGAAGTCCTGGAGCTACGGGTATGTGCCCCTTTTGCTCTAAAATCTTTGAAGCTACGTCCCTCCTACATAGAACATTTCACCTCAAAATCCTGAAGCTGCAAGTTTGAAACTCCTCGCTTGAAGTCCTTGAGCTACGGGTATCTACCCCTTTCGCTTTGAAATCATGAAGGTGTTGGTCCCTCATATATAGAACCCTTTCACCTTGAAATCCTGAAGCTGTGAGTTTTTCCTCGCTTGAAGTCCTTGAGCTACGAGTATCTGGCCTTTTCGCTCTAAAATTCTAAAGGTGTCGGCCCCTCCTATATAGAACCTTTCACCTTGAAATCCCGAAGTTGTGAACTCCTCGCTTGGAGTCCCTTTCGAGTTTTCACTTTGTTGATGTTTTTCTTTTTCTTCTCTTCTTTTTGTTTTCCTTTTTTTTTCTTTTTTCCTTTTTCTTTTCTTCTTCTTTTTCTTCATTTTTTCCTTTTTTCTCTTTTATTTTTCCTTTTTTGTTTCTTTGTTTTTTTGGGAAGGGTCAAATTAAAAGAATGAAAACTCGTCCTTATGAAAGGATCGAATTGAGAAATTAGTTTTGAGAAAAACATCCTTAAAAATGATCAAAATTGAGACATTAGTTTTAAGAAAAACATCCTTAAGAAAAGAATTCGAGTTTTAAGAAAAACATCTTTAAGGAAGTGTGTAATCACTCATTTTTATCTGGTCTGTAAATATCATATTAATATATTAGTGTAATAATTAATTGATATCACTAGTGCGTGTTTATATATATGTGTGTATATGTTATTAATATATACGTAATATATGTATGTGTGATGTGTGTATGGTATGTATGTTATGTGGTGTATGTGTACTATGTGTGTATTGTTTGTATATATATGTTAATGTGTGCATAGTCATATTAATTATGTGTGAATAAACCTATATATATATACTTAAGTGGGTATGTTATATTAATTATGTATGTTATATATGGTATTTTGCATGGGTACCCGTATGTTATATATGTGTATGTGCTTGTGTGTCTCGTATATGTATGTATATGTATTATCGTATTATTATTGTTAGTGTTATTGTTAATATTGTTATTAATATTATTATCGGGCTGAATATAACCTAAATAAAATAAAACCCAAATATATAAATTAGTCCAATATATATCCAATATATATATATATTACAAACCCAAAAAAATACAAGGCCCAAACCGACTAGCCCAATAGTCCAAATAAACCTAAACCCTAACATCTAATTCTGATCTACATCTCTTTGCGCAGCCCACCAGGAGCCATTGGATCAAAACTTGATCCAACAGCCACGATCGAAGGGAGAAGCCTCCTCAGCTACCGCGTGTGGTACAAGCGAGGGTCATTCAGTACCCCACGGTGCCTGCATCGCACACATCTGACCCTTCGGTTTCCCAGGTGCCACGTGGCATCATCTCGTGCAGTCCCACCCATCCAAGATTGCATCTGAGCCGTCCATTCTTCAGGCATCTTAGCCGTTGGATCAAATCTGATCCAAAGACCAAGAACGAGGCTGGCCGAGACGATACCTCCACCATACTTCCTCCACCGGCCCTCCAACCCCCATGCTAAAAAACGTGCAAAGACAGAGAAAAAAGTAGATTATCAGTACCAAATCAAACAAAAAATATTTATTTTATTTTTATTCCTACCAAACAAAAAGAGAAAAAATATATGTATTGGACTCAGAACAAGAGGTGATAAGTTTTTCCAATTTTTCAGAAATACAAAAAAAAAACAAAAAAAAAACACAGAGTTTCCAATGGTAATCCCTTTCTTCTTTTCTCTCTTACGCATGCATGTTAAAAAAATAAAAAATAATAACAAATTAATAGGGTTTACCTGAGTCGGTTCCTCTTCTTGTCGGCGATAAGTCCTTTGTGGTGAGCCGTTCAAAGGGAGGAAGTTTTTTTTAGTTGCGAAATAGGGGTTTTTGGTTCTTTCAGAGGGGTAGCTGGTATTTTTAGGGTTTTCTTTGGTGGCTGGAAGCCAAGGTCTACGATGTCTTGAGGTGGCCTTGCGGCCAAACCTCGCCTAAGACCAACAAGCACGGCTGACTGCGGTGGCCGGGGTGTTTTCCAAAGGTTTAGGGCTCGGGTTTGAGGAAAAAATAAGAGAGAGGGGGTGTTTATCAAAGGGGTTTTAAAAAAAATGGTAAAAGGGTGAAATTTGGTCGGATAGATGGGTTTATAGAGTTTTATTTTTTAAATGGTTTAATTACTTCTAAAATCCTCCCGCGTTTCTGGAATTTTCAGTTTGAGTCTGCCCTTTGGTATAATTACCGATACAGTCCTTCTTTCTTTTCAAAACTTTTTAATTTAGTCCTGAAATTAACCGAATCATTTTCAAAATGGTAAAATTACCTAATTAGTCATTCGGTGTTTTGGTATTTTTCATTTCGAGCTTGCCCCTTGGTATTATTACAAGTCCAGTCCTTATAGGTTTTGTCCGGTTTTCGTTTAAGTCCTTAAATGTTTGTTTTTTATTATTTTGTTTCTGGCCTTCTGTTTTTTTATTATTCCATTTCAATCCCTTTGTCTGATTTAAATTATTATGCTTTTGTTTTTTTTTGTATGTTTACATTGCCATTTTATATTTCATGTTCTTTTTTCTATATGTTTTTTTCTGGTATTACATGTATATTTATGTTTTTATAATATGTATATTAGTTCGTGATATAATGCCTTTGTGTTTTAGTTCATTTGTTCACATCGTATATACGCATGCTTTAGGTGTTAGGTTTTAGTTTATTTTGAGTAAAGTATATTTTTGTATGTTAGCATAAACTTTCATAGCCCTTTTTGCATCTTAAGTTACACGTTAGTGTAGAGATTTCTTAATATTGTTACAACGTATTTATATGGTGTGTGTAAGTTGTTTCACATGTTAAATATTAAGTATTAGTTTTTTTACATATATGTAAAAATGTTGCTTTAACTTGTTAGTTTGGCACCATATTTTATCTATGTCATGCATACGTTATATTTGTGGTTCATTTTAATGTGTTTAAGCATGTTAGGATTAATTAATTTAATTTTAGAAGAATGTTTTTCTTCCTTTTCCATATTCATGTTTATGATTTGTTTTGTTTTATTTTATTTTGATATGTTATGTTTTTGTTTAAACATTTTATTATTTTTGTTTGATTTTGTAATATTCATATTTCTATTGTTTAGTACCATGTCAATGTGAATGTATGTTCATTTTTAAAAAAAAAATTAAGATTGCATAATGGAATATTATTTGTCAATGAGGTGCCCTTTTATTCGAGCGTAAACGTGGCTAGTATCAAGAGAAGTGATTGTGGTCTATCAGTTTACTCTCGAATAACGGGGCCCTTAAACTTTACTCGCACTTATAACTAAATTTCAATTTAATCGTCACTTTAATCGGAAAGTTTAATATTAATAAAGCGGTAATTATTAAAGTGCCAATTTTGGGCGGTGTGGGGGTGCTAATCCTTCCCCATCCGTAACCGACTCCCGAACCCCATATTTTAAAAATTTATGGTTTTAGGGTGTCCGGCCTACCTTAGTGGCCGGTGGCGACTCCATCTTTAAAATAAAATACGGTTTTTTCTAAAACCCCAACGAAAGATACATATTTTCAAATACCTGAGAGACCCCAAACACCTTAAAACCCCGTTTTTAGCGAAAAACGCACTCGAAAAAAATGAGATTGCTACATATGGCGACTCCGCTGGGGACAATTTTTGTTTTTCAAAAATAAAAGAGAGTCAAGCTTTTTTTTAAATAATTGCCGCTTTATTAATATCAGAAGTTTCGGATTATATTGACTATTAAGTTAACATTCAGTTACAATTGTGCATTTATTTTAACGCATTTAAAGTTCGGCATATAAACCCGTCCTTTTTTAAGTGGGGGAAAACGCTAGTGCTTTTGTGAGGATACTGTTCCTTCGTATGGGCCTAGCAAAGTACCTTCGGGGCTCGTGTACCTTATGCTTTTGTGAGGATACCGTTCCTTTGTAGGGGCATAAGCAAATGGGTCCCCCTGAATTGAACCCGGTTGAAAGGAGCCTATAATGGGCGATGATCGGGGGCCTTGCTACCCTTAGTAGGGGTCAGCAAGGACAGTTCGGGTACCTCCTAGCACCAACACTGCATGTAGAGAACATATAAAAACCCACCCTTTTAGAGCCATGCGGATAACCTAGTTGTTTTAGACGGGATGTAAATAGGGTTGTTTTGTGTGTTTATCTTATTTAACTTGCCTTTTTATTTATTTATTTATTTTATCCAGTACTAACTCATTTTCTTTTTTGTTTTGCTTTTTTGCATACATCATTGCATTTGCATTACATAAAGGTACTGGGTCAAGTGGTTTGCACGATCAGCAAATCTTTCATCATAGAAAAAAGGTATCTTAAGAAGGACGAACTCAACTCAGCCGTTAGACATTGGTCAGAAGTCAATCAGAGGACTCAAGGTAATAGTTTGCCGAGTGAGCGCATAGTGTCAGGGTACACCTATGTGAGCCTCTAACAGAATGACTTATGGGAAATTAAAAGGATTTGGGAAGGATGGGATCGAAGACTACAAGACTTATTCTGTGATAGTTACGACGACATATCACAGTTGATGTATGTCCAAGTCAACCAGCCTTTACTCCGAGCCATCTTCCAGGTCTAGAATCCCGCCTTTTGTTGCTTTACTTTCAACGGGCGAGGTATGATGCCTACGGTAGAGGAGTACATAGCCTTACTTAATCAGAAGAATGTCCAGAGAGATTGGATCTATGTGAAGTCGCCGAGGAACCAGAATTACCCTTCGAAACTCAAAACCTTTGTCGGGATGAGTGACGATTGGGTTAACTGCCTGATTCAAAATCGAGAAGACAGCCTAGCCTTTGCTTGGGAGAATATCTGAGACATTATACCCATGCACCCAGATGAGGGGAAGAAGATGGACCTATTTGCCTTAGGAATATATGGTTTGGTCATCTTTCCGAGGGTTCTTGGAAATATCGATGTAGACATCCTAGATCTATTTGAGCATATGAAGCGGAAGGCGAATCCAGTACTGACAATCTTGACTGAAACTTTTATTTCTCTTAACGCAAGCTGAAAGCATGAAGATGGACGTTTCAGAGGGTGTGCGCAGTTACTACAGGTTTGGATTTAGAGCCATATGTGGAAAACACCAATGGGGGTTTTGCCGGGAATGTCATTTCAAGACTTTTCGCCATTGCGAGAGTACTTAGCGAAGGAATGGCTAGAAGAATTGAATAGGAAGAAATGGACCCCAATCTTTAAGAACATTAAGGACGAGGATATAGTGTGGAGAGTTCCTTAGCTCGGCAGGGTTAGTTACTTCCTATACAGTTGCGGCAATTATGACTGGCTAATGATTTTAGGGCTACATGGTGGAATTGCTTGTGCTCCGCTTTTGGTGTCCCAACAATTCAGATCGCGATAGTTTGTTCCCGTTACCTCCGGTTTAAGTCGAAGTGAGTTTCCTTTCAAGGGCGAGTTCAGGGAGAAAATTCAGACCATCATGAGAGCTTGGGATCACTGTTATCGGATCAGGGTAGAATGAGATACCAGTCCATGATCACCCTGGATTACGATCTTTGGAGATGCTTAAGGATTAACGACAAGATTCCAAAACCCGACCAAGGACCAACCATGTCACTCGAGGAGCATATGAGGATAGTACCGTCTGAGACCGATATTTTACGAAATAAACTCGATGAGGTTAAGAAAAAGATTGAGGCATTACAGACTCAACATATGAGCGAGCTCTACAAGGCAAGTTTAGATGTCGACGAACGAGATGGGACCATTAGGAAATTGAAGAAGCTGAATGCATATCTGAGTGAGGAGAACGCTCTTTATCAGAAAGATACTCTCCAGCTTCAAGCAAAGGTGCAGAATGCCAGCCGAAGCAAATTCCTAGCCGTAGAGAAGGAAAAGATGAATGATATACCTTTAGTTCAAGAAGAATGAAACAAAGGCAAGCGAGCAATCGAGAAAGAGTTAGAAAGCTGCAAGTTAGCCATCGAGAGTGAAAGATGGTCTTCTAGGGATGCCATTAACCAAGAGAAAGAAAGAGCTAGGTGAGAGATCGACAAAGGCAAACAAACAATCATCTGCGAAAGAGAGAACACTGCCATTTGGAAAAGAAAATCCACGGGGAGCAGAAATAGACTACTAGAGATGCAAAACTTGTACAACGACACTGTTCAAAGCCTGAGTCAGAGCCAAGATCAGAACGCCAAGTTATAAGGGAGACTGGCAGAGTTGGAGCAGTCCTTTCAGACCTATCACCGGAGGAATGGCTTCATAGAACTACAAGAAAGGAAGCATGAAATTGGTATGTTACGATCTCGCATTGAGTCACTCGAGGCATCCGTTCAGGATTACAGGGGAGAATTAGGGTATTCGAAGAAGCTGCAGCAGGTGGAGACAACTATTGGCGGTGAAGACTTCGTGATTCCTCCCAAATGATTCAAGACAGAGACCCTTATTACACGACCCTGATGGTAGAAATACAACGAGTTACGAGATATGTGACGGATTTAGCTGCAGAAGCCTGAAGCTCTCCGACCTTTCATAACCTCGGACATAAAAGAAGTGCCTAGGTTTATCGAGAAGTTAGGAGATAGAGCTAGGGCTTATGTGTAGAACTCTACTTTACTATTTTGTAATCTGGACCCTTTTGTAATCTGGACCCTTTAATTCCTATGAAAGTAGTTCAAAAGGGTGATTACTAGTGGTATCAGTACCTTTATTTGCATACATTCTTGCATTGCATCATGGCATTTGCATCATTATACATGCATTCATCTTTCTTTGCAAAAATATTAATAGTGTACATATTGTGGCAGTTAAACTAAAAGATAAGCCGCAACCATTCCGCATCCATACTTTACTCGGTTCCAAAGTAAACTAATGGAGGATAGAATAGTTAATTTGGAAAAAGGGCAGAAGGATTTGGAAGTACGCTTCGAAGAAGCTAGACAACACCTCAGCGGTCAGATCGCTCAATCACGAGCTGCGATAGTATCAGACTTAACCGCATTGCTGGAGAAAAGCTATAGGAAAGAGAAGGTTAACAACTAAATTGCCTAGGAGCAAGAAGGTATCGCATCTCATAGCAAGGTTCAACCAAATACGCAAAGTCGGCAAGAAGAGTATACATTGACCCTGTCGGGATGTCTGCTAGTCTTCAGGTAGGGCATCTGAAAACCAACCCGTTGATACAAAGGCCTTCTACGAAGAAGATGTGCCAGATCTGAATTTGGTCGAGAAAATTAGAAAGAGGTGGAAAAGAAATGGGAGGAAAGATTTTGCCTCATGGAAGAAAAAATTTAAAGCACTGCAAGTCACAGATGAACCAGGGAATGAGGCCAATGATCTGAGCCTGGTATCTGACCTTGTTTTACTGCCGAAATTCAAAACCCCAAAATTTGACAAGTATGATAAAACTTCATGTCCTTCCGCGTATGTGACCATGTATTTCCGAAAGATGGCAGCCTTCATCAAGGATGAAAAGCTTTTAATCCATTGTTTCCAGGATAGTCTAACTAGGGCAGCTCTCCGATGGTACACCCAATTAAGCCGGGTAAACATCAAGACCTGGAAGGTCCTTTCAAAAGCGTTCACTGAGCAGTACAAACATGTGACAGGTATGACCCCTAGCAGGATCATGTTGGAAAACATGGGACAGAAGTCTAACGAGAGTCTGTGACAATATGCCCAGAGGTGGCCGCTCAGATCCAGCCACCACTTTCTGAGCATGAGATTACGCCCCTATTAGATAATACTCTGAAGGAAACACTGTTCGATCGCCTTATCAATAATACAACTCAGAGCTTTGCCAATTTGATCAGGACTGGGGAGTCTCTTGAATTGGCAATCAAGAGTGGCAGGATTGACAGCGTGGATAGCTTCCGAAAGTACAAGAAGAAGAGAGAGAATGAGGTAAACACTACGAGCACTTACAATGCCTCAAAGAAATTTTCGGTCTCTCAGCTGCAAGCATCAACAAGGAAGGCTCAGAATCCAAACCAAAGAGAAGGAAGAGCTTCAAGAAAGGAACCAGAGAAAGCAACCTTTACTCCGTTACCAGTTTCGTACACCGAGATTTATTCTCAGTTGTACAAAGCTGACTTGGTCTGCCCATACTATGTTACTCCGTTCAAACCTCCATTTTTGTCATGGTATGATCCCAACACACATTGCGATTATCATGGCGGTGCCCCCGGTCACTCCACAAAAAATTGCCTTGCATTCAAGAAGCTTGTGCAAAGTCTGATTAATTCTGGGGTATTAAAGTTTGAAGAACCGAACGTGGCCGGTAACCTATTGCCTAATCACAGGAACCGTGGAGTAAACGCTATCGAGGAGTACTCTGCTAGGAAAGCTAAGAAAGATGTGTCAAAAATTAAGTCTCCCTTGCGGTGGGTATTCCAGCAGTTATGCATGGCCTGCCTGATTGATAGAGGCATGGTAGTGGTCCAGAAGGTATGTAGAGCCTATTGCGAGTTCCACCAGGATTGGGGGCACGACATCCAGTAATGTAAAGAACTCAGGAGATTGGTTCAACAACTGATGGACAGAAAACAGATAGAGTTCTTTGAGGAGGTCGCGAAAAGGAATGGGTTAGATGTATGTGCGTTAGATAGCCCCAACATCAAGTATGGAATAGAAAAACCCATTGTCATCTCCTCCAGATCAAAGGAAGCAAGTACATCTCAAGCAGAAGCTGCAAAGGTGGCCCCAAAAATCATTATCTCAACACTAGCCCCGTTTTTGTTCAAAGACATGCGGCGGAACCCTTGGAATTATACCGCCAATGTGACTTTGCCAGAGCAGTCAGAACCACGTGAGGAGAAGGAACAAATGGCAGACGAACAACCAACACAGAAAGATGTGCATACAAAGAAAGATGAAGTTTTCAATAAAGTAGGCCACTTTACGAGGAGCGGCAGGTGCTACTCTTCGGAAGCTTTAAAATCTACTGAAGTTACAAAGGGTAAGGGAGAAAGTACATCAATTGGCCCTGCAAAGATATTTAGCGATGAGCCCCTTCTAAATATTAATCAGCCGGTAACTGAGGCTCGGGCACAGGAATTTCTAAAGTTCCTGAGGTACAGTGAATACTATGTAGTGAAACAGCTGCGAAAGCAACCAGCAAGGATTACGGTGTTGGAGTTGCTTTTGAGCTCCGAACAGCATCGAGATACATTGTCAAAGGTGTTAAACCAAACATTTGTACCCGGTGACATTTCTATATCTAATCTGGATAGAATAGTGGGGCATATCACCGTATACAACCACATAACATTTAACGATGACGAGATCCCGGAGGGAGGTATGGGGTCTACTGATCGATACTACAAAGGTTATGTTTTGCCAAGAGTACTGATCGGTACTGGGTCGGCATTAAATGTACTACCAATGGTGACTCTACAAAAGCTGCCGGTAGATGATTCCCACATGAAACCCTATTATAACACCGTGAGAGCCTTTGACGGTACTCAAAGGAGATTTCTTGGAAAGATTGAGGTACCTTTGTTGATCGGGTCGACAGAGTACACGATTGATTTCGTGGTAATGGACATAAAGCCAAACTACAGTTGCTTATCAGGAAGACCATGGATTCACTATGCGGGAGCCATCCCCTCATCACTCCATCAAAAATTGAAATTTGTGATCGAAGGCAAGTTGGTCACTGATAAGTGTTCAAAAGTAATATTTTTCTTACCCTTTTTACTCATATTATTGTTAGACTTAGGCTCATATTAGTTACATAATTAGTCATTCATGCATTAATCCATGTTTCCTTCCATCGTTGAGCTTGATTGCATAACTTGGTTGTTTTTGTGGGAAAATATGTTGCTTTGGCGTGTTTTGTGTGTATGTACAGGATCACTTGCCAAAGCAAGGCTAGAGCTAGTTGCCAGGGCAATGCATGAAGGAGATGCCGAGCTAGTTGCCAGGGCAATGCATGAAAGAGACGCCGAGCCAGTTGCCAAGGCAATTTTCGACAAAGAATAAGGTGATATGGTAGTCGAAATTGATGACTAAACAAGCCCAAGATGACGTGGAGCAAAGCTAAATCCAAAAGAAGTTTGATTTCCATGAAGAGGTTAAAGAAGAATTAAATTCCAAGAAGATAGGAGAAGTTCTAGAAGGAATATAATTATAATAAAAAATTATATTCTTTAAAGATAATTTAATTCCAACTTAACTTCCTCCTCAAAGGAGGACTTTGAGCTAGCCCTATAAATAGATCACCAAGCCGTCAACTCCAAGGGGAAGAGTGGAGAGAATTTTCGACAACATCAAGGGCAAGGAGGATTTTGATAAAGCTCCATCCATTCTTCATCTTTTTCTTTCTTGTTCAATTAGGTTCATGCTAGGGATTCTTTATCTTGTGTTTCTTTGGAACCTAGCCATGAACTAAATCTATTTGGCTAAGGTTATTGTGTCTTGTGGTTGTGAGAAACTATTGGATTTTGTTTAGGTAATAAGAGTTTGCACTTTTCTATTCAAGGTTTATTCATTCTTGGTTCTTATTCTTGTTTGTGAGTGAATTGGGAGAGGATCTCGTAACTTCATCTATTTATCTAATATCGGGAGAGTTAGATTCAAGAAACGAATAATATGATCTTTATTCAATCTATTGATAGTGAAGATTAATCCGGCTTAGGAATAAGTTAAGGATTTCAACGGCAAAGAAGAGCGCAAGATTGGTTGTTGTTCACCCTTGATTCACGCAGGGATGTATTATCAAGGCATGCACAAGTAGCTAGAGTTTCGACTTAGGGATAAGAATAAACCATTGAAGAATGCTTTGCCGAACCTTGAAGGTTGCTGCCCAGACGCCCAAGTAGTTGCCCAACTAGTCGCCTAGGCAACCATCGATTAGTTTCTAAGGCAACCCCGTTTTGCAAGTTGCCACGGCAACTGAGTTTCCCTTGCACTCTTTTACCAAGACGATCCAATCGGCTATCACACCTCAACTCACGATAACCAGGCCTATCTCTCTTATTTGATCTCATCTATTCTTTTACTTTATTGCTTTCTAGTTTAGTTATTAGTTAAACTCCTACAATCTTCTATTTGTGTCTTTACTTTTTACAGTGCAAGAGATTAGATTCTTGAAGTGGCACCAATCCCTGTGGAGACGATATATTTTATACTACAACTTGCGACGTGTATACTTGCACAATTGCGTAGCACTTATTACGCGCAACAAGTTTTTGGCGCCGTTGCCGGGGATTGGCAATAGCGACTTTGTTTTTATTTTCTTGCACTTTTTATTTTTCTTGTTTAAAATTCAAAGGGCTAACAAACTTTGGTTTTGCATTGGTATATGACCAGGGTGAGACCGATTACACCAGAAATCCCTTTGATCCAAAAATCGAACGAACCTTACAAAGACTTAGACGAAGGTTAAGAGTAGCAATGACTAATCAAGACGGCAATATGAATCAAGATGTTCCAGCAGGAAGAGGAGTGATTCTTGCACGAAACAGAACTATTCGAGACTATCTTGAAGAAGATCTTGATGGACTTAATCCAGGAGTTGTCGCACCTGAAATTGAAGCCAACCACTTTGAGTTGAAACCGGTGATGTTTAATATGATCAACATAATTGGTCAATTTGGCGGCTCAGCAACTGAAGATGCACGACAACATCTTAAATATTTCCTCGAGATTTGCAACTCATTCAAAATACACAGAGTCACCCCCGATGTTTTACGATTAAGATTATTCCTCTATTCACTGAGGGATAGGGCGAAAGCATGGTTGAATAGCATTCCTGTCGGATCAATAGGATCTTGGACCGATCTTTGTCGTGATTTCCTTGCTCGGTTTAATCCTACAAATTTGACTGATAAGCTTCATAACGACATTACTTCTTTTCGGCAGATAGATGATGAATCCATGTACGAGGCTTGGGAGCGATACATAGAACTTCTACACAAATGCTACGGATTCCCAGTGTGGACACAAGTAACAATGTTTTACAACGACGTGAATACACCAACAAGGATGATGCTAGACGCCTCGGCAAATGGCATACTCCTAGATAAGTCACCGGAGGAAGTAATGCAAATTCTAAACAGGCTGACCAAGAATGATTATCAATTCCCCTCTACTAGAAGAGGAGGAGTTAGACGCCAAGCCACAATACATGAACTAGGATCATCAGACTCAATTTTGGCACAATTGGATACCTTAACCAATACGGTCCAGAACATGCAGAAACCAAACAACACACATGAGGGCAAGGTAATGGATTCCTTTTGTGAGTTATGTGGTGGTAACCATGATTCTTCTGAATGTATGCAGAATCCAGAATCCAGCTTCTATATGGGGAATTACAACTGGAACAACAATGTGATGTCCAATACATACAATCCAGCTTGGAAGAAGCACCCGAATTTTTCATGGAGTAATCCCAACAATGCTCTAAACCATAACAATCAGAATGCACAAGCATCAGGATTCCAGCAGAATATGCCACGGTAACAGTTGTCGCAGCAACAACCGATAACATCTAGTTCTTTGGAAAATTCTCTCAATGCTTTTATGTTGAAAACTAAATCTTATATGGCTGAGAATAGTAACTTCATAAAAAGAACTGATGCTTTTATTAACAGGACAGAGATGAGATTGCAAAACCAAGAGGCGGCAATCAAATCATTGGAAAATCAAGTCAGACAATTTGCTCAAAACTTGAATACTAGATTGCAAGGAGGTTTACCTAGCGATACTGAAGTCGCAAGAGGAGCTAGCCATGAGCAATGTAAGGCGATCACCACTAGAAGTGGACAACAACTTAAAGAGGCTCAAGCCCGCTCATCAAACAAAACTCCACAAAAAGATCAAGATGAACCCAGTAGCAAAGCCTCAGATGCTGAACCAGGAATTGCCGCGGCAACCGGCAATAAGCATGCCTCGGCAACCGACGATAAGAATGCCTCAGCAACTTGCGATAAGCATGCCTCGACAACCCTAGTTGATAATGCCTCGGAAACTCCAATTGTCCCGGTAATGCCATCAATCAGGTTCCAAACCAATGAAAGGATCGAAGATATCTGACTTCCACCACCATTCCCACAAAGGTTGAAGCGACAAAAGCAAGAATATCAATTGAAGAAGTTTCTTGATATCCTAAAGCAAGTCCACATCAACTTGCCATTGGTGGAAGCAATTGAACAAATGCCGAACTATGCCAAGTTTCTTAAAGACATTGTGTCCAAGAGAACAAGGCTATGAGAGTTTGAAACAGTTGCCACAACAGAGGGATGCATGGCCATGTTGCACAATCGTATGCCACCTAAGTTGAAGGATCCCGGAAGTTTCACAATACCTTGTTCCATTGGAAACCACTATATCGGGAAAGCATTATGCGACCTTGGGGCTAGCATAAACTTGATGCCTAAATTAGTTTTCCAGAAACTAGGAATCGGGAAGGCAAGACCTACAACAGTTATGCTACAGCTAGCCGACAGATCCTATGTGCATCCAGAGGGAAAAATTGAAGACATACTGGTAAAAGTTGATAAATTTATTTTTCCCACTGACTTTATTGTTTTGGATTGTGAAGCAGATGAGCATGCACCTATCATTCTCGGGAGACCATTCCTAGCAACAGGGAGAACCTTGATCGATGTTGAAAAGGGAGAACTCACAATGAGGGTGAATGACCAGCAAGTTAAACTAAATGTGTTCCAAACACTAAGGCATGCCGATGATCCAGAAGAATGCCAACTTCTTCATGCCACGGCAGAGTTTAACTTCGACGAGGAATTTACTTGCCTCGGCAACTACATTGCCGATCAAGAGGAACCTGAGGAGTATGAAGAACTGGTCAATGAGGAACAACAAGAAGTGGCAAATTGGCTAGTCAATCGACCAGGTACATACTTTGAACCACTGGATTACTCAGGTAAGGAAGGTAAGCTAGAAAAGCCCTCTATTGAACAACCACCGATTCTTGATTTGAAACAGTTGCCGGAGCAACTAAAATATGCATACTTAGGAACCAATAATACATTGCCTGTAATTATTTCTTCTAAGTTACAGCCTGAGCAGGAAAAGAAGCTGATCAAAATGTTGATGCTACACAAGAAGGCAATAGGGTGGACAATTGCTGACTTGAAGGGAATTAGCCCGGCAGTGTACATGCACAAGATTTTGTTGGAAGATGATCACAAACCTTCAATTGAGGCCCAGAGGAGACTGAATCATGCCATGAAAGGGGTTGTAATGAAAGAAATCATCAAGTGGCTTGACGCCGACATTATATACCCTATCTCTGATAGTACACGGGTAAGTCTAGTACAATGTGTACTGAAAAAAGAAGGTATAATGGTGGTAAGTAATGAAAACAATGAACTCATTCCAACCAGTACTGTGACCGGTTGGAGGGTTTGTATGGATTATCGAAAGCTAAATAAAGCCACTAGGAAAGATCACTTCCCATTACCCTTTATTGATCAAATGCTTGACCGTCTTGCAGGTAAACCCTTTTATTGTTTTCTTGATGGTTATTCAGGTTACAATCAAATTGCCATAGCACCAGAAGATCAAGAAAAGACAACATTCACATTCCCATACGGTACTTATGCTTTCCGAAGGATGCCGTTCGGATTGTGTAACGCCCCGGCAACCTTCCAAAGATACATGATGGCACTCTTTTAAGACATGGTCGAAGACTTCCTTGAGATCTTCATGGATGATTTTTCTATTTTTGGTAATGACTTCGACAGCTGCCTCGGCAATTTAGAGAAGGTGTTGGCAAGAAGTGAAGAAACTGATGTAGTCCTCAATTGGGAGAAGTGCCACTTTATGGTAGATGAAGGAATAGTGCTCGGCCACAAGATTTCATCCAATGGAATTGAAGTAGACAAAGCCAAGATGGACGTGATCGAGAGATTACCCCCACCAAGTTCGGTTAAAGGAATTCGAAGCTTTCTTGGACATGCAGGTTTTTACATGAGGTTTGTTGCGCATAATAAGTGCTACGCAAATGTGCAAGTATACACGTCGCAAGTTATAGTATAAAAGATATCGTCTCCACAAGGATTGGTGCCACTTCAAGAATCTAGTCTCTTGCACTGTAAAAAGTAAAAACACAAATAAAGGATTATAGGAGTTTAACTAATAACTAAACTAGAAAGCAATAAAGTAAAAGAAAATATGAAATCAAATGAGAGAGAGATAGGCCAGGTTATCGTGAGTTGAGGTGTGATGATAGCGATTGGATCGTCTTGTAAAAAAGAGTGCACGGGCAACTCAGTTGTTGCCGAGGCAACTTACAACGGGTTGCCTTGGCAACTAATCGATGGTTGCCTAGGCAACTAGTTGGGCAACTACTTGGGCGTCTGGGCAGCAACCTTCAAGGTTCAGTAGAGCGTTCTTCAATGGTTTCTTCTTATCCCTAGGTCGAAACTCTAGCTACTTGTACATGTCTTGATAATACATCCCTGCGTGAATCAAGGGTGAACAACAACCAATCTTGCGCTCCTCTTAGCCGTTGAAATCCTTAACTTATTCCTAAGCCGGATTAATCTTCACCATCAATTGATTGAATAAAGATCATATTCATTCGTTTCTTAAATCTAACTCTCCCGATATTAGATAAATAGATGAAATCACGAGATCCTCTCCCAATTCACTCGCAAACAAGAATAAGAACCAAGAATGAATAAACCTTGAATAGAAAAGTGCAAACTCTTATTACCTAAACAAAAACCAATAGTTTCTCACAACCACAAAACACAATAACCATAGACAAATAGATTTAGTTCATGGCTAGGTTCCAAAGAAACACAAGATAATTAATCCCTAGCATGAACCCAATCTAACAAGAAAGAAAAAAGATGAAGAAGGAGGCTTGTCGAAATCCTCCTTGCCCTAGATGTTTGTCAAAAATTCTCTCCCCTTGCCTTCCTTGGACTTGTCGAAATTCCCCTCTCTTTCTCTCTATTGATTGTCGAAATCTCCATCTTATTTATAGGGCTAGGCCAAAGTCCTTCTTTGAGGAGGAAGTTAAGTTGGAATTAAATTATCTTTAAAGAATATAATTCTTTATTATAATTATATTCCTACTAGAACTTCTCATATCTTCTTGGAATTTAATTCTTCTTTAATCTTTGCATGGAAATCAAATTCCTTTGGGTTTGGGCTTTGCTCCACGTCATCTTGGGCTTGTCTAGTCATCAATTTCGACTACCATATCACCTTTGCTCTTGTTGACAATTGCCATTGCAACTGGCTCGACATCTCCTTCATACATTGCCCTGGCAACTAGCTCGGCGTCTCCTTCATGCATTGCCCTGGCAACTAGCTTTAGCCTTGCTTTGGCAAGTGATCCTGCATATACACACAAAACACACCAAAGCAGCATCTTTTCCCACAAAAACTACCAAGTTATGTAATCAAGCTCAACGGTAGAAAGAAACATGAATTAATGCATGAATAACTAATTTTGCAACTAATATGAGCTTAAGTCTAACAATAATATGAGTAAAAAGGGTAATAAAAATAGTACTTTTGAACACTTATCAAGGTTCATTCATAATTTTTCTAAAATCACTAAACCCTTGTGCAATTTGCTTGAACATGATAAAGTGTTCGATTTTGATGATTCTTGCACCCAAGCATTCGAAACCCTAAAGGAAAAGCTTGCCTCGGCACCCATTGTCGTTCCACCAGATTGGACGCTACCTTTTGAGCTCATATGTGATGCAAGTGATTTTGCGGTAGGAGCAGTCCTAGGCCAACGCACAAGTAAGACCTTCCATGTGATATACTATGATAGTAAAACTCTTAATAGTGCTCAAGTGAATTACACAACAACGGAGAAAGAGTTACTAGCTGTAGTTTTCGCATTTGAAAAGTTCCAATCCTATTTGATTGGTACAAAGGTAATTGTTCATACGGACCATTCGGCAATCAAATATATATTTGCTAAAAAGGATGCCAAACCTTGTTTGATTCGTTGGATATTACTTTTACAAGAATTTGATATTGAAATTAATGACAGGAGAGGAACAGAAAATCAAGTGGCCGATCACTTATCACGTTTAGAACGCAATAGGGAGGAGGACGCGGATCTAGAGATATGCGATGCATTCCGGATGAGCAACTTTTAGTTGCCTCGGCAACCATGGATGCGCATGCCTCGGCAACCCTCGACGCCTTGGCAACCATGGACGCGCACGCCTCGGTAACTCTCGACGCCGCAGTAGCCCTTGATGCGCACGCCTCGATAACCATAGATGCGAACCCTCGGCACTCTCACGCCACAGCGGTCCTGAATTTTAGACGACACGCCTCAGCAATTTTAGGAGCAGTCGCCACGGTAGCACATGCCTCGGCAATACCCTGGTACGCGGATTTAGTTAATTTCCTTGTTTGTGGTATTTTACCTTATGGTCTTACTCACCAAGGAAAAAAGCGGTTCCGCCATGATGCTAAGCATTACTTTTGGGACGAGCCTCTTTTGTTTAAACAATGTGCAGATCAGGTTATACGCCGATGTATCCCTGAAGAGGAGAAGCAAAATATACTCTGGCAATGCCATTCTTCACCCTATGGAGGACATTTTGGAGGAACTCGTACCGCGGCCAAAGTTTTGCAATCCGGTTTGTATTGGCCAACATTGTACAAAGATGCCCAAGACTTTTACAAGCAATGTGATCATTGCCAGAGGACGGGCAATATCTCTAGACGACATGAGATGCCACTCCAAAACATCATCGAGGTGGAATTGTTCGATGTATGGGGGATCGATTTTATAGGACCTTTCCCATCTTCATTCGGCAACCTCTACATTCTACTTGCGGTCGACTACGTGTCTAAATGGGTTGAGGCAGCTGCAGTTCCCAACAGCGATTCCAAGACCGTGCAACGATTCTTGCAGAAAAACATATTTACACGGTTTGGGATGCCGAAAGCAATTATCAGTGACGAAGGCAAGCATTTTGATAACAGACTTATTGCCAAGATGTTGCAACGCTTCGGCGTATCACACAAGATTGCCACGACATATCACCCACAAACCAATGGGCAAGCAGAAATTTCCAACCGAGAATTGAAGGGTATACTCGAGAAAGTTGTAAATTCCTCTAGGAAGGATTGGTCATTAAGACTAGATGGGCATATCGCACTACATTCAAAACACTCTTAGGTATGTCCCCCTTCCGACTTGTCTATGGAAAAACATGCCATCTATCGGTGGAAATCGAACACAAGGCATATTGGGCAATCAAGACCGTGAATATGGATTAGGAAAGTGCCGGACAAAAACGTTTGTTGGACCTCAACGAGATATAAGAATTTCGTGCACTCGCCTATAACAAAGCACGAATCTACAAGGAGAAAACAAAGCAATGGCATGACAAGAAACGGTTGTCGCGGCAATTCACGCCAGAGCAACTAGTTCTCTTATTCAATTCACGGCTAAAACTTTTCCCAAGAAAGCTGAAATCAAGATGGTCGGGATCATTCGAAGTTGTCAAACCTTTCTCCCATGGTGCCGTGATAATCAAGTCCATCACTGACGAACATGAATTCAAAGTTAACGGACAAAGATTGAAGCACTAAAACGGTGCCCATGTGGAACATAACAAAGAAGTGGTCACCTTAGGAGATGCATGAGCATGCTCTCCTTTCGATATTTTATTTTTATTTTTTATTTTTATTTTTATTTTTAATTTTTTTTCGAACGAATTTATTTTTATTTTATTATTGTGGATTATTTGTTTTTTTTAGGATAGATTTGTTTTCTTTAAGATTAAAACTACATCTTTCTTTCATATTTATCTTTTTAAGTTTAAGAATTTCTTTATACATCTTTATTTATTTTCCTTTATTAGTTTATCTTTAATTTTAATCCTTATTTGATTTGTCTTTGAATTGTAGGAAAAGTGTTCAAGATAAAGAGGAATTTTGATTCAAGAAGGAAAACATCTTCAACAAGGAAATTAATGGGCTGAATCTAAGGCTTATATAAAGCCTCCAACTTACCCTAATTAAATCCCCTAGCCGTCACCCTTTCTCTAAATCGAAACCCTCTTTTTCTTCTTTCCAAAATTAATCCCATCCCACCATATTTACTACCTATCTTTTCTATATAACCCATCGCCCTTAACTTCCAAGAAACATATTCCTACTTTTCATCTTGCAACTCTTTAGTTTCTTTATTTTATTTTCTTTGTTTTTACAAAACTCACAACCAAGATCATCCATGGCATCCAAAATTAAATTTTTGGTTCATCCAAGTTCCTCCAAAGAACCAAGATACAATAAGTTTGCTACACTGGTGGTTCAAGAAAGATTTCACTCCAAGTTTGAAAGCCGGAAGATTTACAAAGAACAAGGCTTTGAATACTCCAACTCTCATCAAGATTTTGTCCTTGAACCATTCATCTTCGAGAGGATTGCACATCAAAAGTGGCAAATCTTTTGCCATCAATCGGAACCGGGTAACATCTCATGGGTAATAGAATTCTATGCTCACTCACCTAACCCGGATAATCCATATGTTTTTGTTCGTGACAAGGCCATACTCATAAGCCCCGAAAACATCAACACCTTTTACGGGCTTTACATTGAGAAGGACGAGCATCAAGCATTTGCTGATCAAATCACGCCCAAGCAACTCGACAAGGTGCTTTAAGAACTCACTCAACCGGGAACTCATTGGAACGACGGTAAATACAAGGGCACGGTAGATCACCTTCGGCTTAAACCCGAGGCAAAACTATGGAATAAGTTTGTTAAAACTTCTTTAATGCCCACCACACACAATACTACCATTGATATACCACGTCTTTTGCTCATACATTCTATTTTGCATAATCGCATCATTAACATTGGAAAAATTATTTGTGATGAGATTTTTGTATGTAGCTCAAAAGATAAGGGTTCTCTTTTCTTCCCTTGCTTAATTTCTAATCTTTGCAAGGAGATGCATGTCCCAAGTGGACTACCGATGAAAAGGCCCTACCAAAGTCTGGTTGGAATCAAGCACAAATCCGAAAGGTAATGGGAGAGGCACTGGAAAAATCCTCAAAGCCTCCAATTGCCGTGACAACTCCTGCCGCCCTAGCAATCCCTAATGCCCAAGCACCTAACGCCCGGGCAACATGGCCTCAACCCCGGGATACTTTGAAGCACTCTTGCAACCATTGGCGAGCCACCTAAGGCGAATTGAAGACCGAAAACTAATGTTCATGCGGTACATGAAGGAGAACAACAATGCCATTACCCAAGTCATCCTAGAAAAGTACCCGGACAGCCGCGTGCCGTTCCCAATTTTTCCTACCAAGATCCTTGCCCCGGCAACCAATGAAGTAGTCACTACGACAACCGCAACAGAAGATGCCACGACAACCGCAATAGAAGATGCCACGGCAACCAACCCTGAAGATGCCACGGCAACCAAAGCTAAAGACATCCCGGCAACCACTGCAAAAGCCAAAGGTAAAGCACCTATGCCCGAATCAACTCGTACGGAATCATTGTCTGATTTTTCAGATTCGGACGAGTCCTCCATTGCACCAACAAAGACCGCACCAATTGAATCCTCTAAGCGAAAATCCAATGACATTGATGAAGAGGACGATGAGGACAACCCCGTACGAGGATCGATTCCACCATCGGCAACAAGGAAACAACCATCGCGTTCAAGCAAGAGAATGAAGACACCGACCAAAAGGAAACTAGTCATCCACGACGACAAACTTTCGGAGTAAGTCCTCGTTTGCATTTTATTTTTCATTATTTTTATTTTTCTTTAATGGATGCTTTGAGGACAATGCCTCACTCGAGTTTGGGGGGGATTGTTATTAGTAGTTACCATGTTTAGTTGCATTCATCTTAAGTATTGCATTTAGGATACATAAATTGCTTGCCATGCCTTTAGTTGGAACAAGAATTGCCTAGATTTGATGAATATCTGATGATGACTTTGCCAATGCACTTAATTGATAGAATTTTTATTCTAGGATAACCATGGAAAAACTTAGAATTTTACTATGATGCTAAATTTGATGAAACGTTGTTGTGGTTTTATTGATTTAAGGAATTCTAGTGAACTTAGGTTGATAATTAAACAAATTGGGGGATTAGAATAAAAATTGGATGAATGCTAGAGGTGCCCAAAATTGGCTCTAGCATGTGCTAAAAAATGGATCGCTAGAGGTGCCCGAGACCGGCTCTAGTATGTGCTAAAACTTGATCGCTAGAGGTGCCCGAAACCGGCTCTAGTCAAATAAATTAATTAACTTAAGGAAACTAAAAACAAAACACTAGAGGTGCCCGAAACTGGCTCTAGTTAAAACATGTTAAAAAGAACCCAATGAAGTAATTTGAAAACCTCTTGTTTGCATAGAATCCGAAAAATCAACTTGCACACAACTCCGCACACACTTACAAGCATTATAGTTTGATTCCGAGTAACTCCTAAGTTTTCCGAAAAATGAAAAGCCAATCATACTTTGTGCCCCGGTTCTGAGAATTGAAATCAAGTTCAAAGCTAAGTTTGTGAAAATTGAAGTCTTGGCAGGTAATTATTAGTTTGCATTGCTTGAGGACAAGCAATAGTTCGAGTTTGGGGGTGTGATAAGTGTTCAAAAGTACTATTTTTCTTACCCTTTTTACTCATTTTATTGTTAGACTTGGGCTCATATTAGTTACATAATTAGTCATTCATACATTAATCCATGTTTCCTTCCATCGTTAAGCTTGATTGCATAACTTGGTTGTTTTTGTGGGAAAAGATGATGCTTTGGTGTGTTTTGTGTGTATGTGCAGGATCACTTGCCAAAGCAAGGCTAGAGCTAGTTTCCAGGGCAATGCATGAAGGAGATGTCGAGCTAGTTGCCAGGGCAATGCATGAAGGAGACGCCGAGCCAGTTGCCAGGGAAATTGTCGACAAAGAATAAGGTGATATGGTAGTCGAAATTGATGACTAAAAAACCCACGATGACATGGAGCAAAGCTAAATCCCAAAGAAGTTTGATTTCCATGAAGAGGTTAAAGAAGAATTAAATTCCAAGAAGATAGGAGAAGTTCTAGAAGGAATATAATTATAATAAAGAATTATATTCTTTAAAGATAATTTAATTCCAACTTAACTTCCTCCTCAAAGGAGGACTTTGACCTAGCCCTATAAATAGATCACCAAGCCGTCAACTCCAAGGGGAAGAGTGGAGAGAATTTTCGACAACATCAAGGGCAAGGGGGATTTCGATAAAGCTCCATCCATTCTTCATCTTTTTCTTTCTTGTTCAATTAGGTTCATGCTAGGGATTCTTTATCTTGTGTTTCTTTGGAACCTAGCCATGAACTAAATCTATTTGGCTAAGGTTATTGTGTCTTGTGGTTGTGAGAAACTATTGGATTTTGTTTAGGTAATAAGAGTTTGCACTTTTCTATTCAAGGTTTATTCATTCTTGGTTCTTATTCTTGTTTGTGAGTGAATTGGGAGAGGATCTCGTAACTTCATCTATTTATCTAATATCGGGAGAGTTAGATTCAAGAAACGAATAATATGATCTTTATTCAATCTATTGATGGTGAAGATTAATCCAGCTTAGGAATAAGTTAAGGATTTTAACGGCTAAGAAGAGAGCAAGATTGGTTGTTGTTCACCCTTGATTCACGCAGGGATGTATTATCAAGGCATGCACAAGTAGCTAGAGTTTCGACTTAGGGATAAGAATAAACCATTGAAGAATGCCCTGCCGAACCTTGAAGGTTGCTGCCCAGACGCCCAAGTAGTTGCCCAACTAGTCGCCTAGGCAACCATCGATTAGTTTCCAAGGCAACCCCATTTTGCAAGTTGCCACGGCAACTGAGTTGCCCTTGCACTCTTTTACCAAGACGATCCAATCGGCTATCACACCTCAACTCACGATAACCAGGCCTATCTCTCTTATTTGATCTCATCTATTCTTTTACTTTATTGCTTTCTAGTTTAGTTATTAGTTAAACTCATATAATCTTCTATTTGTGTCTTTACTTTTTACAGTGCAAGAGATTAGATTCTTGAAGTGGTACCAATCCCTGTGGAGACGATATATTTTATACTACAACTTGCAACGTGTATACTTGCACAATTGCGTAGCACTTATTACGCGCAACACGTTTTTGGCGCCGTTGCCGGGGATTGGCAATAGCGACTTTGTTTTTATTTTCTTGCACTTTTTATTTTTCTTGTTTAAAATTCAAAGGGCTAACAAACTTTGGTTTTGCATTGGTATATGACTAGGGTGAGACCGATTACACCAGAAATCCCTTTGATCCAAAAATCAAACGAACCTTACAAAGACTTAGACGAAGGTTAAGAGTAGCAATGGCTAATCAAGACGGCAATATGAATCAAGATGTTCCAGCAGGAGGAGGAGTGATTCTTGCACGAAACAGAACTATTCGAGAGTATTTTGAAGAAGATCTTGATGGACTTAATCCAGGAGTTGTCGCACCTGAAATTGAAGCCAACCACTTTGAGTTGAAACCGGTGATGTTTAATATGATCAACACAATTGGTCAATTTGGCGGCTCAGCAACTGAAGATGCACGACAACATCTTAAATATTTCCTCGAGATTTGCAACTCATTCAAAATACACAGAGTCACCCCCAATGTTTTACGATTAAGATTATTCCTCTATTCACTGAGGGATAGGGCGAAAGCATGGTTGAATAGCATTCTTGTCGGATCAATAGGATCTTGGACCGATCTTTGTCGTGATTTCCTTGCTCGGTTTAATCCTACAAATTTGACTGATAAGCTTCGTAACGACATTACTTCTTTTCGGCAGACAGATGATGAATCCATGTACGAGGCTTGGGAGCGATACAGAGAACTTCTACACAAATGCTACGGATTCCCAGTGTGGACACAAGTAACAATGTTTTACAACGACGTGAATACACCAACAAGGATGATGCTAGACGCCTCGGCAAATGGCATACTCCTAGATAAGTCGCCGGAGGAAGTAATGCAAATTCTAAACAGGCTGACCAAGAATGATTATCAATTCCCCTCTACTAGAAGATGAGGAGTTAGACGCCAAGCCACAATACATGAACTAGGATCATCAGACTCAATTTCGGCACAATTGGATACCTTAACCAATACGGTCCAGAACATGCAGAAATCAAACAACACACATGAGGGCAAGGTAATGGATTCCTTTTGTGAGTTATGTGGTGGTAACCATGATTCTTACGAATGTATGCGAGAATCCGAATCCAGCTTCTATATGGGGAATTACAACTGGAACAACAATATGATGTCCAATACATACAATCCAGCTTGGAAGAAGCACCCGAATTTTTCATGGAGTAATCCCAACAATGCTCTAAACCATAACAATCAGAATGCACAAGCATCAGGATTCCAGCAGAATATGCCACGGTAACAGTTGCCGCAGCAACAACCGATAACATCTAGTTCTTTGGAAAATTCTCTCAATGCTTTTATGTTGAAAACTAAATCTTATATGGCTGAGAATAGTAACTTCATAAAAAGAACTAATGCTTTTATTAACAGGACCGAGATGAGATTGCAAAACCAAGAGGCGGCAATCAAATCATTGGAAAATCAAGTCAGACAATTTGCTCAAAACTTGAATACTAGATTGCAAGGAGGTTTACCTAGCGATACTGAAGTCGCAAGAGGAGCTAGCCATGAGCAATGTAAGGCGATCACCACTAGAAGTGGACAACAACTTAAAGAGGCTCAAGCCCGCTCATCAAACAAAACTCCACAAAAAGATCAAGACGAACCAGTAGCAAAGCCTCAGATGCTGAACCAGGAATTGCCGCGGCAACCGGCAATAAGCATGCCTCGGCAACCGACGATAAGAATGCCTCAGCAACTTGCGATAAGCATGCCTCGACAACCCTAGTTGATAATGCCTCGGCAACTCCAGTTGTCCCGGTAATGCCATCAATCAGGTTCCAAACCAATGAAAGGATCGAAGATATCTGACTTCAACCACCATTCCCACAAAGGTTGAAGCGACAAAAGCAAGAATATCAATTGAAGAAGTTTCTTGATATCCTAAAGCAAGTCCACATCAACTTGCCATTGGTGGAAGCAATTGAACAAATGTCGAACTATGCCAAGTTTCTTAAAGACATTGTGTCCAAGAGAACAAGGCTATGAGAGTTTGAAACAGTTGCCACAACAGAGGGATGCATAGCCATGTTGCACAATCGTATGCCACCTAAGTTGAAGGATCCCGGAAGTTTCACAATACCTTGTTCCATTGGAAACCACTATATCGGGAAAGCATTATGCGACCTTGGGGCTAGCATAAACTTGATGCCTAAATTAGTTTTCCAGAAACTAGGAATCGGGAAGGCAAGACCTACAACAGTTATGCTACAGCTAGCCGACAGATCCTATGTGCATCCAGAGGGAAAAATTGAAGACATAC
This sequence comes from Hibiscus mutabilis, assembly GCA_019671005.1. NCBI lineage: Eukaryota > Viridiplantae > Streptophyta > Magnoliopsida > Malvales > Malvaceae > Hibiscus > Hibiscus mutabilis. The sequence continues at coordinate 23,287,143 of CM033724.1, forward strand.
TGGTAAAAGTTGATAAATTTATTTTTCCCGCTGACTTTATTGTTTTGGATTGTGAAGCAGATAAGCATGCACCTATCATTCTCGGGAGACCATTCCTAGCAACAGGGAGAACCTTGATCGATGTTGAAAAGGGAGAACTCACAATGAGGGTGAATGACCAGCAAGTTAAACTAAATGTGTTCCAAACACTAAGGCATGCCGATGATCCAGAAGAATGCCAACTTCTTCATGCCACGGTAGAGTTTAACTTCGACGAGGAATTTACTTGCCTCGGCAACTACATTGCCGATCAAGAGGAACCTGAGGAGTATGAAGAACTGGTCAATGAGGAACAACAAGAAGAGGCAAATTGGCTAGTCAATCGACCAGGTATATACTTTGAACCACTGGATTACTCAGGTACGGAAGGTAAGCTCGAAAAGCCCTCTATTGAACAACCACTGATTCTTGAGTTGAAACAGTTACCGGAGCAACTAAAATATGCATACTTAGAAACCGATAATACATTGCCTGTAATTATTTCTTCTAAGTTACAGCCTGAGCAGGAAAAGAAGCTGATCAAAATGTTGATGCTACACAAGAAGGCAATAGGGTGGACAATTGCTGACTTGAAGGGAATTAGCCCGGCAGTGTACATGCACAAGATTTTGTTGGAAGATGATCACAAACCTTCAATTGAGGCCCAGAGGAGACTGAATCATGCCATGAAAGGGGTGGTAATGAAAGAAATCATCAAGTGGCTTGACGCCGGCATTATATACCCTATCTCTGATAGTACACGGGCAAGTCCGGTACAATGTGTACTGAAAAAAGAAGGTATAATGGTGGTAAGTAATGAAAACAATGAACTCATTCCAACCAGTACTATGACCGGTTGGAGGGTTTGTATGGATTATCGAAAGCTAAATAAAGCCACTAGGAAAGATCACTTCCCATTACCCTTTATTGATCAAATGCTTGACCGTCTTGCAGGTAAACCCTTTTATTGTTTTCTTGATGGTTATTCAGGTTACAATCAAATTTCCATAGCACCAGAAGATCAAGAAAAGACAACATTCACATTCCCATACGGTACTTATGCTTTCCGAAGGATGCCGTTCGGATTGTGTAACGCCCCGGCAACCTTCCAAAGATGCATGATGGCTCTCTTTTAAGACATGGTAGAAGACTTCCTTGAGATCTTCATGGATGATTTTTCTATTTTCGGTAATGACTTCGACAGCTGCCTCAGCAATTTAAAGAAGGTGTTGGCAAAAAGTGAAGAAACTGATGTAGTCCTCAATTGGGAGAAGTGCCACTTTATGGTAGATGAAGGAATAGTGCTCGGCCACAAGATTTCATCCAATGGAATTGAAGTAGACAAAGCCAAGGTGGACGTGATCGAGAGATTACCCCCACCATGTTCGGTTAAAGGAATTCGAAGCTTTCTTGGACATGCAGGTTTTTACATGAGGTTTGTTGCGCATAATAAGTGCTACGCAAATGTGCAAGTATACACGTCGCAAGTTATAGTATAAAAGATATCGTCTCCGCAAGGATTGGTGCCACTTCAAGAATCTAGTCTCTTGCACTGTAAAAAGTAAAAACACAAATAAAGGATTATAGGAGTTTAACTAATAACTAAACTAGAAAGCAATAAAGTAAAAGAAAATATGAAATCAAATGAGAGATAGAGATAGGCCAGGTTATCGTGAGTTGAGGTGTGATAGCCGATTGGATCGTCTTGGTAAAAGAGTGCACGGGCAACTCAGTTGCCGAGGCAACTTGCACAACGGGGTTGCCTTGGCAACTAATCGATGGTTGCCTAGGCAACTAGTTGGGCAACTACTTGGGCGTCTGGGCAGCAACCTTCAAGGTTCGGCAGAGCGTTCTTCAATGGTTTCTTCTTATCCCTAGGTCGAAACTCTAGCTACTTGTGCATGCCTTGATAATACATCCCTGCGTGAATCAAGGGTGAACAACAACCAATCTTGCGCTCCTCTTAGCCGTTGAAATCCTTAACTTATTCCTAAGCCGGATTAATCTTCACCATCAATTGATTGAATAAAGATCATATTCATTCGTTTCTTGAATCTAACTCTCCCGATATTAGATAAATAGATGAAATCACGAGATCCTCTCCCAATTCACTCGCAAACAAGAATAAGAACCAAGAATGAATAAACCTTGAATACAAAAGTGCAAACTCTTATTACCTAAACAAAAACCAATAGTTTCTCACAACCACAAAACACAATAACCATAGCCAAATAGATTTAGTTCATGGCTAGGTTCCAAAGAAACACAAGATAATTAATCCCTAGCATGAACCCAATCGAACAAGAAAGAAAAAAGATGAAGAATGAGGCTTGTCGAAATCCTCCTTGCCCTAGATGTTTGTCAAAAATTCTCTCCCATTGCCTTCCTTGGACTTGTCGAAATTCCCCTCTCTTTCTCTCTATTGATTGTCGAAATCTCCATCTTATTTATAGGGCTAGGCCAAAGTCCTTCTTTGAGGAGGAAGTTAAGTTGGAATTAAATTATCTTTAAAGAATATAATTCTTTATTATAATTATATTCCTACTAGAACTTCTCATATCTTCTTGGAATTTAATTCTTCTTTAATCTTTGCATGGAAATCAAATTCCTTTGGGTTTGGGCTTTGCTCCACGTCATCTTGGGCTTGTCTAGTCATCAATTTCGACTACCATATCACCTTTGCTCTTGTTGACAATTGCCATTGCAACTGGCTCGGCATCTCCTTCATGCATTGCCCTGGCAACTAGCTCGGCGTCTCCTTCATGCATTGCCCTGGCAACTAGCTTTAGCCTTGCTTTGGAAAGTGATCCTGCATATACACACAAAACACACCAAAGCAGCATCTTTTCCCACAAAAACTACCAAGTTATGTAATCAAGCTCAACGGTAGAAAGAAACATGAATTAATGCATGAATAACTAATTTTGCAACTAATTTGAGCTTAAGTCTAACAATAATATGAGTAAAAAGGGTAATAAAAATAGTACTTTTGAACACTTATCAAGGTTCATTCATAATTTTTCTAAAATCACTAAACCCTTGTGCAATTTGCTTGAACAAGATAAAGTGTTCGATTTTGATGATTCTTGCACCCAAGCATTCAAAACCCTAAAGGAAAAGCTTGCCTCGGCACCCATTGTTGTTCCACCAGATTGGACACTACCTTTTGAGCTCATGTGTGATGCAAGTGATTTTGCGGTAGGAGCAGTCCTAGGCCAACGCACAAGTAAGACCTTCCATGTGATATACTATGCTAGTAAAACTCTTAATAGTTCTCAAGTGAATTACACAACAACGGAGAAAGAGTTACTAGCTGTAGTTTTCGCATTTGAAAAGTTCCAATCCAATTTGATTGGTACAAAGGTAATTGTTCATACGGACCATTCGGCAATCAAATATATATTTGCTAAAAAGGATGCCAAACCTTGTTTGATTCGTTGGATATTACTTTTACAAGAATTTGATATTGAAATTAATGACAGGAGAGGAACAGAAAATCAAGTGGCCGATCACTTATCACGTTTAGAACGCAATAGGGAGGAGGACGCGGATCTAGAGATATGCGATGCATTCCCTGATGAGCAACTTTTAGTTGCCTCGGCAACCATGGATGCGCATGCCTCGGCAACCCTCGACGCCTCGGCAACCATGGACGTGCACGCCTCGGCAACTCTCGACGCCACAGTAGCCCTTGACGCGCACGCCTCGGTAACCATAGATACGAATACCTCAGCAACTCTCGACGCCGCAGCAGTCCTTGACGCGCATGCCTCAGCAACCCTAGACGCACACACCTCAGCAATTTTAGGAGCAGTCGCCACGGTAGCACATGCCTCGGCAATACCCTGGTACGCGGATTTAGTTAATTTCCTTGTTTGTGGTATTTTACCTTATGGTCTTACTCACCAAGGAAAAAAGCGGTTCCGCCATGATGCTAAGCATTACTTTTGGGACGAGCCTCTTTTGTTTAAACAATGTGCAGATCAGGTTATACGCCGATGTATCCCTGAAGAGGAGAAGCAAAATATACTCTGGCAATGCCATTCTTCACCCTATGGAGGACATTTTGGAGGAACTCGTACCACGGCCAAAGTTTTGCAATTCGGTTTGTATTGGCCAACATTGTACAAAGATGCCCAAGACTTTTACAAGCAATGTGATCGTTGCCAGAGGACAGGCAATATCTCTAGACGACATGAGATGCCACTCCAAAACATCATCGAGGTGGAATTGTTCGATGTATGGGGGATCGATTTTATAGGGCCTTTCCCATCTTCATTCGGAAACCTCTACATTCTACTTGCGGTCGACTACGTGTCTAAATGGGTTGAGGCAGCTGCAGTTCCCAACAACGATTCCAAGACCGTGCAACGATTCTTGCAGAAAAACATATTTACACGGTTTGGGATGCCGAGAGCAATTATCAGTGACGAAGGCAAGCATTTTGACAACAGACTTATTGCCAAGATGTTGCAATGCTTCGGCGTATCACACAAGATTGCCACGACATATCACCCACAAACCAATGGGCAAGCAGAAATTTCCAACCGAGAATTGAAGGGTATACTCGAGAAAGTTGTAAATCCCTCTAGGAAGGATTGGTCATTAAGACTAGATGACGCGCTTTGGGCATATCGCACTACATTCAAAACACTCTTAGGTATGTCCCCCTTCCGACTTGTCTATGGAAAAACATGCCATCTATCGGTGGAAATCGAACACAAGGCATATTGGGCAATCAAGACCGTGAATATGGATTAGGAAAGTGCCGGACAAAAACGTTTGTTGGACCTCAACGAGATATAAGAATTTCGTGCACTCGCCTATAATAATGCACGAATCTACAAGGAGAAAACAAAGCAATGGCATGACAAGAAACTATTGCCGCGGTAATTCACGCCAGAGCAACTAGTTCTCTTATTCAATTCACGGCTAAAACTTTTCCCAGGAAAGCTGAAATCAAGATGGTCTGGATCATTCGAAGTTGTCAAACCTTTCTCCCATGGTGCCGTGATAATCAAGTCCATCACTGACGAACATGAATTCAAAGTTAACGGACAAAGATTGAAGAACTAAAACGGTGCCCATGTGGAACATAACAAAGAAGTGGTCACCTTAGGAGATGCATGAGCATGATCTCCTTTCGATATTTTATTTTTTTTTTTTTTTTATTTTTATTTTTAATTTTTTTTGAACGAATTTATTTTTATTTTATTATTGTCGATTATTTTTTTTTTAGGATAGATTTGTTTTCTTTAAGATTAAAACTACATCTTTCTTTCATATTTATCTTTTTAAGTTTAAGAATTTCTTTATACATCTTTATTTATTTTCCTTTATTAGTTTATCTTTAATTTTAATCCTTATTTGATTTGTCTTTGAATTGTAGGAAAAGAGTTCAAGATAAAGAGGACTTTTGATTCAAGAAGGATAACATCTTCAACAAGGAAATTAATGGGCTGAATCTAAGGCTTATATAAAGCCTCCAACTTACCCTAATTAAATCCCCTAGCCGTCACCCTTCCCCTAAACCGAAACCCTCTTTTTCTTCTTTCCAAAATTAATCCCATCCCACCATATTTACTACCTATCTTTTCTATATAACCCATCGCCCTTAACTTCCAAGAAACATATTCCTACTTTTCATCTTGCAACTCTTTAGTTTCTTTTATTTTCTTTTCTTTGTTTTTACAAAACTCACAACCAAGATCATCCATGGCATCCAAAATTAAATTTTTGGTTCATCCAAGTTCCTCCAAAGAACCAAGATACAATAAGTTTGCTACACTGGTGGTTCAAGAAAGATTTCACTCCAAGTTTGAAAGCCGGAAGATTTACGAAGAACAAGGCTTTGAATACTCCAACTCTCATCAAGATTTTGTCCTTGAACCATTCATCTTCGAGAGGATTGCACATCAAAAGTGGCAAATCTTTTGCCATCAATCAGAACCGGGTAACATCTCATGGGTAATAGAATTCTATGCTCACTCACCTAACCCGGATAATCCTTACGTTTTTGTTCGTGACAAGGCCATACTCATAAGCCCCAAAAACATCAACACCTTTTATGGGCTTTGCATTGAGAAGGACGAGCATCAAGCCTTTGCTGATCAAATCACGCCCAAGCAACTCGACAAGGTGCTTTAAGAACTCACTCAACCAGGAACTCATTGGAACGACGGTAAATACAAGGGCACGGTAGATCGCCTTCGGCTTAAACCCGAGGCAAAACTATGGAATAAGTTTGTTAAAACTTCTTTAATGCCCACCACACACAATACTACCGTTGATATACCACGTCTTTTACTCATACATTCTATTTTGCATAATCGCATCATTAACATTGGAAAAATTATTTGTGATGAGATTTTTGTATGTAGCTCAAAAGATAAGGGTTCTCTTTTCTTCCCTTGCTTAATTTCTAATCTTTGCAAGGAGATGCATGTCCCAAGTGGACTACCGATGAAAAGGCCCTACCAAAGTCTGGTTGGAATCAAGCACAAATCTGAAAGGTAATGGGAGAGGCACTGGAAAAATCCTCAAAGCCTCCAATTGCCGTGACAACTCCTGCCGCCCCAGCAATCCCTAATGCCCAAGCACCTAACGCCCGGGCAACACGGCCTCTACCCCGGGATACTTTGAAGCACTCTTGCAACCATTGGCGAGCCACCTAAGGCGAATTGAAGACCGAAACTAATGTTCATGCGGTACATGAAGGAGAACACCAATGCCATTACCCAAGTCATCCTAGAAAAGTACCCGGACAGCCGCGTGCCGTTCCCAATTTTTCCTGCCAAGATCCTTGCCCCTGCAACCAATGAAGTAGTCACCACGGCAACCGCAATAGAAGATGCCACGGCAACCGCAATAGAAGATGCCACGGCAACCAACCCTGAAGATGCCACGGCAACCAAAACTAAAGACATCCCTGCAACCACTGCAAAAGCCAAAGGTAAAGCACCTATGCCTGAATCAACTCGTACGGAATCATTGTCTGATTTTTCAGATTCGGACGAGTCCTCCATTGCACCAACAAAGACCGCACCAATTGAATCCTCCAAGCGAAAAGCCAATGACATTGATGAAGAGGACGATGAGGACAACCCCGTACGAGGATCGATTCCACCATCGGCAACAAGGAAACAACCATCGCGTTCAAGCAAGAGAATCAAGACACCAACCAAAAGGAAACTAGTCATCCACGACGACAAACTTTCGGAGTAAGTCCTCGTTTGCATTTTATTTTTCATTATTTTTATTTTTCTTTAATGCATGCTTTGAGGACAATGCCTCACTCGAGTTTGGGGGGATTGTTATTAGTAGTTACCATGTTTAGTTGCATTCATCTTAAGTATTGCATTTAGGATACATAAATTGCTTGCCATGCCTTTAGTTGGAACAAGAATTGCCTAGATTTGATGAATATCTGATGATGACTTTGCCAATGCACTTAATTGATAGAATTTTTATTCTAGGATAACCATGGAAAAACTTAGAATTTTACTATGATGCTAAATTTGATGAAACGTTGTTGTGGTTTTATTGATTTAAGGAATTCTAGTGAACTTAGGTTGATAATTAAACAAATTGGGGGATTAGAATAAAAATTGGATGAATGCTAGAGGTGCCCGAAATTGGCTCTAGCATGTGCTAAAAATGGATCGCTAGAGGTGCCCGAAACCGGCTCTAGTATGTGCTAAAAATTGATCGCTAGAGGTGCCCGAAACCGGCTCTAGTCGAATAAATTAATTAACTTAAGGAAACTAAAAACAAAACACTAGAGGTGCCCGAAACTGGCTCTAGTTAAAACATGTTAAAAAGAACCCAATGAAGTAATTTGAAAACCTCTTGTTTGCATAGAATCCAAAAAATCAACTTGCACACAACTCCGCACACACTTACAAGCATTATAGTTTGATTCCGAGTAACTCCTAAGTTTTTCGAAAAATGAAAAGCCAATCATACTTTGTGCCCCGGTTCTGAGAATTGAAATCAAGTTCAAAGCTAAGTTTGTGAAAATTGAAGTCTTGGCAGGTAATTATTAGTTTGCATTGCTTGAGGACAAGCAATAGTTCGAGTTTGGGGGTGTGATAAGTGTTCAAAAGTACTATTTTTATTACCCTTTTTACTCATATTATTGTTAGACTTAGGCTCATATTAGTTACATAATTAGTCATTCATGCATTAATCCATGTTTCCTTCCATCGTTAAACTTGATTGCATAACTTGGTTGTTTTTGTGGGAAAAGATGCTGCTTTGGTGTGTTTTGTGTGCATGTGCAGGATCACATGCCAAAGCAAGGCTAGAGCTAGTTTCCAGGGCAATGCATGAAGGAGATGCCGAGCTAGGTTCCAGGGCAATGCATGAAGGAGACGCCAAGCCAGTTGCCAGGGAAATTTTCGACAAAGAATAAGGTGATATGATAGTCGAAATTGATGACTAGACAAGCCCAAGATGACGTGGAGCAAAGCTAAATCACAAAGGAGTTTGATTTCCATGAAGAGGTTAAAGAAGAATTAAATTCAAGAAGATAGGAGAAGTTCTAGAAGAAATATAATTATAAAAAAAATTATATTCTTTAAAGATAATTTAATTCCAACTTAACTTCCTCCTCAAATGAGGACTTTGACCTAGCCCTATAAATAGATCACCAAGCCGTCAACTCCAAGGGGGAGAGAGAAGAGAATTTTTGACAACATCAAGGGCAAGGAGGATTTCGACAAAGCTCTATCCATTCTTCATCTTTTTCTTTCTTGGTCAATTAGGTTCATGCTAGGGATTCTTTATCTTGTGTTTCTTTGGAACCTAGCCATGAACTAAATCTATTTGGCTAAGGTTATTGTGTCTTGTGGTTGTGAGAAACTATTGGATTTTTGTTTAGGTAATAAGAGTTTGCACTTTTCTATTCAAGGTTTATTCATTCTTGGTTCTTATTCTTGTTTGCGAGTGAATTGGGAGAGGATCTCGTAACTTCATCTATTTATCTAATATCGGGAGAGTTAGATTCAACAAACAAATGAATATGATCTTTATTCAATCTATTGATGGTGAAGATTAATCCATCTTAGGAATAAGTTAAGGATTTCAATGGCTAGGAAGAGCGCAAGATTGGTTGTTGTTCACCCTTGATTCGCGCATGGATGTATTATCAAGGCATGCACAAGTAGCTAGAGTTTCGACTTAGGGATAAGAAGAAACCATTGAAGAACGCTCTGCTGAACCTTGAAGGTTGCTGCCCAGACGCCCAAGTAGTTGCCCAACTAGTCACCCAGGCAACCATCGATTAGTTGCCAAGGCAACCCCGTTGTGCAAGTTGCCACGGCAACTGAGTTGCCCTTGCACTCTTTTACCAAGATGATCCAGTCAGCTATCACACCTCAACTCACAATAACCTGGCCTATCTCTCTTATTTGATCTCATTTATTCTTTTACTTTATTGCTTTCTAGTTTAGTTATTAGTTAAACTCTATAATCTTCTATTTGTGTTTTTACTTTTTATAATGCAAGAGATTAGATTCTTGTAGTGGCACCAATCCCTGTGGAGACGATATCTTTTATACTATAACTTGCGACGTGTATACTTGCACAATTGCGTAGCATTTATTACGCGCAACAGTCACTATAAAGGCTGAGTAAGAGATTATTGCCTTGGTAACATCAGATGCCCCCTACATCCATAACGATGAAGATGTGGTGGAAGGCTCTTTTCGGGCACTGAAGCTCGTAAATGCTATATTTGTTGCGGAAGGTAATCGGATCCCTAGCCCCAGGTTATCCAACTGTACCAAGATGACCGTTTCTGAAACTTTGGGCTGGGGAGCCAAAGCAGGAAGAGGGCTAGGAATAAGATTACAAGGAAGCCTACGTCCTAGAAGTGTCATCACCAAGAAAGATCGTTTTAGGCTTGGCTACAAACCAAGTGTTCAGTAGAGGAGAAAGGAGTATAGAAGGAAAGAATAACAAAGGAGGGCCAAACTTAAGGGAAAAGACATTCCATGGAGACCGATGTATTTCCTCATGTAAAAGATATTTTTGTCTTTGGAGGAATTGACCATACAGAATAAAAAGTACATGAAGCAATTTGAGAAAACGACATACTTAATAAGAATGAGATGTTCAGTGAATCTCTTGAAGGGATGTCCATCAGCATGATAGCTGAAGATGACAATGGCAGCAACGTGTTGACCAGCATCCGCCCTTGCCGTCCCGGGGAAACTCTCAATAACTAGAGCTACATTGATCTACTTGTAATCTTTAGGGCTAGATCAGAGTAATGCTCCGAACCAACCCTTTTGTTTTTTCCCATGAGTAATGGGGATCTTTTGTATAGGTCATCTATGTTAACTTTTTGTTTGCAATGAAAGAATGTCTTACTCTTTTTCTCAAATAGCAAACATTTCATTTACTTCATTCATTCATTTCTTACTCATATTCATTCACTTCATTTAAAAACCATTCTCTTCCTAATACATTCGTTCTCATTTCATGCAGGATTCCTATAATTAACTGTATGACTGATTCTAAATCCAATCCCGAGGTAGATTTTGAACACCCAAAGATCTCGACAGAAATTGAAGATGAGGAAGACTAGGCAGAATGTGAGGTTCCTGAAGAGTTGGTAACGATGATGGCCAACGAAGAAAGGCAAATCATGCCCCACCAAGAATAAACAAAAATTGTGAATTTGGGAACCGATGAGGAGAGAGAAGAGGTAAAAATCGGGACTACATTTTCCTCAGAAACCAGGCGTGAACTGATAACCCTGCTCTAAGAGTTCAAGGACGTATCAAGATATGTCGGGGTTGAATACAAATATAGTGGTGCATAGGCTGCCAACGAGGCCAGATTGCAAACCAGTCCAACAAAAGCTCAGAAGAATGAGGACTAACATGCCGTTAAAGATCAGAGAAGAGGTGAAAAAGCAGTTTGATGCTGGCTTTTCGGAAGTTGCCACATACCCTGAATGGGTTGCAAACATCATACAGGTGCAAAAGAAGGATGGGAAAGTCCGCATGTGTGTAGATTACAGGGATCTCAATCGAGCAAGCCCTAAGGACAATTTCCCTTTGCCACATATCGACACATTGGTATATAATACCGCGAGACACTCGTGGTTCTCATTCATCGATGGTTTCTCAGGATACAACCAGATAAAGATGGACCCAGAAGACATGGAGAAGACAACATTTGTAACCATGTGGGGGACGTTTTGTTACAAGGTGATGCCTTTTGGACTCAAGAACATACGGGTGACTTATCAAAGAGCGATGGTGACTCTTTTCCACGATATGATGCACAAAGAGATAGAAGTATACGTGGATGATATGATTGCTAAGTCCCGGACCGAGGAAGAGCACCTTCGATCCCTGAGAAAGATATTTCAAAGACTGCAAAAATACCAGTTGAAACTTAACCCAGCTAAGTGCACGTTCGCTGTCACATCCGGGAAACTCTTGGGGTTTGTAGTGAGCAGAAAAGGGATTGAGATTGATCTAGAAAAAGTGAAGGCCATCCAAGACCTCCCACCACCCCATACTCAGAAAAAAGTTTGAGGTTTCCTGGGAAGGTTAAACTATATCTCCCGTTTCATCTCTCAATTAACAGATAAGTGCGACCCTGTCTTCAGACTACTTCGGAAGAATAACCCGAAGGTCTGGAATGAAAAATGTCAAGAAGCTCTAGAGAAGATTAAAAAGCACTTGACGAATGCTCTTATTTTAGTCGACTGGTCCCAAACAGGGCTTTGATCCTATATTTGACAGTTTTTGAAAACTCGATGGGTTATGTGTTAGGGCAACATGATGAGTCTTGGAAGAAGGAAAGAGCTATCTACTACCTAAGCAAGAAGTTCACTGATTGCAAAGCACGGTACCCGCCAATTTAGAAGCTGTGTTATGCTTTGGTTTGGACTACCAAAAGGCTTAGACAGTACATGTTATACCATACCACCTGGTTGATATCCAAATTGGACCCCTTGAAGTTTCTAATGGAAGTACCAGCATTAACGAGAAGGATGGCCCGATGGTAGATGATGTTATCCAAGTTTGACATTGTATATGTGAGCCAGAAAGCTGTGAAAGGAAGTGTTATAGCTGATTTCTTAGCTAGTCGTGCTTCAGATGATTATGAATCGTTGAACTTCAATTTCCCAAATGAGGACTTGATGTACATTACAAATGGGGAAGGCGTTGTTTCAGATGACGGCTCGTGGAAGCTTTACTTTGATGGAGCCTCCAATGCCCTTGGCCACGGAATAGGAGCCGTACTAATTTCTCCAGAAGATGTCTACTATCCCTTCACCAGCAGACTAGAATTCTTTTGCACAAAAAACATAGTTGAATACGAGGCCTGTGTCATGGGATTGAATGCAGCCATCGAAAGAAAGATTAAAGAACTTTGAGTATTCAGAGATTCGTCCTTAGTGATCTATCAGTTACGAGGATAATGGGAAACTAGGGATCTGAAACTAGTCAAATATTACGAGTTGATCCAAGAGCTCATTAAAGAATTTGAGAATGTCAGTTTCACCTACCTTCCTAAAGAGGACAACCAGATGGTAAACGACTTGGCAACCCTGGCCTCCATGTTCAAAGCAAACACGAAGGTGAAAATGAAGCCAATTGAGATGCACACTTTTGAAAGGCTAGCTCACTATTATAATTTGCAAGAAAAAGTAGATGGCAACCCTTGGTATTACGATATCTTGCAATATATCAAGTTTCAAACGTACCCCGAATGAGCAAACGAGAATGACCGAAAGACGCTCAGAAGGATGGCAACGAGATATGTTTTAGACGGAGAGGTTCTGTACAAAAGAAGCCACGACCAGACATTGTTGAGGTGTGTAGATGCCCGGGAGGCAAAAGAAATTTTAGCAGAGGTACACAATAGTTTGTGTGGAACACGCGCCAATGGTCTATTAGTAGCCCAAAAAATCATGAGATATGGTTATTTATGGTCGACTATGGAGGGAGACTGCACCGATTATGCCAAAAAATGTCATAAGTGCCAAATATATGCCGACAAGATCCACATTCCTCCTCTACCTCTACACACCATGAACTCACCTTGACCGTCGCAACATGGGGAATGGATGTTATTGGACAGATTTATCCGAAGGCTTCCAACGAGCACCGTTTTATTTTGGTTGCCATTGATTACTTCACTAAATGGGTGGAGGCGACATCTTATGTCAATATCACAAGGACAACAGTGTGTAAGTTCCTGAAGAAGGAGATCATTTACCGATATGGGTTGCTGGAAGGATTATCACCGACAACGCTTTCAACCTGAATAACAAATTGATGACTGAGGTGTGCAACCAATTTAAGATAACACACCATAACTCCACGACCTACTGTCCTAAGATGAATGGGGAAGTAGAAGCGGCAAACAAGAACATAAAGAAAATCATCGCGAAGACAACAGACACCTACAAAGATTGGCATGAGAAGCTGCCATTTGCTATGTTCGCCTACCGGACATTTGTTCGCACTTCAAAAGATGCAACACCCTATTCTCTAGTGTACGACACAGAGGTGGTACTACCCATTGAGGTTGAGATTTTGTTACTTCGGGTTCTGAATGAAGTAAAACTGGATGAATCAGAGTGGGTGCAAACTAGGCTTGGCCAGTTAAATCTCATTGATGAAAAGAGGCTGAAAGCCATATGCCATGGTCAAATGTATCAAAAATGAAAGATGCGGGCATATGATAAGAAAGTGCGCCCAAGAGAATTCTGAGAGGGAGATCTGGTACTTAAGAAGATCCTCCCGATTTAGAAAGATTTTTTAGGAAAGTGGATGCCTAACTAGGAAGGGCCATATGTCGTCAAGATGGCCTTTTCGATAGGAGTGTTCATCCTAACTGAAATGAACGGAGAAGAATTGAAAAATCCCATGAATTTCGATTCAGTTAAGAAGTATTATGTTTGAAAAAAAATGAAAATAAAATGAAAATAAAAAAAATGAAATGATGAAAAAATGAGGCGAAAACCTGAAAAGGCGCTTCATAAAAAAATAATAAGAAGAAAAAATTAAAAAATTAAAAAGGGGGAGAGGCTCGAGGCGAAAACCCGAAAAGGGGCGTCTTGAAGCAAAGAAAGGATCTGAGTTGAAAACCCATCAAGGGCGGCTCAGATAAATTTTGAGATTGGGCCTCCGACAAGTAGAATTACCCCTACGGGTACCAGAAGAATGAGCTCCAGCAGAGATTCTATTTCGGTCAGCGAGATTACACATCATTCATACTGTGGATACTTGGGGTTTTGCACTTCATGTTTTGCTTTCCTTTTTCCTCATGTTTGCCATGACTTTTCTAAAACTGTTCCAAGTCCTTAATGGCAATGAAATCATATTTTTGTGCCTTCCCTTTCTTGTCTTCTTATTATTTTCATAAGCATCATGCAAACTAGTTAACATAGACTTATGATAAACAAAAGATTTCTGAGCATTACTATGATCTAACCCTGGGAATGCAGGTGATTAGAAAACAGAATTGACTTTGATCTCAAGCTTTTTGCATAATGTATGTCGAGGCACGACGAGGGAAAGACTTCGAACATCAGAGTAAGATAACCAATGTTATGCACTATTCATACTTGTCCGAGGAAATACGCAAGAAGACAATGGAGATCTCCCAAGTGAAAACCCGTAAGGGTGTCTAAAAAACTCTAAAGCGAAAACCCGAAAGGGCACTTTAGAAACTTCAAACCAGAAACTCAGAAAAGAAAGGCTGAAATGGTTTAACCTAACAGTGAGATGGGGTACCGTCACTAGAAGAAGAAAAAAAGAGAAAGCAAGCAGAGGGTTGAGATTGACTGACTGCGAAAGCGGATGCATTGAGATATTGACACTCATGCATCATATATAGTAAGGCATCCTTAGAATTAGGAGCGTGCTAACTCATTCATTACAATATTTTGTCTATTTTAAACAGGCACTTATAGGTTACCAATGACTTTTGATATCCAACTTCGTGTTGAAGAGGTGGATTAATTTGAAGAAAGATTTTGGCAGCCTTAGTAGCATGAGTCTAGAAAGTTCGGTAACCATCTTCGGCGTGAATCCCCAAATTTGAAGAAATATTTTGGCAGCCTTAGTAGCGTGAGTCCAGAAAGTTTAGTAGCCATTTTCAAATTGAATCCCCAAATTTGAAGAAAAATTTTGGCAGCTTTAGTAGCGTGAGTCTAGAAAGATCAGTAGCCAGTTTGGCGTGAATCCCTCATGCAAAGATAAAGGTTCTATATAGGAAGGGCCTACGTTTTTGAACCCTCGCAGTGAAAGGTTCTATATAGGAAGAACTCGTAACTCTGAGATTTCAGAAGCTAAAAGTCCTATATAGGAATGACTTGCGGCTCTAGGGTTTGAAGACTACCAGTTCTATATAGGAAGAACTCCCAGTCGAAGGAATCCATCTATGACGTAGAAGGTTTTATATAGGAAAAACCCTCTGCGTTGAAGGCAAAAAGTTATGTATAGGAAGGACTCCAAGTTGTACCGTCTCAGAGTGAAAAGTTCTATGTATGAGGGACTCATAACTCGAGGCTTCAGAGTGAAAGGTTCTATATAGGGAGAACCCTAACTCCAGGATTTCAAGGTAAAGAGTTCTATATAGGAAGAAGTTTTAGTCTGAAGGATCCGCCAAGAAAATGAAAGGTTCTATATAAGAAGAGCTTGTAGCTCTGAGATTGGAAGGTGAAGAAGTTCTACATAGGAAGAACTTACAAGCCTGAAGATTCGGCCGAGGAAGAGCGGAGAGTTCCAGAAGAACACGTGATTCCAAAGCTACAAACAGGGAAATTGGATAAAAATGAGTGCTTATAATCTTTGCTTTGTTCTCATTCCACGAGGACAAGCAAAGAGGGGCAACTGTAATCACTCATTTTTATCTGGTCTGTAAATATCATATTAATATATTAGTGTAATAATTAATTGATATCACTAGTGCATGTTTATATATATGTGTGTATATGTTATTAATTTATACGTAATATATGTATGTGTGATGTGTGTATGGTATGTATGTTTATGTGGTGTATGTGTACTAGGTGTGTATTGTTTGTATATATGTGTTAATGTGTACATAGTCATATTAATTATGTGTGAATAAACCTATATATACTTAAGTTGGTATGTTATATTAATTATGTATGCTATATATGGTATTTTGTATGGGTGTGTGCTTGTGTGTGTGCTTGTGTGTCCGTATATGTATGTATATGTATTATCGTATTATTATTGTTAATATTGTTGTTAATATTATTGTTAATATTATTATTAATATTATTATCGGGTTGAATATAACCTAAATAAAATAAAACCCAAATATATAAATTAGTGTCTAGTCCAATATATATTACAAACCCAAAAAATACAAGGCCCAAACTGACCAACCCAATAGTCCAAATAAACCTAAACCCTAACATATAATTCTGATCTACATCTCTTTGCGCAGCCCACCAGGAGCCGTTGGATCAAGACTTGATCCAACGGCCACGATCGAAGGGAGAAGCCTCCTCAGCTGCCGTGCGTGGTATACGCGAGTGTCATTCAGTCCCTCGCGCGCACGTGCATCCCACGCATCTGACCCCTCAGTTTCCCAGACGCCACGTGACATCATCTCGTGCAATCCTACCCGTCCAAGATTGCATTTGAGCCGTCCATTCTTTAGACAATCTTAGCCGTTGGATCAGATCTGATCTAATGGCCAAGAACGAGGCTGGCCGAGACGATACCTCTACAATACTTCCTCCACCGGCCCTCCAACCCTCATGCTCAGAAAAGTGCAACGACAGAGAAAAAAGTAAATTATCAGTACCAAATCGAACAAAAAATATGTATTTTATTTGTATTCCTACCAAACAAAAGGAGAACAAATATATGTATTAGACTCAAAACAAGAGATGATAAGTTTTTCCAGTTTTCCAAAAATACAAAAAAAAACACAGAGTTTCCAGTAGTAATCCCTTTCTTCTTTTCTCTCTCACGCATGCATGTTAAAAAAATAAAAAATAATAATAAAGTAATAGGGTTTACCTGAGTCGGTTCCTCTTCTTGCCAGTGATAAGCCCTTAGTGGTGAGCTGTTCAAAGGGAGGAAGTTTTTTTAGTTTCGAAATAGGGGTTTCTGGTTCTTTTAGAGGGTTAGCTGGTCTTTTTAGGGTTTTCTTTGGTGGTCGGAAGCCATGGTCAAGGATGGCTTGAGGTGGCCTTGTGGCCAAACCTCGCCTAAGACCAACAGGCACGGCTAACTACGGTGGTCGGGGTGTTTTTCAGAGGTTTGGGGCTCGAGTTTGAGGGAAAATAAGATAGAATGAGTGTTTATCAAAGGGTTTTTAAAAAAATGGTAAAAGGGTACAATTTGGCCGAATAGATGGATTTTATAGAGTTTTATTTTTTTAAATGGTTTAATTACTTCTAAAATCCTCCCGCATTTCTGGAATTTTCAGTTTGAGTCTGGCCTTTGGTACAATTATAGATACGGTCCTTCTTTCTTTTCAAAACGTTTCAATTTAGTCCAGAAATTAACCGAATCATTTTCAAAATGGTAAAATTGCCTAATTAGTCATTATGTGTTTTGGTATTTTCAGTTCGAGCTTGCCCCTTGGTATTATTACAAGTCCAGTCCTTATAGGTTTTGTCTGGTTTTTGTTTAAGTCCTTAAATGTCTGTTTTTTATTATTTTGTTTATGGCCTTCTATTTTTTTATTATTCATTTTAAGTCCCTTTGTCTGATTTAAATTATTATGCTTTTCTTTTTTTTGTATGTTTACAATGCCATTTTATATTTCATGTTCTTTTTTATATATGTTTTTTTTTGTATTATATGTATATTTATGCTTTTATAATATGTATATTAGTTCATGATATCATGCCTTTGTGTTTTAGTTCTTTTGTTCACATCATATATACGCATGCTTTAGGTGTTAGGTTTTAGTTTATTTTGTGTAAAGTATATTTTTGTATGTTAGCATAAACTTTCATAGCCCCTTTTGCATCTTAAGTTACACGTTAGTGTAGAGATTTGTTAATATTGTTACAACGTATTTATATGGTGTGTGTAATTTGTTTCACATGTTAAATATTAAGTATTAGTTTTTTTGCATATATGTAAAAATATTGCTTTGACTTGTTAGTTTGGCATCATATTTTATCTATGTCATGCATATGTTATATTTGTGGTTCGTTTCAATGTGTTTAAGCATGTTAGGATTAATTAATTTAATTTTAGAAGCATGTTTTTCTTCCTTTTCCATATTCATGTTTATGTTTTGTTTTATTTTATTTTATTTTGATATGTTATGTTTTTGTTCATACATTTTATTATTTTTGTTTAATTTTGTAATATTCATATTTCTATTGTTTAATACCATGTCAATGTGAATGTATGTTCCTTTTTAAATTATTTTTTAAGATTGCATAATGGAATATTATTTGTCAATGAGGTGCCCTTTTATTCGAGCGTAAACGTGGCCAGTATCAAGCGCAGTGATGGTGGTCTATCATTTTACTCTCGAATAACGGGGCCCTTAAAATTTACTCGCACTTATAACTAAATTTTAATTTAATCGGCACTTTAATCCGGAAAGTTTAATATTAACAAAGCGGTAATTATTAAAGTACCAATTTTGGGCGGTGTGGGGGTGATAATCCTTCCTCAACCATAACCGACTCTCGAACCCCATATTTTTAAAATCTCTGGTTTTAGGGTGTCCGGCCTACCTTAGTGGTCGGTGGCGACTCTATCTTTAAAATAAAACACGATTTTTTTCTAAAACCCCAACGGAAGATACATATTTTCAAACACCCGAGAGACCCCAAACACCTTAAAACCCCGTTTTTAGCGAAAACATACTCGAAAAAAATGAGATCGCTACAAAATGATAAAACCGGGAAATTTGAGTTTTAAGAAAAACATCCTTAAAGAATTGATAAAACCGGGAAATTTGTGTTTTAAGAAAAACATCTTTAAAGAAGGGATAAAATCGGGGAATCTGAGTTTTAAAAAAAACATCCTTAAGGAAGGGATAAAACCGAGAAATCCGAGTTTTAAGAAAAACATCCTTAAAGAGGGGATAAAATTGGGAAATCTGAGTTTTAAGAAAAAAAACAACTTTAAGGAAGGGATAAAACCGGGAAATCTGAGTTTTAAGAAAAATATCTTTAAGGGAGGGATAAAACCGGGAAATTCGAGTTTTAAGAAAAATAACCTTAAGGAATGGATAAAACTGGGAAATCTAAGTTTTAAGAAAAACATCTTTAAGGAAGGGATAAAATTGGGAAATCCGAATTTTAAGAAAAACATCGTTAAGGAAGAGATAAAATCGGGGAATCAATTTTTTAAGAAAAACATCCTTAAGGAAGGGATAAAACCGAGAAATCTGAGTTTTAAGAAAAACATCATTAAAGAAGAGATAAAATTAGGAAATCTGAGTTTTAAGAAAAACATCCTTATGGAAGGGATAAAATCGGGATATCTGAGTTTTAAGAAAAACATATTTATCATGGGCTTAGATGCGATGGGATTACGGGGATTTGGTGCCAATGGTTTCTTCTTTTTAGTTTTGGCTTTGAGACAACAGTGGAGGCCTTCACATCTTACAGGACCTCCTCAATCAACCTTGCCGGCTTAGATGCGATGGAAGCTACGGGGGTTGCGAAAGAAGCTGGAGCAATAGGTGGCACATCAGTCTTGGCATACACTTTATCATCAGACTCTTGCAGAGTCTCGATTCTGGCAGATTCAACATGGACAAGTGCTACAGGGACAGTGGCATCGGATTGCTGGGTTGGAGTATGGACAGACTATGGGCTGGCTGGCATTCCTTCGGGCACATAAAGCTTAGTTGAGACTCTAGAAATGGTGGAAAAGGTGGTGGAAATGCCCTCAAGATTCGCCTTTAGGGCTTTGTCCCTGGCTCCAACATATTACCATAACACCAAATTTTGCTCCTCAGTCTTCTCCAATTTTTACAGAATGAGTTTCTGGCATTGATAGATCTAGGGAAGCAATGCCAAGGCATCAGCTGGCATCTGTGTAATAGGTTCTGCCTTGGGCATCTTGGCAGCAGACACCGGTTCAACAGCTTTCCCTTTGCCATTCTTTTTTGCCTCCCTTGCAAATAATTGCTGCCACATAGTAGGGGTGGTGGTTCCTTTGCATTTTTGGACATTGTCAGAGTCGAGCTTTGGCACCTGATACTGTATGCAAATTCTTGAGATTAGTGAGGGAAAATCAAACTACCACTTCCTTTATCGACATATTTATAGGTCTCGTCAATAACCAGATGACCCACATTAATTTTCCTCCCCACCATGATCAAGAGCAACAAAGCCATTCTCTCAACTAAAACTATTTCATTGTGTGTTATCAGCATAAGGTTAGCTTTCAAGAAATGATTGCATTCCCTTGACTGTGGTTTCAATGCCAGCCTTTTCACAGTTCTGTTGCCCTTAGAAAAGATGATCCATTTTGTGCCAGGTTCGCACAAATCCTTCAATATTAATTGCCTTTTGGCAGCTACCATGGATTCATCAATTGTTGAATGCTCTTCCCTTGCACCATCCAAATTGAACATGCAATTAACATATCCTTCATCAAATTAAACACACTTACCTCTTACAAACTAAAAAGGTGAAGCTTTGGTGGTGAGGTGGGCGTAGAATTCGCAAACAATAGTGGAATGGACTTCCCCGGGTAGTTGGAAAAAGACCTCCCAATGGTTTTTCCTGACTATGTCAACCACTTTCGGCCAATATCCCAATTTGGGTTCATTCTTGAATTCGAACCCTCTCTCATAGCAAAAGGTTCGTAAATCACAGTTCTCTTCATACTTCTTATTTGTCTCATTATTGAAGAAGATTTGAAGATGTGCTGATGACGATTCCATTGAAAAAGATTAGGGAAAAGTAGTGATAATCGAAAAAGAAGAGGGAAAGTTTGGTTCTTGCTTTTCTTTCTGGTCAAAAGAATGAAAAGAAGAAAGGTTCTTGCTAAAAGGGAAAAAATAAGAGTTAAATATGGGGTAAGGAAGATAGTTGGGATGGTTTAATGGTGAGGTTAGTGGAGATAATTATGGTGTGGCAGTTATGCGTGTATGGGGGAGTGGGATAATGATGGGTTTAGAAGTTGACAGTGAGGGAAAAAAAGCTTGGTTAAAGTAGGGTAAATTTTCAATGTTTGAAAATTTTAACTTAGGTGGCGGCTAGGGCTTCCCGCTCTGCAAAAATTACTCTCCCTTTGGCCTTATCTAAAAGTAGTCTACGTGTTACCACGCCCCGTGATGATGGGTCTCCAACTGCCATCTTGTCTTGGCATACTGCCTTGGCAAAATAACTTGTGCTAACACTAACAAAAACCTTTCAAAACAGAAAAAGAAAAACTAAAATAAACAAACTAAAATACCAAAAACAAAATAACTATCCTAACTATTTACAATGATAATACTGTGATGTCAAAATTATCGAATCTCTGCCAAGAGAACGATCTCCTTGGCATTTTTTTGGCTTTCTTCCCAATAATGCTTCAACCTCTGGCCATTCACTTTGAACGTTGTCTCAGTTTTCAAGTCCTTGATATCTATTGCTCCATAATCATAGGGCTTGATAACTTCAAAGGGTTCTGACAATCTGGATTTAAGTTTTCCAGGAAATAATTTAAGCCTTGGCAAAATTCTATTATCATGCCACCTCTTTGTTCTTTTTTCGTAAAGTCCGACATTTTCATAGGCTTATGCTCGAAACTCTTCTAACTCATTTAGATCTAACAAGCAATTCTCACTAGCAGCCCTCTATTCTATGTTCAACTGCTTGGTTGCCCAATAAGCTCGGTGCTCTAACTCTACTAGAAAATGGCATGACTTCCCAAATACAAGCTTGTATGTGGAAGTTCCTAATGGAGTTTTGAAAGCTATTTTGTATGCTCACAAGGAATCATCTAGCCTCAAAGACCAGTCCTTTCGAGTTGGGTTCACAGTCTTCTCCAAAATATTCTTGATCTCCTTGTTTGAAAATCTCGCTTAGTCATTCGTCTGAGGATGGTATGCAGTGGCAATTCTTTGTTGGATTCTATACATGCATAGGGCTCTACTAATTAACTAGTATTTAAAATAGGTTCTTTCATCATGAATGATGGCTCTGGGCACCAAATCTGGTAAAGATTTGCTTGTGTAGGAAACTTGGCAACATTTGTTGGGAGAGAAACAACTTCAACCCACTTTGAGATGTAGTCTGCGGCCACACGTATGTATAAATTGCCAAGGGATGGGGGAAAAGAACCCATAAAGTCTATCCCCTACACATGAAACTGCTCTACAAGCATGATATTATGAAGTGGCAATTGATGTTTGCTGGAAATGTTTCTATTATGCTGGCATCTATCGCATGCCTTAGTAAAATAATGGGCGTCTTTGAACAGTGTAGGCCAAAAAAGTCCTGACTATAGCACCTTGGCTATTGTCTACATTCTAGCAAAGTGTCCTCCATATGGTTCTGTATGGCAAAGTTGAAGAATGTTTTGTGGCTCATCCTCTACACACAACGATGAATGATTTGGTCGGCACATTATTTGAATAAGAACGGTTCATGCCAATAGTATTGCCAAATATCCCTCAAAAATCTCTTCCTAGCATTACTTAACAAGTCTAGTGGTAATATTTTGCTGACCAGGTATTTGACAATGTTAGCATGCCATGGGATGGTAGTGGTCGTAAGCAAATATTCATCAAGGAAATCATCTCTAATATCAACGTCATTTCTATCCTCATGGTGGTACTATAAGCGAGACAAATGATCTGCCATCAAGTTTTCAATCCATTTTTTATCTCGTGTCTCAAGATCAAATTCTTGTAACAAAAGTGTCCACCTGATCAGTTGGGCTTGGCATCTTTCTTTGCCAGGAGATACTTGAGTGTTGAGTGGTGTCTGTATACCTTAAGTTTACTACCTATCAGGTAAGATTTGAATTTGTTAAACGCAAGGACAACTGTAAGGAACTCCTTCTCAGTTGTTGTGTAGTTAAGCTGGGCTTTATTCAATGTGCAGCTGGCATAATAGATGGTATGGAAAATTTTGCCAAGCCTCTGGCCTAGCATAGCTCCAACGGCATAGTCGATGGCATCGCACATAAGCTTGAATGGCTCATTCCAATCTAGTGCCATGACTATGAGGGTATTAATTAACTTGTCTTTCAGTTCCTAAAAAGCTTTCAAACAAGAATCATCAAATGCAAAAGTGGTATTATGTTCCAAAAGAAAGCATAAAGGTTTAGAAATTTTTGAGAAATCTTTAATAAAGCGACGATAAAAACCTGCATGTCCCAAGAATCTTCTAATACCTTTGACTCTTATGGGTGGTGGCAATTGTTTGATTACCTCTACCTTTGCATTGTCTATTTTCAATCCTTTCTTGGTCACTTTATGTCCGATAACTATGCTCTCCTTCACCATGAAGTGGTATTTCTCCCAGTTCAGGACCATGTTAGTTTCAATGCATCTCCGTAGAAAAAGTTCCAAACTCTGAAGGCATTCCTCAAAACTTTTTCCAAAGACAGAGAAGTCATCCATGAAGACTTCCAAGTTGTTATCAATCATATCTGAGAAAATCGACATCATGCAGCGCTGAAACATTGATGGAGGATTACACAATCCAAAGGGCATTCTTTTAAAAGTGAATGTCCCGTATGGACAAGTGAACGTAGTTTTCTCCTAATCTTCTAGAGCGATGGTAATTTGATCATAGCTCGAGTAGCTGTCCAGGAAGTAATAAAATGTCTTCCCTGCCAATCTATTCAACATCTGTTTGATGAAAGGTAGTGGAAAGTGATCCTCTCGAGTGGAATTATTTAGCTTCTTGTAGTCTATGCACACTCTCCAACTCGTCACAGTCCTCGAGGGGATTAGTTCATTTTTTTGTTCTGAACTACGATCATTCCACTTTTCTTTGGCACACACTACACCGGGGTAACCCACAAACTATTAGAAATGGGATAAATTATCCCAGCATCTAGCCACTTTATGACATCTTTCTTGACCACCTCCTTCATGCTGGGATTCAGTCTCCTTTGGGCCCCTATTGTTTTTCCATGGTAATTGTCATCCCTCAGATATCTGCTAAGGTCCATTCCAAGGCTTACTTGTAATTCCCAGTGTCTCCAACAATCTTTCCTCCTGGTCATCAGTAAAATCAGCAACAATGATCACTAGCAAAGTTAAGTTATCTCCCAGGTAAGCATATTTAAGATGGCTTGGCAAAGGGTTTCAGCTCCAATTCTGGTGGCTCCTCAATAGATGGTTTGGGTGCCTTGATTTCTCTGCCAGCCAGCTCAAGTGGACCAGGTCTCATGTAATAGCTCATGACCTTATTCAACATGGTCGGTTCTTTAGATTCTTCGCTCATAATATCTTCATTATCCATCTCTATAGCATCATTGTCTGTGTCCTGGCAAAATTTTGGTATCTCCACATTAAAAATAGACTCCATCAGCTCAATAGATTGGCATTCGTCAGGTTTATCTACACACTTAAGAGCTTGAAATACCTTAAACTAACCTGTTAGTCATTCATACGCATAGTAGGCTCATATTTTTTAACGTCATCCTAAGTCCTGCCTATGGCAACAAATGGACTTCCAAAATTATTGGGACATTAACATCAGTCTCATATTCTAAAATAATAAAATCAGTTGGGAATATAAATTTATCTACCTTTACCAACACATCCTCAATCTTACCCTTGGGATATGCATAAGATCGATCTGTCAACTGGAGTGTTATTGTGGTAGGCCTTGCTTCAATACCAAGTTTTCTAAAAACTAATATTGGCATCAATCTTTCAGTTTTGGTGGCAACCTATTGGTTAATCATTGCACTTCTTCCTTTAGTGAGAGCAATAGTCTCAAAATCACACAGCTTCCTCTTTTTTGACAAAATGTCCTTCATGAATTTGACATAGTTGGGCATTTGTTCGAGAGCTTCCACTAATGGTATATTGATATGCAGTTGTTTAAGGACTTCTAAAAAGCACTTAAACTATTGATCTTGCTTGTATTTCCAGAGCCTCTGTGGAAAAGGTGGCAGTGGATAAGCAAATGATGGTTTTGCTAGTTTTGCCAAATTGGTGTTGGCATTAGATTGAGGTCTGACAGTGTCAGTGCTCGCCTCTTTTTTATCTACTTCCTTGGATTTATCTATTGGCATCAACTTCTCATCCTGGCAAATAATTGGTTTTTTGATAGGTGTCTCATTCTCACATTGTTTTCCACTCCTGAGAGTGACTGCTTTGCATTGTTCTCTCCCTTTTTGTTGAGCATCCTCTATATCACTTGGTAAATTTCTCTAGGGTCTATTACTGAGTGTGTTGGCAATCTGTCCTAGGTGGACCTCCAAGTTCTGCATAGATGTTGCTTGTTGCGTGTGATAAGTGCTACGCAATTGTGCAAGTATACACGTCGCAAGTAATAAAGTGATATGAGTATCGAGTATCGTCTCCACAAGGATTGGTTTGGGCCACTTTGCTTAAGTTCTTGCTTTGTGAAAAGTAAAAACACAATTAAAGGATTATAGGAGTTTAACTAATAACTAAACTAGAAAGCAATAAAGTAAAAGAAAAAGATGAGATCGAATGAAAGAGAGATAGGCCAGGTTATCGTGAGTTGAGGTGTGATAGCCGATTGGATCGTCTTGGTAAAAAGAGTGCACGGCAACTCGGTTGCCGTGGCAACTTGGTACAACGGGTTGCCTTGGCAACTAATCGATGGTTGCCGGGCAACTAGTTGGGCAACTACTTGGGCGTCGGGCAGCAACTTCAAGGTTCGGCAGAGCGTTCTTCAATGGTTTCTTCTTATCCCTAAGTCAAAACTCTAGCTATTTGTGCATGCCTTGATAATACATCCATGCGTGAATCAAGGGTGAACAACACCCAATCTTGCGCTCCTCTTAGCCGTTGAAATCCTTAACTTATTCCTAAGCCGGATTAATCTTCACCATCAATAGATTGAATAAAGACCATACTCATTCGTTTCTTGAATCTAATTCTCCCGATATTAGATAAATAGATGAAGTTACGAGATCCTCTCCCAATTCACTCGCAAACAAGAATAAAAGCCAAGAATGAGTAAACCTTGAATAGAAAAGTGCAAACTCTTATTACCTAAACAAAATCCAATTGTTTCTCACAACAACAAAACACAATAACCCCAACCAATCAAGTTAGTTCATGGTTGGGTTCAAAAAATATACAAAGAATAATCCCCAAACCATGAATCTAATGGAAGCAAAGAAGAAGAAGAAGTCGAAATTTCCCCTAATGCTCTCTATCGAAATTTCTCTATTTTTCTCTATATATGGATTGTCGAAATCTCCTTGCTATTTATAGGGCTAGGCCAAAGTTCTTCTTTGAGGAGGAGTTTAAGTTGGAATTAAATTATCTTTAAAGAATATAATTCTTTATTATAATTGTATTCCTACTAGAACTTCTCCTATCTTCTTGGAATTTAATTCTTCTTTAATCTCTGCATGGCAATCAAATTCCTTTGGGTTTGGGCTTTGCTCCACGTCATCTTGGGCTTGTCTAGTCATTAATTTCGACATCCCTATTGCATCTTCTCTTTGTCGACAATTGCCATGGCAACTGGCTCGGCGTCTCCTTCATGCATTGCCCTGGAAACTAGCTCGGCATATCCTTCATGCATTGCCCTGACAACTAGCTCGACATTGCTTTGGCAAGTGATCCTGCACATACACACACAAAACACACCAAAGCAGCATCTTTTTCCACAAAAATCACCAAGTTATGTAATCAAGCTCAACGGTGGAAAGAAACATGAATTAACGCATGAATAACTAATTATGCAACTAATATGAGCTTAAGTCTAACAATAATATGAGTAAAAAGGGTAATAAAAATAGTACTTTTGAACACTTATCACGCCCCCAAACTCGAACTATTGCTTGTCCTCAAGCAATGCAAACTAACAATTACCTGCCAAGACTTTAATCATCAAAGACATGCTTCAAACTTGAATTCAAACCTCGGAACCATGGCACAAAGTATGATCACCTTTTAAATTTTTCAGATAGCACAAATATTTCCCGGAACAAAACTATAATGCTCGTGACAATGTGTGTGCGTAGTTGTGTACAAGTTGATTTTCAAGATTCTATGTGAACAATAGGCTTTTATCAATTTAATTTGGGGCATTTATTTTCATTTTCACTAGAGCCAATTTGGGCACCTCTAGAAAAGTAAGCAATTTCTTATTTTATTTTAGTCGACTAGAGCCAATTTGGGCACCTCTAGCGATTCTTTAATGTGCATTAACTACTAGAGCCAGTTTGGGCACCTCTAGCAAGAAAGTGTATTTACTACTAGAGCGATTTTGGGCACCTCTAGCAAGAAATTAACTTTTAATTTTCAGTTTTAAATTTACCCAAATTTTAAGCAACCTAAGTTCACTAAGTTTCTTTCAATCAACAAGCCACAACCGTGTAAAAACAATTCAGCATCATAGTAAAATTCTAAGTTCTTTTCATGTAATCCTAAAATTAAAGGTTCTTTCAATTTAGTGCAGTGGCAAAAATTCATCATTGGATATTCAACAAGTCTTAAGCAATTAAATCAAATTAAAGGCATGGCAAGTAACATATGCAACCTATATGTGATTGCTAAAGATGAATGCATGAAACTAACTAGAAACCAACACCCCCCAAACTCGAGAGAAGCATTGTCCTCAATGCACGTAAAAGTGAAACAAAATTTAAAAGAAACTAAATGAAATGAGTTAGTCAGAGAGGTCGTCACCTCGAGTGATAAGTTTCCTTCGTGCCGTTTGCTTGATTCAATTTCCGGTCAGTGGTTGAATGCTTGTGGTTGGTACCGCGTGAATAGCATTGCCTTGATTTGGTCCATGTTTGTCGATGCAGGTTTACTTGCATGTGCATCAGTAGTTGCCGAAGCCATTGTTGTTGCCTGGGCATCACCAGTTTCTATTGTGGTTGCGTTGTGCTAGTAGTCGACAGTAAATTTCCTTATCATGGTGGTTGTGAGTCTTGTTGTAGAAAAGAAAGTAAAGAAAACCTGGAAACTAAAGATAATGAAGAAAAATAAAATATCTCCTAAAATAAAAATGAAAATATAAAGAAAAAGAAAATATTGAAAGGAGAGCATGCTCAGGCATCTCCTAAAGTGACCACTTCTAATGTTACTGCATATCTGAGAAAACTTGAGAAGAGTCGTTTCCGATACTTCTTATAGTCCATCCGTACCTTCCATCAGGTGACAATATTGCCCAAAAAGAGTTGGGCCAATGTGCTCCCAGCTACTCCATTTTGCATTGCCATGGTGGAGGTGTCTTTCTTCCTTGTTCGCTTGTAGTCCATGTATACTCTCCACCTTGCTACTATTCCTAAAGGCACAAATATATTAATAGGAAAAATTATATCCATTCTCAACCATTCAATTACCTCATTCTTGTCGACTTCTATCATGGTTGGATGTAGCCTTTGTTGTCGTGGCAATTGCTGCTCAAGCCAATTGTCGTGGCAATCAGTTGCCAAAATTTGCTGTAAGTCAAGGGAAGAACCAATTTTCTGAAGAGCTTTATGAATCCAAACACCTTTTTCTTTTGGCCTCTCAAACATCTCTATCAGTAGAGATTTCGATGGCTTCAAATCAACCAACCTCGGTTCCTCAAGACATACCTGCAATGGACGAGGTGAGTTTTTAAAGAATTCAAAAGGTTCAACTATTACCTGCTCATATTCCATTGGCAAAGTATTATCATCTCGTTGATCTTGCATGTGGTCGTGTAATTGCCGTGGCAATTGTAGATGAGAGCAATCTACAGATTCCTGCTTCAACATCAACGTTGTAACCTTATGGGCATCAGGTTCCTCAAAATTTGTTGTAGTATAGTTGTTCTCAGCTTCACTGAGTGTTGTCGCGGCATTGCTCTGTTCAGGCTCCTCAATCATTGCCGAGGCAATTTGTTGTTCAAGCTCATCATGTGTTGGGCAGTCTCTCTCATTGGCATCCTCTTGACTTTGAGGTTCTAGTTGTTCCTCACACATCGGAGAGATTTCTTTGTATTGCTCCTTATCCTCTTGCCTTGGGACGTCAGTATCCCTAAGAATGAATTTTTGGTGCATGTTATCCATGACATATGTGGATCTCCCCAATTGATTTTCTAAATCCCCTAAGGTTGCATCCCACTGAGTTATCCTCGTATCCATAGATTTTGATAGTTCTCGAATCTCTTCAATTGATCCGTCAAGTCTAGCCAAGGAAGCTAGTAACGTTTCCTCCAAGGAATTGGAATGCTCTTGAAAAGGACTACATTGCCATGGCATATCTGTTGCTGCGGCAAAATTGTTATGGTAAAAAAAATTTTGAGCTTTTTGACCATACCATGAAGAATTTTGCTGCTGGTTCCCTCTATGGTCCTCCATGTAGTTATATGCACCGAAAATGTGAGGGCAATTTTCAAACACATGATGTTCTCCACACATAGCACAAGAATTTTCCACGGTATAAGTTCTTTGGGCTTTTCTCGGTTGGTATAGGTAATCATCAAAGGGTGCAAGAAACTCTTGATTGGATTGATTCATATCTTCCAACATCATCTCTCGAATAGATCGGCTTTTATTTCCCGACATGTTGATGTCCCTTAACTTAGAAGCGCACCTATTTTTTTTTTTTTTTGATAAAACAAACAAAAAGAAAAGTTAGTAAAACTAGTAGAAAAAATGCAATAACAAAAACAACTAACACCAATTGCCAATCCCCGGCAACGGCGCCAAAAACTTGTTGCGTGTGATAAGTGCTACGCAATTGTGCAAGTATACACGTCGCAAGTAATAAAGTGATATGAGTATCGAGTATCGTCTCCATTGTGGATTGGTTTGGGCCACTTTGCTTAAGTTTCTTGCCTTTGTGAAAAGTAAAAACACAATTAAAGGATTATAGGAGTTTAACTAATAACTAAACTAGAAAGCAATAAAGTAAAAGAAAAGATGAGATCGAATGAGAGAAAGATAGGCCAGGTTATTGTGAGTTGAGGAGTGATAGCCGATTGGATCGTCTTGGTAAAAGAGTGCACGGGCAACTCAGTTGTCGTGGCAACTTGCACAACGGGGTTGCCTTGGCAACTAATCGATGGTTGCCTGGGCAACTAGTTGGGCAACTACTTGGGCATCTGGGCAGCAACTTCAAGGTTCGGCAGAGCGTTCTTCAATGGTTTCTTCTTATCCCTAAGTCGAAACTCTAGCTACTTGTGCATGCCTTGATAATACATCCATTCGTGAATCAAGGGTGAACAACACCCAATCTTGCGCTCCTCTTAGCCATTGAAATCCTTAACTTATTCCTAAGCCGGATTAATCTTCACCATCAATAGATTGAATAAAGACCATACTCATTCGTTTCTTGAATCTAATTCTCCCGATATTAGATAAATAGATGAAGTTACGAGATCCTCTCCCAATTCACTCGAAAACAAGAATAAAAGCCAAGAATGAGTAAACCTTGAATAGAAAAGTGCAAACTCTTATTACCTAAACAAAATCCAATTGTTTCTCACAACAACAAAACACAATAACCCCAACCAATCAAGTTAGTTCATGGTTGGGTTCAAAAGATATACAAAGAATAATCCCCAAACCATGAATCTAATGGAAGCAAAGAAGAAGAAGAAGTCGAAATTTCCCCTAATGCTCTCTATCGAAATTTCTCTATTTTTCTCTATATATGGATTGTCGAAATCTCCTTGCTATTTATAGAGCTAGGCCAAAGTCCTTCTTTGAGGAGGAGTTTAAGTTGGAATTAAATTATCTTTAAAGAATATAATTCTTTATTATAATTGTATTCCTACTAGAACTCTCTCTATCTTCTTGGAATTTAATTCTTCTTTAATCTCTGCATGGCAATCAAATTCCTTTGGGTTTGGGCTTTGTTCCACGTCATCTTGGGCTTGTCTAGTCATTAATTTCGACATCCCTATTGCATCTTCTCTTTGTCGACAATTGCCATGGCAACTGGCTCGGCGTCTCCTTCATGCATTGCCCTGGCAACTAGCTCGGCATATCCTTCATGCATTGCCCTGGCAACTAGCTCGGCATTGCTTTGGCAAGTGATCCTGCATATACACACACAAAAACACACCAAAGCAGCATCTTTTTCCACAAAAATCACCAAGTTATGTAATCAAGCTCAACGGTGGAAAGAAACATGAATTAATGCATGAATAACTAATTATGCAACTAATATGAGCTTAAGTCTAACAATAATATGAGTAAAAAGGGTAATAAAAATAGTACTTTTGAACACTTATCATTGCTAAACTCTTGAC
Organism: Hibiscus mutabilis; assembly: GCA_019671005.1. NCBI lineage: Eukaryota > Viridiplantae > Streptophyta > Magnoliopsida > Malvales > Malvaceae > Hibiscus > Hibiscus mutabilis. The sequence goes on from CM033724.1 coordinate 23,318,500, forward strand.
AGTTGCATCATTTTAAACTATATACTTCGTTAGAGTATTCCATTGGGTAGATCTCTACCCTGGATGAAAATTATTATGTGCCCTTTATGGCATCATTTCTGGTTGAAGCCTGGCGGTGCATTGGTATTCTAACGATCGGCATTAAATTGGTTACCTCCCTAATTTGCCCATGAAAAGTTCGGATGCTGCTTCCAACCTGCATTATAAGTATTGGAATGTGGGTTAAAATTACAATTGAAATTGCCAACAAAATTTACCAATTCAGGGTTTGATGGGCATACTTCCAGATTATGATCCTCTCCACAAATTGTGTATAATGGTTCCAGTGCCTTTACTTCTCGGACTTCAGTATGCTTTTGCATCATTTTCACTATATTAGTGAGGTTGGAATTTTTAGCATTGAGAGATAATAATGCATCAATGTCTAGTTTTACAGCTATTTTCGTCCCGATTTCTAATCTAGCAGTAGGGCATTGAAGATCATTGGTGGAAATCATTTCAAGGATGTCAAATGCCTTCGTATAATTTTTTTCTAGCAATGAACCGTTTGTCGAAGCAGCAACAACAGTCTTGGCATGAGCTTTGAGTCCGTTATAAAAGGTCTCTATCTGGGTCCAAGTGGGGAATCCATGCATGGAACATCTTTTCAATAGGTCTTTGAAACACTCCTAGGCACCATACAAAGTCTCATGATCACCTTGCCTAAAAGTAATGATATCACTTCACAGCTTGGCATTAAAATTAGGTGGCTGGAATCTTAGAAGAAATTTTTGGCATAATTATGCCCACAAAGTAACTAAACGGTGGCAAAGAACTTAACCACATTTTTTCTCTATCTCACAGAGAAAATGAAAATGGTCTCAACTTCACCGTCTCTTCAGCTACATCAGGTTGCTGAAATAGTTGGCAAACCTCCATGAATTGCTTTAAGTGCTACCTTGGGTCTCCAGTTGGTGATCCGTCAAATTGACCTACATTCAATAGCTTTTGAATCATTACTAGTTTAAGTTAAAAAATTAACTGTATTTATCTCTGGACCAATCAGTCTAGGCATCTAATTGTCCATGTTTGGTGCCAAGTGTTCTCTAATGAGTCGTTCTTTAGGATTCTTTGTAGCAACAATAGGAGCGGGTGGTATCCCATCATGTATTGCTGGATTCTCCTTCGTTGTTTAGGACACCATCTACTCCACCATTTTTATTTAGAGCTATTTCTCGAAGTTTTCTTTTCAACCTGTATAGGGTTCTTTCAATCTCTGGGTCGTATAATAAATTTTCTTTCATAGTATGGCTCCTGGTCATACACCAAATGAAACAAATTAAGTAAAGTAAACAAAAACAGGTAAAAATCAAAACAATAAATCCCGTTGCAATCCCCAGCAACGGTGCCAAAAACTTATCAAATGACTAATGCTTGGCAAACAAATGATGAATTATTATAAATATTCTAGTAATAAGGCCAAGTTTAGGTCTTTTTGCATGCAAGTATACACGGTCAACAAATAATACAGTAGTAAGTTGACTATCGTATCCACATGGATTGTCCAAGAATTAAATGCCATGATATTTACTTGTGAATTGAAATGAATAAATTGGTGATAGAGATTGGATAATTAAGAATATGACTAAGGAAAATGAAGTGAAAATTCAAGCAGATTGGCAAAAAAATGTATTCAAGATAGATGGTTGGCATTGGTAACGGATACTTGGATTCTACGCTAGCAAAGATAGCAATTAATAACTTTCGACATTGGTTTTATTGCCTACCAGATTATAAGTTTGTATTGTCTCCGTCGATGGCAATACTCTAAGTTAATTATGATTAACCCCTATATGTCTATAGCGATGTTTTTCAATAATTAACTTGGCAAAGTTTTAATCTTTACTCCTAAGGGTTAGATTCACTTCCGAAGTAAGCTCATCTACTTGAACATATTCTGTTGAAGTTTCTCTCCTTAGTATTTGGTAATTAATGCTTATCTCCTAAGTTTGTTAAGATATTAAGGGATAATGGGCATGCAGTGCCAACTGCCATATGGAAAAGAATATAAGAAAATTAAGCAATAGCAAAATAGAAAAAAAATGTCAAGGTATTCAATTATTAAAAACTCAAAAAGCTAAGCGTTCATTGCAAAAACACTCCTAGCCAACTTAAAAGATTTAGTTCATGACTGAGGAAACCATCAACACCATGTCGTTTTGAAACATCACCATCAAATCAGAATTAAAAACTAAGAGAAATGGACAAAGAATGAGATCATTTGATACAATCCTTCAATGGGTCTAGAGCTCTCAGTGTTGACCTGGTCGAACTACAGTTTGCCCTCTACCTTCATTTTCTTCTCAAGGTGCAACCTCTTGGCTCATCGATGGGCTTCCTTTAACTAGGTACTCACGGAAACCCTACATAAGGTTTTGATTTGAAAGTTTGTTATTCAACAATGTAGGCGCATTATCTTCTTATCCTCTTTTTAAATTTGAGCTGAACTAGCCCTGACTAACGGTTATGATCGGTCATCGATCGTCCTTCTTTTAGTATCTGAGTTTGGCAATCCTCTTCCTACTTTTTCCAATAACACTCGACATTTCTCTTTTGCTCCTCTGTTCCTGTCCTGCTCTGCCAAACCTACTCCTATCTTGTTTATCACAGCTAGGAAATAACCCTTCACTCTGGTAATAAAAACCATGCATTCCTTAACTCCTAGATACAAATGCATGAATCTACTAGCTAAATGCTCAAATATGTACTCAAAGTCAAGCAAAAGCATGACAATATATACATGAAAAGTAGTACTTTTGAAGAGTTAACAGTATCAGAGCTTCATCTCTTCATCGGATTAACATCCTAGAGTCAATCCTTGAGGTGCTCAATCTTTCTACATCAATCGGTGATCATGGTTGATATGTGTGAAAAAGTCACACTATTAGTGTAAGCTACACTGTTAATGCAAGAATAGAAATAGTGAAATCCTATTTGAATATTGATCCCACGAGGATGGTGTATTATGCTTATATTTATGTAACTACAGTACGATTCTTTAAGAGTGATAGTTGTGGGTGTAATAGTGGTTAAAATAAAAGGATAACAAGGTGAATAAATGATTCAATGTGGTAGCAAGAATAGAATGTAATAAAAGATAGGGAAATATGAGAATAAAGCCTTGATCTCCTTGGTTCAACTTAGCAAAAAGTTCAAGTACACATCGAGGGGAAATGATGGTTCAATTAGCAATGAGGTGGTCAGCTTGAGTATTAGCTTCCATTTAACCTTCAACCATTGACTCAGGATTGTAGATCGGCTTTAACTTTCATCGCAAGTTGAGACTATAGCCCTTTGAACAAGTGGATCAACTTCCATTGCATCCAATCAACTTTCGTTGTAAAAACTCGTTAATCTGACTCGTCACAGCATCTGTCGATGTCGGTGGGTAGTTTAACACTCTCATGCAAAACGTAAATCAGATCCAACAATTAAAGTTTATGAAAAAGCTAACACAAATATATATTAAACTGAAGAAATATTTTCAACAAGTTCATAAAGCTCCGAAAAATTAAACCATCGTCAAGTTGAGCACAAAATATAAAACAAATATCCAACAACATCAAAATATAGAAGAGTTTAGAAAGATAACAATGTATTTGTAACGTCTTGGTTTTGGGCCTAGGAGTTCTCCAGGTTGATTAAAATGTTCGATGGATCAGATTAGAGAATTTGAGTCAGTTTAGGGATTTAAATGGGAATAAATATTTTTGAGTGAGGAAAATTTATGAGAAAATATTCTAAAATCATTAAATAATATGTTAAAGGGTTTGGTGAAATCAAATTTATAAAAAGAGATTTCAAAATTGGACATTTTGGTCAGTGACCAAAATATAAAGTTTTAAAACTGTTTTAGTGACTATTTTGTAAAATAAACTTTAGGCACCTATTTTTAGCAAAAAATACTTTAGGCACCTAAAGTTCAAAAAGGGTATACTTTGGGCACTTATTTTTCAATTAAGCCTTTTAGCTAGATATAAATTCATATTTTCTAAAAGGCTTAAATATAGATTTAGTACCTAAATAATTTTTTCTCTCAAGTTGGTACCTAAAAATTTATTGCTCTCAAGTTGATACCTAAACTTTAATTTCATCCACTTTTTGGTAATTATATTAATATTATTAGTCCCCAAAACTTATACATTATATCAATTTGGTACTAATTCAAAATAATTCAATAAATATACCCCCTTCATATTTAAAAATTCTATCAATTTAGTCACTTTTGTGATATTGTCTAACCAAACGAGTCTATTAAATAAAAGCATAAATTAGATAATTGTATTATACTATAAAGCAACAATAAATTATTGTTAAACTTTTATCATATTAAAAAAGTGATACTCCCCCATCTCTAAAATTTTGTCCCATATTGACTGGCCACAAAATTTAAGAAAGTCAAAATTTCTACCTACTAATTACTGTCAAGTCACATAAATAAAAGAAAAAGACATAAATGCCACCTAAAATGAACAATACTTTGTAGAGCGGGAAACAATAAGTTGCATGATAAATTCATGGCACCAAACAAGATTTAGTGTAAAATGTTTCTTAAAATCTTTAACGCCAAAAAAAATTTACCAAAATTTTCAACGCCAAAAATTGTCAAAATTTGTTCCTAAATTTTAGCACTAAAATTTCATTAAAATAATTAAATTCTATTTCATCCATTTTTATAATCAAATTACACCTTCTTTGAAAAACAATACATTCCATTTCTTCTCTGATTTCAATATCTGCAAATTTCTTTCTTTTATTTTGAACCAATATTTACATGAACAATTATTCTTTAATGGATTCTGAAAATACAAATATGTCAGTGGAGTCTTTCATGACAATGACAAGGCACATCTGACTAAAGAGCAACGTCAAGCCTTATTTGAAACAATGTTAAAACAGAGTCTAGATAGAAAGTTAAAAAAAAAAAGGCTATGCAAGTAGAACTGCAGCTATGTTTTCAGTCTCAACAAAAACTGTGACTAGGTTATGGAAGCAAGCAAAAAGGTTTATGGAACAAGAGTGTTTGATGTTAGTAGTCTATATCAACAAAGAACAAAAAAGAGGATTTCTATGGATCTTGACCGTATTTTGGAGATTGCACTTCGTAAACATATTTAATCACTGGTCAAAGTTTTAATTGCGTCAAAATCTACACTACATCGTCGAATTAAAAAAAAATGATCTAAGCCATATACTAATGCTACAAAGCCTTATTTGACTTATGCAAATAAAAGAGGAGTACATTTTTGTTTGTCAATGCATTAGCTAGGTACTTTCACCACAAATTATTTATTTATTGATACGTTCTATGTAGAGCATATTGATGAAAATGGCTTATTTGTAAAAAATATGAGAGATATTATCTTCATCCATATGAGGTTGAACCTTTTTCGTACTTGTAAAAATAAAAAATTTATCACCAAAGTAATGTTTTTAGCTACAGTGACTAGACACATTTTGATGAATCTTTTAATTGTTGATTTTCTCAAAAGATTAAAAAAAATTATTTGTCTTCAAGGAACCGGCAAGACGTAACAGCAAAAATAGACAAGCTAGAACCTTAGAGACTAAACTTATATTATCAGTGACTAAAGATGTGGCAAGATCATGCTTAATTGATAAAAATTATACCAGATATTAGAGCAAATGACCTAGTTGTAACTATAAGACAATTTTCATTCAACAAGACAATGCAAAGCCTTGTATTGACATTGATGATGAACAATTTCTTCAAGCTGCAAGTGTTGATGATTTTAATTTTCAACTGTTTTTTCAACCTCTAAATAGTCTTGATTTAAATGTATTGGATCTTGAATATTTTAGAGCAATACAATCTTTGTAGCATCAAGAATCTCCTACAACAATTGATGAGTTGATGAAAGTTGTAGAAGAATCATTTAATGAGTTATCACCAAAAAGTTTGAACAATATATTTTTATCCTTGTAATCTTGCATGACAGAAATTTTAAAGATTAAGGAAGAAAACAATTATAGGTTACCACATATGGGTAAGCAAAGGTTGGAAAGAAATGAAGAACTTCCTATTCAACTTTATTGTAATCAAGATATTGCGCAAGAAGCTTTGTTGCATATTCAACTTCAACACTAAAAACATTGAACGTCTTAACTTTATAGGAACTGTTATTCATATTTTATCTTTTTTGTTCAATCAGAATGAATCTTTTGTGAACATAGATTGTATATGACTCATGTAAGTATTGATGTTGGCGGTGTTGAAGTTATTTATAGATAAGTATAAAATGACTTTGTGTAACTATTGTAAATAGTTTGTATTGAAAAGAATTTGATTCATTCCATTGGCCGCTGTTTCAGTTTCTTAGATAATTTTTCATGCTATAAAGAATTGTATTGTTCATTGTGAGATTTTTCGAGTGAATTTTTTTGGCTTTATTTTATTGAGTTGTCTTTGGTGCTAAGTGGACTGGTTTTAGTTAACCATCTTTTAAGTTATACATTTTGTTGTAAAATTTTATTTTGTTTGTTCTTATATTATATTATGATGCTTTGCATTATTAATAAAGTAGTGATTTCTAACAACTTTAGTATTTATGGTTTATTATCATGTTTTAGTTTAATGATTTGATTTGATTTTTCACTAGCACATATCGATGTCTATAAAATTCAAAGCAAAGTTAAATATTTTGTATTAATATAAATTTTACATCAAAATATAATCGATGAGTTTGACAAATTTTAATGGGGTCAAAAAAATTGAAGATTGGTTTTTTATAACCGTAAAAACTTCAAATGTGGTAAATGGTAAAAAAAAAGGAAATACAAGTATTGAATGTAACAATTTTAAAATTCAAAAGGGACAATTTTGCGGGACGAAGGGAGTATAACATTCCTGGGAGAAAAATAAAAATATATGAGAATAACAAATAGTAAATAGATATGATTTTTAGATATAGAGAGTTAACTTTATTGAATAGTTTCGAATGAAGACCAAATTAATAGAATATATAAGTTTCGGTACCAATTTGGGAGAAAGTGCCTAGTCAAGCGCCAACTTAGGAGGATGTTTGTATTTTAGGTACAAATTTAGAATAAAAAATTCTTTAAGTACCAATATGAAAGAAGATCCTTTCTAAAAGGGAAGAATTTAAAGAGTACATATAGGTGATTTAATATTTTAGAGGTTTATTAAAAACGTAAGCCTTAAATATACATTTATTACTTAAATTAGGCACTTTTTCTCAAGTTGGTGCTTGAAGAATTTTGCTTCCAAATCGGTACATTACCTAGGCACTTTCTCTCAAGTCGGTAGCTAAAGAATTTTGCTCTCCTAAGTTGGTACTTGAACTAGACATTTTCTCCCAAATTGACACCAAAACTTATACATTCTATCAGTTCGGTCATAATTCAAAATAAATCAATAAATTTAACCCTCTATATTTAAAAATTCTATCAATTTACTTATTGTTCTCATAAATTGTTTATTCTTTTCTCAGAAATGTTGTACTACTTTCCTGGTATAATAAAGGTTTAATAGTAAATTGTTATTTTTATCGTAAAATGTAGTTATCCAACTGTTGCTTTGATCCAATAGACTTGCTTAATTTGACAGTATCGTAAAAAATAACTAAATTGATGTAGTTTTTAAATATGAAAAGTTAAATTTATTAAATTGTTTTAAATTAGAGTGAAATTGATAGAATGTATATGTTTTGGGACTAAAAATGTTAATAAAAGTATCAAAACAATTAACGAAATTAAAGTTCAGGTACCAACTTTAGAGTATAATTTCGTCAAGTACCAATTTGAGAGAAAGTCCCTAGTTCAGGTACCAACTTGGGAGTAAAAATTCTTTGGGTATCAACTTGAAAGAAGAAGTTTAGTTAAGATATCAAATATATATTTAAGCCAAAATGTAAAATACTTGATTTAGAGGTTTAGAGGAGTTATGAATAGTTTAAATAATTTTTTTAGTATATATATATATGCAATCCTTTTATAAAAATATTTTATAAAAATGATATTTTAACTATCATTCAATAGTAAAAGATATTAAATTTATTTATTTGATATATATATATATATATATAGATATAGATATTTATTTTTAGTATAACTACTAGAATCCGATTTTTTAATCAACTAATCTAGATTAGGTATTGTAAAGGTCTATTTGGGACAATCTTTTCAATTCAGTTTGTTTCAATCACATGAACATTGGACGTTATTTAAGAGACCTAACGTCTATCCAATTAGATCAATTAATTGTTGGTTTGTAAAATTATTTTATTGATTATTCTGTGTATAGCATGAATTTGAATTAATATTATATTAATTTAATATGACGAATTAAATGGTACTAAATCAAACCGATTAATGAAATTTCGCCAAAACCAATTTGCAAAGGTGTTTCTATTCTATATACAAGAATTAGCATAAGATTGTGAAAAAAAGTCTTATATAACATAGGATGCTAAATATGTATGTAGAAATCCAAAATTGAGTTTCTACTTCCGCTTGAAGCCAATAAGCAATGAGGAAAACAACAGGTAAAATTTTAGTAATAAATCAACTAATCACAAAACAAATAAATCATCTATTTTTCTTTCAAAAGACGTACCAACCCACCTTTAGAAAAACATACTAACCCGCAGCAATCTGGAAAGCAACCTTCGAGCAATAGATAAGAGTTTCTGCATTTATGCCACTAAACATAAGTCACAATATCCTCTATCTGAATTATTGAAACTGCACAGTGATCTATGGTTAACGGGTGAATAGGATATGAAATTGGATCATGTTAAATATATCAATTCAACCCAGATTATAATTGCAGAAGGAACATATTATGTTATATTCGAATTGACACCATATCATTTAAGTCTATTTATCGATATAAAGTATATAAAGAAAACAAGACATGATGTTGTCTACATAACAATCAAATTCTGGGAAGGCGCGACTGACAGGACACATTGTTACTTATGTGATAATTAAATTCCAAAAATGCGCGGCTGACATGGTGCGGGTTCACCTGCGTGGAACAATCCTCGGAAGACGCCGGTGACGAAACGTGTCTTTGATGGGTTATAAGTAAGGTAGCACGATTTAAGGACAAAAATGAAGAAAATTAAACAACTTTTTTTCCCGGAAGTGATAACACGTGGTACATGTCACGCAAGCACATACAGGGCCAAGCAAATCTTCAATCAATTAATAAGTATATGTTAAAAGGTTATATTTAAAGGAGTAAAAAAATAATATCTAACCAATGTGAAATTTATTCATACAAATCTCATATTGAATTTGTTCGAGTATTTAAATATAGTCGTTTAAAATGCTCGAGCAATTGAAAAAAGGCCCCATACAAATGTATTATGCGTATTATATCTTTTTGGACAAAATTCATTTAATTTTTTTCATTACATTTAATTCTTTTCATCGTGGTCCTTCAATTGTGCCACCTTAGCAATGCGCACTTCGTGAGCCGTAGCTTCTCAGGATAATGCCACTGTGTGTCAAAATGAGTATCATTTTGGTAAATAATCTTCGAAAGGTTATTTCGTAATTAATTATAATAAAATGTATATTTATGAAAAAAATACTCTTGAACCCTGATATAAATACAAAGTTTCAAGAAAACTCCTAAAATCATAAAATATTGCAATGAAGTAAGTTGGTGGGGGTGGCTACTCATGGTAACAGATAGGGTGAAAAATATTTGGAAAGACACCTAGAAGTTTATGAAACCAATGAGACAAATAAATATCGTACTATAAGAAGAAGAAGAAGAGTATTGATAATTTATTTACCTTTGATGCCACTGCTAGATCACATCCTCAAAAATGAGTCATAAAACCAGGAAAGTGCAGTATGAAGGAAAGTAGCTTTCCGTTTGGGACGACAAATCATATTCATAAGACCTGTTTAATTACTTGCAGAAGATGTAGAGGCTGCAGCTGCCTCTGCTATTAACGAAATTGGCTGGCGAGCCTGCAGGCAAGCCGCGATGTCGAAGGGAGTCAACTCTGCACCATCAAAAATAAGGTTAACACCAGGAAGGATTACTTCATTGCTGTCAGGTTCATCGGGATCGACTTTATGTGCTGTTACTGAGGAGGAATCTTCATGTACAGAAGCCACGGCATATGATCTGTAAATGCTCCATATTTCAACACCACAAATAAATAAGCACAAACGAATACGGACGAGAAGAAAAGAAAAAAGGAGACTGATTTCGCAGACCTCAGAATGCTACCATCAAAACTCAAAACATCAGTCCGGCTACGCTGCCGATGGCAAAGTTTAAATCTTTGATGCTCACTAGATGCTCCAGAAATGGGAGAAGAAGGGTCTACCAGTGGATTCCACTTTCCACTACCAGGATAGCTGGTGAGATACTCTGAATCCTTGGAACCATCCTTTGGCTGCTCCTTTAGGTAAAGAAGTTTGGCTGCAGGACCTGTTGCTTGATACTCTGCACAGAACTCACGCAACTTTCTATGTATGCTTTGCATTGAATCATGATGCTGTGTAAGTGAATCAGCTTGAAGCAACTCTGAGGAGACAATCCTTTCACATATATTATTGCATAATTTAGGGTTGAAAAGTGGCATCCCAAATTCAATAGTCAGTGGAACCCATTCATACTTCTCGTCGGGAACAAAATTATCCGATTCCGGTTCTTTAAAAAGTTTTAGTAAGCGAATGTAACCGACGGTCCATAACTCTATCTTGTGAGCCAAAGCAGCTAATAGATCATTCAATTTCAGACGTTCCTCTGCACATAGCCCTAGCTTGTCCCCTACATGAGCAACTGAGCCATCAGAGTTCTTAAGGGGCAAGGGTATGTCAACTGTAACAACTTTTCCAGAACCATCAAGGTCATATATGCTGAAGGGCTGCACTATAACAGCGGAGTATTTGAGAATCGAATTCAAACAGTGTAAAAGTATACTTCCATTAACTAAATTTCCTTCGAAATTTTCATCCAAGCTTCCCATTGTTGAACTATCCCAAGTCCATATAAGGGCCTTTTCACAACCGGCTAACGGTGCAGGTAACATGTGTAGACATAGTCCTTTCATCAGAACAACCGATAAAGGTCCACTAGCCACTCTTGAATATAGCACCAATTTCATCCAAGGTGTCATTGATGAGTGAGAGGGAGGACCAAAATGAATAGGACCTGATGGTCCAGGAAGAACAGATGAAGGTGGGAGAGGAATCATAGACACAATAATATCATAGTCACGAAGAAATAACCGATCTAAGGTTGCCTTTGGCAGAGAAGCCAAGCTTTCACAGCGGAGGATATCCACTCGATATTTCTTTCCCTTCCTTGGAGTTCCTTTTCCTATGTCAGGTCCTTCCATATGTATTGTTTTCTCACCATTCTGGACATTAATTTTCAAGCCTGACTTGGAAACCTCACTCGAGAGCTTACCATCTTCTGATAGGGTAGCAGATCCATCACCACCAGCGGTTTCAGGTGCAGATTTATCCAAAAAAGAATCTTCCTGTGAAGTTTTGATGTTATTGTTACCATTAATGTTTTCTTCAGTTTCATTTGCAGAAGATTGCTCTGATACATCAGTCAACCGTACGTCAGCTACTGTACTAGACTCGTCATAGCCTGAACTCGACACTCGTGTTCTATCAACAACTTCCGTACATCTAGTATCAGCAGCAACACCACCGGATAGTAGACACTCCAAGACACAGCGAAGACTATATGCATGATTTGCAAATTCCTGCAACACTCCCTCAAATTTTGTACCCTCCAACGTGCTCAGGTCTTTGCAAAGATCTGCAATGCTAGCATGGCCTAGTTTCCCTGCTTCATATAACGTCACAGCATGAGATTTCAACCCTGCAAAAATTTCAGTGACAGGACATACAAATTATGTTAGAGGAGGAAACAATAATTACATGTAGATGCAAATGCAGATGCAGAGAACAATAAGCAGTGAGAAATTAATACAGGGGCCTGTCAATGACAGGACTATGTGTAACACATATTGTGTATTCTTCCCCATGATGATACCAGCACCATGGAATACCAAATACTTCCTCTTGGCCGTTTAAAACAAGTCTTCAAATTTCAATACAAGTTGGAAATTAGCTTATTTTGTACTTTCTTATTTTGCATTAATGGTTATGATGTCCACCAGGAAAAGGTTATCTGGGACTAAGACATAAACACTAGACATTTGAAAGGGTGGAAAGAAAAGGAAACCAACCTGGTGAAACAGAGCCCATCATAAGATAAGATGTTATGTTAGCATCAACAACAAAAGCAACCCGAGAATCATAAGAACGGGATGCATAGTTTTCTGTTCCCCAAAAATCTCCTTGATGAGCATCACCATCAATGGACACATTTGCTGAGGTTGAACTACGGCGAGAGGATTCTTCTTCGTCTGTAAGTACGACACCATGAGGTACCGTTGTGTTTTCTTGAAGAACAGATGCTGGGTCAATTACTTTTTGTGCCCATCCTAAGCGGCAAACAAAAGATGCTGCAGCCTGCAGTATCCTAAGATCCGCTTGTAATGTTGCTGCCAACTCAGCAATAGTAGCATGCTCACTTGAAACAACAAAAACTGCATATAGCAACCTGAATAGTGCAGTTACTAGCATTAAGAAAATCCAAGTTACACAGCTATTATACGACACAGAATGACCAAAACATCAAAGAGCAACTTACTCCTCGATAGGATCCTCATAAGACTGCTCCTTGTTTGAAATGAACCCTTCAAGCCTAAAAACTGAACTACAATAGTATTAAAAACTTGATTCAAAAACCAAAAAGGACTCACACAGAGGTGGTCAAGGACCTTGCCATTTCGTTTAACAAATTCAACACATTTAAGCAGAAGAAAGATCAATAAAACTAATTGCTAGAGAACTTGCAATAAAAAAAACAGCTATACATAAAGCATCCTAAAGAAAAAAGAGAAAAAAAATTGGTAATGTTTATTTTAAATGTCATATTTTTAGGGAAAAATTACAGAGATCCCAAGCAGAATGCTTGGATGCTTATTAGTTCACTTCTTGGTCTCCGCCCCCCCCCCCCTTCCCCGTCACTACACCCCCTGACCAAATGCTATTGGTTGTATAATTTTATCATCTTTTGATTCATTTAGAAAGCAGAGTTGGGAAAGGATTTTTTTGTGTTTCGGGCTGACCAAGAGTCTCTTAACACCATATTCTTTCTTCTTCCTTCTTTCTATTCCCAATAGAAGTTTTTTTCTTATCTCCTAAGTATAAAGATAAGGAGTAACAACGTTAAGTACACCTTCCTAAACCAAGTGCAGTTTTAAAGAAGAGAAAATGCTTTGTTTTGGGACATAGGAAATGGCAGATCTTGACATGTGGCTTCGGGGGAGATCGATTAAAAGACATGTTTCCAATGAAATCTTGAACTTGAAGATGAAAATAGAAGTGAAAGGCCAAATAAAAATCCAAATATTTAAAATTTTCGTTAAAGTTCATATAATTGATAATTGTTCCCTCCTATAAACTGTCACTTAATATATATGCAAAGCCAACTAATTTGAAAAGTTTATGAATAATGAAAGGTGGGTACAATGAATAGATAAAATGCCAATGTAGTTTTAACCTTTATTAAAATTTATAAAACGCATAGAGTTTATTTATACAAAAATATAAAATTTATTTTGAGGGATAAATTTAATTTAATATATAAATCTATATAAATACATATACACCGATGAGATTTTGAAAATTATTAAAAAATATCAGTGATCTCTATCTTTTGATGTAAATTGTCAGTGACTGTAATAGAATGGCCTGCTTTAATGTGTGTATTGTGTAAACGAACAAACCTGCACTCTCCTTCAGTTCCAAACTGTAGAAAGTAGTGAAAACAGAAGAGAAATTATTCTGTTTTATTCGAATAAATCACATAGGTTACAACATAGAACTCTTTTATAGAGTCCTTAAGGATTTATCTTTAACTAGGACTCCTAATAATAGAAGACTTCTTAGATAACTCTTAATCCTTATCCTACTAACAGATAACTCTTAATCTTTTACAAGACTTACAAGACTTTTACATTACATACAACTCTTAGACATACATATCGTATTATCCTACACTCCCGCTCAAGCTGGAGAGTATACGTTGTATAGTCCCAGCTTGGATAAGAACTCATCAAAAACTGATTTGGGTAAAACTTTTGTAAGTACATCAGCTAGCTGTCCTTCTGTAGGAATATAAAACAAAGAAGCTATCCCATTGTTAACCTTTTCCGAAATAAAATGCTTGTCTATTTCAACATGTTTTGTTCTATCATGTTGAACTGGATTCCTAGCAATTTGAATTGCTGATTGGTTATCACACAAGATCTCAAACTTATTTTCTTGGTCTGTGTTTAACTCCCTCAGTAACTTAAGTAGCCAAATTCCTTCACACATTCCTAGTGCCAAAGCTCGAATTCTGCCCAGACCGCTTACGGAGACAATCGATTGCTTCTTACTTCTCCAAGTTACGAGATTTCCCCAAACAAAAGTACAGAGCCACTGGTTGATCTTCTTTCGGTGAGTTCTCAGCCCACTAGAGTCAGTGAATACTTTCACAGATCTATCTAGTGTCTTTTTAAACAATAAACCATGTCCAGAGTCTTCTTCAAGTAGTACGAGGATTCTGTTTGTTGCTGCCATGTGTTCTTCATTTGGATTGGTCATATCTTTGACTTATCACATTAACTGGAAAAGCAATGTCCGCCTGGTTAGTGATAGATAGATCAATTTTCCCACTAATCTCTCAAACCTTTCTTTGTCAACTAAAGAGCCTCTTTCATTAGTAAATTTCAAGCCAGACCTCCATTGGTGTATATCATTTGGTTTACACCCCAAACATTCCAGCTTCATCTAGTAAATCAAGGACATACTTCCTCCCGATTTATCACCAACCCCTTACTTGACCTTGCAACCTCCATGCCCAAAAAATATCTAAGCTTCCCCAAGTCTTTTGTTTCAAACTCTTTATTGAAGATTCTTCAAGCGGCTAATTTCTTCATCATCATCCCCTGTCAAGATTATGTCATCCACATAAACAATCAAGATAACCCGTTTATTTTTCGAAGTTACCTTAATAAAGAGTGTATGATCAGCTAGTGATTGCTGTATCCATTCTTGAGAATAACCACAGTAAAACTGTCAAACCAAGCTCGAGGAGATTGCTTTAGGCCATAAAGTGACTTGTTGAGCTTACAAATTTTTCGATTTCCTTCAAGCGATTTTGGACGGTGGGATCTTCATATAAACTTCCTCCTCTAACTTCCCATTAAGAAATGCATTCTTGACATCCGGTTGGTGTAGGTTCCAATCATTGTTGACAAACAAGACTTAACAAAACTCGAATAGTGTTGAGTTTTGCCCTTTGAGCACAAAAGTTTCAGTATAATCAATCCCATAGGTCTGTGTATATCCTTTAGCCACGAGCCTTGCTTTATATCTCTGCAAACTGCCATCAGAGTTATATTTCACAGAAAAGACCCATTTACAGCCGATAGGTTCTTTACCTTGGGGAAGATCCATTATTGTCCAGGTACAATTTTTCTCAAGTGCACTAATTTCTTCTTCAACAGCCCACTTAGGATGCTTTAGTGCCTCATCAATAGTTGTAGGAATTTCTTTTTCATCTAAACTTGCTGTAAAAGCTTTAAAGGATGGCATCAATGAGCTGTAAGCAACAAACTTGTCTAACTCCTTTTCTAATAGCAATAGGAAAATCATCCAGATTAGGAGTAGTAGACTTACTGATCACATTTCCTTCATCTTCCATATTGGCAATTGGACTCAAATCCAATTCTCGGCAAGTGTCAGATTGCAAGATGGCCTCAGGTATAGTTTTCTTTCTCCTTGTATAGGTCAAAAGTTGTTTGGGAGGAGTAGGTGTTTTGGAAGGATATTGAGAAGTTGTTGGTGTTTGTGAAGGGATTGGTAAAGGAGATACAGGTGAGAAGTCTGAGGGTGTTGTAGGCAACAAGGATGGATTTGTGGAGTGAGTGGATGAAAAGTCTGAAGGTATAGAAACAATAGGAGAGATTACCTGATGTTGGTAGGAAGGCTGAAGATCATCCCAAGTCTCCCCCTGAATTGCAGCCGTAGTAAAGTAAGGGTCCTGTTCAAAAAAGGTAAGATCCATAGTAACAAAAAATTTTCGAGATGGTGGATGATAGCATTCATAGCCCTTCTTAAGTGAAGAATACCCTACTAGCACACACTTTACAGATCTAGGATCTAACTTGGACCTATTACTGGCTGAATTATGAATAAAAACTATACACCCAAAGATCTTAGGAGGTAATGTACAAGAAAGAGGCTTAAAGTGGGGATATTTGTCCAAGAAAATGGATTGAGGGGTTTGAAATTTCAAAACCTTACTGGGCATGCGATTGATCAAATATGTGGCAGTTAACAAGGCTTCTCCCCACAAGTACTTAGGAACATTATTAGTAAATAAAAGGGATCGAGTGACTTCAAAAAGGTGTCTATTCTTTCTTTCTGCTACTCCATTCTGTTGGGGAGTGTCAACACAGGAACTAATCTGAACTATCCCTTTTTTTCGAAAGGAATCACCCAAAGACCTAGCAAAAAATTCACTGCCATTATCGGACTTAAACAATTGGATTTTAGTATGGAATTGGGTAATGACCATGGTGTAAAATCTCTCAAAGATGCTTTCAGTTTCAAATTTTTCTTTCATCAAATAAGTTCAAGTAGTCCTACTATGATCATCAATAAAAGTAATAAACCACTTACAACCATCAGCATTCTTCACTCTAGAAGGGCCCCAAATATCACTATGGATCAAAGAAAAAGGGTGAGATGGTTTATAAGTAGATGACAAATAGGATGCTTTGGTTTGTTTAGCAAGAGGGCAGATATGGCATTTAAATAAGCTTGGCTTTTTATTGATGAATAAGGAAGGGTACAATTTTGCAAGATATTGAAAACTAGGATGACCTAACCTAAAGTGCCACAATAAAACATCATCACTTTGTCCTAAGGCTGTAAAGGAACAAGAAGATTGAGAGATAGAAGAGGGTGGAGTGCCATGAAGAACATAGAGGCCATTGTGCAATCTAGCATTGCCAATCATTGTCATCGACTCCATTGCCTGCAAAACACAACCAGAAGCATTAAAAATTGTGGAACAATTTAAATCATTGAAACCTTGCTAATGAGATATCGGGTTGCGAGGCAAGATTGGGAACAAATAAGACATCATGGAGCAACAGATTTTCATTAATACTAATAGAACCACAGCCACAATTAGAGAAAGTGAGCCATCGCCAGATTTTAATCGATCTACCGGAAGAAGATCTTTGTGTATTAAAGGAACAATTCCTTGTTACAGTCATATATGGTCGATGCCCAGTCGATGATCCATGTTGGAGTAAGTTGTTTGGATAATAGGGCTGTGAGGAAAGGAGTTACCTTGATTTCTTTCATGGCGATTTGCCTCACCAAGGCTTGCAAACTTTCCAAACAATTTCGGAGATCTTGATCTGTTCCTTGGTAAAACTTGTGACACTTGAGGCGAAGCGAGATGGGGACGTGTGTGTCTCTAGAAGACCTTGGCTTCCAATCGATTGGTTTACCATGAAGCTTCCAAAGACTTCTCCTTGGAATGGCCTGGTTTCTTGCAATGATCACACCGGGGCCTACCTTTTCTAGTAGAAGTTGTGCGAGTGAGAAGAGCATATCCTTCATGGGAAGAATATTCGGGGAGCATCACATTGCGCCGCTTTCCTCCTTCTTAACTATGAGAAAAAACTTTTCTAATCGAAGGAAGAGGGGAGCTGCCAAGAATCCTACTACGAACTGCATCTAATTCTTTATTCAATCCATGAAGAAACTGGAAAATTCTCGTTGTGCAGTAATTTTTCTTGTATGCAGAAAACATCTCTTGGTGTCTCCCATTCATTCTGTTCATAAAGATCTATTTTTGCCAAAAAGCATTTAGTGTGTTGTAGTATAGAGTGGTGACATTCCTTCTTGTTTGAGAACCAAGCGACCTTCAATCCCATACAATTCGAGATGTTATCTCGTACTCGAATATGTTTCTTGGACAGCCCTCGATTTTGTTTGCTGTTTGGTAAAGGAGAAAGTTCCCGCCTACACTAGGGGTCATAGAATTGAGCAACAGGACATCACACGGCTATTTTCCCGCATCCATTTGGTATAACAAGCAGCGGTGGCGCGCAGTGTTCAACCTCCCGTGAGATAGCCCAATTTGCCTCGTCCCGAGATAAAAATCTTGTGATTGAGACCATTCCAAATAATTATTGCCATTCAATCGATGACAAGTAATAACAAATTTGGAAGTTTCATTGAGATCATCGTAACAGAAAAAATTTCTGGTGAAGAAGTAATTTCAGTAGAGGAATAAGAAGAAGAAGAATTGGCCATCGACTAGGGTTTAATTTAGAGGATCGAAACCCAAGCTGATACCATGTAGAAAGTAGTGAAAACATAAGAGAAAGTATAATGTTTTATTCGAATAAATCACATAGGTTACAACATAGAACTCTTTTATAGAGTCCTTAAGGATTTATCTTTAATTAGGACTCCTAATAATAGAAGACTTCTTAGATAACTCTTAATCCTTATCCTACTAACAGATAACTCTTAATCTTTTACAAGACTTACAAGACTTTTACATTACATACAACTCTTAGACATACATATCGTATTATCCTACACAAACAGTAACAGAGTCATCTTTTACCACAACCAGAAGATGCAAGTATTCCATGGTTCAGAGTACATTAATTCGCATAGAAAATACACATGTTTGCAAATAATATATACGCATAAAAATAAATAACAAGATTGAGTTTATTTAGGCCCTTGCAGTGTGTAGTACTTCAAATTGAATTATTTTAATGAAGAGCTAAAGACAGATAAATGTAGAGATATTACTTCGGCAGAGAGTATGAAAGCAAACAGCTAACCTTTAATACGGTCATCTGGATATACAGGAACATCAAAATATATTAATCCCTGTCGATAAAGAGCTTTTATAATGTCAGGATCAAAATGGACAAATGCATTAGCTTCTTCCCTGCAGATTTTATCTACCATTGCTGTTTCATCTTCTGAAAGTTTCTATAAAAGAAACAAAGAACTGTGAAGATGCAAATTAGACTAACGAAAACTGATGATACTCTTTAGATAATAAGACAAAGGACCATCAGGAACCTCACCTTAAACTCTTCCACGGTAAAGTTAACAAGACAAACACCCCACCAAGGTTCAACTGGAAAGTTCACAGGTTGGGTAGGCAACAACTCTTTTGCAATCGACTTGTTCAGCTTCCACATGATTTTCTGGATAGCTCCAGACAAGTAACCAACAGGTAAGATTATAAAAAGCTACCATAGTGGATTTAGAAACATAATCTAGTTTTCATAGACAAATTTGCCACCAAAGAGCAGCTAGCCGATGTACTCACCAAGACACTTCCAAGAGTTACTTTTGATGAAATTACATCCAAGCTGGGACTTTATAACATATACTCACTAGCTTGAGGGGGTGTAGATTTTAAACCTATAGCTTGTTGATTATGGTTTGTTAGAGATTTGTAGGCTGATCTTTAGGCTGATTATAGGACCAAATATATTGTATTTATTCTAATATATTATGTTATATAGTATAGGAAGATTGGATGTGTATATATGTAGGTTGGCGTGTAAATAGAAGTTGTAAATATATCCTAACTAGTAGGTTACGTTAAACCTAACTTGTGGTTTAAATTTTAAACTAACTCTATCTTGTATAGGATAAGTAATAAGAGATAAAGTTCTATCTTGTATAGGATAAGTGATAAAGTTCTATCCTAGAAGTTAGCTACCTAGGTTAAACCTCTTTGTAAAGAGTCTATAAATAGACTCCTCCAGTGTATTTTGAAATAACACGGAGCTGATAATTTTCCTCTGTTTTCTACATGGTATCAGTAGGTCGATCCTATCTCTCTTAAATATTTTTTTTCACTCCTTGATTGTTTTTTACAATCATCTACGGTTACCTTGGAGCCCTCAAATTCAGAAGTAAGCTCTCAAACCAGCCCCCGTTCATCTGATTTTCAGATGTCAGATGCATCTCTTTCTTGGTCCCAGTCTGCTGGTTTTCCAGATCCAGCAGTTCACAGATCCAGATTTTAGAAGGAAGCACACGTGGCCACAGTGAATTCATTAAATTGGATAGTGGATTCTGGAGTCTATGACCACATGACATGGAATTCAAGTCTCTTCCATACGTATAGCAGTTACAACTCCCCTTTCTCTATCAAGATAACAGATGGTTCCCTCTCAAATGTGAAAGGAAGTGGTTTCATTCGATTGAGTTCAAAACTAGTATTATCAAATGTGCTTTTTGTTCCTAAACTAGCATGCAATCTGTTGTCTGTCAGTAAATTGATTAAGGATATTGAATGTAGTGTTAATTTTGGAGTTGATGGTTGTGTTTTTCAGGCACAGAGCTCGAAGGTGGTGATTGGCAATGCTAGGCTGTGTAATGGCTTATACTGTCTTCAAACCAGACAATTCCTAGTTGTCTTCAAACTTCTGTTTTACCTTTCTGTCTATCATCCAATAATATTATGCTTTGGCACTATAGATTAGGACATCCAAGCTTTTCATATCTTGCTAAATTGTTTCCTACCCTCTTTATTAATAAAAATCCAGCATCTTTTACATGTGAAGTGTGTCAATTGGCCAAACATAGAAGACAACCATATGTTTCTTCTACATTTAAACCTATATCACCCTTCTCTACTATTCACAGTGCATTTGGGGCCCTTCTAAAGTCAAAAGTATTTTTGGGTCTAGATGGTTTATATCCTTTATTGATGATTACTCTAGGACAACGTGGACATTCTTGATGAGAGAAAAATTCGAAGTTGAAAATGTGTTTAAAAGTTTTTATCATATGGTTGAAACTAAGTTTGAGAAACAAATTAAAGTTGTCAGGAGTGATAATGGGAGTGAATACCTAAGCAAATCTCTTGGAAATTATTTCAGGGAAAAGGGAATTGTTCATTTAACTTCTTGTGTAAATACCCCTCAACAGAATGGAATAGCTGAGATGAAAAACAGACACTTACTTGAAGTCACTAGATCTCTTTTGTTTTCTGCTAATACGCCTAAATACTTTTGGGGGAGGCTCTTTTTACAGCCACATACCTTATTAATAGGATGCCTAGTAAACCTCTTGGCTTCAAAGTTCCTACTAAGATTTTGTTTACACTTTTTCTGCATTATAAACCCTTGTCCTATGATCTCTCACTTCGGGTGTTTGGGTGTACAGCTTTTGTCCATATACATAGTAATTCTCGGGGTAAACTTGATCCTAGATCCATAAGGTGTGTGTTTATAGGATATTCCTCGAGTTAGAAGGGTTACAAATGTCACTGCCCAACTACTAGAAAAACATATTTCTTTTGATGTCCCATTCTTTGAAAATAAACCCTGCTTTGCAGGTTCTGAAATTCAGGGGGAGAAATACAAGGAATTTCAGTCCTTGTGTGACATGCGGCCCATTCCTTCCTTACCAATCCTTGATGAACATACTGCCACTCCAAAAATTGTGCCTTCTTTACCCGCCACTCCAGAAATTGTGCCTTCTTTACCCATTTCTAATGAAACTGTGGATGATGTATCTAATGACCTAGAGGATATTCCTTCTCCTCAATCAAAGCTGAACAGCCCCTTCACAGCACCTCCTCCAACACTAAAAATTGTACCATATATGTCCCCAACTTCTGAAACTCCACAAAGACAACTCAGTGTTTATACAAGAAGAAAAGGAGCCTCAACTGAAGCTATTAGATAGCCTAACACAGTTCAAGAACCAGTTTTGAGTCCTACTGCTGAGGAAACAAATGGTAACACTATCTCACAAGTTCCTGCTACTAGTGGTTTAGATGATTTTCCTATTGCTATTAGAAAGGGGTAAGAAAGTGTACTGCTCACCCTATTAACAGATTTGTTGCCTATGAAAAATTGTTATATGGTTTTAAAGCCTTTACAGCTAGTGTTGACAGTGTGAGAATTCCTAAGACGGTGGAAGAGGAATTGGAGCATCCTGAGTGGAAAAGAGTTGTCGAGAAAGAGGTTAAAGCACTGGAAAAGAATAAAACCTGGAGTCTGACTAATCTGCCAGAAGGAAAAAAAAGCAGTTCGGTGCAAGTGGGTATTTACAATTAAATACCACTCAGATGGAAGTATTGAGAGGTACAAGGCGAGGCTAGTAGCTAAAGGATTCACTCAGTCTTATGGGGTGGACTATCAAGAGACCTTTGTACCGGTGGCCAAGTTGAACACCATTAGAGTGTTACTATCAGTAGCTGTGAACAAAGCTGGAAATTGCATCAGTTGGATATAAAAAATACTTTTTTGAATGGGAACCTTGAGGAAGAAGTATACATGCAAGTTCCACCAAGATTAGAAGGCAATGCAACAAAGAGGACCGTGTGCAAATTGAATAAATCCCTGTACGGATTAAAGCAATCTCCCAGTGCGTGATTTGACAGGTTTGCGAGGGCTATGGTTCATAATGGTTTCAAACAAAGTCAAGCATATCATACTCTGTTTAGAAAGGCTGCACCTAGTGGTAAAATAACTCTCTTAATTGTCTATGTTGACGATATAATTATCACTGGAAATGATGTTGAAGGGATAGAAAGACTGAAAACAGGCTTGGCAAAGGAATTCGAGACCAAGCATTTGGGAAGCCTCAGATACTTCTTGGGAATGGAGGTGGCGAGATCTAATGAAACGCTGGTTATCAACCAAAGGAAGTACATTTTAGACCTTCTCACATAAGATGGAATGCTCGGGTGTAGACCAGCTGACACTCCAATGGATCCTGGCTTGAGGTTCAGTAAAGATAGAATTGGGAATCCTGTTAACAAAGAGTCTTACCAAAAATTAGTTGGGAAACTAATCTATCTTTCACTCACTAGACCTAATATTGGATACTCAGTGAGCATAGTCAGTCAGCATATGAGTAACCCATGAGAAGAGCATTTGGAAGCAGTAAACAAAATCATGAGGTACTTAAAATTCACACAAGGATCAGGTCTGATTTTCAGGAAAACTCAAGATAGAACTGTGAGGATTTATATAGACTCGAGTTGGGCTAGTGAAATAATGGATCGAAGGTCTGTAAGTGGTTATTGTACGTTTGTATGGGGTAATTTGGTAACCTGGAAAAGTAAAAAACAGGCTGTTGTTTCCAGAAGCAGTGCTGAGGCAGAATTTAGAGCAATGGCCCTTGGGATATGTGAAGGAATATAGATCAGAAGCTTCTTGTAGAGCTGGAACTAGATGGAAAGACAAAATTTGAAATCTATAGTGACAGTCAGTCTGCTATGAATATTGCCAAGAATCCAGTACAACACGACAGGACCAAGCATATCGAGATAGATAAACACTTCATCTATGAGAAGGTGAATAGTGGGGTTGTCAAGCTACACTATATTCCTACCAGAAATTAGCTAGCTGACATCTTTACTAAAGCACTTCCAAGAGCAGCTTTCGATGAATTCTCATCCAAACTGGGTGTATACAACATATACACATCAGTTTGAGGGTGAGTGTAGGTTGGCGCGTAAATAGAAGTTGTAAATATATCCTAACTAGTAGGTTATATTAATCCTAAATTGTGGTTTAAATTTTAAACTAACTCTATCTTGTATAGGATAAGTGATAAGAGATAAGGTTCTATCTTGTATAGGATAAGTGATAAAGTTCTATCCTAGAAGTTAGCTACCTAGGTTAAACCTCTTTGTAAAGAGTCTATAAATAGACTCCTCTAGTGTATTTTGAAATAACACAGAGCTGATAATTTTCCTCTGTTTTCTACAATATATTCCTATATAGTTGATTAATAGAAAATCTCCACATTTGAAGAGTACTCACATTGAGACTCTTTCCTTTATTTCTTTGTAATTCTACAGAACATTCATTGATAGATCATGAGACTGCCTTACAAGAGATTCGTTTACAACTTCAACAATCTCAACAGCGTATGAAGGCATACTATGATAAGTGTCATCCAAAGATTAATTATAACCATGGGGCATTAGTTTGGTTATTTTACACCCTTACCGCCAACAATCATTTCCAAGCAAGCTTCCCCACCAATTTGCTTCTAATTTTATAGGCCCTTCAAAGTTTTGTTTAAGGTTGGCTCGATTGAGTACTGACATGAATTGCCACCTGACTATAAGCATCATTATGTATGTGTTCCATGTCTCTTTACTTGAGCCATTTCATGGAGAACAACCTAGTATTGTGGTTGTTCTAACGGTTATTACTGATGGTCAAGTTCTACATGTTTCCTTGGTAGTTCATCGTGCATGGCTAAACCTTGGGTTCAACATTCATGGGTTGACTCGAGCCTCGATAAACCTAACTATTAAGTACCTCAAACTTCTTGGGCCAAGAATTTAATTAATTGGAGGGGAAATTGAGCCCAATTAGGTGTAAAGGGGGATACACTCCATTGCTTTGTGGGAGGAGCTGGAGGGTGATTAGTATTACCCCTTTGTAGAAGAAAGGTTGCACAAATGGTTATTTTTCTTGTCTTTTTGTGATAATTTGGGTCAAAATAGCTAAACGCTCAGCTCATTTTTCTTCCCAAGTCTTTCGCTCAACTTTCCTCTTATTTCCATATCTTTCTAGGCTTTAAGCTTAGAGGCAGACAATTGTTCCCACTCCCCAAAAAAAACCTGGCAAATTAGTTTTTAGCCCTTTGGAAGTTTTAAATTTTTTAATTTGCCCCCTTCCAAATATTTAAAAAATGTTATTATATTTCAATTTTTTTGAATATTTTAACTAAATCCCCACCTAAAATTTTTAAAATTTATCATCAAGGCTCAAATTTTTTGAAAATTTTATTTAAACCCCTAAATTTTAAAGAATATTTTAAATTATATCCTTCAAAAAATTTAATTTAAGCATCTAAAATTTTAAAAAATTTTAAATAGGCCCATCAACCTGTGTTACCAAGATTTACCCCTGTTGAAGCTTGTTCTAAATGTTGAAACTTTTTGAAGCTTTACCACTCATCTAAGAACTAAAGGAAATCATTTTCTTCCCCAATCCTTGACCATTTAAAAAAGCTCGAAAGCTCTAAAAATGTTATCTTGGCTAAATACGGGTTTAATGAGGGTTTAGGAAAGGAAAAGCTTTTCCATTCTTTCTTCATTTTCCTATGAATATCCAAGTTCATTTTAGCATTCTAGCAAAAAGCAACATTTTAATCCACTTTCTTGTTTGGTTTGAGAAGACATAGAAGTAGAAGAATTCTTCAAAGATAAGTGAAAAGAGAAGGTGGTGGAGTTGTAATTAAATGCTCTTTTTGCTGCAAAACAAAGATGTCAAGAGTTTGTAACCCAAATTCCAACACTTTGATTCATAGTAGGTTTAAGTAGATTACTTGCTACACCAGTTTCCTTTGTAATCAAGTTAGTTATCTTATAAATATGTGATGTGCCTTTGGGTTAAGTATATCCCAAAGTAGTTTACTCATCATCTTGTAATTGTTTGACATTATAGTGAATCCCCCCTCTAACTGTTGTTTTTCCCGAAAGGGTTTTCCATATAAAATCTTGATGTCTTTTACTTTATTGTACAATCGTTAATATTTCTAATTATCATCATGTATAGTATAACATAAGGTAATACCATACCTGACTTAATGTGTTTAATAATTGCATATAATGTGTTGGTTTGGTTTGCATGATATGATAAATGTTTCGTTTTCGGTAGCATAGCATGCTTTGTGATGTTCATTAAAGCTAGTTTGAAGTTACTAACATGTGTATTTTGATTTGTAGGAAGTAGTTGAGGGGCTTAGGGTTGAGTTTGGGGCCATATTTGGGCATTCTTGAGCTCAACTCATGTTTTTTGTACAATAGTTTCGAAACCAAAAGTCTGACTTTCGAAACTACTATAAAAAAACTTTAAAAAATGGCATCTTTTAGGCTTGGGTTACAAAACCCACATGGACAGTGTGCCCCCACGGGTTTCAATACTAACCTAGGGTTTTGAAACCCTAGGTTTAGACTAGGCCCATTTGTCTTGTATCTAAGCTTGTAATCCCAAATAACCCCTATGGTCTTCTTTAGGCCACTCAACCCATATGGAACGACCTTTAAGCCTAGCTTGAGGCCCTAATCATTGGAAATGACTAAAATACTCCTAACACCAACTAATCGGTTTCAAAAGTATAATTTGTTTGAAAATGCTAATGGTGAACATGTATGGAGTCTTATATATTTATGTACGTGTGTGTGTGATTATTTGGATGATTATGACCTTATGGAAACAACATTGACAACTGAAATCAACACGTCATTTGGCCCTTTAGACGGGTGACTATCCAGATGCCTAACTTCTTATACATATATACAACTATTTGTCAACAATCAAACAATTATCTGTCAAACAACAATAAAATTTATGCGGATAAATCACCTCTGCTTGTGATAACCCATCCAATTTGATGTTTAGTGACTTGTTTTGAATGTGACTAATGATTTGATATTGATAAGCTCTTTTGTGTTTAGGCAATTGTTAAGAGGTACTAATTAGCTTGGGGTAAGGCCAAATTTATGCTCTTATGTGTGTTTTGAATCATGTTATATACCTTAGACATTTCATGTCATATTTACTCTTAACTTGCTTGCATTACATGTATCATGTAGAATCTATTAAGTAATTGTGTATTACTGAGCTTTGTAAACTCAGAGTTTCGAATTATTCCCTTATGCGAAGGTTGTTAAATCTTGTTGGGTTTGAGTCAGGATATCGTCATTATTTCTAGAGCTTTAGTGTCATTTATATTGGAGTGCAATACTATATCACTCTGGTTGGACATGTATTATTCGTAAGACTCTTATTTTGCGATTTAGTCTATAAACTCACTTTTACTTATTATTGGTCTTTGGTATAACTGTTTTATCTGGGGAGATCCAATTTTGTAAACTCATTTATTTTATAAATTGTCGATTTTGGTTAGTTTAAATTGTCTAATTTTAAGCATTGGTTTTGGAAAATTTTTGTTGAATCACTCTAGTAACCAGAATGTGAAACTCTTGGATCTGTCGGATACTTCGAGTCATGTTTAGAGTTTTACACATGGAAGATTTGGTTCATTGGAATATCTTGCTGAAGCCGACGCGACTTGGGAAGAACTGGAAGACTTTCACAAAGCCTATACTAGTTACGAGCTTGAGAACAAGCTCTTTTTTCAGGAAGGGGATAATGTTGCAGGTGCATTTGTTGGGAAGACTTATGCTCGAAACAGACATGCAAGAGTTGCAATGGAAGATGTTGCTTAATGGCGTCATTTGCTCCAATTATCAATTTTATTATTATTATTATTATTATTATTATTATTATTATGTCAGACTTCATTATAAGAATTATTTGGAATAAGTTTATGATCTTTATGAGACTTTATTAATATCTTGCATTCTTAGGAGTCTTTCTATAGTTGGATTGCTTGTTTAGTAAGATTTTTGTTAAACATATGTAATCTCTATTTAAAGTGATTAAATCCAATAGTAAAAATTAAAGTCAGATTTTATTTTAAAAAAATCTTACGAGGTTTATGACTCTCTCTAAAAGTGTAAAGTTTGAAATTTCCTAAAGCAAGTTCCATCTAATAATCATAGATAATAATCAAGGAAAAAGTAAGAATTTATAAAGAAACTATGAAGCATCAAACCATTAATCAGTACCATAGTATATACCCAATGACTCGAGGGGGAACTACTAGATCTTACCCTGTTTGTAAAACAATCCTACCATGTGCTAAATCAGGCAAAAGTCTATGCTTAAACTAGTGGTGTTGTTGCCAAAGTATTGCTTTATAAACATCAAATCAATGCGATAACGTAGGGTAATCCTAGGGTGAGGAATCCTAGAAAAAGGTAAATTTAAGATAAAGCTACACAAAATATTATTAAGTTGCACAAATTGTTATAAGTTTGCTAACATTTTGTGTAAACTTTGCTACTATTATGTGTGATTGAGTAATTACACAAAATGTTATTAAACTAAACAAATTGTTACAACTTTGATAATATTTTGTGTAATACTCAGATTTTTGTGTAATTACACAATGCTGTCAAAGTTGTAACAATTTGTGTAATTTGATTACATTTTGTGTGAATTTTACCTTTTGTAAATTCTTTACTCCCCAATAATACTGCCCCCCCAAAAAAAGATTTACGTTGCAAATCTACCTATTAGAAAGCAGAAGGAACAAAAGAATAATGGGTAAACTACAACCAAGGTTAACTATGGTTTTAGTAATAAACAGGTCACTCAATTAACATATTGTTAGAAGCATGTTACTCCTCTTTGTGTTAATTGAGTGACCTGATTGTAATAATATGTTAATTGAGAGACATGTTTGCAAGCAAAGTGACTTGTTTATAGCTTTTAAAAGAAAATGTGACATGTTTGTTACTAAACCTATAATTAAGTGACCTTGGTTGTAGTTTTCCCAAGAATAATCCAAGATACAACTGCCACATTACCAAGCAAGATAATGAGTGTTAACCAATGTGTGAGTGCATGCTTTTGACTTGGATCACTTGTGCAGGCATATGATCAAGGAGAAAGGACGAGCAGAAGCTACCAAAATCATGCTTCCTAATACATAATTTCATGCACGAAAGCAAAAACGTGATCCATTACCTTAGACTTGCATTTGTTCATGATATCAATAAATTCATTTCTCCCAATTCCAGTAAGTCTCAAGGCATCAGCAGCACTGAAATTTGGGATACTGTCATAAGGTTGCTCTGTCAACAATAAGAAATGCCTAGGAATGGTCAGTACCCAAATATGAAGGCAATAATGATTCATAAAGAAGCAACGATGGGTGAAAGGTCACTTCTGCCGTATGTATCCTGATCAGTCACACCATTACATAAAAAGGAAGTTGCAGGAGAAAACCAATAGATGGTTGCAATTACCATTTCTCATAAGATCGAATATCATATCACAGTAATATCGGAAAGGAGACACCCTCATCACACGGCAAACATACTGAGCAAGGTAGTAAGGGAATAACTGCAATCAAGAAATTAAAGAAGTTAACTGCAAAGAACCACCAGAAATATATAGGGGGGAAATAAAGGTCAGAGTCATTTAACATCTTCTACAAACTACGGGTAACAGGAACAGTTTTTACTATGTATTTGAGCAGTCAAACTATGAAAGCAATTCTTTATGTTCAGTTCCAAACTTCAAAAGTTTTTCTACAACATACCATATGATAGAACAGATCATTATTACAACAAGAACTAAATTAGGAATAAGATTAAAAGAACTTTCTTTAACACGCACCGCTAGACTCTTTCGCAAGAAACGCATCATCTCGTCATAATATTCATTTTCTTTGCATAATTTGCGAGCGAAAGAAGTGTTCCATTGGAGCCTTTTCTTGATACAATGGTCAATAATACTAAATGAAAAAAAAAGGGTAAGATCATAAAATAGAAATGAAAACTGATCCAAGAGCACATAAAAAAATGAGCATCATTAATTTTAATGACTAATCAGGATACATAAGGATGCATTTCAGTTTCAACCTGGGACCAAAACTAATAGTGTTTTCAGAAACAATCTAAAACTGTAATGTTCATAATTTCTAACAGGAGCAACACCAAACCACACACAAATTCTTATTTGGGGAACAACAACCTCAATTCTTAATAGGAGCACCTAAATGCCGGTTCTAATTTCTAATTAGTTTCAGGAACTCTTTCACAGAACAATAAGGTTAACCCATCCATCAATCATATATACTAGTGAGCATGACAAACGTATTTCCTAGTTCAGCGAATTGATCCAAAATTTCTCTCTAGATCAAAACAATGAAGTGGTTCAAAGATAAACTAAACGATCCTTAATCCTTACAATTGCAATTTAGAAAGTAAAACAAAGAGAAAGAAGCAAGGACCAAACTAACCTTCTGTGCCATTCATCTTTAGAATTAAAAATGGCATGAAGCCGTTTGGGCAAATTCTCCCACGGGCATTCATCCTTAACCGCTTTCAAAAACAACTGTTCCTCCACAGTCGTCGGAATGTGCTGCATTTTTATAGATCATTCAATCTCCTCCCCCTCCGAAAATCGATCGATCGATCAAACAATCAGCCGGCGTAACAAATCATTGGCAAAACAACTTCCGATCCATAAATGAGCATTACGCGGTGGATGGAACCTGAAAGAGAGATAATAAAAGGGAGCTTTGAACTCAGTGGCGATGGGGGATCGAGCACAGTTTCAATTTTTTTCCCTTAATAAATCGCTGGAAGGGAAGATCCAAATCTTAACAACTGAAAATTCAGAAAATGCGAAACGTTAGAATTGCCACTACTACGTGCATGCCTGTGTTATGACTTGGATGCGGTAGTGGCCCTTTTGTATGGACTTGGATTTACCCAATCCACTGTAATAACTTTCCAAATCCTATAGCTTTTTTGGCCCAAACGTGGTTATTTGGTATTCAGTTGCAAATAACATCTGACAATTAATCTCCGAGTGATAAACGTTTGGGCTAAGTACGTCGAAAAACTGAAAATCGATTTGAACCGAGGTGTTTGAACGGTTTATGATTCACAAGTTTAATAATTGTGGCTAATTGAATTAAAGCAAACGGAATTTAAATTTTTTAAATTTATAATTAACTTTAAATATTTATAAGGCTTAAATGAAAAATAGGTGACCAAAGTATGCATTTTTTAAATTTTAGGTGTCTAAAGTATTTTTTTTGTAAAAATAGGTGACCAAAGTTTCAAAAGTTATAATTTTAGGTGCCTAAAGTATTTTTTGTAAAAATAGATGCCCAAAGTTTCAAAAGTTAAAATTTTAGGTACCCAATCCACGTGTCAAACATTGATTGGTTAAAAAAATTTAACACCCATTAACGGCCAGGCACCTAAAATTATAACTTTTGAAACTTTTGGCACATATTTTTACAAAAAAAAAAATACTTTAGGCACCTAAAGTTAAAAAAAAAGCATACTTTGGGCTAGTTTTCATTTAAGCCTATTTATAATATAAAAATAAGTATTTTATACAATTTATACTTAAAAATAATGAAATAAATTTAAAATTTTATATATGAATTATTAATTATTTTTTATTTACTTAAAAATAATTTTTAAGAAATATTTATAAAAATACATTAATTTTTTTTACTAAATAATGTTTAAAATCATTAAATAAAGTTATTTTTTAAATAAAATATAAAAATCTCAAAATCTAATGTTAATGTGAAAAAATTGATAACTGAGAATAATCAAACTGAAAACTGAAGGAGTTTTAAAAAAAAATTATCAATCTAATCGAATTGTATACACCCCTAAGGCTAATAAACACTGATGCCGTAATTTCATACAAACGCTGCAGATTAAAATTTTGAGGAATTGAAGCTTTACTTGTATAGATTACAGATATGAAGAAGATCCAGAAAGAAAGAAAATAGTTGGCTTCGGCTTCAACAAATTCCCAGGGGAATTTATTACGGTAAGTTTTGGATTTCCGCGACCGGCAGAGAGATTGTGTTTGGTCTTACTACTTCATCAGGCATCAACTTAATCTAATTAAATTACAAAAAACAGCTATTTTAAAATATTTAGGAGTATATAATGACTCTGGTAATTAGAGGTAGGTGATAGCGGATTATATTAGTTGATAGCTGATTGCATTAGTTGATTTGACTAACATATTATATTAGCTAATTGTATAAAAGTGTTTAATAAAATTAACAAATAGTTGTTTGATTATTTAAACAAGCACAATAAAATATAATGACATGATTATATTTTATACTTATTTAAATAATTTATTATTTATTAATATTTTATATCTATTAATATTAATTAGATTATAAAAAATATTTTTTAATATAACATTACTAAGCATATTTGAAGGATACATATATTAATTTATTATTTATATAATTATTTTAATACAATTTAATTAATTATTAAATTTAAATACAAATATAAATGTGTGAGAATAAAAATAAAAAATATTAGTTTACAAATATCATGATATAAATATGCGATGGTGAAGAATTAAAATAGAAAAGTTTAAATTTAGGTTATTTAGATATTTTCGATAATCGTTAAGGGTAAAATGGCTTTTATAACTATTATGTCAAAATCTCTAATTTCAAAACACTCATATTAGCAGTTTTTCAAAATTAAAGGTTTCACCTCAATTCGCTATTTCAATCTGTTATTCACTAAACATCTAAATTAGCATATTTGTCAGGTCAAACCTCTAATTTTAGCTCATACCTCTAATTTTGGCTCAAACATCTATTTACCAAATAGAGTCAATCTATAAAACATTATTTTTTTTTAAATTAAAATTTACTTATCATATTGTTTTAAACATACAACTTAATAAATGTCCATACTAAATAGATCTTTTTCATCCATAAATCAAAGATATTTTGCGTTTAAACATATTTAATCTCATATTATTTGTGTATTATACTAACAATAATGTCAGCTAAACTAAACTCAATCAACTAAATTACACATTTTTAACTATTGATGACTTTTCCATTTTAAAATCATTATTAATATTTTTGAACTTTCACCTTTGGTGTTTCAACTTTCAATTTTAATATTATGAATAAAAATATTATTTAAATAATTATTTTTAAAATAATAAGAACAATTGTTTATTTTTATTTTTGGTTAAGAGTACAAGAAAGTCTTGAATTTTTGAAAAAAAATTAATTAAGTCCCTAAAAACTTTTTGCACCCAATTAAGTCATTTGACCAATTTTGACCATTAAATCTTAATAATTTTTGTGATCTGTTGGTATAGTGCGTCGTGTCGCAGTGTTTTCACTTGACATTGTAGAATTTTTCATTTTATTTAAGATATTAGTTCTAAAAGTTATAAAGAAACTTATATAATTTATAAAAAAAATAAAAATTGTAAATGCAACATGATATAATTGTAGTGTATCATGTAACACCCTAGACCAGCCTATGCGAAATGACCAAGTCTAACAGGGCACATCTTAAATTTAAAAATCCAAGTAGAAAACAAATAAAAAATTCAAGCATCTAATTTGAAAACATATTTGCGTAAACCGATATAGGATGATGAAAACATATATAATAACATATCAGATAATAGTTACAAAGTAAGCTATATCGAATATAGCAATAAATACTCATAACATAAAACTCTATACATCCCAAAATATACGCACATGTGACCCTAAAAGAAAAAAATGGTGGATAGAAACATTACAAACTAGTGTACAGTACTGAATGTGTCGATCCTCCAAATGTCAGGTACAAGGTAGCCTATCCAAAATATCTAAAAGGGAGAAAATTTAGGGAGTGAGTTAGGGAGCTCAGTGTGTTCCAATAGTGCAAAATTAAAAACATACAGTGTAAACAATGCAGTAAACATTTTATTTCGAGAAACACATAATCCAGGCAACAATAGGTTCGTTTAAAATTCCTATCCTCCAACCGAACTCTAGTATGTAGTTCCCAAGAACCGCATCTATAAAAGTGTTAACCCAAGCTCATTGGACGTAGGTGCCATCCTAAGGGTATACCTTAGATCCAGTAGGAATCACCCTAACCGAAGCGTAAGAACCTGATACGGTAGGAATCACCCTAGTCGAAGCATAAGAACATGATACAGTAGGAATCACCAGTCGGATCAGGGCTGAACCTGCATAGACTTCATATCCTATCCCAAGTACCCTAGTAAAACAGTCTAAGCAGTAATAACTAAAATCAGTAGTAAGCAATAATAACAGTAGATAATAAGCAGACAATTATTTTCAGTAAAACAGTAACCATAGAGCATGTTATAAAATCAGGTACTTAGGCATAAATTAGACGGATAAAATGATCATATTTAAAATTAGGAAACATGTTATGTTTTTTGCAAAATCCGAGAATACAGTCATGTGTACATGATCAGTTCAAGCAAAACATTTAAAACATTTATGTAGCACACAAGGAACACACCTCAAAAGATTATGTCAGTCAGATGGCCTACTGAGCACATGTGTTACCCTCCGATGCTGTGCTGGAACCTAAGACAACGAATCTTAAATTAATATGAGAGAAATTATTTTCTACGATAATTCACAATGTACCGATACATACGAGTCACAACGGGTTCACGTGGTCGAATGAATCTAGAGGAGCTAGGCTAGGCAGATACACAATCAGGAGAGTCTCAAATACCTTAAACAAATAATAACATGTGTCTGTCCTTTTTAAATAACTTCTCTTAAATAAATAACTTAATACATATGTATGTTCAACTTCAACATTGAATTCGGAGGCTTATGGGTTAGAATTTTGCAAAACAGGCTTCAAAATCAGACTCGGGGCGTCAAAAAATATAAAATACAGGTTTTCAAAAAAGTTGACTTTTTTGGTCAAAGTCAACGGTCAAAGTTAATAGAGTTGATTTAGATGAGTTGACTCGGCTGGGTTAGCTCGGTCAACGGGTTGACTTAGTGAGTTAGGTTAGATAGGTTCGGATCGATCAGACGGGTTTGAATCGGGTCGAACTCAGGTCGGTTCGGTCAAACAGGTTGGGTTTAATATCATGAGCTATTGGGCCTATATACAGTTCGACCCAAAAGCTAAAGAATCAGGCCTGGTTTGTTATTGGACCTATTGGGTAATTGGGTCAGTTTATTGGATAGAACTGGCTCAGTTCATAGGCCAGACCGGGTCTAAGGCTGGTCAAGCCGGTTTGGTTCGAGGGCCACTATCCTTGGGGGCCAAAATTGCCTCAGACGGCGCATGATGCCCACGCGCGGCCCAATTTATCCAAAAATATCATCAAAAAGACCAGAAGTGTAACCCCTTAACCCGGTCTAGCCAAAATCGAGATAAAAGGATCATATTAAGTTTGCCGAAGCAAACCCGAACTAATAACCTAAACCGAGTCCATGTTTTTTCCTTGTTATCTTATATAAATCATTGATTTAGATCCTAAGGTGAACATGCAACAGTGGATACGACAACATGCGATTAGATTTCAAAACAAGGTTCAATTGCTCAAACATGCACTACGGGGACCAAAACATAATTTCCATAAATTATAAGGACTTAACCAAATTCTAGGTTACCAATCCTTCATTAATCAGATTTCATGCTCACATGTCAATTTCCAGCTTAAAAAACATCTGAAATCATATAATTGCATACATAACATTCGGGGACTAAAATGTATAATTTCAAACTTCAATAGGAAAGAACCCAAAGAAACGCCACTGTGTACCGATACAGATATGAATGTATCAATATAGTCTAACTAACAAAACAACTCAGCGTATCGATACATGTAACCCTATATCGATACGGTGTGTCAAACAATCACGTACCGTTACGGTACCACCCCCGTACCGATCCCTTAAGAAATATTTTCAAAATCTAGATTCTGGTGGCAAAAGAGCGTATCGATACGGTGTCTAGGCGTACTGATACCGTTTGTATAATTTCACAGCTTCGAGCCTTACCAGACCCCACATACGAAAACCAATGTACTTGTATCAATACACGAAGGTCTGTAATGACCTCTAGGTCCAACATATGACACTTTGGCTCACTCTAAACATTACAAAACCTTACATAAACATCATAAATCATCCATGGCACACTTATCACAACTATACAAGCATTTAAAGCAACTTCAACAAGCATGACTCAAATCTCTACCAAATCTATAGGCATGCTTCCTACTCAACATCCAAAACATAAATCCAAAGCAATATCAAGCATATAAGGCCTTATACGAATTCCAAACAACAATTAAAACTTGCACGAACATGGAGTTTAGCAAACAACCCTCCCAAGCAACAATTACCCACACTGCCTTTATTTCTGAAGAAAATAATCTTAAAATAACTTTAAACTAAAGTAACCGAAATTGTGTCTAAACCAAATGAGCATTTTTCAAAATTACAAACTCCCACTAAAACTGAATATCTTTAAATAATATTACACCCACATAAGTAGTGTCTTCATGAAAGACCTAGGGTGATAGCTTCTTAATAAGCACGCAACTATGGAGTTTGTACCAATATGCTCTATAGACACACAATCACTCTGAATTTTCTTTAACAACTAGGAACTAAATATTTATGTTCTTCAATTTTGAAGTGTTCCTATTGTTTATAGAATAAATGAATGCATATTTATTGTCACAAAAATAACTGAAGTGGTCTTTCTATTCAATCTATAATTAGTAACCCATGTGACAAAATTCTTTTACATCAATATTCTATTAGAATCGAAGTATGTAAACCTGATGATCTCTAACTTACCAAAACCCTGATATGTGAGCATGTAATTTTTGTTCTCTAAAGATATCTCATAACCCTACTGGTTGCTATCCAAAAGTCCATACTAGATTTTCTTAAATATTTGTCTAACATTCCAACAATGTACGCAATATCCAAACACATACATGCTTGAACATAAATTAGATTCTCAATAGCTTATGCATATGGAATCATTTGTATTTTCTAAATTTCAAGGTTACTTTTAGGGCATTGAGTAAGACAATATTTGTCTTCTTTAGCAATATGAGTATCTCCCACTGAACTTGTAGTACATACAATTTTCAACCAAATTTATCTCAAAACCAAATGAGATAATCAATATGAAATTTATAATTTTATTAATGAGAGTCCTACTTAAGCTCATACATGGATTTCTTTAATTTACATATCATTGATATTGTATCATAAGACACAACTCTATGATTGTACCATATAAATAGTTTCTTCAATGTCGCCGTTGGAAAAGCAAGCTTAATATCTATCTAATGTAGCTTAAGACTAAAACGAGCAACAAGTGTAATAATTATCTTGAAAGAGTCTTTCAATTAAACTTTAGAGAACGTCTTTACAAAATCAATGTCTTCTTTTAGAGTATATCCTTTAGATACTTGTATACTTATCCACATTACCATTTTCATCCCTATTAGTTCTAAATATCCATTTACAACCAATTGGTTTGCACCATAAGGTAATGAGACAAGTTCTTAAACTTTATTGTCTTGCATAAAATTATACTCTTCTTGAATGACATCAATATACTTTTGAGAGTTAGGACTTTTATGGTCTAATAAAAAATAATTGAGTTACTTTCTATCATTCCATTGTTATCCTTATTTTCTAGAGGAAATACAATATAATAATCTCGAATAGTATTTCTCTTTCCTCTCGTGGACCTCTTTAATGACACTTTTTTTGAAATTGTTGAGTTTGTTCTTTTGAAACAATTATCTTATCTTGAATGAGAGTTGTTCAATATTGTTTTGCTGAGGTACTTGATTCACTTCTTGATAATGATAGGTGTGAAAACCTAAACATTGTCAAAAGTGATAGTAGGAATTAAATTATAATCCAATTCCTCCTCAATAGCAATGCATCTAACCTTATTTCTCCCTCCAAACTCAACATGTAATATCCTATTATTGGATTAGTGACCAAAACACAAAGAATCAAAAGTTAGTGGTTTTAGTTTAGTGACTAAAACGTAAAGTTTTAAAGTTTGGTGACAAAAGTGAAAAGTTGAGAAAAGTTCAAGGACCAACATGGTAATTTTCCCAATAATTATTTTTATTCCATAAATAAATAGATCATCTAAGGGTGTGGATCGAATATAAAAAATTTGGTTTGATCTGATGTTTCTGTTATTGGGAAATTACGGTTAAAGTTTAGGTGTAATTCGGGTAATCGTACGAGCTTGGAATTTTATGAAAATTTGAAGGAAGTCTTAGGAAGACCCGAGGAGCATAGCATTAAATTTTTGAATCATTTTTAATCGGTTTAGATTCGATTGTAATCAGTATTTTGTATAGGTGATGGAATGGCATTTTTGAAAAAAATTATTTCATTAATGGCATTTTAGACATTTCACCTATACTTTTTAATAAAAATTTATTATGGAAGAGGATAAAGTGTAGGTGTTGAATTGTGATTGGATTGAAGAAAACATCATTTTAGGACTATTTTTGTGAATTTTGCAAATTTGGGGAAATAAGTGAGAAATTTGAAAATATTCAAGAAGCATGGTTATAATGTTTGTTATGATTCAAGGATCATTTTAGTGTTAAAATTTTTGAAAATGGAGATGAAATGTGAAAGTTTCCAAATTTTAGATTATAACCCTAAGAGAGAGAATTTAGGGTTTAAAGTAAAATTATCAAACTATTGGTTGTAATATGCAATTTGAGATAAGATTAAAGTGTAGGAAGCAATGTTATTGCAAAGAAGTACTTAGTTGAAAATGTTAAATTTCCATCTTGATATGTACATGTATTAGTAAGGTTTGGACACGTACTTAAG
Source organism: Hibiscus mutabilis (assembly GCA_019671005.1). Classification (NCBI taxonomy): domain Eukaryota; kingdom Viridiplantae; phylum Streptophyta; class Magnoliopsida; order Malvales; family Malvaceae; genus Hibiscus; species Hibiscus mutabilis. Next base: position 23,356,951 of record CM033724.1, read on the forward strand.
ATTGCTCGTGTTATGTATTTAATGTACATACAGATAACAAACAAGTTTAAGATCATACAAGTGAAGAAAGAAGATAAAAAGTGCAACCTAGCTTAGTGAGGCTAGTATAAATTATACTTTTGAAAGTGTCAAGGTGAGTGCAATGCATGTATAGCATGATCTTTATGTCATTTATCATATATTTGACATATTAGAAATATGTCAAAGGTTGAAACATATGCATGGATCACTAATTAATCATAGAATGTTATTTTGGGTATGAATTGTTCAATATGTATATATATTGCCATGAATGAGATATTGATTGATATAAAGCCCAATGTTTGAGATAGGAAATTAAAACTATAGCTGGATATCCATAGAGTCATAAACAGTTGTATAAATATTCTAAGCACTTCAGTGCAATATTCATAAATACTCATTGAGGGTATACTCATGCAAGGTTTAGGTATACAGAAACACTTAGGGTGCTAAGCACTATAGTGTAATTTTATAAATAGTCAATAAGGGTATACTCATGCAAGGTTTGGGTATACGGAAGCACTTAGGGTGCTAAGCACTACGGTGCAAATAATACACTATACTTAAGTAAGTATAGGGGGATGACTCGTGTACATAGATTTCCTTAAATCGATACTTGGGCTAAATGAATTGAAAAACAGGATGAAAGGCTTAAAAGCTCGATGATAATCATGGCAATGGTAATGGTAAGAACCAAATTTAATACCATGCATTATGTTATTATGTATGTATCATGTAATATATGCTAGCAAGCATAATATGGTAAGTGATCATGTGCATTGTTGTTTATTTATATTGATACCTATGTTAATTTACATTTGAATTAAATGTTGTTGCCTCACTAAGTATATGCTTAGCGTATGATGAATTTCATGCGTAGGTTTTAAAGGAGCTTCGAGGGAAGAGTAGCCGAGCATCACTTTCATATTTTGAGAGGTATATCTCCATACTCATAGTAATGTAATGACATCCATCCTTTCTTTCGGAAATGTACTAGATGGCATGTATAATTAGTGGGGGTTTGTAATAACTTATATAGTTTTTATAATATGGATGATAAACCTAGTAAGTCCTATTATGTTTATAAATGATAATGGACTAAGTTTTTAGTAAATATGGGTTCTAAGATAGAAAGATTAAAAAAAAATCTGTTCAGAACGGTACGCAAAAGCTGTGTGTTTGAAAATTCTGTATAAATTCCACAATTATAATTAGACAGTGAATCTTATATGCATGAACTAGAAATTTTGTCTAGTTTCTTGCAAAACAAACGGTGACTGATTTCGAGTTGTATGTAAAAAGTTATGAATTTTTATTCGATGGAAGGTCAGAAAAATAGGGTAGCAGAATTTCAGAAATTCTGGTTTGTGAACTGAGTTTAAGGAATTATTTGAATTTTTATGTAATGATTTTAGTCTAATAATTCATATGGTTAGAAAGCTTGATGAATCTAGTTTAATTAGAAAATTTCAGAATGAAGTTTCAATGTCTATAAAAAAATTTATAAATTTTTAAGTAAAGGCAGTGCAGGCTGTCAGTTTTTCTAAAATAAGAAATAAACAAGTTTAATCTTAGTAAGTAACATAACTGACTCGTATTTGATAACGAATAGGGGAAAAGGATGTTACATTAATTGGTATCAGAGCAACAAGTTTAGTCGATTCTGGATAGAATTTGAGTTTAAAAGTGAGTCAGAATTGTATACATGCCACTAGGATGTCATAATTACTAATGATTATGTGTAGGTACTCTGATGCTCTATAATTAGTAATGCTACTCTATATTAAGAAATTTGTTGAAAATGTGTTATGTTCAGATGTCGGACCATCAGGGTTCTAGACATGCATTTGAGCAGGAAGTCCCTGTGCAGAGTGAGAGTAACGAGGTAAATCAAAATGTACCTCAGGAGCAATATCAAGGTCAGGCACCTACACAAGGACAACAAGACATGCCGGTTCAGGATCGTGGATTATTCCTGCATGCATTAGATGATATTTTAAATAGACAAAAACCAGTCTCTATGCCTAGGGAGCTGAGGAAGCTGAAAGCATCAGAATTTCAAGGTGATTCTGATGTTGACATGATGTCTGGGGACTTCTGGTTAAATGATATTAAGATTATGTTGGATACTATTCGGTGTGATGATCAAGGAAAACTTGAAGGTGTAACATCACTTTTGATGAGACCTGCTCGAATTTGGTGGACCACTATTACTGCTCAGATTCCTCGAGAATGAATTACTTGGGAATTCTTTTTACAAGAGTTCCGAAACAAGTACGTCGGTGATGTTTTTAGCGAAGATATGAGGAATCAATTTTTGAATATGAAGCAAGCAAGCAGATCAGTATATGAGTATGAATGTGAGTTTAATAAACTTAGCCGGTTTGCTACAGAGTTCATTCAGACTGAGAAGCACAGAGTTACTAGATTTGTGGGAGGTCTAGATCCAGAGTATAAGAAATTCTTTGTTGCTCTTGATTTGTATGTATTTCAATTGGTAGTCAATCGAGCTAAAGGAATAGAAAGAGTAGAGCAGGAAGAAGCTTCTGATAAGAAAGCACAGTCAACCAAGCGACCTGGAGGTCCCAGTGTTTTACCCTGGTCTAAACGGGGTAAAAGATTTCAGCAGCAAGGATTAGTTGGATCAATGTCGTCTGTAAAGAAAAAAATTTCTACTGGTAAATCCAAACAAGTCCACAATCGAACGAGTGGAGCTAAAGGTGGTGAATTTCGGATCCAATCGGAATACAAGACTTGTGGAAAAAGATATTTTGGTCGATGTTGGTATGCACCAGAGATAATATGTTATCAATGTGGGAAGCCGGGTCACTTCAAACGAGCATATCCAGAATTACAAGAAAACCAATCGGTGACTGCTTCTCAGAGAAATAAAGGAAACCAAGGTTGGAATTCCCACCAAGGTGTATCAGAAGTTGCATCGAACCTGAAAGGCAAAGCTTCTGCCCGTGTATATAATATCAAGACCACAAAGAGTAAAGATGACCCCGGTGTGATATTAGGTATGCTTGAACTCTTTGACGGGCCTATTTTCGCACTAATTGATCCTGGTTCCACTCATTCATATATTAGTTCTAGAATCATACTAGAAAGAAATATTCCAGTAGAACTAATTACGAGTGAGGTGGTAGCAACCAATCCGAAAGGCCAGAGTGCTAAGGTCAAAAGAATTTGTCGTCAGTGTCCTATTAAAATTCAGAACGTGGATCTCCCCGCTAACCTTATGGAATTACCGTTTTATGAGTTCGAAATAATTTTGGGAATAGATTAGTTATCTGCATATGATGTTGTGGTGGAGTGCCGATTAAAAAGATTAATTTTAAAGGCACCAGATGGATCACAAATATTATTTGTGGGTGAGAAGCCGAATCATCGTAGTGATGTTATTTCGGATATGGTTGCGAATGAAATGTTGATGGATGGGTGTGAAACATATTCAACTCCTAAAATTGATACCTTGAAGTAGAATTTGGAATTGATGTATGTAATCACTTATTTTTATATGTTTTGTAAATCTTGTGTAATTATTAATATATTATTATTGCATGTATACATATTATATTATATGTTTATTATGTACGTATGATTAATGTGCGCAAAATATGTGTGTGATATGTGTGAGTATGTGTATATCATATATACTATGTATGTCTACGTATTAATAATTGTTATGGTATGTGCGCGTTGTATGTTTGCATGTCATGTATGCTTTGCATTATTTGTATGTATATGTTAATGTATATATTTATATTAATTATGCACGAGAACAAATATACATGTATGTGTTTGTATAATATGCTTGGATGTAGGTGATATATGTTGGATATTTGAATGTATGTGTATGCTCGTATATGTATGTGTGCGTTTATTATTATTATTACCAGTATTGTTATTATTATTGTTGTTAGTATTATTATTATTATTGGTATTGGGCTAGAATTAAATAAAATCCAAAAAATATATTAAAACCCAAATAGTAATATTAAAGTCCAATCCATAATTACAAAACCCAAAAAAATATTACAAGGCCCATTTCGGCCAGACCCAATAATACAACTCAGAGCTTTGCCGATTTGATTAGGACTGTAGAGTCTCTTGAATTGGCAATTAAGAGTGGCAGGATTGACAGCGGGATAACTCTTGAAAGTACAACAAGAAGAGAGAGAATAAGGTAAACACTACGAGTACTTACAATGCCCCAAAGAACTTTACGGTCTCTCAACCGCAAGCATCAACAGGAAAGGCTCAAAACTCAAACCAAAGAGAAGGAAGAGCTCCAAGAAAGGAACAAGAGAAAGCAACCTTTACTTTGTTGCCAGTTTCGTACTCCGAGCTTTATTCTCAATTGTACAAAGTTGACTTGGTCTGCCCATACTATGTTACTCAGTTCAAACCTCCGTTTCCGTCATGGTATGATCCTAACGTACATTGCGATTATCATGGCGATGCCCCTAGTCACTCAACAAAAAATTGCCTTACATTTAAGAAACTTGTGCAGAGCCTGATTAATTATGGGTATTAAAATTTGAAGAACCGAATGTGGCCGCTAACCTGTTGCCTAATCACGGGAACCACGGAGTGAACGCTATCGAGGAGTACTCTGCTAGGAAGGCTAAGGAAGATGTGTCAGAAATTAAGTCTCCCTTACGGTGGGTGTTCCAACAATTATGCATGGTTCGATTGATTGACAGAGGCATGATAGTGGTGCAAAAGGGATGTAAAGCTTATTGCGAGTTCCACCAAGACAGAGGGCACGACATCCAACAATGTGAAGATTTAGGAGATTGATTCAACAGCTGGTGGATAGTAAAGAGATAGAGTTCTTTGAGGAGGTTGCAGGAAGGAAAGGGTTGGATGTATGTGCGTCAGATAGCCCCAACATCAAGTATGGAATAGACAGACCCTTTTTCGTCCCCTCCAGACCAAAGGAAGCAAGTTCATCCCGATGAGAAGCTGTAAAGGTGGCCCCCAAAATCATCATCTCAGCACCAGCCCCGTTTTCGTTCAAAGACACGCGACGAACCCTTGGAATTATGTCTCTAACGTGACTATACCAGAGAAGTCGAAACTTTGTGAGGAGAAGGAACAAATGGTAAGAGAGGAGCCAACACAGAAAGATGAACAGACAAAGAAAGATGAAATTGTCAATGAAGTAGGCCACTTCACGAGGAGCGGCAGGTGCTACTCTTCGGAAGCTTTGAAATCTGCTAAAGCTACAAAGGATAAGGGAGAAGGTACATAAACTAGTCCTGTGAAGATATTCGGTGAGGAGTCCCCTCCAAAGGTTAATGAGCCGGTAACTGAGGCTCAAGCACAAGAATTTCTGAAGTTCCTGAGGCACAGTGAGTATAATGTAGTGGAACAGTTACGAAAACAACCAGCAAGGATTACGGTGTTGGAGTTGCTTTTGAGTTAGAAAAAGCACCGGGATGCATTGTTAAAAGTGCTAAACCAAATGTTTGTACCCGGTGACATTTCTGTATCTAAGCTGGACAGAATAATGGGGCATATCACCGCATACAACTACATCACATTCAGCGATGATGAGATCCCGGAAGGAGGTATGGGGTCTACCAAAGCCCTAAATATCACTACCCACTGCAAAGGGTATGTGCTACCAGGAGTACTGATTTATAATGGGTCAGCATTAAACGTACTACCTATGGTGACTCTACAAAGGCTACCGGTAGATGATTCTCATATGAAACCCTGTCATAACTCTGTGAGAGCCTTTGACGGTACTCAAAGGGGAGCACTTGGAAAAATTGAAGTACCTTTATTGATTGGGCCGACAGAGTACACAATTGTTTTTGTGGTAATGGACATAAAGTCGACCTACAGTTGCTTATTGGGAAGACTATGGATTCACTCGGCTGGAGTTGTTCCCTCATCACTCCATCAGAAATTGAAATTTGTGATTGGAGGCAAGTTGGTCACTGTAGAGGCTGAGCAAGAGATCATCACCTCGGTAACATCAGATGCCCCCTACATCTAGAACGATGAAGATGCTGTGGAATGTTCTTTCTGAGCATTGGAACTTGTAAATGCTACATTTGTTGCGGAAGGTAGTCGGATCCCCTCTCCTAGGTTATCCAACTGTACCAAGATGACCGTCTCTGAAACTTTAGGCCGAGGAGCCAAAACAGGAAAAGGGCTAGGAAGGAGATTGCAAGGAAGCCTACGACCCAGAAGTGTCATCACCAAGAAATATCGTTTTGGGCTTGGCTACAAACTGAGTATTCAGCAGAGGAGAGAGGAATACAAAAGAAAAGAAGAATAAATGAGGGCTAGACTCAAGGAGAGGATATTCCATGGAGATTGATGTCTTTCCCTCATGTAAAAGATATTTTTGTCTTTGGAGGAATTGGCCATACGAAACAGAAATTACAGAAAGCAATTCAAGAAAATAACATACTTAATGAGAATGAGATGTTTAGTGAATCGCTTGAAGGGATGTTCATCAACATGATAGCTGAAGGTGACAATGACATGACCAGCATCCGTACTTGTCATCCTAGGGAAACTCTCAATAACTGGAGCTACGTTGATCTACCTATAGTCTTTAGGGCCAGATCAGAGTAATGCTCCGAATTAACCCTTTTGTTTTTGCCCATGGGCAATGGGGATCTTTTTTATATGGCATCTATGTTAACTTTTTTTGCAGTGAAAGAATGTCTTCCTCATTTTCTTAAATGGCAAACACTTCATTTACTTCATTCATTCATTTTTTTATTCATATTCATTCACTTTATTTAAAATCATTCTCTTCGTAATACATTCGTTCTCATCTCATGTAAGGTCCCCATGATTAAATGTATGAATGATTCTAAATCCAATCCCGAGGTAGATTTCGAGCACCCCGGGATCCCTGCAGAAACTGAAAAGGAGGTTGACGAGGCAGAATGCGAAACTCCTGAGGAATTGGTGAGGATGATGGCCAACGAAGAAAGGAAAATTATACCCCACCAAGAAGAAACAGAAATTGTAAACTTGAGAACTGATACGGAGATAAAAGAAGTGAAAATCGGGACTACATTTTCCTCAGAAACTAGGCGTGAACTGATAGCCCTGCTCCAAGAGTTTAAAGATGTCTTTGCTTGGACTTATCAAGATATATCGGGGTTGAATACAGACATAGTGGTGCACAAGCTGCCAACGAGGCCAGAATGCAAACCAATCCAACAAAAGCTTAGAAGAATGAAGACTGACATGCTGTTAAAGATTAGAGAAGAGGTAACAAAGTAGTTTGATGCTAGTTTTCTAGAAGTTGCCAAATACCCTAAATGGGTTGCAAACATCGTACCGGTGCTAAAAAATGATGGAAAGGTCCGCATGTGTGTAGATTACAGGGATCTCGATTGAGCAAGCCCTAAAGACAATTTCTCTTTGCCACATATTGACATATTGGTTGACAATACCGCAGGACACTCATTGTTCTCATTCATGGATGGTTTCTCAGGATACAACCAGATAAAGATGGACTCAGAAGACAAGGAGAATACTACATTTGTAACCATGTGGGGCACGTTTTGTTACAAGGTGATGCTTTTTGGACTCAAGAACACATGGGTAACTTATCAAAGAGCAATGTTGACTCTTTTCCACGATATGATGCACACAGAGATAGAAGTATAAGTGGATGATATGATCGCTAAGTCCCAAACTGAGGAATAGCACCTTTGAAACCTGAGAAAACTATTTCGAAGACTACGAAAATACCAGCTAAAGCTCAACCCGGCTAAATGCACATTCGCAGTCACATCCGAAAAACTCTTGGGGTTTGTAGTGAGTAGAAATAGGGTTGAGATCGATCTAGAAAAAGTGAAGGCTATCCAATACCTCCCACCGCCTCATACTCAGAAAGAAGTCTGAGGTTTTCTGGAAAGGTTAAACTATATATCTCGTTTCATCTCTCAATTAACACCAAAAATGAACATAAATATTCTTCCTGCCTTCAGACTACTTAGGAAGAATAACCCAGGGGTCTGGAATGAAGAATGTCAAGAAGCTGTAGAAAAGATTAAAAAGTACTTGACAAATGCTCCGATTTTAGTCGCACCGGTACCAAACAGGCCTTTGATCCTTTACCTGACAGTTTTTGAAAAATCGATGGGTTACGTGTTGGGACAACATGATGAGTCTGGGAAGAAGGAAAGAGCCATTTACTACCTAAGCAAGAAGTTCACTGATTGCAAAACACGGTACCCGCCAATGCAGAAGCTATGTTGCGCTTTGGTTTGGACTACCAAAAGGCTTAGACAGTACACGTTATACCATACCACCTGGTTGATATCCAAATTGGACCCCTTGAAGTTTCTAATGGAAGCATCGGCATTAACTGGGAGGATGGCCTGCTGACAGATGTTGTTATCCGAGTTTGACATTGCATATGTGAGCTAGAAAGCTATGAAAGAAAGTGCTATAGCGGATTTCTTAGTTAGTCGTGCTTCAGATGATTATGAATTGTTGAAATTCAATTTCCCAGATGAAGATTTGATGTGCATTACAACTGGGGAAGATGTTGTTTCAGATGACGGCTCGTGGAAACTTTACTTTGACGAAGCCTCCAATGCACTTGGCGACGAAATAGAAGTCGTACTAACTTCTCCAGAAGATGTCTATTATCCCTTCACCAGCATACTAGAATTCTTTTGCACAAACAACATAGCTGAATACGAAGCATGTGCCATGGGACTGAACGCAGCCATTGAAAGAAAGATCAAAGAACTTCGAGTATTCGAAGACTTATCCTCAGTGATCTATCAGTTACGAGGATAATGGGAAACTAGGGATCTGAAGCTAGCCAAATACTACGAGTTGGTCCAAGAGCTTATCAAAGAATTTGAAAAGGTCAGTTTCACCTAACTTCCTTGAAAAGACAACCAGATGGCAGATGCCTTGGCAACCCTGACCTCTATGTTCAAAGCAAATACGAAAGCAGAAATGAAGCCAATTGAGATGCACTTTTGAGAGGCCAGCTCATTGTTATAATGTGCAAGAAGAAATAGATGGCAACCCTTGGTATTACGATATCTTGCAATATATCAAGTTTCAAACGTATCCCGAAGGAGAAAATGACCGAAAGACACTCAGAAAGATGGCAACATGATATGTTTTGGATGGGGAGATTCTGTACAAAAGAGGCCATGATCAAACGTTGTTGAGATGTGTAGATGCCCGGGAGGCGAAAGAAATTTTAGCAGAAGTGCATGACAGTTTGTGTGGAACACACGCCAATGGTCTGTCAATAGCCCAAAAAATCATGAGGCATGGCTATTTCTGGTCAACTATAGAGGGAGACTGCATCGATTACGCCAGGAAATGCCATAAGTGCCAAATATATGCCGACAAGATCCATGCTCCTCATTTACCTTTACACACCATGAACTCGCCTTGGCCGTTTACAGCATGGGGCATGGATGTCATTGGACAAATTTATCCGAAGGCTTCCAATGGGCACTATTTTATTTTGGTTTCCATTGATTACTTCACTTAATGGGTAAAGGCAGCATCTTACGCCAATATCACAAGGACAACGGTGTGCAAGTTCCTGAAGAAGGAAATTGTTTACCGATATAGGTTGCCGGAAAGGATTATCACCTACAACGCTTCCAACCTGAATAACAAATTGATGACTAAGGTGTGCAACTAGTTCAAAATAACACACTATAACTCTACGACCAACCGTCTTAAGATGAATGGAGCAGTAGAAGCGGCAAACAAGAACATAAAGAAAATCATTGTGAAGACAACAGACACCTACAAAGATTGGCATGAGAAGTTGCCATTTGCTCTGTTCGTCTATCGGACATCTGTTCACACATCAACAGGGGAACGCCCTATTCTCTAGTGTACGGTACAGAGGTGATACTACCCATTGAGGTTGAGATTCCGTCACTCTGAGTTTTGAATGAACTGAAACTGGATGAATCAGAGTGGGTGCAAGCCAGGCTCGACCAGTTAAATCTCATCTGCCATGGTTAAATGTACCAAAAATGAATGATATGGGCATATGATAAGAAAGTGTGCCCGAGAGAATTCTGAGAGGGAGATCTGGTGCTTAAGAAGATCCTCCCAATTTAGAAAGATTTTCGAGGAAAGTGGATGCTTAATTGGGAAGGGCCATATGTCGTCAAGAAGGCTTTTTCGGGAGGAGCGTTGATTTTAATTGAAATGGATAGAGAAGAATTAAAAAATCCCGTGAATTTCGATTCAGTAAGGAAGTATTATGTTTGAAAAAAAAGATTGTTGAAATGAGGCGAAAACCTGAAAAGACGCTTCATAAAATGAAAACTTAAGGTGAAAACCCACAAAAGGGCACCTTAAAAAAGGGGGGTTCAAAGCAAAAACCCGAAAAAGGCATCTTGAAGCAAACGGAGGATCTGAGTTGAAAACCCGTTAAGAGCGACTTAGATAAATTTTTAGATTGGGCCTCTGGCAAGTAGAATTACCCTCTTGGGTACCAGAAGAATGAGCTCTAGGCAAAGATTCTATTTTGATTGATGGGATCACGCATCATTCATGCAGTGGATATTTGGGGCTTTGCATTTCATGTTCTGCTTTCCTTTTTCCTCATGTTTTCCATGACTTTTCTAAAACTGTTCCAAGTCCTTAATGTCAATAAAATTATGTTTTTGTGCCTTCCTTTCCTTGTCTTCTCGTTGTTTTTATAAGCATCATGCAAACAGGTTAACATAGACTTATGATAAACAAAATATACCGGAGCATTATTATGATCTAACCCTGGGAATGCAGGTGATTAGAAAACAAAATTAACTTTGATCTCAAGGTTTCTGCATAATGTATGTCGAGGCACGACGAAGGGAAGACTTCGAGCATCAGAATAAGATAACCAATGGCATGCACCATTCTTACTTGTCTGAGAAAATATTCAAGACAACAGTAGAGATCTCCCAGATGAAAACCCGTAAGGGCGCCTAAAAAAGAAAAAAAAATCTAAAGCGAAAACCCGAAAGGGCACTTTAGAACTTAGAATCGAAAACTCAAAAAAGAAAGGCCGAAATGGTTAAACCCAACAGTGGGATGGGGTACCGCCACCAGAAGAAGAAAAAAACGAGAAAGCAAGCAGAGGGTCAAGATTGACTAACTGCAGAAGTAGGTGCATCGAGATATTGACACCCATACATCATGTGTAGTTAGGCATCCCTAGGATTAGGAGCATGCTAACTCATTTATTATAACATTTTGGCTATTTTAAACAAGTACTTACAGGTTACCAATGACTTTTGATCTCCAAGTTCGTATTGAAGAGGTAGATTTATTTGAAGAAAGATTTTAGCAGCCTTAGTAGCATGAGTCTAGAAAGTTCTGTAGCCATTTTTGGCGTGAATCCCTAAAATTTGAAGAAAGATTTTGGCAGCCTTAGTAGCATGAGTCTAGAAAGTTCGGTAGCCATTTTCGGCATGAATCCCCAAAATTTGAAGAAAGATTTCAGCAGCCTTAGTAGCGTGAGTCTAGAAAGATCGGTAGCCATTTTGGCGTGAATCCCAAATTTGAAGATAAAGGTTCTATATAGGAAGAGCCTATTTTTTTAGACCTCGCAGTGAAAGGATATATATAGGAAGAACCAGTAACTCTGAGATTTCAGAAGCTAAAAGTTCTATATAGGAATGACTTGCAGCTCCATGGTTTAAAGACTAGTAGTTCTATATAGGAAGAACTCCTAGTCGGAAGAATCCATCCGTGACGTAGAAGGTTTTATATAGAAAAAAACTCACCACGTTAAAGGCGATGAGTTCTATATAGGAAGGACTCCAAGCTTTACCATCTCAGAGTGAAAGGTTCTATATAGGAGGGACTCGTAACTCAAGACTTCAGAATGAAAGGTTCGATATAGAAAGGACTTGTAGCTCCAAGATTAGAAGGAGAACAAGTTCTATATAGGAAGAACTTGCGAACCTGAAGATTCAGCTAAAGAAAAATGGAGAGTTTTAGAAGAACACGTGATTCTGAAGCTACAAACAGGGAAGTCGGATAAAAATGAGTGCTTATGATCTTTTCATGTTCCACAATAACAAGCAAAGAGGGGCAACTGTAATCACTCATTTTTATCTGGTTTGTAAATCTTGTGTAATTATTAATATATTATTATTGCATCTATACATATTATATTATATGTTTATTATGTACGTATGATTAATGTACGCAAAATATATGTGTGATATGTGTGAGTGTGTGTATATCATATATACTATGTATGTCTACATATTAATAATAGTTATGGTATGTGCGTGTTGTATGTTTGCATGTCATGTATGCTTTGCATGATTTGTATGTATATGTTAATGTATATATTTATATTAATTATGCATGAGAACAAATATACATGTATGTGTTTGTATAATATGCTTGAATGTAGGTGATATATGTTGGATATTTGAATGTATGTGTATGCCCGTATATGTATGTGTGTGTATTATTATTATTACCAGTATTGTTATTATTATTATTATTATTATTGTTAGTATTATTATTATTGGTAATGGGCTAGAATAAAATAAAATCCAAAAAATATATTAAAACCCAAATAGTAATATTAAAGTTCAGTCCATAATTACATAACCCAAAAAAATATTACAAGGCCTATTTCGGCCAGACCCAATTAAACCATAATCTCTATCCTTTTATGCGCAGCCAACCAAGGGCCATTGGATTAAATCTTGATCCAACGGTCACGATTGAAGGAATGAGACCCTCCAACTGGCCGCGTAAGATCACGCACGAGCCACTCAGCTCCTCACGCATGAATGCATCGCACACACGAGACTATCTGATTTCCAAGGTGCCACGTGTTATCATCTCGGGCCGCCTCGTTGTTCCAAGCTTGCATCTGGGCCGTCCGTGCATCAAGCTATCTCAGTCGTTGGATCAGATCTAATCCAACGACCGAGAACACGTCTGACCGAAAGAAATGCTCCGCCGCTGCCGCCCTACGCTCATGCCTCACCGGCTCACCAAACGGGACATGCAAGATTAGAAAAGTACAAGTCAGAATTACACAGAAAATCATTTCATTTTTTGTCTAATCTTGTAAGCAAACAAAAAATTAAAAAAAGCAGACTATATATCACATGTAAGAAACCTTTTTGTACCCGGTCTTCATATTTGAAATAGGAACAAAAAAATCTAGTTTCAGTGGTAAATCTTCTTTTCTCTCCCTTCTTTTCATGCATGCAAGTACAAAAATAAAAAAAAACAAGTAAAAGGGATAAGGGTTTACCCGAGTGATTTGGCTCCTTTTTCGGTGACAATCTCTTCTATGGGTGAATCGGAGTAGGATCCGGTGTTCAAAGGGAGGGGGTTGTTTTGGTTTCGAAGCAAAAGCCTACGGTTAAAAAAGGGGTTTTCTAGAGAGGTTTTTGGGTGTTGAGGGTGGCCTTGGTGGCCGAGAGCCCTGGTTTAGGATGGCTCGAGGCGGCTTTACGGCCAAGCCTCGTATGAGACCAACCGGGCACGGCTGAACGCGGCGGCCGGGGAAGTTTTGGTTTTAGGGGGTTTCTGTAAAATAGAGAGAAATGAGAGCATTATCTTAAGGGTTGAAAAAAATGAAAAAGAGAGAAAGGGGAGGCTGGTTGGGTTGTTTTATAGACAATTTTTTAAATGGCATAATTACCCACTAAATCCCTCATTCCCAATGATATTTTCATTCTGAGTCTGCCCCTTGGTCCAATTGCAAGTCTGGTCCCTCTTGCTTTTTAAAATCTTTTAATTTAGCCTCGAAATTAACCGAAATCAGTTTTTAAATGGTGAAATCACGCCCTTAGTCCCTCCGTGTTTCTGATATTTTCACTTCGAGCTTGCCCCTTGGTTTTATTACATGTTCAGTCCTCATGGGTTTTGCCCAGTTTGCAATCCCGTCCTTAAATGGTTTTTTTATTTTTTTTATTTCTGTTATTTTGTTTTTATTTTATTCCATTTCAATCCCTTTTGTGTTTTAAATGCTCATGGTATTTGCTTTTATTATGTGTTTTTAGCATGTTTATATTGCTCATCATATTCATATATATTTTTTATATATCATGATTATTTATGTTTTTTAGATGTGTTGTATCATTTTTTATGTTTTAATTTAATTGTCCATGTGGTATACATGTTCGTTTTTATATGTTATGTTTTAGTTTAGTTTTCATGGTATGCTTATATGTGTTAGCATGAGTTTTATGTTTTTTTAGGTTGTATGTTAGTGCGATGTTTTTGTCACATATAATGTCATGATTTTTTAAATTTATGCATATAAATTGTGTCATATGTTAAGTATCAAGTATTAGTTTCTTTATGCTAGCATGTTGCTTTGATTTGTTAGTTTAGCATCATATTTTATCTATGTCATGCATATATTGCATTGTGGTAATTTTTAATATATTTTAACATGTATATATGTGATTAATTAATTCTTGAAGTATGTTTTTTCCTTTTTCACATGTTTTTGTTTATACTTTGTTTTTATTATTGTGATATTTTATGTTATTCATGTTCATTTTTTTTTACTTTTGTTTGGTATTATGATATTCTTTTTTATTATAATTATGTTTTTTAATACCATGTTAATTTAGATATGTTTTTATAATATATTTGCTAAGATGGCATAACGGAATATTAATTGTCAATGCGGTGCCCTTTTATTCAAGCGTAAACATGGCCAGTAACAAACACAGTGATGGTGGTCTATTGGTTTACTCTCAATAATGGGGCCCTTAAAATTTACTCGCACTTATAACCAGATTTTATTTTAATCGTCACTTTAATTCGGAAAGTTTAATATGAATAAAGCGGTAATTATTAAAGTACCAATTTGGGTGGTGTGGGGGTGCTAATCCTTCCTCATCCGTAACTGACTCCCGAACCCAACATTTTTAAAATCTCTAGTTTTATGGTGCCTGACTTACCTTAGTGGCCGGTGGCGACTCCATTTTTAAAATAAAATACGGTTTTTCTAAAACCCCACAGAAGATATTTTTAAATACCTGAATGACCCCCAAACGCAGTAAAGCCCCATTTTTAGTGAAAACTTGAAAAAAGGATCGATACAATGTATTACCTGGTAGAACACCCATATCGATTACGCTGTATCGTATGGCACTTGCTGAACTCCGGGAACTCAAGTCACAGCTAGAAGAATTACAGGATCGAGGTTTTATACGGGGCCAAGTATATCACCATGGGGAGCACCCGTATTATTTGTAAAGAGGAAAGACGGATTGATGAGATTGTATATTGATTATCGTCAACTTAATAAAGTGACGATAAAGAATAAGTATCCATTGCCAAGAATTGATTATCTTTTTGATCAATTAAAGGGGGAAGCAGTGTTCTCTAAGATTGATATTCGATTGGGCTATCATCAATTGAAGATTAAAAAGTGGGATATTCCAAAGACGGCTTTTAGGACTCGATATGGACATTACAAGTTCATGGTAATGCCGTTTGGATTAACTAATGCCCCAGCAGCATTTATAGATTTGATGAACCGAATTTTTCAGCCATATCTGGACTAGTTTGTAGTGGTATTCATAGATGATATCCTGGTTTATTCTAAACCAAAGAGGATCATGATGTTCATTTCAGAATAGTTCTTCAGATCTTGAGGGAGAAGAAGTTATATGCCAAACTATCTAAATGTGAGTTTTGGCTTTCTGAGGTGACATTTCTTGGACATATAGTATCGGCTGAAGGAATTCGGGTTGATCCTCAGAAAATTCAAGCTATCATGGAGTGGAAACCTCCTAAAAATGTTGCAGAGGTTAGAAGTTTTCTCGGATTGGCAGGATATTACCGCCGGTTCGTGAAAGATTTCTCGATGATTGCTGCACCTATTACCAAACTGCTCAGGAAGAATGTATCTTTTATGTGGACTAAAGAATGTCAAGAAAGCTTTGAAAGATTGAAAAAGATCTTGACAGAAGCTCAGGTGTTAGTTTAACCTGAATCGGGTACGAATTTTATGGTGTATAGTGATACATCACATAATTTTTTGGGTTGTGTACTTATACAAGATGGGAAAGTGGTGGCTTATGCTTCTAGGCAGCTTAAAACTCATGAGAGAAATTATTCTACTCATGATTTGGAGTTAGTTGTAGTTGTCTTTGCTTTAAAATTTTGGCGCCACTACTTATATGGTGAAAATGTTATATATACACAGACCGTAAAAGCCTAAAATATCTTTTAACACAGAAAGAGCTGAATCTAAGACAAAGGAGGTGGATCGAGCTAATTAAGGATTATGATGCAATTATTGATTATCACGCCGGGAAAGGCTAATGTGGTGGCAGACGCAATTAGTCGAAAGATGTTTCCAGCTCTGCAGATATCAAATTCTCAGTTATCAATATTGGATGATGATGCTTTACTTGTTGAGCTAAACATAAGGTCTACCTTGATAGACAAAATAAGAGAATCATAGGAAAAAGATAAAAATTGTTTGGAGAAAAAGAAGGAAGCTGAAAGGGGAGAATCTTCAGACTTCGAAGTGAAGTCAATGGATGTTTATATTATAAAGGACGTGCTTATATTCCTGAAGATGAGGAATTGAAAAAGGAAATTCTTATAGAACCACATTATACTCCTTTAACGATAAACCCGGGAGAAAATAAAATGTATCAGGATTTGAAGAGCCATTTTTGGTGGCCATGAATAAAAAAAGCTATAACGAAATTTGTTTCCAAATGCTTAACTTGTCAGCAAGTTAAAGCAGAACATCAAGTGCCATCAGGGTTACTTCAACCAATTGCTATTCCAGAATGGAAATGGGAAAAAGCGACAATGGATTTTGTAACCGGATTACCATTGACGCCGAGCAGGAAAGACTCAATCTGGGTGATTGTGGATCGATTAACCAAATCAGCACATTTCCTACCAGTCAGAACAAATTTCTCTTTGAGTAAATATGCAGAGTTGTATATCCGGGAGATTGTTAGACTACATGGAGTTCCTATTTCCATTGTGTCTGACAGAGATCCTAGGTTTACTTCTAGATTTTGGAAAGCACTACAAGAAGCATTGGGAACTCGATTGCATTTTAGCACTGTTTTCCACCCGCAAACTAATGGACAATCAGATAGGACAATTCAAATTTTGGAAGATATGCTTAGAGCTTGTGTCATTGAGCTTGTAGGCTCGTGGGAAAAGTACTTACCATTGGCTGAATTTTCATATAACAACAGTTACCAGTCAAGTATTAAAATGGCACCCTATGAAGCTTTATAGGGAAGAAAATGCCGGACACCATTAAATTGGTTTGAGTTGGAAAACTACAAGATTGTTGGGCATGATTTGATTCAAGAAGTAAAAGAAAAAGTGAGGATAATTCGAGATAATCTAATAGCAGCTTCCGATAGACAAAAAGCTTATTCATATTTAAAAAGAAAAGACATTGAATACCAAGTAGGAGACAAGGTATTCTTGAAAGTTTCACCCTGGAAGAAAATAATGAGATTTGGAAGAAAATGGAAGCTTGGTCCCAGATTCATTGGTCCGTATGAAATCTTGAAAAGAGTTGGACTGATGGCTTATCAATTGGCTTTACCACCAGAAATGAGCAAGATTCATGATGTCTTTCATGTATCGATGCTTCGCAAATATAGGTCGGATCCTTCACATGTCATTTCACCTGCAGAAGTTGAAATGCAACCTGATTTGACATTTGAAGAAGAATCAGTAAAGACTTTAGCTCATGGGGTAAAGAAATTGAGAAACAAATCGATTCCATTGGTTAAAGTGCTCTGGAAGAATCACAAAGTGGAAGAAGCCACTTGGGAAGCTAAAGAACGAATGAAAGAACAGTACCCGCATTTGTTTAATCCAAGTACGTTCTAAAAATTTGAGGATGAATTTTTTTTAGGGGGAGAGAATTGTAATATCCCATTAATGGATTAGTGGCCAAAATGTAAAGAATCAAAAGTTAGTGGTTTTAGTTCAGTGACTAAAACGTAAAGTTTTAAAGTTTGGTGACAAAAGTGAAAAGTTGAGAAAAGTTTAAGGACCAACATGGTAATTTTCCCAATAATTATTTTTATTCCATAAATAAATAGATCATCTAAGGGTGTGGATCAAATATAAAAACTTTGGTTTGATCTGATGTTTCTATTATTGGGAAATTACGGTTAAAGTTTAGGTGTAATTCGGGTAATCGTATAAGCTCGGAATTTTATGAAAATTTGAAGAAAGTCATAGGAAGACCCGAAGAGCATACCATTGATATTTTGAATCGTTTTTAATCAGTTTAGATTCGATTCTATTCAGTGTTTTGTATAGGTGATGGAATGGCATTTTTGAAAATAAATTATTTCATTAATGGCATTTTAGACATTTCACATATACTTTTTTAATAAAAATTAATTATGGAAGAGGATAAAGTGTAGGTGTTGAATTGTGATTG
The DNA here is from genome assembly GCA_019671005.1 of Hibiscus mutabilis. NCBI lineage: Eukaryota > Viridiplantae > Streptophyta > Magnoliopsida > Malvales > Malvaceae > Hibiscus > Hibiscus mutabilis. Next base: position 23,375,384 of record CM033724.1, read on the forward strand.
GATTGAAGAAAACATCATTTTAGGACTATTTTGTGAATTTTGCAAATTCGGGGAAATAAGTGAGAAATTTGAAAATATTCAAGAAGCATGGTTATAATGTTTGCTATGATTCAATGATCATTTTAGTGTTAAAAATTTTGAAAATGGAGATGAAATGTGAAAGTTTCCAAATTTTAGATTATAACCCTAAGAGAGAGAATTTAGGGTTTAAAGTGAAATTATCAAACTATTGGTTGTAATATGCAATTTGAGATAAGATTAAAGTGTAGGAAGCAATGTTATTGCAAAGAAGTACTTAGTTGAAAATGTTAAATTTCCATCTTGGTATGTACATGTATTAGTAAGGTTTGGACATGTACTTAAGGTTGCTTGTGTTATGTATTTAATGTACATACAGATAACAAGCAAGTTCGAGATCATACAAGTGAATAAAGAAGATAAAAAGTGCAACCGAGCTTAGTGAGGCTAGTATAAATTATACTTTTGAAAGTGTCAAGGTGAGTGCAATGCATGTATAGCATGATCTTTATGTCATTTATCATATATTTGACATATTAGAAATATGTCAAAGGTTGAAACATATGCAAGGATCACTAATTAATCATATAATGTTATTTTGGGTATGAATTGTTCAATATGTATATATGTTGCCATGAATGAGATATTGATTGATTTAAACCCCAATGTTTGAGATAGGAAATTAAAAGTATAGTTGGATATTCATAGAGTCATAAACAGCTGTATAAATATTCTAAGCACTTCGGTGCAATATTCATAAATACTCATTGAGGGTATACTCGTGCAAGGTTTGGGTATACGGAAACACTTAGGGTGCTAAGCACTACAGTGTAATTTTATAAATACTCAATGAGGGTATACTCATGCAAGGTTTGGGTATACAGAAGCACTTAGGGTGCTAAGCACTACGGTGCAAATAATACATTATACTCAAGTAAGTATAGGGGGGATGACTCGTGTACATAGAGTTCCTTAAATCGATACTTGGACTAAATGAATTGAAAAAAAGGATGAAAGGCTTAAAAGCTCGATGACAATCATAGCAATGGTAATGGTAAGAATCAAAGTTAATACCATGTATTATGTTATTATGTATGTATCATGTAATATATGCTAGCAAGCATAATATGGTAAGTGATCATGTGCATTGTTGTTTATTTATATTGATACCTATGTTAATTTAAATTTGAATTAAATGTTGTTGCCTCACTAAGTATATGCTTAGCGTATGATGAATTTCATGCGTAGGTTTTAAAGGAGCTTCGAGGGAAGAGTAGCCGAGCATCACTTTCATATTTTGGGAGGTATATCTCCATACTCATAGTAATGTAATGACATCCATCCTTTCTTTCGGAAATGTACTAGATGGCATGTATAATTAGTGGGGGTTTGTAATAACTTATATAGTTGTTATAATATGGATGATAAACCTAGTAAGTCCTATTATGTTTATAAATAATAATGGACTAAGTTTTTAGTAAATATGGGTTCTAAGATAGAAAGATTAAAAAAAATCTGTTCAGAAAGGTACGCAAAAACAGTGTGTTTGAAAAATCAGCATAAATTCCACAATTAGAATTAGACAGTGAATATTATATGCATGAACTAGAAATTTTGTCTAGTTTCTTGAAAAAACAAACGGTGACTGATTTCGAGTTTTATGTAAAAAGTTATGAATTTTTATTCGATGGAAGGTCAGAAAAACAGGGTAGCAGAATTTCAGAAATTCTGGTTTGTGACGTGAGTTTAAGGAATTATTTTTTGTGCAATGATTTTAGGCTAATAATTCATATGGTTAGAAAGCTTGATGAATCTAGTTTAATTAGAAAATTTTGGAATGAAGTTTCAATGTCTATAAAACTTTTTATAAATTTTTAAGTAAAGGCAGTGCAGGCTGCCAGTTTTTCTAAAATAAGAAATAAACAAGTTTAATCTTAGTAAGTAACATAACTGACTCGTATTTGATAACGAATACGGGAAAGGGATGTTACACAACATCCTAAAAAAGTTATAAATCTCTCCTTAAAATAATGTTAATTGTGGGATCATAAAATTTACAGCCCATGGATCAATCAAAATTACCGAAGTAGTTGCTCACTTTTGAAGTTTAATTACTTCACATGTGTCCTAACTTGTTACAAAAGCAATCAACCATTTGTAACTTATTGTTATTTCTTTTGAGTTGGACGTTAACAACTTTATTCTAATAATTTTTTATTGCGCTTATTCTTAAAGATACTAACTAAATATTTTACACTTATAATGATTCAACCTTTCTTCCTGTTGAATACAATGAGAAATGATCCCAAATAGAGTTTATTTCTCCCTTTGATAATTGTAACTTGAATTGGTTAAACTGTATAGGAAGCGGTGCCAAAACCATAAGAACAAACAATTGTTAAAATGTTCGATCTTAAGTGCCTTAAATTTTGAAGCAATATTAAACATTTTCATAATGTACTTGCTCACATTTTCTTGACCCTTATACTTCATAGACATTAAAAAAGGCATAAGTGATGTCATCTTAACCTTAATGTTTTGGGTAAAACATTTCTTAATTTCGTCAAGGAAAACCTTAATATGATTAATCTCTTTAGATTTTTCTACTCCTGAAGACTTATAGAATGTTATTCATTATAATCATTAGACTCGTGCGATTTGAACAATCTCACATCTCAAAATCCCTTTTATGGGTGCTTACCGCGGTGAAAGGTGCAAGTTATTCTTCCCTTAGTGCAAAGTCTATGTTCATACAACCAAATACTATATGTAAGTGTCTTTTCTATTCCTTGAAACTAGTTTCACTAAGCATGAGTGTAACATGTATTTAATAGATATTGTGACAGCAAAAATAAATTACCTAAATATAGAACACAAATAAGTAAATAAAATAAAAACAAGCTCACATAAATATTCATAAGTAAACAAATAAATTCAAGATAATGGCTAGTTCCCCTCAAGTTTCCAAGCACAACATTAATATCAAGTCTTTGGACAGTAATATTAATTGTAAGCGGTACTCTTGTTGTAGCAATTAAACATTGACAATAAACTATGTCAAACAATAGATTAATCTTTAGACTAACGTATTGCTTACATAAAATACATTATAATTGTCACACATTTATCGCCACAGTTGTCGTTGTAATTCTGTCAAATATTAACTTTCCTTTGGGCCAATTAATAAACACATGAATTACAAAACCCATAATTATCTTAATATTTTAAATAAACTAATCTACACAAAAACGGTCACTTTGGTGACATTATGTTTCAATTAATCCATTAAAATATTACACAATTGGAGCCAAAATATGAATTTAATTGTTTCAAAATATTTGTCTTAATTTTATCTTTCAATCAAATTGAAAGATAACTAAAATAATAATAAATTTGAATAAAGGTAAACCTCATAATATTTCATCTCTGGACAAAACATTAACTTGCAAGTGATATCTTGGTACAGTAATCAAACATTGATAATAAGAACATGTCAAACAGAAATCTTCCTTTGGGCCGATTTATTGCTCACATATAAAACTGAATAATTATCACATGTTTATTACCACAGTTGCACATGTAATAATGTTAATTATTAATCTTCCTTTGGGCCGATTAATACAAACATAATCCGACTTACATGCACAAAACCTTCTATATTTAAAATAAAATAATTTCTACAATAGAGGTCTCTTTGGTGACTTAATGCTTCAATTAATTTATTTTAAAATATATAATCTAAATATACCGATATCCAAATTTAAAATTTTGTAACAGTCAAAACTGAAATTTCTGATAACATTTAAGTTTCCAAAATAACCCAAAATAAGGTTATCTGAATAGGGCTATCAGAAATCGAAAAACTTAAATCTTTGACTGTTTCTTAAAAAATGTCTTAAACCTTAAACATGCATTTACAAAATCAAAGTCGAATTCAAAACATTAAATCTTTAACTAAAAGCTAAATCAGAAGTATCATACAAATAAGTAATTCATATAATGATCACATAAAACCTTAAAATATCCATAATAACCTAAAGATCAAAATTGAAATTTTAATCAAACCGAAACGAATATACATCAATACCAAATGTAAAAATGTTTCCATGGATAACATTAATGACATAATTAAGCATAATGTCAAACAAATTTAAGCAAAATGTTCTGTACAAAACTAAACATGATTCAGCAAAATTCAACCATAATTTATTGGACATAAACCGAATATAAAGCTCGAGAACTAATCTGATTATAAAATTTTCAAGTCACAGTAAATTTACCACGACAAGTCAAAATTTATTTTTTTTCCTTAATTACTAATGATCAAAACTTTAATTTTGATCAAACCAAAAATAATACAAAAAATTGAATGATAAATCAATATTTCTACATTAAAAAATACTATATTGTTGCTAATGAATTCTAACCTATTATAAGGCACGAATATTTATTATTATTTTAACCCTATGTTCAACAGAAACCAAATGCATATTGGATTGCTTTCACATACAAGATCCTTCCAAATTGAAAACATCAAGTCAATCTGCCGATATTTGAATATCAATTGAATAACCTAAATTAAAGTACTAGCAGAGAAACATAAGGACGGATTGTTAATGCTTTTTCTTTATCGCAACAAAACAGAGGTTATTCAATCGAAAAAAAATGAACCCTATAAAAATTTAGAACGAATCAATCCAAAAAAAAAAATTGGTTCTCAATGATTCAACATGGCGAGGCGCGGATGTCACTTGTTAGAACCAAACCATAATAGATATAAAATTTAAACTCAGGATCTATCATGTCAAATCATCAAGAACAATAAATTGAATGTGGAAGCGTACCTGAATTAATCGAATGATGAAAACCTTGAATCTTTTGATGAAGATCGCCTAAAAGGTGGTTGTGATCTTCTAAGAAAATATGTTAGTCTTTGCCGTAAAAATTCTTGTACTCAAAAGTTAACATATTTCTTGAGGACCATTACCTCTTTATATAGTTGATTATTAAATCAACTATTAAATATTTATAACTCCGTCTCTCATTGAATTATAAATATATCTTACAGTATCTACATTTTTATTTTCATGACACTTTAATACCTATGACACGCCTAACATAATTCGTCACTTGATTTTGTGTCATACTTTATAATAGCATCATACATTTTACATATGTGCCCACAATTGCAGATTTTAATATAATAATAACAAACCAAAATGAGATATATGAGAAAACAATGATAAAGATGAACACCAACGATCGACAACTAATATTAAAATTAATATTATCGTCGGCAAAATCGAAAAAAAAAGGAAAGATTTACTGCTGAAAGAGAGAGAGAGAAAAAATCGGTGCACCATTACTCTACATATATTGACTTCAATTGAAATTTTTGTTGCTCAATTACAATATATGCTTAATATGTATAAATGAGTTGATGTTTATAAGTCATATTCATATTAATTCAGATGATAAATAATAAAAACTGTTTTCATAAATGATAATTAATATTAATATTAATATTAATATAAAGATTTATTTATTTATATTTTTAAATAAAAAAGTATAATTTAAGAATCAAACGTGTAACTAATTAATTTATATACATTTTTTCCACAGTTATTTGTTAAGTAATTTTTTTGAATATGATTTATTATGTTTTTTATGAAAATTTGTTAAGTAATTTTTTTAAAGATATTGTTGTATATAAAATGATTTTTTTCAGACAACATTTATTCATGGCAGAAATATTTTTGAAAACATATTTTTTAGGGAACCTTTGGTTTACGGAATGTAAGATTACTTTTAAAAGTAAAATTTTCGAAATGTAATATTACCTGACATATTACTAGAATGTTACATTACCTTATTTGGTTTGTTTGGCAAGATTATAAGATTGCAATGTTTGGTTGAGGAAATATAAAATTACTTGAATGCATATTTTACTAAATTGTCCTGGTGGTATATTTTATTTTTAACAAGTTAAACATTCAATGTTAAATTGAAAATATTTGTATGAAAATTCGTAGAACTATTTCCATTACACTATTTAAATTTTACCAAAAAAATATATTTAACATATTATTAATATAATTAGTATATTAAATGATATTAATACAACCATATTTTCATCACGAAAAATGACACCACTATATATATATATATATATATTACTTTAAGGAAAAAACTTTGATACAAAGGCCGTGTAAACTTTAGTTTACACGTGCATTTTAGTTTTAGGGTTTAGGGTGTAAAAATTAGGGGTTTAGTTTGTATGTTTTAAAATTTAAAGTTAGTGTTTAGAATTTAGTGTATATGGTTTAAGGTTTAGGGATTAGGTTTTTAAGGTTAGGGTTAGAAATTTAGGATTTTAGTTTTATAGTGTAAATACACATGCTTGTGTAAAATTAATTTTACACAGCCTGTGTATCAAAGTTTTACCCCTACTTTAAATGTATGTACAAAATATAAAGCTTGGTAGCTTGTATAATTTGTTTATATTCTTCTACCCAGTATACAAAACTTATGGATACAAAATTTAGTTTGAGGTGTCAAAATTTAAATTTTTTAAGAAGGAAATTTTTTTAAGTACATGGTAACAAATAATGTGTGTCATTTTTCTTTTAAGCGGTGTCAATTTTCTTTTAAGAGGTGTCAATATTCATTTAAAGTTGTGCTAATTTCATTTTTAATATTATTTTATATTATATTTATAGGATGAATTTTTTCTCCAAAATTTTGGGTGCCATGTGACACCCCATTTATCTTGGTGGCTCTGCCCATGCACTTGAAAGTCCATTTTATGTCCTCTAATCAATTTTTAACCGTTTAGATCCATTGGAGGAGGTTTAGAGCCGTTGGAAGTCATAAAATCGTGTATTTAATACTTACATGTACATAAGTTTCGAAACTTCTCAAAGAATATCGAAACTCTTTGAGCGGGAATGAAAATTTGGTCATTGGGGTATATGAGTTTTGAAACTTAAACAAGAGTTTCAAAACTCTTGTGTAGGTATCAAAACTATTAACATAGTTTCGAAACCCAAAAGTACATTGTTTCAACGAGTTTCGAAATTTTACAAAGAGTTTCTAAACTTTTAGTAAAGTTTCTAATTTCGCTCTAGGATTGTCTATTTAGAGTGGTTTTTGACTTTTTGAAGATGTTTTAAGTATAAAAACAAAGCCAAAAATCTTTAGTATTATTTTTGAATAAAAATAATACTAAAGAAATATTTTAAAGCCAATAAAATTTTCATATTATATCATGTTATATCAAAATTAATCATAAAGATAACAGATTAGATCGAAGGCAAGCAAAGTTTCCTGGCATAAGGTACTTTGGCGTCCAGTGTACATTCTTAGGCATTCACTTATAGCTTACTTGGCAATTTTGAATAAATTACATACTACTGACGGATTAAAGGCTTGGGGAATGGATGCCGATGATTATTGTAGTTTGTGCTGTGCAGATAAATACTCGAGAACCCATTTGTTTATAGCATGTTTTTATTTTAAGGGATATTTGGATCGCAGAAAAAAAAGATTATTAGAGGAAAAGATTTCTTCGAAAATTTTATACCTACGTTTGGTTAAAAAAATTCCTATCATAGGGTAATACTCTATTCTTATCAGTAGCGCTTTTTTGAGTTTATATCGGGAATCCTATTCTTTTCCTTTTCTTAGGTATTTGACAATTTTTTATATTTAGGATAAAAATGCCCTTGATAAAATAGAAACATTTCAATTATGTCCTTTCGTTTTGGGGTTAATTTGCTACTTTGAATTATTAAATAAGGCATAATTACATATAAATAAATAAATATTGAAAAAAAATAAGACACAAAGTAAAAACATAGAATAATATATATATATCCAAAAATATATAAATATACAGATTTTTTATAAAATAAATTATATATACGATTACAATATCAAAATATATAATTATATTTATATAAATCATAAAAACACTTCAAACATCTTTTGTTGATTGTACTTTTTAAAGATTATTATCCCTAATTAATAGTAACAAATTTCAATTTCAACAACGAAAAAATATAAATTTATCACTTGTTCCTAGAATATAAAAGAGATTGAATAATATTATTAATATAATCTCACAATAAAATGTGAATTTAAATCTTACTTTACATAGCTTTTAAATAATTGTCATAAGTATATTTTTTCTATATCTTTTACTAAAATCTTACTTTAAACCTATATTTTTCATGCTATATTATATCTCATATATAAATAAATTTAATACTTATAACAATTATTTAAAAATATAGGTTTAATGTACTAGTTATATTATAATTTTGTTACATATTTTTTTCTAAAATTTATATAGTTCAATCAAAATAGTTATATGTATTTCCTTATAAATATTTTCAATTATATATGAGAAATTTAGCTTGTTTAAAGGAAAATACATCTTAAGGATATTTTGGTCAAATTTACTTTCAGACAACCTTATATTTATTCAGCCAAACATTGTCATATCATATTCCTACCAATTAAAACAAATAAGATAACATAATATGTCAAGTAATCTTATATTCTGAGAATCTTATTCCCACAAGTAATCTTATATTCCGTGATCCGAACGCATCTTAAAATAGGTTGATAGTGGCAAAATCGGGCATTGATAGATCATCTCCATTGTGTTGGATTTCAAACTCTCAAAATGGGTAGCGCACATTTTGCTGCAACTTACTAGTGCACTGGTTTGGCTCCTGAGGGAAGGGGCTGGTTGCGCTCGGTGAGAGGATATTGGAATAAGAGTTCCTCATGCTACTGGTTTTCATATTTTTTACATGACTATTGCCGTAAGCTCATACCCTGTTTAGTGTTGTTTAGGCTATCCAGTACAATGGTTGTTGTTGTCTGCTGAGACGTGCACAATCCGACTCACCCATTGATTCGTCGTACTTCTTTTACGCATTTAGGATTAGGGTTTTTTTAATGAGGCACGGGTTAATGGTTGACTAATATTTTATAAAATATATCTTTAAAAAAAACGCACCCTAAAAGGATTTGGAAAAAGATTTTACAGTTGTGTGGTTTGAGAAAAGAACTAAATAATTGAAAGTAATAAATTTGAGGAATGTAAATTTTTCCGTCTCTAAATACATGTATATATTTGTTAGTTTCAAAAGTGCGCCCATTTTCAACTAAAATATCGGCATCCATCGGGTGTTGAAATTCGTTTATATTGTAAATGTCGATTATTTTAAGTCCCTCGGAATTACTTTTAATTTTAAACTATGATTTTTATACCTGCGTTGCATAAGTACATATACGTTGAATATTAACTGTGTTTTAAAGTAAAGTGAAAACACACACAAAAAAACAATTTAGTCCTTTATTGTATATATAAAATGTTAAACCGGCCGATTGAGTATAGTTCGATTGACATTATTGTTGGTATAATATACAAATAGACTTAAGATCGAACATATTTAAGCACTCAATATCTTTCAATTTATGGGTGGAGAGAGATTTGGATGGTATAGACATTGTACACATTGAAGGTTAAAAAAGTGTTAAACTTTTTATTCTTTCCATGTTATTTTAAAAAAGGCAAGTCAGAGATCCACTGATTGGTTGATTGATCAAGAATGCTCATGTTGTTCTATCTTGTATAGGTTTGAATCTTGATATTTGCCCTTTGAAATGTAATATCTATGTTTAATAACAAAAAGCGGCAAGTCAACATTTTTTAATGTTCAAGGTTTGTTTCAAAATTATACGTTCAAGGACTAAGTGGCTCACTTTTATAGTAGAGTGACTAATTTGCTCTTGAGCCTATGGTTTAAGGACCTGCCATGGAAGTTAACCAATTTGAGTAAACTCATTCTTGCCGCTCTTGTCAGCATTAAGTAGCACAATATATAGTGTTCTTTGTAGTTATCACCTATCCAAACAAAAAAGATCAAAACAGCAAACCTACAAAATAAAATGGAGAGGCTCAGTTCCTCAAGTTCCCTGGATGCTCTGATTTCCATCTGTCAACCTAAAGGTACCGTAAATTCGTTCACCATTCCACAATATCACCAATTCGGAAACATCTCTTTGTTTACATCAATTTAAACCCCATTTTTTCTTGGGTCTTACTATGTTTTTTTTTCTTTTAGTCAAGAAATCTTTATGTTTTTTAGCCCATTTTGATGATTTAATCCTGTTATTGATATGCAGGAGAAGAGTTCAAAGAACAAGCAAGTTTACAGCAGAGAATTCCAGGCGATGTTAGATTGCTTAGAAGAGGAAGATAGGTTAGACGAAGCTGGTCAAGCAGCAGAGAAGAAAAGTCGGTTATCCATGGATCAAGTCAAGGCCTTGGAGAAGAATTTCGATGTGGGAAACAAGTTAGAGCCGGAGAGAAAGGTTAAATTGGCCGAAGAATTAGGGTTGCAGCCGAGGCAAGTGGCTATTTGGTTCCAGAATCGACGTGCCCGTTGGAAGACAAAGCTGTTGGAGAAAGAGTATGCAATTCTTAAAGCTGATTATGATTTCCTCAAGCTTGATTATGGAAATCTTGAAATAGAGAAACAAGGCTTAGTTGCAAAGGTAGTGCTTATAGTTTGAAACCCCAGTTATTTATTGCTGTAATTTGAAGGTTGACATGAATTTTGGATGCTAAACTGTGCAGCTGAGAGACCTAAAACATAAGTTGAAAGAAGAAAGCAATGTGAATGCTTCTGCTTGTTGTCGTTTTCAGTTCAATGGATCTTCTTCATCTTCGGATTCATCAAATGGTCACTGGTTTCAACCATTTGACTGGAGAATGACAGCAGAGGAAGGTAGGAAATTCTTGTCTGTGGATCAAGTTCCAAATCTTCAATGGGAAATTCCATCGCCAAAACCACAAAAGCTTTTGAATTTCTTGCATAGAGGAATCAAATAGCCTTAATAGTTTAGTAATTTAGTTTTGGGTTCTGTTCTATTGTTCTAAAAAATGGTAATTAGTAAATGCTTCAAAACCAAAGTCTGTAGTAAATTTTTATATAATATAAACAAAAGGAGGATGTAAATCAATAGCATCTAAATCTGGTCTTTATATTTAAAATAAACTGCTATTTTTTGGGTCATAGGAATTATTGTTCCGATTGTAGCTGATTGACTAAAATCGGGATGCCACTGAGCTGGATATTTGTCATAATCAAATTAATAAATATATTTGACATCAGAGTGTTTTTACTTTTGATTTGCGTTTCAATAGCTTAAAAATAAGGGTTACGACTAAAAAAATAATAAGTTTTGAAATTTGTCAAAAAATTTAAAATATTAGATTTTTAGATAATATTTTAGTTACAAATATTTGTAAAAAAATTTAAAAACTTAAAATACATAGTATAGAAAAAATTTAGATATTTAAATTTAGTTTTAAGGTAAAAATATTAAGAACCTAAAATAAAATACAATTTTAAAAATATATATTAATGTACCGGGTCAGGTCGGGTACTCAGTGATAAAAAAATCGGCTCAGACCCAACCCAACTACACGGGAAAAACCCTGGGTCGGGTATTTTTTAAAGAAATACTCGGGTTTTTAAGGTTTGAGTCAGCGGGTCAACCGAGTAAGGTATTTTTGAACACTCCTAATCAGTAATATCTAGCATTAGTCAGTTGTTCTAGTGAGATATGACACTAGATCCCTTAAGCAAGGTCACGAATTTAAATTTGACATTGTAAATAGAATATTTAAGTTGAAAAAATCGTTCTCATAATAAATCTTTATAGTATTCTATTCAAATTAATCAAATAATGAATTGGATATCGATATTTAAACTAAAAAAATCAGTTATGTTTGGAAAAAAATTATAAATTCAAAAAGTGAAATGTGGGGACCTAATGGCGTTGGTGTATCGATAATATGATCACCTGTGAGTCAATAATGGTCACATGCAGATGTGCCTAGTTTCGAGAGCTTTTGCCTAAACTTGGCATCTTAATTTAGGCACAGTTTGGTATTGTTTTTAGAAAATATGGTGAGAGATTGGTTTTAAAAAGTGATTTGAAAAAATATTTTTAGATTATTTATAGTGTTTGGTATTGCTGTTAAAAAGTGTTTTTAAGTAGGTAAAATATCTATTTTAGACATTTTTTTAAAAACATAAAAGAATTGGTGATATAAATGAGAGTATATGAGTAATTTTACTTAAAAGTACTTTTGAAAAAATTAAAAGCTAAAAGTTTTAGCTTTTGAAAATTATTTTTCTAACAAAGCTGAAAAGCAATTTTGGCCTAAAAAACTATTTATTTTTTATTGCTTTTGATTTCAAACCAATTCTTAAAGCTAAAAACTGGTTTGAGAAGCAATAAAAAACATGGCTTAGTATGTTTCTACCATGCAACAAACAAGCTGTTAAATCAATACGGGTACCCAAGTGTTTTGGTGCCCTATTTTTGTATTGTACTACAATCGTACATGTGTGTAGCAAGTATGAAAATTGTACAAGTACACTCTTTCTACTGTTAAAATTAATATTAAATGTCAGTTTAAAATATAGACAACTTTAATTAGACATATCAATAGAAGTTTTTTTAAACAATTACCATTTAGAGAGAGGAGGAATAAAAAATTTGCTCCTAAAAGGTTTAGAACCCACAACTTAAGGGAGAAGATAGAGTTTCAACTCAGAGTTTTAATTATTTACTTTAAAGATTGTTGACGTATCAATAGAAGTTTTAACTCTTTTAATTCTACTAATAATGATATTTTGTAATATAATAAATTTAAATTATTTATGTAGTAAGTATAAAAGTGTAAATTTTGATTTAACATGTTTTAAATATGTTTCATGTCACATTTGGATTGAAATTTAATTATTAAACTAATGGAAAATATAATTGATATCATAGTGGCCCTTTGAAGATTCAGTTATAACATTATGAAGTTTAAAGAATGTTAAGGACTCCTTTAGATGAAGCCTTCAAAGTGTCCTTTGATGGACAGTTGATCGCATAACCCTTAATAGGTTTTATATTGTGTTTATTAATGGTGTTCAAATCCAGATATTTAAGGTGTTGAATACCTGATTCTTCGGGTATCATATATTTTTTTGCCCATGTCCCTGCTCGTAACTATCAAGTACTCGGTTTAATTTTTTATTTATTTTTTAATTTTTTTTTAAAAAATGTAAAAACCGCATATAAAATAAAAAAAATACAAAAATCATAATAAATAATCTAAACACAAAAAATAGTGATTTGAGCTTGAAGTTTATCGTCTACTTAGGGGTGTGCATAATTAACCGTAACCGTAAACTGTAACCGCTAACCGGTATAATCGTTATATTTTATAGGTTAATTAACCAAACTGTCAATTTTGATTGATGGGTCATATTTTTATTTTAGAGAAAGTCGGCAAATAATTATGATTTATAAGTCATATTTCATTTTAGAGAAATTTGTCGAAGACCTTGGGTGATTTGGTCATATAATTAACTTTTGTGGCTGTGATACTAACTCATGGAGGTTTCATTTAACTTATGTTTATTTTCTGGTAGTTAAATATTTTTCTTTAAAATATTGATGGTGTATTGTTATGTGTTAAACACTATTAAAACTTAAAATTTTAAAATAAGTATGAAATCTATGTATTTTGTATTGTGTTTACACTTTGTAGTATGTATTTTTTTAATTAAGTATGAACTTAGTGTTTAGAATCTCCATTTAAGCATTTTTATGAATATTTTAATATAATATTTATCGAAAATATAGTTTCATCATTCTCAAAAGTAGTGAACATGTGAACAAAATGTGTAGTATGTATGTATTTTTTTAATTAAATATGAACTTAGTGTTTAGAATATCCATTTAAACATTTTTATGAACATTTTAATATAATATTTATCGAAAATATAATCTTATTATTCTTAAAAATAATGAACGTGTGAATAAAATTATAATAAGTTACAAATTAACCTATAATCGAATTATTGATTAATCATATCTTAACAGATAATCATTAATGATTAATCAATTTTTAACGATTAAATTATGACTAACTAAATTTAATACCCGTTATAATAATTAACTCATACGTCTACTCTCGCTCAAGGTGAGGACCAAGCACCTGAGCAGACAGGTGCAAAGCAGCGAGGAAAAACTGATGGACAACATAAAAGCAAGTATAGAGCTGCAGTTAGTGCCCACCGCCGCTACTACTCTACTGCTTTAGTTTCTCTACTTTCAATTTCTTCATAATTAATTGAGTTGTGAACAATCTTAAAAAATAATATTAAAATTTATAACCAAAATAATGCATAAAAATATAAATATCGATCGCAATTTTTTCTTCAAATCTCATGTTGATAAATTAATAAAAAAATAAAAAATAAAAAACTTAAAAGTACACAATATAAACATAAAAAAATCTAAAAATTTAAATTTAGTTTTAGGATAAAAATATTAAGAACTTAAAATAAAAATATAATTTAAAATTAAAAACTATACATTAAAAGTATTGGGTCGGATAGGATACCCAATTACAAAAAATATTTCGGCCCGGACCCGGACCCGACTTAATTACCTGAAAAAAATCATAAGTCGGATATTTTTAAAAATATTTAATTTTTTAAAATTTGAGTCGACGAGTCAACGAGACTAATCACATAGATAGGATATTTTTGAACCCCTACTGTTTACGGTGATCTATGCTCAATTTTAGTTTCGTGATTTTATCTTTCAACCTTAAAGAAGGTGAAAAAGTCACTCACACCTTGAAGAGGTGTAAAAAGGGCCCATCAAGGGCAACTTGTGTGCAAGTTTAATACCCCATTTCAACATAAATGTCCTATATGCTTTAGGACTTAGGTTCGAACCATAACATGAGTGTAATATTTAATTTCCCTTGTTGGACACACCCTTCTTTGCTAGGTGTGAAAAAACCGAAAAATTGAAATCGATTTAAAACTCGAAAAATTGGTTAATCGAACAAAAAAAATTTAGTTTTGGTTCGGGTTTATGTTTTTTTTTTTAAAAGAAATTGATTTTATAATTTTGGAACAAGTCGAGTAATCAAACTGATAGAATATATAATATATATATATATATATTATTATATTATATATCATTTTAATATTTTATATTAAAAAAATAAATTTTCTTTTTTCCCTCATTCCCCAAAAGTAAAATCACAATTTCATTTTATGAAGTTTAAGTGTTTAACTTGCTAGTATTAAAAAAATACTAATATCATGTGTCGATTTTTAAAAGTATCCCTCATTCCCCGAATAAACAATTGAATGATTACGGTTTAGAATCAAAAATTGGATGACATGAACTAACCGATTAACCGAAATAATTTTCTAATGGTTTAACCGAATCTGATTTTACACACCCCTATTCTTTACATCCTTTTCATGATATAAGAGATTAAGAGATGCTCTCAACACCCTCTTTAAGGTCGCGAGATAAGTTAGAGCAAAAATCAAGCATAAAAACACAAATGTTAAACCTATCGAGGATATTATGACCAACTGTACTTTTGAAATACTTATTCTAAAGGAGTCAAAAGTACTCTTCAAGGGACTTTCAGGCTTGCTAACGAACATGAAGGTCACGTACCCGTCCACGCTCACCGCATCAGTTATTAATTGCAAAAATAAACAGGAATGAAAGACGATGGTTCGATGGTAATCAAAGCTATCGTCTCAGACAGAGTCTTAACATCATGCTCCTTGTGTCAATAGTGATATCTTGGATGGGGTCGTCTCCCCCTTATGTTGTTTGTATGTTCTCTTTTATACTGCCAGGACAAGTTTCATGGCCAGGTTGTCATTGCATGCTGATGAGATTGGCTATGATTAGACACCCTAGGTTTGTGTTGCACGTGATCGTTGGATGCAATCCCGTTCGTAGTCTTACTTCGTTCGCCATAGGCTGTGAAGGGGACCAGATAATTCAGAGATGGTCGTATGCATTCGTCGTTGTCACATGATAGTTGAGTATCCTTCATAAAATATCGTTCGCGGTCATATTCGCAGGCTACACAGTCGTGACACGTGATGGCATGTATTTGTAGGTACTAACATACGTAATAATATAATGTGACATAAACGATGATTTGAGGATGAAATAGGAACATTCAAAAGTCTGAGGACCAATTTAAAATCAGAGCCATAATTTGGGGTAGAATTGATAAATTCTTAAAGTTTAGGGATCCATTTAAAATGAGGGTAGTAGTTTAGGGACATAGATTGAAATTAACTCTATTTAATTCAACGAGTGGATGATCAATGATCGATCAGACGGCTATAATGTGGCACGTGGAATGCCCCCACAGACATTTAATATGGTCAGTCATATTGAATTCATTTGCATCTCTCATTTATCACCGCCGCCCTCAGCTCGGTTTCTTTGGATAAATGAGTATTTAGGGATGAATATTTGGTATATAGAGTATGTTGAAGGATATTTTGGAATTTATGATATTTTTTACAGTATCGACTGAGAATGCCTCTTGTAGGAGTTGTTTTTTATTTTTTTAATATTTTTAGTTAAAAAAACGGCCGAACGTCTCCTGCAGGAGGCGTTTTTTTATTTTTTTTTAATATTTTTTGAGCCAAAAACGCCTCCTGCAAGAGTCGTTTTTTAATTTTTTAGTATTTTTTATTTAAAAAATATTAAAAAATAGGAAACGGCTCCTGCAGGAGCGTTCTTCCTGACACTATAAAAAATACCATAGTTTCTTAAAATTTTCCCAACACACCCTGTTCTTTAAAAAAAATTTTAAACCCCCATTTTTACCGAATTTCTCGCCTCAGGTCTATATATTTCTCTTTATATATATAGGGACAGACGTATGATTTTACGTTAAAAAGATAAACCTATAAATTTTTAAGGGATAAACTTATAAGAATTTTTTAGGTTAACCTATAAATTTTCAATAAAAATTCTAAAAATTTTCTAAATCGTATAAAAATTTCAAATTTTTAGAGGGCGACCATCGCCTCCTGCCCCTCGGTTCATTCCTGCTCTCGCGCATATATATATATATACACACACATACACGTATCTTCTTCAATCTTCTCTCACTTCCTTCTTTTTTCTTTCCATGTTCATTTCACCGGAAGAATACTAAATATTGAGAAACGGCGGTGATGGAGGGTATTTCTACGACCGTGGACAAGGGTTTGAGAGGGTACTGGCAAAGGAGAGGCTATGTCAAGCTAATCGGTACTCCGAGAGGAGGAGCACGGCAGAGCAGGGTGGAGCTTGGCGGCTCCTCGCGGCGGAGGCGGTTCTGGAAGATCAGGGTCAAGGCAAAGATGAGATTACCTTCACCGAAGAAGTTCTTCGTTTGGCTACGCGATGCGTACGTGAAGATGATGCTGGGGTTAGCCAACTCCAGGGTGGTTAGCGGCTACGGTGGCGCCATGGGGGACCACGGGATATCGGCGTTTGGGAAGCGTCCGATTAAAGAGTACGATGAGAAGATGATAGTCGAGATCTACAAATCGCTGGTGATGGCGCAAGGTCAGCTGGTGCCGAGAGAAGCAGGGAAGCTCAGCACTGCCATTATTTGTCAACGGTGAGTGGTTTATTGTTGTTGTTGTTGTTATCTAGTGATTGAAAACCAATAAACTGTTCATTTTAGCCTAACGAACTAAGTATCTGGGACGAGAAATGGTGGAAAATCACAGCTTTTAACCAGTTTAATTAAGTATAATTAAGATCTAGTCATGCTACTGTTAGTGCCCAACAATTTGGAGAATGACTTTTTTGTTTTTGTCTTTCGTCACCTAAAAACTTTTGATCAAGGTTTAATTGGTTGTGTTCGTTGAGACAACGCCATTAAGACCAAATAGAAAAAGATTGATTCTCTGGTAACAAATAAATTGTATAGATATCATGGGAGAGTATGCGACAATAACTCTAAACATAGATAGTAAGACAAAAATACATATTATAAAAAAAAAAACACAGCGAAAATATTCAAAGTTGGTGGGGCTCTGGAATTGCATGAAGGTACCTATAAAAAGCATTGACCATTGGCAAAACCAAGCAAAGCTCATTCGATATCAGGAACGTTTTCGTATTGCTATATCTTTTTAGCTACAATTAATACTCAAAACTTAACTTTTTTATCAAATTAATTAAAAAACGTAATATTAGTTTAAACTAATAATTTAAATTCCGATACCAATTTGAAACATATTGGTAAGTTCAAATCTCTTTGGACGAGTTAAGAGGTAACGTGAATACCGATCATGCGTAGCGGAGGATTTAAAAATGATGTTTAAAATATTTTTTTTAAAAAAAATGTTAACATGATTGATTTAAGTGGTAAAAAATTTAGTATGATTTAAACAAGTATCGAGTTTGAAGCATTATGCATGTAAAAAATTCATGTTGGGGACTCACCACCAAATTTAGGCGTGCAATGCGGGTCGGTCTGAATTAATATGGACGAAATACTGAAAATGGGAGGACAACAAAAAATTCTTATTAAATAAATATGTAGATTGCATTTTCCCCCTTTACACGTTAAAATTATTTTTAAAAAAATTAACACTAAACTAAAAATAATTTCTGAAAAATGAGAATGTAGTTGTTCTCCTATAGTTTTTATTGCATATGTCACTGATGATTAAGGACGAACGCGAGACTTTATATCAGAGGAGCAAACCTATAAAATTATAGGGGGTTGATTTATAAAATTTTAGAGGGCGAAAATAGATTTTCAATAAAAAAATTTCCAATTTTTTTAAAATCATATACAAAATTTAAAATTTCAAGGAGCAACCAAAATTCTAAACTAGTGTCATTGTCGGCCAAACTAAGAACAAAAAAAAAAAAAAAAAAACAAGCGGCACTAGGGTTTAAAGAAAAACAGCAGCCTTTATGATCATATTTTTTTAACTTAAAACCATGTAGCTTCATTAATAAACAAAAGAAAAAAAAAGACCATAACATTTCAAAGGTTTCATAATATTAAAAAATAATAAAAAAGAAAACGACAAATCCAAAAAGAAAAGTAAAGAGTTGCTCCAATCAGATTAGACATTTATTCTTTGTACCACAACAAATCTCTGAAGTTCATTGTAGAAAGAGTCCATGGAGAGTTGTCAAAGCATGAACTAGATGAAATCCCCACTAGAAAGCTGCAAATACCTTTCGCGTTGATTCCAAAGGCGTCGATCCACTACACTTCTGATTATATCGGCAAACAACAACAAAAGGGGACGAAACTATCCATGACCATCGACAAACACAAATCAGAAACAAACGTCGTAAGGAACACTACACGAGCATCAAGTGGCTGCAAAGGTATCCATAAAACGTGTCATTAGACAAAGACATGTCATAAGACAAAGATGTGCCATAAAGGCAGAGAAAAGACGTTCTATAAAGATAGAGAAAAACAAGTGCAACAAGATGTGCGAAAAGAAGATAACCAAAACGCATAGAATTTTATTAAAAATTAGAAAAAAACTTTAAAAATAAAAATCAAAGCAAAAAATAAAAAATCATAAAGAAAAAATACATTGACGATCAGCACCAAAATTAATGCCGGCGACGGCAGCCAAAACAAAATAAAATAAAGAGACAATGAGCTGGGTTGAGAGAAAACTTAGCAACTAGTGCGATCGTATTTAACTTTGTTTTTTTTAACATTCAAACATAATTATATTATGAGATAACCTATTTAGTAAAATTTAATTTCATATATCACTATTAGACCTGGCAAACTTAACCCAAAACTCGAGTCTGAATCGATTTACTCAACTCGAGACTGATATAGACCCGAACATGATGGTCTAAATTTGACCCGAATCTGAACTGAACTAAAATCGACCCAAATTTAGTTAAACCGAAAGTAAACCCGAATCAAAATTAACCAAAACATAAAATAATCGAAACCAAAAAAAACTCGAACCGAAAGCAACTCGAACCAAAAATCAACTCGAACCGAAAGCAACCCGAATTTAATTCCTCAAATATGTATGTTTTATTCTCCTTTTGTATTATATTACTAATTAACAACTACCTTTAGTAATAGTTTAATGGTGTAATACTATTTTTTTCTCCTTTAAAAGATCATATTCATATATTGACTCAAATTGAAAGCCGTCGATCCGATATTGACCTGACCTGAAAAGCAACCGATTCGATATAGACTCGAACCGAAGAGTCAACCGATCTGATATAGACTCAATCAAAAAGTCAACCTATCATATATTGACCTGACCCAAAAATCAATCGATCTGTTATTAACCCGATCCAATACTCGGCTTGATCCGATCCAAAATAACATAGACCTTAACTAAATTCGAATCAGACCTGATCCGACCGGAATAGATCCTAAACCAAAAACAACCTGAACTGAATATCAACTCGAGTCGAACCTAATCCGAATGACTCGATTGCCACTTCTAATCTATGTCCCTTTATTGTAATATAAGATGTTGTTTAACGTACGCTTATAAAGTGTTATTATTATTATTATTATTATTATTAAAATCAATTACATACCTCTCAAATTGATATGAGCAACTTTGTTTGTTATCATTTAGGACATATAATAAGACAGATCATACCGATCTTATTATACGTATCTGTTATAAAATATTACTACGTCATCAAAAGATGCTAATGTCAAAAATATTTAATTAGAAGAGGAATGTGTCATCGTGTTAAGTTATCAGAGATGAACCAAAATTTAAAGGGATAGGATAAAACATAAATATAAATATTAAAAAGTGAAAGTAAATTTATAAAAAATTAATTTTTTTAAAAAATTAAATAAAAGGCAAAGTTGAATTTTTTTTTTGAGAGGTTAAGCAATTACCTTTGTAATACCCCTAACCCGGTTTAGGAGTAAACTGAACTAAGAGGTGTTAAGAAGCAAACAAAGGATTGTATTATTTAATGTAAGCCCTAGATCAAACTTCAAAAGAAACACAATGTTAAGGAGAAAAAAAATTCTTTATTCATTAACCTGAGTTTAATTCTTTTAGGATCCAATTGTTTTATACAGCTTAAGGTCTTATTCAAAATTAAAACATCGAACTTAAGGAAGGGTCACAACCATTAGGATATATTAATTCCTACTAACTTAATCATGTTGCATAATCTGAAGATTATGAATTTCTAAGTCAAAAGCAACCATATTTAGAATCCAACAAATGAATTTAATCTAACCAAGTCCCTATGTCCATTTTTATTTAATCGTGCTTGAACTAAGATCAAGGATTCGCATATCACAACCATACAAGTAATCATAAGTTTCAAGTACTTCGAAACATCAAATCTATCATAGCTTAACCAACAAGCAACCATCTGAGCAACATACAAGGGTGATCTTACATCAATGATCAAAAAGGATTAAGGTCATCCATACAATTTGTTGTATCAAAGTCAATGATTTCATATTAACTTAAGCTTAGATTTTATACATCATGCTATTACAAAAGTATTTTGAACCCGTACACAGGTTACATACATACCACCTAGGTATCATATTCATGCATTCGTGATCTTAATTCACTAATAGTTAACATGTTACTCCTAATCTAGTCTAGATGTGTGTTCCATTCAAAAGTGAACCAAAATGTAATCTAATCGGCCAACAATCTATTAAACCTTGATATCATGTTGGACTCCATTCGAAATAGGAGCTATACTGGTTCATAAAATTTCTTAGTCACGTATCAGATTAAATCATACAATATAAGAGTATCTAATGTTATGACTTTACAAATTAATTCTTTTAGGAATTCAAATAAATCATGTCAAGAGTTTCAATAATAACCTAAGCATACAAATAATCACCACATGATCATGTTACCACTTAAACATGCATACTAGTCTCATTCGAACCATTTAGCTAATTCATACATACTTAAATGTTATTCACTCATTAATTAACCAAAGTGATCATTCAACAATAACTACTTAAGCATTATCAAGAAATAAATAAGCCATTTACAACTTTGCAGTGAATAATACAATACTACAACAACTTATTTGATACGCTTCTTTACGATCACTATGCCACATCTAGGAGTTTCAACTAAGGAAAGTATAAACTCCACTCGGGACTTTAGGCAGTAACTTGCAACACTTGACCATGATGGAAATACACAAGCTTTAGTCAACCTGCACATACATGAATAATGAATGCATTAGGCTGATATAGCCTAAGTGAGGTTGTGCCATTAGAATAACAAAACATAATGCCAATGATATTGAGGAAAAATCAAAGAATACAAGCATAAGTTAGTAATTGTTACTTATGTCTTAAACTTAACTTTTACACAGCTTTGTTTATTGGAAGCTTTATCGGAGTTCAATATTTGTTCATATCTTATTCGAAAATCTTTCAGAGTTTTTAACTACATTCTTTCAAATTTCTTATCTAACTTATCAGAGTTCGTATCTTATTGGAGTCTTATCAAAGCTTATCGAAGTTCTTATCAAAGCTTATCAAAAATCATAACAGAGCTTATCTGAGTTCATAACATTGCTTATCAGAGTTTCTTATCAAATCTTAGTATCTAAGTTCATATCTTTTAGAACATTTGCCTTGGATCACATTTGGACATAAGTAGCATTGGTCCGTGTTACAAATAGCTCAAACCACATAGCAATGGCTAGTGTCAGAACATAACAAACCTAACTTCTCATTTATCCAACCAACTATCGCCAATCTCCTTACATCTCCCTCGTCACCACCTACTGTCGCCACTAAATCGATGCAATGCAAAATTAAGATTGTGATGATGTTGTGCAATGATGTAGGTGAAATCAATTCGATGAGAATAAAATGAAACGAGTTAGTACCAAATAAAATGATTAAATAAAACAAATAAAAATAGAGTAATAAAAAATTGTACATAAACAAGAAATAAGGCACCAGAGCCTAAATAGGGTGACCACTTATCGGCCAGAGTTTCACATGGTTCTAAAGGGTTGGCTCCTACGGCTCACTATATGCAGTTTTGGTGCTAAGAGGTACCCGAATTGTCCTTGATGTCCTCTACTAAGAGTAGCAAGGTCCCCAATCATCACCCATTATAGGCTCATTTCAACCAGGTTCAATTCAGGGGGACCCATTCGCTTATACCCATACGAAGGAACGATATCCTCACGAAAGTATAAGGTACTCGAGCCCCGAAGGTACTTGCTAGGCCCATACGGGAGAACGATAT
This sequence comes from Hibiscus mutabilis, assembly GCA_019671005.1. Lineage (NCBI taxonomy): Eukaryota > Viridiplantae > Streptophyta > Magnoliopsida > Malvales > Malvaceae > Hibiscus > Hibiscus mutabilis. Next base: position 23,398,567 of record CM033724.1, read on the forward strand.
ATCCACGAAAGCATTAACGTTTTCCCCCCACTTAAAAAACGGGTTTATATGCCATATTTTAAATGCGTTAAAATAAACGCGCCATTATAACCGAATGTTAGTTTAATAGTCACTTTAATCTGGAATTTCCAATATTAATAGAGCGGTAATTATTTGAAAAAGCTCGACTCTCATTTGTTTTTGAAAAACAAAAATTCCCCAGCGGAGTCGCCATCTGTAGCGATATTTTTTTCTCGTTAAAAAAATGGTGTTTTTTTATTTGTTTTGAAAATATTTTCTTCCGCGTGGGATTTTATAAAACCTGTATTTTATTTAAAAATAGAGTCGCCACCGGCCACTTAGGTAGCCCGGACACCGTAAAAAACCAGAGATTTAAAATTGATGGGTTCGGGAGTCGGTTACGGATGGGGAAGGATTAGCACCCCCACACCGCCCAAAATTGGTACTTTAATAATTACCGCTTTATTAATATTAAACTTTCCGAATTAAAGTGACGATTAGATTAAAATTCGTTTATAAATGCGAGTAGATTTTAAAGGCCCCGTTATTCGAGAGTAAACGCCTAACCACTATCACTACGCCTGATACTGGCCCCGTTTACGCTCGAATAAAAGGGCACCGCATTGACAAAATATATGTTCGTTATGCAAACTTAAAAAAACATGGCAAATATAAATAAATATATTGCGATAAAAATATGAATAAATACTAACATAATACAATACTAATATAACATAAATAAAATACTAATCTAAAACATACATACATAACTATTAATTTAACACATAAATAAAAACAAATCTAGCATAAATAAAATACTAATCTAAAACATACATACATAAATATTAATCTAACTCATAAATATTAATATAAAACATAAATTTAAAACATAATAAATACTAATCTAAAACATAAATAAACATACAAACTAAAAACACAATTTTAAATTAACTACTACTTCATTAAATCATAAAAATTACAACATAAATAAAAAAAGGAAAGAAATATACCTAACTAGGAGTTCGAATGACGAACCCCGACTGAACCCCACCGAGATCTACCACGACCTCTCCAAAAAATTAACTAGATCGGATCCAAAATAGGACCTCGATCGAACCGGTTAGGATCGAGGACACTACCTCGATCCTTGGCTACCCGAGAGCCAAGCTCTCTTATTTGGGCAAAGCCTTGGCCGATTCTTTTCTTCTTTAATTTCCAATTCCAATTGCCTATTTATAGGGGTGAGGTGGGTGACGTGGAGCCTTGTGCTCCACTCCCCTCCCTTTTTTTTTATTATATTTTTTTTACTTTTTTTTAAGATTAATAATATTATTACAAAAATACTAAAAATACTAAAAACCCAGACAAAATGAGTGATTACAGTTGCCCCTCTTTACTTGTTCTTGTGGAACGAGAACAAAGCAAAGATCAAAAGCACTCATTTTTGTCTTATCTGGCTGAACTTCTCTCCTTTTGACGCGTGTCTTCCTTCTTTGGTAGATCTTCTTTCTCTTCGGCGTAGGTCTTCTTTCTTGTCTTGATTGATCTACCTTGTCACTTTAGGGAAGCAAAGCCTTCAAAATGGGGGGTTGTTTGTTGGGGAAGCCAAACCGAGTTCCACTTGCTACATTATTGATAATAAGCTAATACCTAAGGAGAGTTCGACCCAGCTGCAACACCGACGAAGAGACAGGGTCTACAAAATTCGATCCAGCTGCAACACTGATGAGGAGGCAAGACCGATAGGTGAAAGTTCTGATGTCTGATCCAGCTACAACTCTGACGAAGAGGCAAGATCAGAAAACTGACAATTTTTCTCTTTTTTGATTTTTTCTTACAACATTGATAAAACTTGAAAGTTGGTGAATTTTGACCAAGCTACAACACCGACGAAGAGGCATGGTCTAAAGTTAGTAATGTTGATCCAGCTACAACACCAACGAAGAGGCAGGATCAAGAGTTAGTGAATTTGGTCTAGCTACAACACCGACGAAGAGGCAAGACCGGAAGTTAGTGAATTAGGTTCAGCTACAACAGTGACGAAGAGGCAGAACCGAAAGTTAGATTTGACCAAGCTACAACACCGACGAAGAGGCAAGGTCTGAAGATTTGATCCAGCTACAACACCGACGAAGAGGCAGGATCGGATAGTTGTTCTTTTTTGTGATCAAGCTACGACTCTGACGAAGAGGCATGATCAGAATTTGGTTGAAAGCTCATTTTTTGATTTTTTTGATTTTTTTCCTTCTTCTTTTTTCTTGATTTTTTCCTTCTTTTTTCTTTTTTTGATTTGTTTTCTAGCTACAACATTAATAAAGAAAACTTGAAATCAGTAAAGTTGGATCTATCAACGGAGAATCAGAAACATTAACTGGAACCCTACTACACCATCAGCGGATAAGTAGGAAAACAGCAACTGGGACCTAGCCACTCCATTAGCGGAGGAATGGATCGGATAATGACGACCTGGAACCGGCTACACCATCAGCGGAGAGCAGGATCTGAGGGCGACGGGAGCTTAGACCCGGCCACTCCATCAGCGGAGGACTGGGTTGGACAATGATGACCTGGAACCGACTACACCATTAATGGAGAGCAAGATCTGAGGACGACAACAGCTTGGACCTGGCCACTCCATCAGCGGAGGACCGGATTGGACAATGACGACCTGGAACCGGCTACACCATCAGAGGAGAGAAGGATCTGAGGGCGACAGGAGCTTGGACCCGGTCACTCTATCAGCGGAGGACTGGATTGGACAATGACGACCTGGAACCGGCTACACCATCAGCGGAGAGCAGGATCTGAGGACGACGGGAGCTTGGACCCGACCACTCCATTAGCGGAGGGTTGGATTAGATAGTATGACGACCTAGAACCGGCTACACCATCAGCGGAGAGCAGGATCTGAGGGCGACGGGAGCTTGGACACGACCACTCCATCAGCGGAGGATTGGATTGGATAATATGACGACCTGGAACTGGCTACACCATCAGCGGAGAGCAGGATCTGAGGACGACGACAGCTTGGACCTGGCCACTCCATCAACAGAGAACCGGATTGGACAATGACGACCAAGAACCGACTACACCGTCAGCGGAGAGCAAGATCTGAGGACGACAGGAGCTTGGACCCGGCCACTCCATCAGCGGAGAACCGATTGGACAATGACGACCTGGAACCGGCTACACCATCAGCGGAGAGCAGGATCTGAGGATGACGAGAGCTTGGACCCGACCACTCCATCAGCGGAGGAGACTAGATCGGGTGATGAAAGTTGATAAATTATGAATTTTTTATTTATTTTTCAATTTTTGATTTTTTTTCAATTTTTTCTTTACTTTTTTTTTTATTTTTTTCCAATTTTTCTTTGAATTCTTCTGTTTTTTTCAAAAATTTTTCAATTCTTTTTTTTGTTGATTTTTCTTTTTTTCTTGAACTGTACAAAGAAGTAAAACTCGAGAAAAAATTAGGCATGGCTGCACCGTCAGCAGAGAAACAAGACTTGAATAAATATTCGACCTGCTTGGGGAAAGGTTCGGATCTGTTGCACCATCAACGGAGAAACGAGATCTTCAGGATATCTATATTGTTGCACCATCAGCGGTAAAGCAGAATCTGGAAATTGTTGGCCTATCAACAATGACGAAGGCAAGATCTGAAAAAGTCTACTTCTGTTGCTCTACTGGCGGAGAGGTATGACCTAAAAATGAAAAAAAAACATTAATCAGTAAATGTTCACAAAATTTGTCACTATTACCTGTTATTGATGTTTCAGCATCCTCTTTGTGTTTGGCCTCCTCTAAGACTAAGGTTGGTTGTCGTGTTGTTGCCCCCACGGCTGAGGATGTTCGGTCTCTTTTTAAACCTTTTTGAAAGCAAAAATGCATGAATTTTATGCCTAAATGCATGGTGACTTCGGTGTATGCACTGAACATAGATGTACGCAAAAATGATGAATGCAACTAAATGCATGAATGTAATATGATTTTCTGGCCCTCAATGGGATGCCCCTGACTCCTCACTGGTCCTGTCAGGATCTTGGTCTTTTGCATATGACAGTGTCCTAACCTCAACTTGGGTTCGATCAGTCATCTGGGTACATGCCCCAACATTTTATTAATTTATATGCCATCGTCTGAAATTGCTCTTGAATTTGACACTTTGAGTGTGGATTCTGTTGCCCCCTAGGTTGGGTTTATAAATTGTGTTGGTTCATGGCAGCTCGTTACTATTATTATTTTGGATTAGGTGCATTTTTACATACTGTGGTAAAAGATGCAAGAGTTTGACTCGACAATGAAGGCTGGACCTTGGCAAAGAATGCCCCTAGACTGAGGCCTTATTAGAGGCACAATATTTGTAAACGATGTGGAGGGTGCTTTTGGACATGCCCCAATACCAAACTTTTGTAAGAGGCCTTGTAAGGTGCTAGATCGACCATCTTCGTTGTATTTAATGGGGCAACCCGATGATTAGTTTTATTATTCTGAAAATGAATGCATGCAAAATGTGTCCTAAATCGATGCAATGCAAAATTAAGATTGTGATGATGTTGTGCAATGATGCAGGTGAAATCAATGCGATGAGAATAAAATGAAACGAGTTAGTACCAAATAAAACGATTAAATAAAACAAATAAAAATAGAGTAATAAAAAATTGTACGTAAACAAGAAATAAGGCACCAGAGCCTAAATAGGGTGACCACTTATCGGGCAGAGTTTCACATGGTTCTAAAGGGTTGGCTCCTACGGCTCACTATATGCAGTTTTGGTGCTAAGAGGTACCCGAATTGTCCTTGCTGTCCTCTACTAAGAGTAGCAAGGCCCCCAGTCATCACCCATTTTAGGCTCATTTCAACCAGGTTCAATTCAGGGGGACCCATTCGCTTATACCCATACGAAGGAACGATATCCTCACGAAAGTATAAGGTACTCGAGCCCCGAAGGTACTTGCTAGGCCCATACGGGAGAACGATATCTCCACGAAAGCACTAACGTTTTCCCCCCACTTAAAAAAACGGGTTTATATGCCATATTTTAAATGCGTTAAAATAAACGCGCCATTATAACCGAATGTTAGTTTAATAGTCACTTTAATCTGGAATTTCCAATATTAATAGAGCGGTAATTATTTGAAAAAGCTCGACTCTCATTTGTTTTTGAAAAACAAAAAATCCCCAGCGGAGTCGCCATCTATAGCGATGTTTTTTTCTCGTTAAAAAAATGATGTTTTTTTATTTGTTTTGAAAATATTTTCTTCTGCGTGGGATTTTATAAAACCTGTATTTTATTTAAAAATAGAGTCGCCACCGGCCACTTAGGTAGGCCGGACACCGTAAAAAACCAGAGATTTAAAATTGATGGATTCAGGAGTCGGTTACGGATGGGGAAGGATTAGCACCCCCACACCGCCCAAAATTGGTACTTTAATAATTACCGCTTTATTAATATTAAACTTTCCGGATTAAAGTGACGATTAGATTAAAATTCGGTTATAAATGCGAGTAGATTTTAAAGGCCCCGTTATTCGAGAGTAAACGCCTAACCACTATCACTACGCCTGATACTGGCCCCGTTTACGCTCGAATAAAAGGGCACCGCATTGACAAAATATATGTTCGTTATTCAAACTTAAAAAAATTAACTAGATCGGATCCAAAATAAGACCCCGATCCTTGGCTACCCGAGAGCCAAGCTCTCTTATTTGGGCAAATCCTTGGCCGATTCTTTTCTTCTTTAATTTCCAATTCCAATTGCCTATTTATAGGGGTGAGGTGGGTGACGTGGAGCCTTGTGCTCCACTCCCCTCCCCCCTTTTTTTATTATATTTTTTTTTATTTTTTTTAAGATTAATAATATTATTATAACAATACTAAAAATACTAAGAATCCAGACAAAAATGAGTGATTACACATATATCAAAGCAGTCCTTTATACTTTATCTCCATTCAAAACAGTTCACTTTTCATGTGTATACATTTATATGTGTACAAATAAGTCCTGAAGGTTCTTATATATGCTAAGTAGTCGACTAATGCTTTTAATTATGCCAAAACAGTCTAATTCACATTTATATACTTACATACATGCTCAAATAGTCTAGTTTTGAGTTGTAAAACAATCTTTCATTTAAACTTACAAACTAGCCTCTTTTAACTATAAAAGCAGTTCATTTTAGTGTTAAAAACAGTCCCTAAACTTTGCAGAATAACCCTTCATTTTAGATTTATAAAACTGCATTTGAAGTTACAAAAACAGTCCCAAAGCTTTATAAAACAAATTCCAAAATTTCAGGATTTTACTAAGACAGTCCAAATGCATCATTATTCACTCTTATTCGATCCCAAAATCTATAAATTCAACGATTAGCAACTAATATAGTTCTGAACTCAAAATTGTTACCACATTTAATACATTCCAATTAGTATTTGAGACTATCCAAAGCAGAGCATTCATTTGAGACTTTAGATTGCTTCAGTTTTACTTTATGCAATATGTCATGACCCTAACTCATATTTTAAGCATGCTTTTAACCATGTATCATTCGAATGACCTTATCTCTCTACTCATGATTTCGTAGACATTACTCGTCAAAGAAGCACTTCAACCCATATACATTCAGTTACATTCTTGAATTTATTAAGGTTCTAAATCTAATTGTCGGTTCAACCTAAGTCAACATTTCAAACTGTCAAACAACTTAGCATTACAAACATATTACCATTTCCTCAAAAACATGGCCAAAATCATTATGTATACCTATTCGATTGAACCAAGAAATGCTTAGCATGAGTCTAATTCTCTATCAATTCAAACAGCAAGATTCATGAAGATATACAAGCAATTACTCAAATTAAATCTCAAATAAAAAAAGGAAGAAAGAGTACTTTCACCTTCTTCCTCAAGCTACACAAAGAATGACAATGGATTAAATCAAACTTCGCTCCCACTCCTTGCAAGCTTTCTCTAGTCTCCACCTCTAGTAAGTTTCGGCCATGAGAAAGATGATGATGATGATAATGTTTTCTCTTTTTGGTCTTCTAAACTGAGACCCCTCCCCTCTACATTAGCTTTTGCTTGACGTGTAAAGACCATTGGTTAAATTTTTCTTAGCATGCAATTCTCATATTTAACACTTCATTCATTTTAGTCCCTAAACATTAGTTATCATTTCTTCATTTTCTTTCGATTTGGTCCCTTCTAATATAGCTTACAACTATACAAGCTTATTAATAGGTCCTTGTCTTATTTAATAACCAATTTAAAGGTATCTTTAAATCAAATTGAGCTACTATCAATTTGGTAACATACTCTTAGGTTGTCTTTTGGGATATTACACCCCATCTCCATCCATTTAGCTCCGTCCTTGATGGTGTTTATTGCTGTCTCACCTTTCAAATTCTAACGATGAAATTATTATCAAATTCTTATATATTCTAATACTTCTGGTCCGTCATGTAATATTATTTTTGTCGCAATATAAAATGAATTAATTATGTTTAAAAAATTAAATGAGTATTTTTAATATAGTGTCTAAATGTAACCCCCTAAACTTAACCTAATTTCTTAGGTTAAATCTTGGGAGTCAAGTTTGAAAATTTTCCCCTCAAGTAACAAATTTTAGGTTTTCTTATCTATAAATCTAAATTATTATTAAATAATAATTACCCTAAAATATCTCAATTAATTTTGAACTCAACCAATAAACAAATTCTAAGTATTTAAATAAAACATTTGTATTAAATCTAGAAACGCATGCGAAAACAAAATCCCAATTTAAATGTCCCAAATGTCCAAATTACAAAATATTCCAAAATATATTAAAACATTAATCCGAAACAATTGAAAAGAATTCATATTGATTAATAAAGTATCCGAGTAAAATACGAGATGCTCCAAGTACCGAGTGCCTAATCAATCTGAGTATATCTGAAAGAAGAAACTATGCGGGTGTAAGCTAAAGAGCTTAGTGTGTCTCTAAAATGCAAGCAACACAAAAACAAAACATTATTTTTATTTTCTGATAAAGGCTTTTCTGAATGCGTAATAAATCTGTCAAATCCAAAGCATAATGTTATGATGTCCGATGCATGACTCAATACCTGACTATCCGATTCCATGACACATGATATGATTTGTAAGATCATAAATCTGAACTCTTACGAGTAACTCATTTCCGAAAATCTGAAGCTTGATTTTAAAACATGATTTATTATGCCACGCATGATGTTTCAAAACATTCTCAAATCACAATTCAGATAATAAATCAAGTAGTATAAAACATCAAGTAATTTATAGCACAGGAAGAAACACACCTTAGCAAGCAGTAGCTCTAATGTCGAGAAGAACGCGCCTCACGCTCAGGTCTAGCTGAATCAAAACATACGATGATAATTCTATATTAATAACCATTTCTAGCTCTAAGCCACCACTAAAAACATAAGAACGAAACCAAAGGCATACTCACAAAAAGGTCTCAAAGAACGTGCAGAAATGATCTGAACAAAATGAGGTGGTAACTCGTCAGCCTCAAAGACGATACCTGAACACGAGAATAACTCGAGTTAATCCGATACTCAATTCTTTTGAAATTACTAAGGTACAAATTAATCGTAATTAGCAAAATGAAGCTTTGAGGTTCGAATTTGACAAAACGGGCAGCGGATTCAGACTCAAGACGTCAAATAAGGTTGAGATGAAAGTTTTTTGAAAAAGTCTGCTTCTGGTCAAAAAGTCAAAGTCAACCTTGGTCAAAGGTCAAACTGGTCAAAGGTCAAAAGTCAAACTGGTCAAATGTGACATCATCAAGGTCAACGCTGACGTCATCCGGTCAACAGGTTGGATTAACGGTCAGGTCAAGTCGGGTCAACGGTTCACAACACGGTTCAGTCCAATTCGTTCACTGGTCCGATTCGACCAGCACACTCATGCATACACCCTCCCACTCGATCTCACACACGCATGGGCCTCACAACCGGCCATCCTATAGCCCCATCCTCGCACTCTCACTCACACAACCCAGCAAGCCCAAGCACAATCTCATTCACACAGCCCATCTTCCACACACTCATAGCCCAACACCATTATCCCCATTTCCCTCTTCACCGCCCAACTAGAACTAGGGTTCCCGAAACACCCTTGGTGGTGGCAACATAGGAGATTTCATCGACGGTGGTGGCGGCACGACAAGGACAGCGGCGGTGGAAAATGGCAGCGGCGCAGGGGAAAACATAAGGACACAAAAAAAAACACAATCTTTAACTCAAGAACACAGATTTAAAACCAAAATAGGGATTGAAAGTTTACCCACACTCATATTCGATAAGAAACAAGGGGAGGACGGTGGTGCAAGCGGTGGCACAAGGGGAGATTTAAACCATTTTTTCACCGTTCTCCCACAAATAACACCCAACAAGGAAGATTCAGTGGCTGGGGTTTACTCGCGAGACGAAGATGGTCACGTTGATGGTGGCCGATTACGAAACAGACGGCGGGTTGGCATACTCGAAGCTTCGTCGGCAATTTAAGTGGGGAAAAATGTTATCGAGAGAGGGAAAGGCTAGGGTAAGGAGAGTGGCTGCTGAAAACTCAAATGGTCTAAAATCCTGAAGACCTAATTGAAAGGTATGGATATAAACCATTCTCAAAAGGGTAAAACACATAGGAAAGGTCCGAACTTCCACCTGAATTATAGAATGGCCACCAAAATTTTGATTTAATTCGATTTGGTCACCAAAATTATTACTAAAAACCAATTCAATTATCAACTCTCAATTAGGGTTTTCAAAGTAAAATCCCCAAATGTTAGGGTTTCGAGTCTAGTGATTTTGCAAATTAGGTTTCCTGAATTGGGGGATTTTTTGGGTGTTACAACACTCCCTCCCTTAAAGAAATTTCATCCATGAAATTTTCAGACTTAACAACATATTCCTAAACTAACTGACACATTCTTATTCTTCTCCATTCTAAGTTTATAATCCACCAACCAAAAATAAGAACTGAACACATCAGAAGTACCTGCTAAGCCATCGTGCATATCATCATATCCAACGTGAGATCCGGTCAAATATACAAAACCTGGTTGTCTAGCCTCGGATCTAACTGATCCACCTCTCTAAGCATGTCTACCTTTACTAACAGTACCAGAAGCAGTTGACCTAAGCTGCCCTCTACATCTGTGAGGTGCTTGAACGGATGCATGTGCACGACTATACACGGATAAACCAAGTAAGTGAACGCGGACAATTTTTAAGTAATGATCTTGAGAACCACATCTAAAGCACGCTCGCTCATCAATCTACACTTTCCGTTATGCTTCTTATTGCAATAAACCTGTAATATCCCAAAATTTTGGTTAGTGACCAAAATGTAAATTTTGTAAGTTTAGGGGTTAAAGTGTAAACTTTAAAAAAGTTCAGGGACCAAAGTGCAATTTTCAAAAGTTGTGTATTTTAACCCCGTAAATGAATAGTTTACCCCCCAAGAATTACATTTTCGTGTTACCTGGATTTTTTGTACGGAGTTTGTATTATTGGCTATAAAGCGATAAAGTTCGAAAGAATATTCGCATAATCGGATCGAATCGTATCTAGGATATTTTGAAGGATGATAAGCCAAGGTTGATTATTTCATTTTACATGTCTAAGATATTTTCTTTGTGTTGGAAGAATATGAACCCTTGGATTTAAGTTGATTTTCCATGCTAAATATGAGCCGTTGGATGAAAAAAGACAAGATCGTAATTTTGGAAAATCACAAGGGCAAAATTGGTAAACTACTAATTCCAGATTAAATTTAGGTCATTGGATGAAGGATGATGATATGGGGAATATTATGGAAGTATAGAATTTTCAGAATAGATCTGATAGCTCGGTAAAGGTAAAATTGTAGTAGAAGTATTTTGTGAATATCAGGAAATCGGATTGAATTGAAATTTCAGAGGTTGTTCCATAATCCATGGAAAATAATAAAATGATATTTATGAAATAGTGGCCGGTTGAAGAGAAACTAATTTAGTTAGATTTTAATGGAATGACAATTTTGAAGCAAACTAGTAAATAAAGACTAGTTGGAGGGCAAATTGGTCATTTGGCAAGGATGGCAATTTTGAAATATTTGAAGTTACAAGGGCTATTTTTTGGAAGAAGAAATTTGAAGTTTAAATCTTGGCCCTTGATTGATGAAAAGGGCATTTTTTTGTAATTTCCCTATTTGAATGAATTTAAAATTCCTTTATATATTACAAGTGGCATAATTGAAGAGATTTAAAATTAAAAAGCAAAAGATGAAGCCTTCTTCATCTTTCATATTTTTGAAAATATGGGTAGAAAAGGGAGAAATTTTCCAAGCTCGATTCAAGCCCCGAAACTCGATTTTCAGGTAATCTTTTGAACTGCAAAGTTGTTCTACTCTTCAAGCTCTATCTTTTAATGTATTTAATTCATGGAATACATACTTGATTGATGGAAATTTTAAATGAGAAGGAAATTAGGGTTTATGAACAAAATTGGGGCTTTTGAAATTTTATGATTCCATGGTTGAATTTAAGTTGGAATCAAGCTTATATGATGTTAAAATCATGTTATTGAGTTAGGATTTAAGCCCTACATATTTTGGTTTGTATGGAGAAGATTAGGGTTTATGAATTTAAGTCTAACCTAGGGTTTGTGATGTTGGATTAATAATCTAGTAAGCTTGATTTGTTGTTTGGAAGCAAAACCCTAAGTTGAAACTTATAGGGACCAATTCGGCAAGCTTTAAAGTTAAGGGACCAAATCTAAATTTTATGAATTTGGAGTTAATTAATGATGTTGGAGATGTGAAATTGATGTTAGAATGTTAAACCGATGTTGAATTGAATTAGGGACCATTTTGACATATTGTCAAAATTAAGTGACCAAATAGGAAATGAATTCTTGGATGGGGATTAAATTTGATTTTTAGTTAAAATAATCGAATTAAGGTAGTATGGTTGATTTGAGGACTAAATTGCAAAGTTAAGAAGTTTAAATCCTTACCTTTGCATTTTATTGACCATTTTGAGCAAAGAAAGAAAACTAGAGAAATATTTTGAATAATTATTTGATGAAGAAGATGATGAATTAGTAGTTTGAATCAAGTGATGAGACTAAATTGATAAGTAAAAAAAATAAGAAGTTAGTAGAAATTAGAAGTTTATTATGGAAAGCTATGAAGAAGATTGAATTTTGGCAGCGACTTTGAAAATTCACCATAAATTCTACAAAAATGGTTAGATAATGAATTTTATACCGTTGTAAAGATGTGTTCGTCTAGTTTCGTTTCCAACAAACGGAAACTAATTTCGAGTTCTGAGTTAGAAGATATGAATTTTTAATTGAATGAAGGTCAGAAAATTTACAGAGCAATTTCTGTCAAAACAACATAGTGACAGGAGTTTAAAGAATTTTCATAATTTTTGCAGATTTTATTAATTTATGTGGTTTATACCGTTAGAACCGTTATCGAATCTAGTTTTTCCAGTATAAAGAAAATTAAGATCAGGTATGTATTCTTCCCGGTATAAGGAAATCTTTGAAGGTAGCACAAGCTGTCGAAAATAGAATTTGAAACATTTTGTATTTAAATGTGAGTTAGCAAGCTCGGAATAATTATTGAAGTTCAAATTGGTCACTAGGGACCATAATGAGTTTTTGAACAATACAAGGAAGAAATGACAAATATTTGGAAATTTTATATTTGAATGATTAAATTAGACAAACGTGTTTAAGGTATTGTTAGATTTGAATCTAACAAATATTTTATCTTATTCATGTGATTAATGAAGTCAAGACCGAATCAAAGAAAGTTTGAGGTTCTATAAAGGAAATGATCGAGTAAAATTCAGTGAGACATGCTAACAAATGGCTCAGGTGAGTGTATACATGTTTTAAATGTATGTTTATTAACATATTAAAGGGAGACTTGCGATAAGTCACCCAAGAAGGTAAAGAATTTCTATAAACAACAAAATATGTTTTTGGCATGATACTTTATTTTACTAATTTAAAGATTGTGGCATATTTTATTATCACAAATGATTTATAGCATGATATATATGACAATCTATTTTATATAATTTTTAAATGGCATGTATATCATGGATTATATAGAAGATATTGGAGTATAAACTACTCTAATATGATATGTTTTACATGATATAAATTGTATATGGGTTGCTTGCCATTTTGTAGGAATTGATTTTTAAAGTTGCCTTTGGTACTATAATATTGAGTTAGACAATATAGTGGTATACCATAAGAGTCACTGTATCTGACACTTCATTGTGTCGACAGTATACGACGTCGAAAGTTTGCAACACTTCATTGTGTTGATATGGCAACACTTTATTGTGTTAATATGATCGCAACACTTCAGTGTGTTGATATGTTCCCGATACTTCATTGTGTCGATAGAAAATATAGTACTAAAATATACACGACTCGTATATTAGTTACTTGATATTTAGCTTGGGCTATATGATTACATAGTACAACTATATGATCTTATATACAGATATTCCTGCATTACAAATTATATGATTTAATGATGATCATGTTGTTTTTGAAAGTATCATGCATTACAAAGTATTTTATATATGTTCTTATCTTATGCCTCACTAAGTTCATTACTTAGTGTGTGCTTGATTGTACACACGTAGGTAAATCAAATTGAGAGTGAGAAGAGAATTGCATCAATATGGGAAAGCTCAACAGGTAATCACAGTAATGACATCCTAATTAAGGTTGGATTTTTATAGTGGCATGCATACTTGTTTAAACTATTTGAGTGTGATTGGCCTTTAAAGTTTGTTATGATTTCATGATAATAAGAAAGATTCAAAATTAAGAGTAAACTCAGGTGATGAGTTGCATGCTAAGACAATTGATTTATGATTGAAACTCGAACAAATAATTTAAGTCAATTTTAAATAAAGTTAAGTGTACTTGCGCTAGAGAAATTTTAGGATGGATGACCATCGAAAGTTTTCGAAAATGTTAAATTACCCCGATTTTTGAATTAAAGAAGTTGCAACATTTTCGACTCGCACCGTGTGTACAAATACGGAAAAAAGGTGTTATATAACCACATAAAGAAATAGGTCGACGAACTTTTGAACTACCAAACTACCATACGGAATTGCTTGTATTGTAGGTCTCTCATTCCGATAGCTATAAGGAGCAGACTCATCTCTAGGCCTCTTTCTAGGCAAGTTGACAAAACTATGTTGAGTAGAGCTTAGTGTGTCTCTAAAGTGCAAGCAACACAAAAACAAAACATTATTTTTATTTTTTTTGATAAAGGCTTTTTTGAATGCGTAATAAATCTGTCAAATCCAAAGCATAATGTTATGATGTTCGATGCATGACTCAATACCCGACTATTCGATATCATACAAGTAGAGGTTGCCATCCGAGTGGAGTTTTCCTCACTTTGACACATTCCATGACACATTATATGATTTGTAAGATTATAAATCTGAACTCTTACGAGTAACTTATTTTCGAGTCTCAAGCTTGATTTTAAAACACGATTTATTATACCATGCATGATGTTTCAAAACATTCTCAAATCACAATTTAGATAATAAATTCAAGTAGTATAAAACATCAAGTAATTTATAGCACATGAAGAAATACACCTTAGCAAGCAGTAGCTCTAATGCCGAGAAGAACGCGCATCACGCTTAGGTCTAACTGAATCAAAACCTACGATGATAATTCTATATTAATAATCATTTATAACTCTAAGCCACCACTAAAAACATAAGAACGAAACCAAAGGCATACTCACAAAAAGGTCTCAAAGAAGGCGTGCGAAATGATCCGAACAAAATGAGGTGGTAACTCGTCAGCCTTAAAGATGATACTTGAACACGAGAATAACTAGGGTTAATCTGATATTCAATTCTTCTAAAATTACCAAGGTACAAATTAATCGTAATTAGCAAAACGAAACTTTTAGGTTCGAATTTGACAAAAAGGGTAGCGGATTCGGACTCAAGACGTCAAATAAGGTTGAGATGAAAAGTTTTTGAAAAAGTCTACTTCGAGTTAAAATGTCAAAATCAACCTTGGTCAAAGGTCAAAGTCAAAGTCAAACTGGTCAAAGGTGACATCATCAAGGTCAACACAGGTGACATTAACGGGTCGAGTCAATCGGGTCAACAATTCACAACACGGTTCAGTCCAATTCGTTCACTGGTCCGGTTCGGCCTGCACACTCATGCATACACCCTCCCACTCGATCTCACACTCGCATGGGCCTCACAACCGGCCATCCCACAGCCCCCTCCTCGTACTCTCACTTTCACTCACACAACCCAGCAAACCCAAACACAATCCCATTACACACAGCCCATCTTCCACACACTCACAGCCCAAAACCATTATCCACCTTTCCCTCTTCACCGCCCAGCTAGAACTAGGGTTCCAGAAACACCCTTGGTGGTGGCAACATAGGAGATTTCCACCGACGGTGGTGGCGGCACGACAAGGACAGCGGCGGTGGAAAATGGCAGCGGCGCAGGGGAAAACATAAGGACACAAAAAAAAACAATCCACAACTCAAGAACGCCGATTTAAAACCAAAACAGGGATTGAAAGTTTACCCACACTCAGATTCGATAAGAAACAAGGGGAGGATGGCGGTGCAAGCGACGACACAAGGAGAGATTTAAACCATTTTTTCACCGTTCTCCCACAAACGGCGCCCAACAAGGAAGATTCGGTGGCTGGGGTTTACTCGCGAGACGGAGATGGTCACGTTGATGGTGGCCGATTGCGAAACGGACGGCGGGTTGGCATGCTCGGAGCTTCGCCGGTAATTTAAGTGGGGAAAAAATGATATCAGGAGAGTGAAAGGCTGAGGTAAGGAGAGAGGCTGCTGAAAACTCAAATGGTCTAAAATCCTGAAGACCTAATTGAAAGGTATGGATATAAACCATTCTCAAAAGGGTAAAACACATAGGAAAGGTCCGAACTTCCACCTGAATTATAGAATGGCCACCAAAATTTTGATTTAATTCGATTTGGTCACCAAAATTATTACTAAAAACCAATTCAATTATCAACTCTCAATTAGGGTTTTCAAAGTAAAATCCCCAAATGTTAGGGTTTCGAGTCTAGTGATTTTGCAAATTAGGTTTCTGAATTGGGGGATTTTTTGGGTGTTACAACACTCCCTCCCTTAAAGAAATTTCATCCATGAAATTTTCAGACTTAACAACATATTCCTAAACTAACTGACACATTCTTATTCTTCTCCATTCTAAGTTTATAATCCACCAACCAAAAATAAGAACTGAACACATCAGAAGTACCTGCTAAGCCATCGTGCATATCATCATATCCAACGTGAGATCCGGTCAAATATACAAAACCTGGTTGTCTAGCCTCGGATCTAACTGATCCACCTCTCTAAGCATGTCTACCTTTACTAACAGTACCAGAAGCAGTTGACCTAAGCTGCCCTCTACATCTGTGAGGTGCTTGAACGGATGCATGTGCCTGACTATACACGGATAAACCAGTAAGTGAACGCGGACAATTTTTTAAGTAATGATCTTGAGAACCACATCTAAAGCACGCTCTGCTCATCAATCTACACTTTCCGTTATGCTTCTTATTGCAATAACCTGTAATATCCCAAAATTTTGGTTAGTGACCAAAATGTAAATTTTGTAAGTTTAGGGGTTAAAGTGTAAACTTTAAAAAAGTTCAGGGACCAAAGTGCAATTTTCAAAAGTTGTGTATTTTAACCCCGTAAATGAATAGTTTACCCCCCAAGAATTACATTTTCGTGTTACCTGGATTTTTTGTACGGAGTTTGTATTATTGGCTATAAAGCGATAAAGTTCGAAAGAATATTCGCATAATCGGATCGAATCGTATCTAGGATATTTTGAAGGATGATAAGCCAAGGTTGATTATTTCATTTTACATGTCTAAGATATTTTCTTTGTGTTGGAAGAATATGAACCCTTGGATTTAAGTTGATTTTCCATGCTAAATATGAGCCGTTGGATGAAAAAAGACAAGATCGTAATTTTGGAAAATCACAAGGGCAAAATTGGTAAACTACTAATTCCAGATTAAATTTAGGTCATTGGATGAAGGATGATGATATGGGGAATATTATGGAAGTATAGAATTTTCAGAATAGATCTGATAGCTCGGTAAAGGTAAAATTGTAGTAGAAGTATTTTGTGAATATCAGGAAATCGGATTGAATTGAAATTTTGAGAGGTTGTTCCATAATCCATGGAAAATAATAAAATGATATTTATGAAATAGTGGCCGGTTGAAGAGAAACTAATTTAGTTAGATTTTAATGGAATGACAATTTTGAAGCAAACTAGTAAATAAAGACTAGTTGGAGGGCAAATTGGTCATTTGGCAAGGATGGCAATTTTGAAATATTTGAAGTTACAAGGGCTATTTTTTGGAAGAAGAAATTTGAAGTTTAAATCTTGGCCCTTGATTGATGAAAAGGGCATTTTTTTGTAATTTCCCTATTTGAATGAATTTAAAATTCCTTTATATATTACAAGTGGCATAATTGAAGAGATTTAAAATTAAAAAGCAAAAGATGAAGCCTTCTTCATCTTTCATATTTTTGAAAATATGGGTAGAAAAGGGAGAAATTTTCCAAGCTCGATTCAAGCCCCAAACTCGATTTTGGTAATCTTTTGAACTGCAAAGTTGTTCTACTCTTCAAGCTCTATCTTTTAATGTATTTAATTCATGGAATACATACTTGATTGATGGAAATTTTAAATGAGAAGGAAATTAGGGTTTATGAACAAAATTGGGGCTTTTGAAATTTTATGATTCCATGGTTGAATTTAAGTTGGAATCAAGCTTATATGATGTTAAAATCATGTTATTGAGTTAGGATTTAAGCCCTACATATTTTGGTTTGTATGGAGAAGATTAGGGTTTATGAATTTAAGTCTAACCTAGGGTTTGTGATGTTGGATTAATAATCTAGTAAGCTTGATTTGTTGTTTGGAAGCAAAACCCTAAGTTGAAACTTATAGGGACCAATTCGGCAAGCTTTAAAGTTAAGGGACCAAATCTAAATTTTATGAATTTGGAGTTAATTAATGATGTTGGAGATGTGAAATTGATGTTAGAATGTTAAACCGATGTTGAATTGAATTAGGGACCATTTTGACATATTGTCAAAATTAAGTGACCAAATAGGAAATGAATTCTTGGATGGGGATTAAATTTGATTTTTAGTTAAAATAATCGAATTAAGGTAGTATGGTTGATTTGAGGACTAAATTGCAAAGTTAAGAAGTTTAAATCCTTACCTTTGCATTTTATTGACCATTTTGAGCAAAGAAAGAAAACTAGAGAAATATTTTGAATAATTATTTGATGAAGAAGATGATGAATTAGTAGTTTGAATCAAGTGATGAGACTAAATTGATAAGTAAAAAAAATAAGAAGTTAGTAGAAATTAGAAGTTTATTATGGAAAGCTATGAAGAAGATTGAATTTTGCAGCGACTTTGAAAATTCACCATAAATTCTACAAAAATGGTTAGATAATGAATTTTATACCGTTGTAAAGATGTGTTCGTCTAGTTTCGTTTCCAACAAACGGAAACTAATTTCGAGTTCTGAGTTAGAAGATATGAATTTTTAATTGAATGAAGGTCAGAAAATTTACAGAGCAATTTCTGTCAAAACAACATAGTGACAGGAGTTTAAAGAATTTTCATAATTTTTGCAGATTTTATTAATTTATGTGGTTTATACCGTTAGAACCGTTATCGAATCTAGTTTTTCCAGTATAAAGAAAATTAAGATCAGGTATGTATTCTTCCCGGTATAAGGAAATCTTTGAAGGTAGCACAAGCTGTCAGAAAATAGAATTTGAAACATTTTGTATTTAAATGTGAGTTAGCAAGCTCGGAATAATTATTGGAAGTTCAAATTGGTCACTAGGGACCATAATGAGTTTTTGAACAATACAAGGAAGAAATGACAAATATTTGGAAATTTTATATTTGAATGATTAAATTAGACAGCGTGTTTAAGGTATTGTTAGATTTGAATCTAACAAATATTTTATCTTATTCATGTGATTAATGAAGTCAAGACCGAATCAAAGAAAGTTTGAGGTTCTATAAAGGAAATGATCGAGTAAAATTCAGTGAGACATGCTAACAAATGGCTCAGGTGAGTGTATACATGTTTTAAATGTATGTTTATTAACATATTAAAGGGAGACTTGCGATAAGTCACCCAAGAAGGTAAAGAATTTCTATAAACAACAAAATATGTTTTTGGCATGATACTTTATTTTACTAATTTAAAGATTGTGGCATATTTTATTATCACAAATGATTTATAGCATGATATATATGACAATCTATTTTATATAATTTTTAAATGGCATGTATATCATGGATTATATAGAAGATATTGGAGTATAAACTACTCTAATATGATATGTTTTACATGATATAAATTGTATATGGGTTGCTTGCCATTTTGTAGGAATTGATTTTTAAAGTTGCCTTTGGTACTATAATATTGAGTTAGACAATATAGTGGTATACCATAAGAGTCACTGTATCTGACACTTCATTGTGTCGACAGTATACGACGTCGAAAGTTTGCAACACTTCATTGTGTTGATATGGCAACACTTTATTGTGTTAATATGATCGCAACACTTCAGTGTGTTGATATGTTCCCGATACTTCATTGTGTCGATAGAAAATATAGTACTAAAATATACACGACTCGTATATTAGTTACTTGATATTTAGCTTGGGCTATATGATTACATAGTACAACTATATGATCTTATATACAGATATTCCTGCATTACAAATTATATGATTTAATGATGATCATGTTGTTTTTGAAAGTATCATGCATTACAAAGTATTTTATATATGTTCTTATCTTATGCCTCACTAAGTTCGTACTTAGTGTGTGCTTGATTGTACACACGTAGGTAAATCAAATTGAGAGTGAGAAGAGAATTGCATCAATATGGGAAAGCTCAACAGGTAATCACAGTAATGACATCCTAATTAAGGTTGGATTTTTATAGTGGCATGCATACTTGTTTAAACTATTTGAGTGTGATTGGCCTTTAAAGTTTGTTATGATTTCATGATAATAAGAAAGATTCAAAATTAAGAGTAAACTCAGGTGATGAGTTGCATGCTAAGACAATTGATTTATGATTGAAACTCGAACAAATAATTTAAGTCAATTTTAAATAAAGTTAAGTGTACTTGCGCTAGAGAAATTTTAGGATGGATGACCATCAGAAAGTTTTCTGAAAATGTTAAATTACCCTGATTTTTGAATTAAAGAAGTTGCAACATTTCTGACTCGTACCCGGTGTACAAATACGGGAAAAAAGGTGTTATATAACCACATAAAGAAATAGGTCGACGAACTTTTGAACTACCAAACTACCATACGGAATTGCTTGTATTGTAGGTCTCTCATTCCGATAGCTATAAGGAACAGACTCATCTCTAGGCCTCTTTCTAGGCAAGTTGACAAAACTATGTTGAGTAGAGCTTAGTGTGTCTCTAAAGTGCAAGCAACACAAAAACAAAACATTATTTTTATTTTTTGATAAAGGCTTTTTTGAATCCGTAATAAATCTGTCAAATCCAAAGCATAATGTTATGATGTTCGATGCATGACTCAATACCCGACTATTCGATATCATACAGAGTAGAGGTTGCCATTGCCAGAGTGGAGGTTTCCCTCACTTTTTCCGAACACAATTCTGATTCCATGACACATTATATGATTTGTAAGATTATAAATCTGAACTCTTACGAGTAACTTATTTTCGAAAGTCTGAAGCTTGATTTTAAAACACGATTTATTATACCATGCATGATGTTTCACAACATTCTCAAATCAGAATTTAGATAATAAATTAAACAGTATAAAACATCAAGTAATTTATAGCACATGAAGAAATACACCTTAGCAAGCAGTAGCTCTAATGCCGAGAAGAACGCGCATCACGCTTAGGTCTAACTGAATCAAAACCTACGATGATAATTCTATATTAATAATCATTTATAACTCTAAGCCACCACTAAAAACATAAGAACAGAACCAAAAGGCATACTCACAAAAAGGTCTTGAAGGAGTGCAGAAACGGTCTGAACAAAATGAGGTGGTAACTCGTCAGCCTTAAAGATGATACTTGAACACGAGAATAACTAGGGTTAATCTGATATTCAATTCTTCTAAAATTACCAAGGTACAAATTAATCGTAATTAGCAAAACGAAACTTTTAGGTTCGAATTTGACAAAAAGGGTAGCAGATTCGGACTCAGAACGTCGAATAAGATCAGGATGAAAGTTTCCTAAAAAAGTCTACTTCGAGTTAAAATGTCAAAATCAACCTTGGTCAAAGGTCAAAAGTCAAACTGGTCAAAGGTGATGTCATCAAGGTCAACACTGACATTAACGGGTCGAGTCAATCGGGTCAACAATTCACAACACGGTTCGGTCCGATTCGTTCACTGGTCCAGTTCGGCCTGCACACTCATGCATACACCCTCCCACTCGATCTCACACTCGCATGGGCCTCACAACCGGCCATCCCACAGCCCCCTCCTCGTACTCTCACTTTCACTCACACAACCCAGCAAACCCAAACACAATCCCATACACACAGCCCATCTTCCACACACTCACAGCCCAAAACCATTATCCACCTTTCCCTCTTCACCGCCCAGCTAGAACTAGGGCTCCAGAAATACCCTTGGCGGCAGCAACAGAGGAGATTCCACCGACGGTGGTGGCGTCACGACAAGGACGGCGGCGGTGGAAAAAGAATGGCAGCGGCGCAGGGGAAAACATAAGGACACACAAAAAAAAACAATCCACAACTCAAGAACGCCGATTTAAAACCAAAACAGGGATTCAAAGTTTACCCACACTCAGATTCGATAAGGAACAAGGGGAGGATGGCGGTGCAAGCGACGACACAAGGAGAGATTCGAACCGTTTTTTTCACCGTTCTCCCGCAAACGGCGCCCGGCAAGGAAGATTCGGTGGCTGGGGTTTACTCGCGAGACGGAGATGGTCACGTTGATGGTGGCCGATTGCGAAACGGACGGCGGGTTGGCATGCTCGGAGCTTCGCCGGTAATTTAAGTGGGGAAAAAATGATATCAGGAGAGTGAGAGGCTGAGGTAGGGAGAGAGGCTGCTGAAAACTCAAATGGTCTAAAATCCCAAAGACCTTATTGAAAGGTATAGATATAAACCATGCTAAAAAGGGTAAAACACATGGGAAAGGTCCAAACTTCCACCTGAATTACAGAATGGCCACCAAAATTTCAATTTAATTCGATTTGGTCACTAAAATTATTACTAAAAACCAATTTAATTCTCAACTCTCAATTAGGGTTTTCAAAGTAAAATCCTCAAATATTAGGGTTTTGAGTCTAGAGATTTCGTAAATTAGATTTTCTGAATTGGAGGATTTTTTGGGTGTTACACGTTGCCTTTTACCCTAGCCACATACCTTTTCTTTTCTTTTTTTCTTGTATCTATAATTTTTCTTTTGTTTTTCATTTTTATATGGTCGACGACAGCGTCAGTTTTAATGTTGGTTACCGATTTCTGGTAATCTTTTTTTTTTTGTTTCTTTCTATATTTTTTAGTTTTTAAATTTAATTTATCCTAGTGATATGATTTTCTCTACCTTTTGATACGTATACTCTGTCTTTTGGCACGTTTTTCTTTTCTTAATCGGCCGCTTCTTTTTTCATTTGTTTTTGTATCATGGTTGGATTTGACGTCGCCACGACTGATCAAGATTACACACTTTTGATTATCTTGTAGATATTCCTGTTATGGACCCTCGAACTGAATTTGAATACGAGCTCACAGTCACTGCTTTTGTTCGCGATTGAGTTGTGGTAATGACGTGTTGTTAACGTGCCTTATTATTGTAATATGCGTTTTTAAATGTTGTTTGTTGTTGGGTTTTACCTTTCATCGTCGAGTTTTGGTGATGTTTGTATCCTTTTTTCTTTCGAGCCTTTGAGTTAGGGTTTTTACCTTTTTTTTATATGATCAGTTTATGATCTAGATATATTAGTTTTTGTGTTTTTAGGAATATGTCCGAATCAAGTTTGTTTACCTATATTGTAAATTCTCATTGTATTTTTAGATTTGTCATCCTTTAATAAAACTAACGTACTCGTATTAAAAGAAAAAATAAAATTTTCTGATTTAAGAGTGAAAAAAATCTGAATAATTTAAGTATTATATAAAAATATTTTTATTATGGGCCATATTGGATATCCAAAACTGAATCAAAACTTGCGTAGTATGGAACTAGAAACCCAGGTTTTCAGACGAAGCCATAAACAATTAAGTCCAATTGGGCTATTTGGATGGATCTTAGTTTCCGCCTATGCTTAACCCATCAACGATTAGGTCCAAAAAACTTGCTTCCTTACTTGTACCCCCTAAAAAAATCCCTAGAAAAATGTGGAACCCACATAAGGTTAGATATGATAATTTATATTTAAATATTTAAGAGTAAATTTTTAATCTATATATTTTGGAAAAAACTTTACACGTGCCTTTTAGTTTTAGAGGTTAAGGTTTTAGTTTAGGGTTTAAGGTTTAGGGGTTTAAGTTGTAGGGTTTAGAATTCAAGGTTAGTATTTAGAATTTAGTGTATGGGTTTAAGGTTTAATTTTTTAGGGTTAGGGTTAGGAATTTAGGATTTGAGTTTTTATAGTGTAAATACACATGCTTGTGTAAAATTAATTTTACACAGTATGTGTATCAAAGTTTTACCCATATATTTTATAAAAAATTGAGAGATCTGTATATTTATTTTTAAAAATTAAAATATAAATGAATTAGGTTACAGTTTTGCACAAGTATACTAAAAAAAAATCTAATTTTGTCTCTAAAATAGTTCTTTATTTTTTTCATTAAAAAATACAGTCTTAGGCGGCGGCTTAGTGGTGTCATTTTTTTTGTTTGGTATATATATTAATTTAGATCTAAATAAATATTATTTATGTTTTGATTTTTTTCGTATATATTAAAGTGTTTTGCTTTTATGATACTTTTTCGTCTGTCTTTTGGTACGATATTTATCTACAGCGGTAATAGTTTGTTGATATATTCAGAACCGTCTGAAAAACAAAATGTAAAACTGATTTATTCGATTTTTACTCTTACATCAATATAACGTCTAGTTTGAATAGAGACACGTAAACTATTGGTAGTTGCTAGGAAGATGAATATTGTATTCAAGGAAAGATTTTGTTTTTGTTTATTCACATCCGTAGGTGATGTGTTACATTTGTCTTAATCATGCCTTCTCTCTTTTTAATGAAAACATAGCTTTTAATTTTGTCAGAAAAAAATTAAAATTAAAATTTTTAACTCTAAAACCTAAATATTAAACCTTCAACCCTAACTTTTTAACTATTAACTTCAGATCCTAAACTCTATAAACTAAATGTTAAACACTCAACTCTAAACTAAATTTAAAAATCTTAAAACAAAAAGAGTTCTATAATTTTAGATTGCACAACATATTTATTGGATAATTTTATAATATTTAATATGTTTCTTCCATGCAGATAGTTTAAATATTGAATTATTGTTAGCAAAATTAGTAATAGTCTGATATTTGATATTAGTGTAAACTACATTAGATGTCACTGAACTATGACTACTGACTCGAAAATGCCACTAAACTTTAAAAGCTTCAAATCTAAAACTAAACTTTAGCTTCTGACTCGAAAATGACACTGCGCCGTTAACTCTTAACTTTTTCGTTAAGTCAAAACAACTTCGTTTTGGTGCGACTGTTTTGAAGCTCAAATTAGCTCAAAACGACGTCTTGCTGAAGAAAAAAAATATTAAAACCATGTGTTTAAAGGGATTTAAACCCAAGACCTTCAAATACAAAGGCAAAGCCTTAACCACTAAACCAACTTGAAATTATACAATATATTTCCACAAATGTTATATATCTCAAACTACTTGAGATTAATTCAAATTGTTTTATGAAATAAATAATAATATAAAATATATTATTTGCACATACATATATCAATATATATAAATAAAAAATATATTATTTTTATATTTTATATATTATTAATAACATAAATATATTATTTTTAAAAAACCTAAAATATTCATAAAAATAATATAAAAACCTTAAACCCTAGATTTCTAACCCACAAACCCTCAATCCTAAACCATAAATCTTAGAGTTTATGGGTTTTTTATATATTATTTTTATGAACATTTTGGGTTTTTTTTTAAAAATATATATTTATATTATAAATACTATATAAATAATATACTTTTATTTAAATAATACAAACTTATCCATTTGGTTCAACCAAATTATTTTATGAAAAATAATACTATAAATAATATTAATATATAAATAATATAAAATATATTATTTACATATTCTTATCAAAATTTACATATATATATATATATATCAATATATCAATATATATATAAATATATTAATTTTATATTTTTTATATCATTTCTAATATTAATATATTTAAAAAACAAAAAATTTCATAAAAATAATATATTTAGATTATAAATAATATACAAAAAACCGTAATACATAAAACCCTAAACTTTAAGTTTTGAGGTTTAGGGTTTTTTATATATTATTTTTGTGAATATTTTAGGCTTTTAAATAATATATTTATATTATATATAATACTTTTTTATTTATATATATTAATATATATATAAATATATTATTTATAGTATTATTTATTTCATAAAATAATTTGAATTAATCTCAAGTGATTTGAGATATATAATAATTGTAGTAAAATATTATATAAGTTCATGTTGGTTTAATGGTTAAATCTTAGCTTTTGCATTTGAAGGTTCGAGTTGAAACCCCTTCAAGCGCATCCTTTTAATATTATTTCTCCAGCAAAACGATCTTGTTTTGGCTTAAATTAAGCTTCAAAACAGTCGCACCAAAACAACGGCGTTTTAACTTAACGGGACGTTAAAAATTAAGGACGGAGTGACATTTTCGAGTCAAAAACTAAAATTTAATATTATATTTGAAGTTTTTTGAAGCTCGGTAACATTTTTGAGTCATGGGCCATAGTTCAGTAACATCTGATGTAGTTTACGCTTAATTTTAAAATAATTTAAATATCAAAACATATCAGGATTCGACTCTGGAAATTTCATAGTGTTTTAGTCTTAAACAGTTTAGTTATTAGATTAATAATTTTCACCTTTATATCAAACAAATTTTAAAAATTATAATTTATCGATATTTTGTGGAATTGGGTGATATAGAATTCGATGAACTTTAAATAAAATTTAATCCAAATTCAAAACAGTTACCGAACACAAAAATTATTAAAAAATTAAAATGCATATGGTTCATGCTTTTTATGTCATCCATTCCAATGTGAATTAATATAGTATTGATTTAAGTTCCCACGCTCTAATATTCAACGAGTTTGAGTTGAAAAGTGCAGGAACATATTAGTATTACTAAGTTATAGAGTCAAAAAATACTTCTAACGTTTGAAAAATAGTCACTTTGGCATTTATTATTTTTTTGAGCAATTCGACTTTTAATATTTTATTTTAGGTCAAAATGGTCTTCTAAGAATGAAAATTGTTAGAAAACTAACAGAAAACAGTTTGAAATGACTTGACAGAATGATAAGTAGCAGAAAAAATTATTTTATATTTTATATAATTTTATAAAATTATTTTTTGATTGATGTAACATTTTTCCAAGTAAACACGTGTCTATATGATACCGTCATGTCAATGTGCACTGCCATATAGGTTTGACACGCCATTTCAAGCCATTTATCGTCAGTTAACTGATAGTTTTCATCCGTAGATAGGCCATTATGACACAAAATGACGTTGATGGTTGAATTGCTCCAAAAAATAGGGGCCAAAGTGATTATTCAGTCAAACGTCGGGGGCATTTTTTTGGCTTTATGCTTATTACTAATAAGAAAGTGACGAGTGATGACCAGAGATGGACAGAAGGGTTGGAAGGGTCATTCATCCCCTGAAATTTTGAATTTCGTATATCATTTAAAATTTTTATGTATTTTTTATTAAAAATCTATTTTGCCCCTAAAGTTTTATAAATCCGCCCCTCTTAGAATTTTATACGTTCGCCCAGGGTTGAATCGAGAGGGGGCTAGAAGGGACGATCACCCCCTTGAAATTTAAAATTCATATATGATTTAGATGTTTTTTTTTATAAATTTCCAATTTATTTTTTTTGAAAATCTATTTTCACACCCTAAAAATTTATTAGTTCTCCTTTTCTAAAATTTTATAAAATCACTCTCTAATATAAAGTTCTGCGTTCGCCTTTAAATTTACCTATAACATAAACTCATGAGTTCGTACCCGGTAATGACAAATAGTGAAGAAGTAAAGCAATTGAAATTTGAACTCTAATCTTATCGATCTCTAATTGAAAGGAATCTAATTGAAAGGAATCCACTTTAAGGCTCGCTAACTTGTATACATCTATGTGAAGTACAACTAACTAAAGGTCAAAAGAGGGTTTTAGTCCCTCTATCACATTCAAATTTAAGATTTAATCCCTACAATTTTAATTTAATATAACTTGAGACTTAACTTTTATAATGTTATTAAATAATTCAAATACTAACATGGTTAATTATTACGGTTAAAAATACGTCTTCATCGTAAAAAAAATGTATCTTAATATTTAGACTAATAATAATATATTAATTGTATAGAGGTTAAATTATATTAAACTAAAATACAAGAGTTATTTCCTTTTATACCCTAGGTGTGAAATTCCTTAAAAACAGCCAACATGGAGTTTTTGTAGGGGTTAAACCAAATAGTCTTAACACCCAATTTCTCTTTACTAAAATTGTTTACAGTCTTGAATCCAAATTCCAATGCACAAAATGTGAAAACAGCCTAGTGAGTCACATCTTTGATGGCATATGCAGTACGCAGCAGTGGATCACATGAAGGGAACCACAGGGACTACCGTAAGAAAAGTGTTAATCAAAGAATAAAATAATAAACAATAAAATTAAATATTGATATTATTATTAATTGAACATAACATAATATAAATATAACATATCTAAAACCAAACGGATAGGAAACAAGTTGGAGCTTCTAGCTACACAGTATTTTTAAGACAGATTTTCGACTCTTCCTTTGTGCTTGAGATTTTCGGTCGTCTGTTTTTCAGGATACAACAACTAAATGATCAGCTACAGTAGCACAACTGCAGAGATCACGAACTATAACATCGCCTTCTCCTATCACCAAAAACTACTTTTGAAAGTCACAAAGTAAAACAATAGAAAATTTCTAATTCAAAGCTCCAAAAATATCGATTTTCCAATAATTCCCCTGTCGTGACCATTTTTAAACCGGGTAAAAATAGCTTACGATTAATCTTTGAAGTTAGGGGTTTTCGTTTAATTCGATTTTGAAAATCATTTTGGAGTCTCCACCGATTACTTCGAGGTAAACCGAACACCATAAAAAACAAATAGCGATTCATTCTTTTTTTAAGATTAGGGTTCAGGAGTCGGTTACTTGTGGGGAAGGATTAGCACCCCCACACGCCCGTTACCGGTACCTTTTAATTTTACGTGACATTTTGGCATTTCGGGAATAATAATTCGAATTTAATTTAATCCTTAATTATTAACTGGATTCATGTTCCAAATGGAGATATTCCTTTTATAAGGAAATATATTTTTATCTGAATTTGAGATTAAAAGTACCTATATACGTTTAGGGCACCCTTATTTATATTCAAAAAATATATTTCCAGCATAAAAGACTTTTAATGCATGACCTATTATTGTCTTATTTACTTTAAATTCTAACTTAAAAAGGTTCTAATTAATCGTGTGTTATTTAATTCTATGAATACTATTTGATTTAAAGGCTTACGTGAGATAACACCCAACTACTTGAGCACCGTCCACATTTAAGCCCCCAAATTATATATAATATTCCTAGTCCAATTAATTAATCTAATTGCTTAAGTTTTAATCTCAATTAAGGCTCTAATTAATTAACTTGATTAATTATTATCTTCCAAGTTTTAACAAATACTATTTGTTCTAATTTAAAAGTTGATATTGAATAACACCTAATTACTTTAGGGAACCATTCAAATTAAAACTTCTAAATTTTCCAAATAATACTTGTTAATTTACTACAATTATCTATCCTATTTAAATTATTAAATCCTAATAGAACCTAAGGCTAAGGGTTTAACAATTAATTAAATTTCTTATCTTTCTTCCCTCTCACTCCCCAAACACTCTAAGAATAACACCTCCAAACCCTAAATTTCTTCTGGAAATGGATTAAAAACCCTTGATTTTGGATAAACATTCATCCGTGTTCATCCACTTTTGGATGAACACAAACTTTTCGGCCTAGATCCGCTCGCAACACCGCCGCTAGATCCTAAACCACCAACTCCGACCAAGCTTCGATGTGTTCGCCGGCCACCAAAAGTCGACTCTTGACTGTCCCAGGTAATCGTCGGCCGCCCTAGAGCGATTTTTGGCCACCTTCCTCCGCCATCTCCAAAACCTTAAATCTCCCAAAAGCTCTCTGATTTTAACCCTAAGCCCTAAATCTAAACCCGGCTCAATAGAGCCCCATTTCTTTAACCACCTAAGCCTAACTACCTGTTTCCAGCCCATTTTCAACTTCGACAGATAAGTTTTGGCCATCTCATGTTCTTTTCGATCTCTTTTTACTCTTTGTTTTTTATATTTATTAACTTCGATCTCACTTTTTTATGTTTTTGCAGAAAATAAAGGATTAAGGAAGGATATACCTTTGGGTGACGTTCACGGCAGTTACAACGGTCGTCCGATGACATCTCTGCAGCATTTTGGCTCCCGATCGGTCTAGCATCTAGGTGGTTCGGCTTCCCCTAGGTGACTTTATCTCCCCCTTTAATTTTTTTAATTCATAATAATTGCCATCATTATTACCTTAATTGTCATTAATTCTAACATTTCTCTCTCCTTCATTTATATAGGTTTGACCAGCGCTAACATCATGGCTGGCGTCATCTGGATGACGTCATCGCCAGCTAGTGATAGCTAGCCCCTAAAGAAGCACAATCCTGGTGATTGCTTCTTGGCCAATGGGAGAGTGCCAAGTGGCACATTTGAGCGGGAAAGATAGGTTATCAGATTTAATTTGTTTTTGTTGGGATGATTTGAGAGGGAAAATTTGATTTTAGGTTAAATGTGTGTTTGTTGGGTTGGAAATGAGCTGTAAAAGGATGTGGATTTGGGCGTTTAATCTATAAATGGGCTTTATATATGTAAAATGGTCATTTAAATAGATTTTGGACCTTTATTTATATATTGTGGAGATCTATTATTATTTAAAATTTTATTTATTTTTATTTTTAAAAGAAATGTATATATACATATATATATGTAAGTACCCTAATAAAATTCGGGTCTTACAGTTGCCCTTCTTTACTCATTGCTATGGAACACGAATTGGGCAAAGACTGAAAAGACATGAATTTGTGTAAACCATCTGCCTGTCATCTGAGCTACAAGTTCTTATTATTATGAACTTTACTCTTTCTTATTTTTTAGAAAGCTTGAACAAGTTTTTCTCATTAGGAACTTCCCAATCCTTCTATCAAAGCTAACCGCAAAGTCTGAACTAGTTCTTCCTATTCATTCCCCTTGGCCATACTAATCTACCTCTCTGCAAAGGTGTCGAACAAGCGAACTCCTCCTATTAGAAACTTTTCATTCTTCTTAAAAACATTGATTTGACTCTCTGTAAAGGCGTCGAACAAACAAATTTTCTACAAATTTGGTGAAGTCCAAAACAATCTAACTCTTAATTTTTCTGAAATGTTGGCGGAGTCTGAAAAAAGCTAAACTATCCATTCTTCTAAAATGCGGCGAAGCCTAGAATAGTTACACTCTTCATTCTTCTGAAATATTGATCCACCTCTCTATAAAGGCATTGAACAAGCAAGCTCTTCTCATTAGAAACTTCTTATTCTTCAAAAGGCAAACTCTTCTCATTATGAGCTCTTCAGTATTTGTTACACTCTTTATTCTTCTGAAATTTTGATCCACCTCTCTATAAAGGCGTTGAACAAGCAAGCTCTTCTCATTAGGATCTTCTTATTCTTCAAAAGACAACCTCTTCTTATTAAGAGCTCTTCATTCATTGCTAGGTGAACTTTTCTCATTAGGGGATCTGTATTCTTTGCTAGGCAAACTCTTCTTATTAGGAGCTTTGTATTCTTTGTAGGGTAAACTCTTCTCATTAGAAGCTTTGTATTCTTTGCTGGGCGAACTCTTCTCATTAGGAGCTCTTCATTTTTTGCTAGGTGAACTCTTCTCATTAGGAGCTCTCCATTATTTTCTAGGAATATTGATTCACCTTCTCCTCTAGGGAAAAACTGAACTGAGATCTTTAGAATCACTACTTCTTCTGCCTAAAGTCTTTTGATTTGAATCTCCCATAATATCTCTTGTTTCTTTTTCTCTGTTGATCGATATCCTTCTATGTTTGAAATATATGTGACCTGCAAAAGTCAAATCTATAATTAATCTTTCAACATAAATTGTGAAGCAAATGTACAATTTGGGTATATCATTAAAAAAACTTCAAGTGCTTCAACGAGAGGCGCTAAAACTTTTGACCAATTAAACTGTGAATCTTCCTCATTTGAGCCTGAAGTTGATCTATCTTGTTTTTCATCTCTGAACTTCTTTCTTTTCCTTGAAA
Source organism: Hibiscus mutabilis (assembly GCA_019671005.1). Lineage (NCBI taxonomy): Eukaryota > Viridiplantae > Streptophyta > Magnoliopsida > Malvales > Malvaceae > Hibiscus > Hibiscus mutabilis. The sequence continues at coordinate 23,430,419 of CM033724.1, forward strand.
CTGATGGCCTAAAAGGTTAATATCTTTGTCGATACCATGCCCCCACTGTCTTACTGTGACAACATTCGAAAAGATCTCATCATTTATGAAAGTGTTGACCCGAATGACTTAACATCATGCTTGAAGGATTTACTGATGACCCGAAGGTTTAAGGATTGTAATGCACTTTCTGTCTTGTGCAAACAATCAGATGTTCTCATCACTCTCAAATGTGATGGCTCGAAGGACTTAACATCATACTCGAAGAACTAACTGATGACCCGAAGGCTTTAGAATTATACTGCACTTTTTATCTTGTGTAGATAATCAAATATTCAAATCACCCCCGAAGATGATGGCCTGAAGGACTTAACATCATACCCGAAGGACTTACTGATGACCCGAAGGTTTTAGAATTGTATTTCACTTTGTCTTGTGCAAACAATCAAATGTTCTCATCAATCCCAAAGGTGATGGCTCGAAGGACTTAACATTATACCCGAAGGACTTACTAATGACCTGAAGGTTTTAGAATTGTATTGCACTTTCTGTCTTGTGAAAACAATCAAATGTTATCATCACTCCCGAATGTGATGGCTCGAAGGACTTAACATCATACCCGAAGGATTTACTGATGACCCAAAGTCTTTAGAATTGCACTGCACTTTCTATCTTGTACAAACAATTAAATATTCTCATCACTCCCGAAGGTGATGGCCCGAAGGACTTACTGATGACCCGAAGGCTTTAAGATTGTAATGCACTTTTTGTCTTGTGCAAACAATTAGAAAATCTTTGCTAAAATCTGCTTCTTCAAACGGGTTGATATCTTTGCTTCACAAAAATTGTAATTGAAATCTTTTCTAATCTTTGCTGGATCTGCTTATCCAATCTCAAAGTTGTAGATTGAAATCTTTGCTTGTTCTTTGTTGATTCTGTAAATGCCTATCAAAATATGCAAAAATGCTTTGAATGTATGGGTTAGTATGCTCCTATCTTATGGATGCCTAATTATATATGATTCATGGCTTGTGATAATTGAGGACCACTAGGATGAGCTCTGATCTTTTTTACTTTTTGATTGAGCTTTCTACTTCTGTTGCAACGATACCTTATTTCTTGATATCGTCCTTCTTAAATCTTGCTTAGCTTGAGCTTCTTGTGTTTTGTCTGAAACTTTTATTGTCTTCATGCCCTGACAAAATTTGCCCCAAAATTTTATTATTGAGCTCCTATTCTTTTTGAGCAGATCTTGACTTCTTCAGTAATCAAATTCTTTTTGGCTTTGCATCCTCTTTTGTCTATTATGATTTGAACTCTTATGCACAACGATGCCTCACTGATATTTCTATTTCTTGCCTCATCATGAAGAGTTTGCCCCTCTTTCATCTTTTAGGGTGAGCAAGTGCCTGAAGTCCTTAAACTTTCTTCAAGTCCCCGAACTTTCTTCAGGTTCATTCATTAACTTCAAAACCAACCAAAAATCTATGGAAGAAAACCTGCTTTAGGTTTTTGAACTATCTAATATATGTATTCTTATCATTATCCTCACCATGACCCCTGATGGGTTATTCCTCTTCTGAATAGAAGGCTGCCGATCAAAGATGAACATCTCATACTCGACCATATTTTTCATGTCAGGTCAATCATTTGCATCCATAGCCTTACACTTTGAAATTTATCTCTGAAACAATACAAGGAAATCTTTTTGTCTGTAAAAATATCAATTTGCTGATCGACATTTCAATGAAGGGTACCTTACAAAACTCGGAAAATCAGAGTCTTAATATAAAGAAAGAAAATAGAACATGATGCTTTGGATATCAAGTGCAAGAGAGTCTTAGATTCAACTCTTTCGTGATTAGCATATCTTGTGAATGTTGTGGCGACATCTGAAGTTATGAATGTTTTAGATCACTCAGTTCAAACCCTATGATTATCGTAATGCTCGATCCAGTCAGAAGCAACTATTTTTTCATTCTCTTCATAAATGTGTTCAAGCTTTTCGGACTTGTTTAACCAGTAGAGTGCAAAAATATCATTCTAAGAATACAATTTTATAAGTGCATGTTTGTGCTTCTGATCGTTACTAGATATTATTATTATATTATTATTATTATTATAAATATGTCTTCAAAGATACATCTCTAACGCCAGGGTATTGGACAGATAGAGCATAGCTCTTTATTAGATTTATCACCTTCATAGCTCTATCAGAGTGCTCTGAGACTTATTTATTCAATAGTTTATTATTTCTTTCTTTTTCTTTTTTATTCTCTTCTTTTCTCTCTCTTTTTTTCATTCTTTTTCTCTTTTCATCTTTTTCTTCTCTTTTTTTCTTTCTTTTCTCTTTCTCTTTCTTTTTTTTCTTTTTTTCTATTTTTTCTTTCTTTTTTTATTTCTCTCTCTCTTTTATTGTATTGTTTAGGGTATAGAAGACTATGCTTAGAACTTCAATTTCAAGCACCTATACTCAGTTAAAACTGTCTAGTCCACTTTACTGTTTATGAATTTCAAATATTTGACATCAAACATAATCAAAGGTGTAGTAATCTGCCATTTTCTTGCTTTGCTAACTAGAGTAGACTGAGAAATAAATTTCAATTCATCGTTTTCACAATATCCAATCAGTCTTTGTACCAGAATTAATGTCGCATCTTGCAATTGGCATCCAGAGGTCTACAAGGGTAAGAAGTGATATACATATATTCATGAAAAAAAATCCCTCTACTGAAATGAAACCAGCAGACATAACATATACCCTTAGAAAATGATCTCTACTACTTTTGGGCCAAAAGTAGCAAAATTATTTCCATGTATTACTTCAGAAATGGTCCATGTGAATTTTACCCACATGATGCACTAACATGGGTAAGATAGACTCCTCAGAATTCCAGACAGTTTTGGAAGCATTCATTCTGGTTCTCAGATTCTTCTGTTGGTATAGTAGCTTGCTTTATTCCTTTTATATCCCATTGTTGAACTAATTCTCGTGTCAAGATTCCATTACTGACTAGCTTCTTGATTTTTTCTACTAAAGGCCTACACTTCTCGATAGTATGTCCCGGTAACCCCATGTGAAAGTTGCAAACATAGTCTGGATCATAGCTATGGGCAACTATGTTTGGAACTATCTTTATTGGCCTCAGAGTGATATATTGTCCTTCAACAATGTGAGGAAATAAGTCTGAAATAAGTACTCTAAAGATCTCCAGATTTGCACTTGCTTGAGGAATTTTTTAGGGTAGTTCTAATAAATCGGTTGGCCTTTTTTTCTTACAGCTTCAAGAGCTTTGAACATTACATTCATTCATCTTTTTCTCTTTCTTCTCTTCCTGATTAGCACAGTCTTAAAACCTTGGTCCAATTTTCCCTTATCAGATCTCGATTTCTATTACTTCTCCAATCACTATGAGGTCATTGAAACTGCCCCTTGGATTCACAAGCATTCTTTCAAAGAAAGGAGATGAGAGAGTTCGATGAAATATAATCGATATTTCTTCATCTATTATAAGAGGTGTACTTGAGCTGTTAACTCTAGCCACCTCAATCCATAATCTTTAAAGCTTTCATTAACTTTCATACTCATGTTCTGCAAAAGTTGGCAATCTGGAGCCAAGTGTATAACATACTTGTATTGCATCATAAATGCTTTGGCCAAATCAAACCATGATTAGATCTGTTCTCGACTTAATTTGATGTACCACACTATAGTGGGTCCAACCAGGCTATCATAGAAATAGTGGATCAACAATTTATCATCATCCAAATATCCTTCTATTTTTCTACAGAACATTGCCAAGTGTATTTTAGTACAGTTAGAACTATCATATTTCTCAAAATTGGGGACTTTGAATTCAAGCAGAATAACCAAATCAAGGACTAAGTAGAATTCTCTTGTATCAAATTTGGGGTTAATGACATCTTTTCCCACATTGATTTCTTCCTCAAGTCTTGCATATCTATCTTCAAAATGCTCGTCTTAATCATGGGATGGCAGGTTTCACAGAACCTATCACTGCATTTGAGTTAGATGCCCCAGGGTAAATTGTCAAACATGGTGTAGCAGTGTGGTTTTTCATATTTCGTTGAGGCTTCGTCATCAATTCTTGCAACCCTTCTTGATTTTGTTCAATTCCTCCCATATCTTCGTCCATGATAACAAATTTTCAAACTTTCATTGATTCTCAAAATTTTGCTATTGAAACCCTCGATTGCTTTAGGTTATGAATGTTAATGTTATGTTATTAAATAATGATGTCATATTGTTAAATATGCATTGCATGAATGTATGAATGCAGGAAGTATTGATTCTAAAAGTGATTATTATAGAAATTTTTTTATTGAATTAAAAAAATTCAATACATCAGATATAAGATACTACAAATATTGGTGAGCTCTAACTCCCAACTTTCTAACTTCTTCCAAGAGCCAAGTCAGCTTCCCTTCATGATCTAATGCTAGATCAATATTCTGACTCAAAGTCATTTCTACATCATCCAGGTCTGCCACTTGTTGAGCCATTTCTTGTGCTTGAGTAACATCAATTTTCATGTCATTGTCTTTTTCTCGTATCTTTATTCCTGATCTCTGAAATTGGACATGCTGCTCCTCCTTACTTTCTTGACAATCTGTCTTAACATCATTAATAAGATTCTTATACATCAGCGTAAGATTGAGATACCCGTCTACCTTCTTCTTTAGTGTTTCATTTTTAGCATGATTGTTATTCAGCTTGATAGCTTTATCCTCATACATCTGTATGTACTCATTCATCATATTGCGTTTAGCCTGACCAACCCCTAGATTATCCATGAAAGTATTGCATCGTATTTCTATTGCTCGTAGTTCACACGAGAACGTATTGACTCGATTTTCACTTGCTTGAAAGCTCTTTTTCCACTATTCAGCTTCATGTTTCAATTCTTTGATTCTTTTCTTCGACTGTTCCAAAGTCACACTCAAACCCGCGTTTTTGAGCATCGAACAAAGTTCTTGATGATCGAATTGTAAACATTTCAACTACTCATTCAAATCATCTTTCTCTTGCGTTAACTTGCTTATTTGAGCCTTATATTCGAACTGGTGCCCCTTTTTCTAGGCATTTTCATCTTGAATCTGCCATTCAGCCATTGAATCATGATAACTTTCTATTTCAAATTTCCATTTCTTATGTTCTAAAAAACTTGAACTCGACGCTTGAGGGCGATGCAATTTTCAATAGAATGTTCTTGAATTCCATCGTGAAATTTACAATGAGCATTGGAATCATACCATTTTGGATATTGAGGTTATAAAGGTGTAAGGAATTATGGGGTCACCAATCGGGCCTTCAACAATGGAGGATACAGTTTTTTATATGAAATAGAAATTGGATCAAAATGATGTTTTTGATCTCATGTCTTCTGCCCATTTGCTGAAGGGGTACTGGAACCTGAATTTTGTCCTGGGCGGTTAATTAACTTTGATGGACTTGGGCTTCCCTTCACTTTTGTGTCTCCATATGCTCTATTAATTGTTAAGCTTTTAGGAAATTTGAGTTTTTCATTTTCAAAACTCAACATGCCTATCCTGATAAGATTTTCAACCTTGATCTTTAGAGCCTCGTAATTCTCGGTAGTAGGGTCTGAACTTCCTACCAATATCGGAAGCAATTCTTCATATATCATCGGTATTGAATTAAAAGGTCTTCCTTCATTATTTCTTTATTGAATTTCTTCCTAGTCTATCATTTGGAGTTTGACTCAATTACACCTCCAGCGGGTTTATTGATGTAAATTGTAACAGTGCGCGAACCCGACTGTTATTTCATGTTCTGGATTTTGTTCAGTTTTTTTCTAGTCTAGCACCCCTTTTTTGGCAATAGCCGTCATCATAGTTGTAACAACGACCCCGTCCCAGCGGTGGTGCTTGACGCGTTCTTATGAAAAACATTTGGTTTTGGATGGAGTCGCTACCAATCCTTTTAGTTTAGGCGAGATTGGATGTAACACCCCCTTCCCCTATCCGTACACTGCATATGAGTCAGAAATGCTATAACTTATTTATTCAAAGATTATGGTAATTTAAAATTTTCAGAAAATTTCCCGATGATCACCCATCCTAAAATTTCTCTAGCCCAAGCACGCTTAACTGTACTTAAAATCGACCTAAATTATTTAGTCAAGTTCTAATCATAAATCAATTATCTTAAAACCCATAACAACTTTAAAGGCCAATCTCAACTCGAATAAGTTTAGCAAGCATACATGCCACTATAAAATTCAATCTCAATTAGGATGTCATTACTGTGATTACCTGTTGAGCTTTCCAATATTGATGCAATGCTTTTCTCCTTCTCATCTTGATTTACCTACCTGTGTACAATCAAACACACGCTAAGTACGAACTTAGTGAGGCAATAAAGGAAATTAATAACAATAATTTAAACTTTATTCAAGTTCATGGCTACGTTTATATAACATGATATATGTCAATGTCATAAGATTTTCATGAATGCCCGGTTATCATAATATGCCTTATATGCATCATGATCACTATATAAATATTACCATCATACCCATCATGTATCAACATAATATAAACCGGATATAAATTTCTTAACGATATACTTGCCATTTGCCCTGAGTGTTCATATAAATATGTCCTGAGAGTTCATATACTCTCTAACCTGTTTACCATTTATTATCCCTTTATTTATAGCCCGATTATCAACGATTTCCCGGTTTCCCAATTTCATAGCCCAAATATAACCTTGAGGACCCTGGGTACGCGAGTCAAATATGCACCGAAGTGCTAACCTGCACATTTATAAGGCCGTGCTAACCATTATCTCGCACGTTTATAAGGCCGTGCTAACCATTATCCTGCACGTTTATAAGGTCGTACTTACCATGCACTAAGTGTACTTTTAATACTATAGTGTTATCCCGAATTCCCGATTATGCAGCGTGCTGCTGGACTATATGGCATGCCAACTATACCCTGTCCTTCAATGACTCATTTGGTCAAAATTCCCAAATTTATTCCATCCATGGCAATGTATATCAATATAATTTAATATTGGGCAGTTCATACCCGAAATAACATTCATAGCATACCATCATCAATAACTAGTGATCAATGCATTTGTTTTCAAACCTTGACATATTTAAAATATGTCAAATATATGATCAATGACATAAATAATCAATGACATAAATATCATGCCAACATAGAAATCATGTAGACTTATTGCAAGTCTTACAAATGATGTATAAAACAATCATGTATCATGTTATGTATGCATTGCACTCACCTGGGCCATTTATTAGCATGTCTCACTAAATTCTACTAGATCCTTTCCTTTATAGAACCTCGAACTTTCTTTGATTCAGCATTGACTTCATTATTCACATGAATAAGATAAAATATTTGTTAGATTCAAATCTAACAATACCTTAACCATGCGGTCTAATATAACATTCGAATATAAAATTTTCAATTATTTTTCCTTTCTTCTTTGTATTTTTCACAAACTCATTATGGTCCCTAGTGGCCAATTTGAACTTCTAATAATTCTTCCGAGCTTGCTAACTCACATTTAAATACCAAATGTTTCAAATTCTATTTTCTGACAGCTTGTGCTACCTTTAAAGATTTACTTATACTGGGCAGAATACATACCTGATCTTAATTTCCTTTATACTGGAAAAACTAGATTCGATAAAGGCTCTAACGGTATAAGCCAAATAAATTAATAAAATCTACAAAAAGTATGAAAATTCTTCAAACTCCCGTCACGGACAAAAACTGCTATGTAAATTTTCTGACCTTCATTCGATTAAAAATTCATATCTTTTGACTCGGAACTCGAAATCAGTTTCCGTTTGTTGGATACGAAACTAGACAAACACATCTTTGCAACGGTATAAAATTCATCCTCTAATCATTTTTATAGAATTTATGGTGAATTTTCAAAGTCACTGCCAAAAGTTAATCTTCATCATAGCCTTCCATAATCAACTTCTAATTTATACTAACTTCTTCTTATTTTTCTACTTATCAATTTAGTCCCATCACTTGTTTCAAAATATCAATTTATCATCTTCTTCATCAAATAATTATTCAAATAATTCCCTCTAATTTTCATTCTTTGCCCAAAATAGTCACTAAAATGCAAAGGTAAAGATTTAAACTTCTTAACTTTGCAATTTAGTCCTCAAATCAACACTACTACCTTAATTCTATTATTTTAACCAAAAATCAGATTTAATCGCCATCCAAGAATTCATTGCCTATTTGGTCACTTGATTTTGACAATTTTTCAAAATGGTCCCTAATTCAATTCAATATCGGTTTAGCATTCTAACATCAATTCCACATCTCCAACATCATTAATAACACAAATACACTCCAAATTCTAAAAATTCAGATTTGGTCCTTCAACTTTTCAAGTTGTCGGAATGGTCCCTACACAATTTAACTTAGGGTTTTGCTTCCAAACAACAATTCAAGCTTACTAGATCATTATTTCAACATCACAAACCCTAAATTAAACTTAAATATATAAACCCTAATCATCTTCATAATATTCAAAACTTGTAAAACTTAAATCCCAACTCAATATCATGATTTTAACATCATACTAGCTTGATTTCAACTTGAATTCAATCATGGAATCATAGAATCTCAAAAGCCCCAATTTGATCCATAAACCCTAATTTCTTTCTCATGTAAATTCTCATCTATCAAGCATGGATTCCATGAATTATTGATATCAAAAGATAGAGCTTGAAGAGTAGAACAACTTTGTAGTTGAAGAGATTACTTGAAAATCGAGTTTCGGGGCTTGAATCGAGCTTGGAAAAATTTTCTCTTTCTTTCCCTAGCCCTCACGTTTTTGGCTAGAAAAGAATGTTCATCTTTTCACCATTATTTTACACATATATCTATTAAATGAATATTAAATTCATTTAATAGTGAAATTACAATTTTGCCCTTTTTATCAAATGGTTGAGATTGATTTTATCATCAATCAAGGGCCAAGATTTAATCTTCCATTTTCTCTTTCCAAAATTACCCTTATAACTTTTTAAATATTTCAAAAATGCCATTGGGGCCAAATGACCAATTTGCCCTCCAACTAATTTTTATTTACTAGTTTGCCATTCTTGTAAAAATTCAACTAAATCTAGTTGGAATCCAACCAAATACAATAAATATTCATAAAATAATATTTTATGATTTTTTCCATGTCTTTTGAATCAGTATCCAAAATTTCCATTCGAAAACCCATAATTAAAGAAATCCCGACTTTCACATTTCTGTCATTTTAGTCACTAAGTTAGCTTTTAATCTATTATCTTAGTACTAAATGACCCTTAATCAACTTAGTAAATTTTGGGGTATTACAATTCTCTCCCCTTAAGAAAATTCATCCTCGAATTTTCAAAACGTATCTGTTTTAAACAGGTGCGGATACTGCTTTTCCATTACATCATTTGCTTCCCATGTTGCTTTTTCCACTTGGTGATTGCGCCAAATGACTTTCACCAATGGTATTTTCTTGTTCCTTATTTCTTTGACATACAACTCAACATACTTGTTTATCTAATAATCCATTCTAGCTGGTATAAAGTGAGCAGATTTAGTTAACCTATCCACAATTACCCAGATAGAATCTTTCTTACTGGAAGTCAATGGAATCTTATCACAAAATCCATTGTAACTCTATCCTATTTCCACTGCGGAATAGAAATAGATTGCAATTTCCTTGATGGTACTTGATGTTCAGCTTTCACCTGTTGACAAGTCAAGCACTTAGCAACAAACTCTGATAACATTTTTTTTCATACCAGGTCACCAATATCGACCCTTCAAATCTTGATACTTTTTTTGGATGCAGAGTCAAGGGACTATAGTGTGCCTTAATAAGCAAATTCTGTTTCAACTCAGCATCTTTAGGAATATACACTTTATCTTTATAGTAAATACATCCATCAGGTTTAATCTCATAATCTTTAATTCCACCCGATTCCACTTGCTTTATCTTGGTTATGCAATCTTTATCTCGTTGCTGACTTTCTTTAATCCGATCTAACAATGATGATCTCAATTACAACTCTACCAATAACGAACCATTTGATTTTCCCTTTAACTGAGCATTTAAAGCTCGTAATGCAGTGAATGTTTTCCGACTCAAAGCATCTGCTACAACCTTTGCTCAACCTGGGTGGTAATCAATATAAATCCATTATTGGATTAAATCCAATCTTAAACTTAGTCTCTCGATTAAGCATCAAGTCTGACTGCTCCTCTTAAGCAACCCATTTAAAATTTCCAAACAATAGGAATACTCTCCTAACCTATCCTTGATGCTCGGTATCTATAGCATAAGTTAAATAATTTTCATATTGATAACAAATTCCAATAAAACTCTGCATGCTCATGCATGCCAATTATCACAACACTCACATGATTGGTTTTGTAGTTTTCTTGAATCTCCAACATTAATTATAAATGTCATAGAGTTCCTAATTTTCATTGTCTCAATCTTTTTACGGAACTATGTAATAAATTCAGTTTGACATTTTTGCCAGAAATCCTCACCACTTTTTTAAAGGTGGTTATCTCGATTTACTATTCCTCTTCACGAGCTATGACCTCTATTTAGATATTTTCTTATTCTGAATCCTTTCCATTGCATCCAGCATAATTTACTGCTTCATAAATTTTTTTAATACATAGGACAGTCAGTAATTCTTTATACCTGACCTCTAGCCCTCTATGAGCTGTCACAACAGACTCTCCTTTTGTCTGTAGAAAGCAGTTTAGAAGCAAATCAACTCAGTTTATTAACTTGCACTCATACCCGTAAATAATCCAATTGCTTAAATTAAGATGCAAGAACTCCATTGCATCTATAGGATAAACTTTGTTATGGAACACTCAAAGAAAGAACTCTAGCTAACAAACTTTTGAGAATGTACAGTAACATTACTTTATCAAATATGAGTCTAATCCTTTCAGACGAGATACTACTTTATTTTTAGTCTCCTCTAATCATCAATACATAGTTCCTTCAACCTAACCTTTATATCCTTAGACCATAGATTAACAATCATAGAATCTCCCCAATATCTTTCTGAAAATCTAGTATGCCAGAACTCTTAATTCTTTTGCAATCAGTGCCCAAGCAGGCTGATTCAAAATCGAATCTAATGTCTGGAAGAAAAACTCTTAATCCAGAACATGCATATCATGTTACCCTGGTGCCTCTGCACCATGCTAAGCTGAGGGTAGAGCATTATCATTAACTTTATCACTCTTGTGAATCTCTTGTTGATTCACTTGCCTAAACACCTGACACAAATCTTTTCTCATACATTGGAATTTAACATTACTATCATAATGAAGTAAGCAATTGCATCCATTCCAACAAGTAAAATCATCAGTAATTCTAACATCCTAGTGGCATGTATACACTTTTGACTTTACCATACTTTGTTTAATCTCCAGAACTGGCTAAACCTGTAGCTTTATTACCAATAAATGTAACACCCCCTTTCCGTACACCGGATATGAGTCAGAAATGCTATAACTTCTTTATTCAAAGATCAGGGTAATTTAAAATTTTCAGAAAGCTTCCCGATGGTCACCCATCCTAAAATTTCTCTAGCCCAAACACGCTTAACTTTACTTAAAATCGACATAAATTATTCATTCAAGTTCTAATCATGAATCAATTATCTTAAAACCCATAACAACTTTAAAGGCCAATCTCAACTCGAATAAGTTTAGCAAGCATACATGCCACTATAAAAATCAACCTCAATTAGGATGTTATTACTGTGATTACCTGTTGAGCTTTCCAATATTGATGCAATGCTTTTCTCCCTCTCATCTTGATTTACCTACCTGTGTACAATCAAACACATGCTAAGTACGAACTTAGTGAGGCAATAAAGGAAATTAATAACAATAATTTAAACTTTATTCAAGTTCATGGCTACGTTTATATAGCATGATATATGTCAATGTCATAAGATTTTCATGTATGCCCGGTTATCATAATATGCCTTATATGCATCATGATCACTATATAAATATTACCATCATACCAATCATGTATCAACATAATATAAACCGGATATAAATTTCTTACCGATATACTTGCCATTTGCCCTGAGTGTTCATATAAATATGTCCCCGAGAGTTCATATACTCTCTAACCTGTTTACCATTTATTATCCCTTTATTTATAGCCCGATTATCAATGATTTCCCAGTTTCCCAATTTCATAGCCCAAACATAACCTTAAGGACCCTGGGTACGCGATTCAAATATGCACCGAAGTGCTAACCCGCACGTTTATAAGGCCGTGCTAACCATTATCCCGCACGTTTATAAGGCCGTGCTAACCATTATCCTGCACGTTTATAAGATCGTGCTAACCATTATCCCGCACGTTTATAAGGCCGTGCTTACGATACATTAAGTGTACTTTTAACACTATAGTGTTATCCCGAATTCCCGATTATGCAGTGTGCTGCTGGACTCTATGGCATGCCAACTATACCCTGTCCCTCAAAGACTCATTTGGGCAAAATTCCTGAATTTATTCCATCCATGGCAATGTATATCAATATAATTTAATATTGGGCACTTCATACCTGAAATAACATTCATAGCATACCATCGTCAATAACTAGTGATCAATGTATTTGTTTTCAACCCTTGACATATTTAAAATATGTCAAATATATGATCAATGACAAAAATATCATGCCAACATATAAATCATGTAGACTTATCGCAAGTCTTACCAATGATGTATAAAACAACCATGTATCATGTTATGTATGCATTGCACTCACCTGGGCCATTTATTAGCACGCCTCACTAAATTCTACTCGATCCTTTCCTTCATAGAACCTCAAACTTTCTTTGATTCGGTCTTGACTTCATTATTCACATGAATAAGATAAAATATTTGTTAGATTCAAATCTAACAATACCTTAACCATGCGGTCTAATATAATCATTCGAATATAAAAATTTCAATTATTTTTCCTTTCTTCCTTGTATTTTCCACAAACTCATTATGGTCCCTATTGACCAATTTGAACTTCTAATAATTCTTCCGAGCTTGCTAACTCACATTTAAATACCAAATGTTTCAAATTCTATTTTCTGACAGCTTGTGCTACCTTTAAAGATTTACTTATACTGGGCATAATAGATACTGGATATTAATTTACTTTATACTGGAAAAACTAGATTCGATAACGGCTCTAACGGTATAAGCCATATAAATTAATAAAATCTACAAAAATTATGAAAATTCTTCAAACTGCCGTCAAATGTTTCAAATTCTATTTTCTGACAGCTTGTGCTACCTTTAAATATTTACATATACTGGGCAGAATACATACTGAATCTTAATTTTCATTATAATGAAAGAACTAGATTCGATAACGGTTCTAACGGTATAAGCCACATAAATTAATAAAATCTACAAAAATTATGAAAATTCTTTAAACTCCCATCACAGACAGAAACTGCTCTGTAAATTTTCTAACATTCATTCGATTAAAAATTCATATCTTTTGACTCGGAACTCGAAATTAGTTTCTGTTTGTTGGATACGAAACTAGACAAACACATCTTTACAACGGTATAAAATTCATCATCTAACCATTTTTGTAGAATTTATGGTAAATTTTCAAAGTCACTGCCAAAATTCAATCTTCATCATAGCCTTCCATAATCAACTTCTAATTTATACTAACTTCTTCTTATTTTTCTACTTATCAATTTAGTCCCATCACTTGTTTCAAAAAATCAATTTATCATCTTCTTCATCAAATAATTATTCAAATAATTCCCACTAATTTTCTTTCTTTGCCCAAAATAGTCACTAAAATGCAAAGGTAAAGATTTAAACTTCTTAACTTTGCAATTTAGTCCTCAAATCAACACTACTACCTTAATTCTATTATTTTATCCAAAAATCAGATTTAATCGCCATCCAAGAATTCATTGCCTATTTGGTCACTTGATTTTGACAATTTTTCAAAATGGTCCCTAATTCAATTCAACATCGGTTTAGCACTTTAACATCAATTTCACATCTCCAACATCATTAATAACACAAATACACTCCAAATTCTAAAAATTCAGATTTGGTCCTTCAACTTTTCAAGTTGCCGAAATGGTCCCTACACAATTTAACTTAGGGTTTTGCTTCCAAACAACAATTCAAGCTTACTAGATCATTATTTCAACATCACAAACCCTAAATTAAACTTAAATCTGTAAACCCTAATCATCTTCATAATAATCAAAACATGTAAAACTTAAATCCCAACTCAATATCATGATTTTAACATCATACTAGCTTGATTTCAACTTGAATTCAATCATGGAATCATAGAATCTCAAAAGCCCCAATTTGATCCATAAACCCTAATTTCTTTCTCATGTAAATTCTCATCAATCAAGCATAGATTCCATGAATTATTGATATCAAAAGATAGAGCTTGAAGAGTAGAACAACTTTGTAGTTGAAGATATTACATGAAAATTGAGTTTCGGGGCTTGAATCGAGCTTGGAAAGCTTTTCTCTTTCTTTCCCTATCCCTCACGTTTTTGGCTAGAAAAGAATGTTCATCTTTTCACCATTATTTTACACACATATCTATTAAATGAATATTAAATTCATTTAATAGTGAAATTACAGTTTTGCCCTTTTTATCCATTGGTTGAGATTGATTTTATCGTCAATCAAGGGCCAAGATTTAATATTCCATTTTCTCTTTCCAAAATTGCCCTTATAAATTTTTAAATATTTCAAAAATGCCATTGGGGCCAAATGCCCTTATAAAATAATATTTTATGAATTTTTCCATGTCTTTTGAATCAGTCTCCAAAATTTCCATTCGAAAACCCATAATTAAAGAAATCTCGACTTTCGCATTTTTGTCATTTTAGTCACTAAGTTAGCTTTTAAGCTATTATCTTAGTACTAAATGACCCTTAATCAACTTAGTAAATTTTGGGGTATTACATTGGATCACCTGAAAACCCGATTATTTTAATAAAACGTGTTTTCATCATTTTATTAAAACAACGAGTTTTGGTCTGCGAAACCAAAAAACTGGTTCGAGAGTCAATTACGTGTGGGGAAGGGTGAACACTCCCACAACGCCCAAAATTAGTATCTGGTCAATTATTTATTGTCTAAACGAGGGAAATTAAGAATTTGAATTTAATATAAAATTTGTGATCCCATTAAAATATTTTAAAAAATATATATTTTGTATGAAAAAATTTTACACCCCTACACTTGGGGCATAATTTCCATTCGATTCCTGAATGAAAGGAATCTATTTTGAAAATTATAATTTAGGATTAAAATTATATTTTTGTGGTAGAGATTAACGAAAATCAGCACCCCTTAGGTTCGAGGTACGTTTTCACAATGATCTCTAATGGAAGGTTTAAATTTAAATTTGATTAAAACGATGTTCAATATATATACGGACAAAAATACATATATATATATTAAACATAGATAAAAATATAATAATAAATGTTAACAATAATAATAATAAACTTATATAAATACATATAATAAAAATTAATAATAATAATATGTTATGAGTAATAAATAATAATAATAGTAATGTAAATGTGATAAACAGAATAAAAACATGTAATAATAATTAAAAAAATACAATAAACATATAATAATATACATAATAATATATGCATAATAATAATATAAGTAATATAATAATAATAATAATATGTAGATACTTAAATAATAATATAATATGTAATAATAATAAGTGATAATGATAAAGTATATATAATAATATAGTAACAGTAACAATAATTTAATAATAATAATATGTAAATACTATTAAAATAATAATAATAATAATTGTAATAATAATAAAAATAGTGACTAAATTGAAAAGCATTTAAAAAGAACAGGGACTGAGGGAGTGATTTACCCATGTAGAAGACCCAATATGAAAATATATTTGGGGCGGAGGGACCGTGGGAGTAATTAGACCATTTAAAATCGGATTAAACCTAATTTAATGACTAAATTTCAAAACATTTTAAAACTGAAGGAACCAGGGGACTGATTTACCCATGTAGAAGGGTTAAAGATGTAATTTCCCCTCTTAAAAACACGCGGGTCGTCTGTCAGGTCTATGCGCCGGGTTGAGAGCCAAAACGACATCGTTTTGGGCCTTAAAGGCTGGCACTAAAACGACGTCATTTTGGTGAGCCTTTAAATACCCATTTCATCCCAAAAAATTCATTTTATACCTGATAAATAAAAAAATCTAGAACTCTCTCAGTTCACTCCTCTCCCCATTCTGTTGGATTCTAGAGCCGCCGAGGGCTGCCGCGTGGGCCACCGTCCGCCGACGATGGTGACCACCGTTCGGGGTGGCCAGAGTGCATGCAAAGGGGCTGTTCGACTTGGTTTTTTGTCCTAAAGCTGGATTTGCGGGTAGTTTTTCCTAAATCTCTCTCGATTTATATAGATCTAAAAATATATTCGACTTATATATTTTTTACCTTTTTCTCTTGTGTTTTGGTTCTAGTTTTTTTTGCTTCTTTTGCTTCTATTTTTTAGAATCCGGCTCTTTTTTTTTAATTTGAAAAAACCTCCATTTTTTTATTAATTCGAACCTCTTTTTTATTAATCCGAAATCGACCTCCTCTTACATTGATTTCTATGGCTTTATATACCCGAAATAAAACAAATAAAAAACATTTGTTTTGGATAAATCTTTGCCCATTTCAGATTTATCTCCTCTTTTGCCTTTTGCAGGTCGGCAGAGCAGTGCGGCTTGGGCGGTGGCTGATTGACGTGACAACGGTGGCGGTTGACGCGTGACGACTATGTGGAAAGGGAAGAGCCGCGCGTGAAAGGGGAGTTGAACGGTCGGTGGCTGGCGACGACAGAGGGCATAAGAAGGGTTAGGGTTTTGGTAAATATGTTTAGGGGTAGTTTAGGTATTTGGGGTTATTTGGGTCTGATATGTACATGGGTTTGGATATTAATATATTGGGCTTTGTAGTTTAGTTTGGGTTCATTTAATAAGACCGGTGGGTTTGATATATAAATGGGTTTTTTAATTGATTGGGTATGTATTTTTTATTTGGGTTGACGTATGGGCTCGAACAAAATGGGCCACTATAGCTGCCCCTCTTTGTACATTGTTGTGTAATAGGAATAGAGCAAAGTCAAAAGAGTAACCATTTTGCCCGGTCAAGTCTGGGTTCTTTTCTCTGGCCATCACTTCTTCTTTGGGCTTCACTTGATCTGCTCGGCCGTTTTTGTAAGCAAAGTCTTCAAAATAGAGGATCCGTTGGGAAAGACAAAAACCAGATGTGATCCATTGGAGGAGACAAAATGCGCTTGGCTTGCTACGAGTCTGACGACGACGCAATGCCTGGAGAAAATTTGACCTAACTGCAACACTGATAGAGAGGTAAGGTCTGCAAAACTTGATCCAACTGCAACTCTGACGAAGACACAAGATCAGACGATGAAGGTTTGGCCCAGCTACAACACCGACGAAGACGCAGGACCGGAAGTCGGCAAGTTTTGATCCCGAGCTTAGCTCATAGGTCTCTTTTGCATTTTCCCCAAATGCACAGGAATCAACGGATTTGAGTTGCCTTTACTGGTAGCCGTTTGCTCCGGGCTAGTTGTACCATTCCCCTGGGTACAATTAGTTTATACAAATCATAACATTGGATTTTTTTGAAGGATTTATTTTCCTTCGACTTCGATGGACATTTGAATTATCCATTATCTTAAACTTTACAGTGTTTAAGCACGTTGTGCCAACAACTCTGGCGAAGAGGCAAGACCTGGAGAAGAAGTTTGATCCGCTACAACTCTGACAAAGAGGCACGATCTGAAGAAGAAGTTTGATCCGCTACAACTCTGACGAAGAGGCATGATCTAGAGAAAAAGTTTGATTCGCTACAACTCTGATGAAGAGGCATGATCTGAAAAAGAAGTTTGATCCGCTACAACTCTGACGAAGAGGCATGATCTAGAGAAGAACTTTGGTTTTCTTCTTCTTCTTTTTTGTTTTGTTTTTCAGCTTTTTCATCATTTTTTTTGATTTTTTTGATTTTCCATTCTTTTTTCTTTCTTCTATTTTTTGATTTGATTTTTTTGGAATTTTGATTTTTTTTATATTTTTTATATTTTAATTTTTTTTGATTTTTTTATTTTCCATTCTTTTTCCCTTTTTTTGGAAATTTTAATTTTTGATTTTTTTGTGCTCATTCCACTGCAAATTCAGGTAGATGAAATTGTTTTCGCGCTCATTCCGCTGCAAGCTCAGAGAGATGAAACGCTGACGTGCTCATTCTGCTGCAAACTCAGGGAGATGAAATTGTTGTCACGCTTATTCCACTACAAACTTAGGGAAATAAAACTGCCGTCACGCTCATTTCGCTGCAAACTCAGGGAGATGAAATTGATGACGTGCTTATTCCACTGCAAACTCAAGGAGATGAAATTGTTATCGTGCTCATTTCACTGCAAACCCAGAGAGATGAAACTGCTGACGTGCCCATTCCGCTGCAAACTTAGGGAGATGAAATTGTTGTTGCTCTCATTCCGCTGCAAACCCAAGTGATGAAACTGCTGACGTGCTCATTCCGCTGCAAACTCAGGGAGATGAAATTGTTGTCGCGCTCATTCCTCTGCAAACCCAGGAAGATGAAACTGCTAACGTGCTCATTCCGCTGCAAACTCAAGGAGATGAAATTATTGTTGTGTTTGATCTGTTCCATAATTTGTTGGAGAGAAATAATCTGTAAGAGATTAGTTGATCTGCTACACCATGTTACGGGTGAGATATGACCTGCAAAAGTTTAAAAAAGTACTTGGTCAAAATGAGTTATAAATTAACTGTCTCATAATGAAACTGTAAGGTTTGATTTGAATGTTTGGCTAGTTGATCCACTCCTTCCTATCGAGGATGTCTGTTCCTTCTTGGTTGAAGATGCCAGAAAATACTTGCCCCACTTCTTGTGTCAAGGATGTTGGAATTTGTTGATGACGATGATCTATTACTTCGTGTTTGAGGATGCCAGATTTGCAGAAGTCTTTTTCTTCTGGCCTAGCTTGATTTTATGATCCATTTCTGTTCAAAATTTGCCCAACAAAAGTTTGCCCCCTAACTTTTATTTTCCTTATTCTTTGCTAAATTTGAACTTTGAGCTGAATGATCCTGACGTCATCTTCTTTCTTCTTCTCAAGGGGAATCGACTTGCGATACCACCGTCAATGATGCAAAATCTGGATCAAACTGGCCTGCCACCACTAATGAAGGCAGATCAGATAAAGGTTGATGGCGAGGATTCATGACCTGAAAACAAAAAGGAAACTTTAGTTAATAATTCGTTCAGAAAATTTTATCGTTTGTCCTCTGGATGTTTGAGCTTTTTACGTATTCGGCCTCCTTCGGGGCTAAAAGTTGGTCATCAATTATTTCCCCCATAGTTGATGTTTTCTAATCTCTTTCATGGATCTGTTTGTACGTTCAAGCCAAAAAATGCATGAATGCACCTTTATGCCTAAATGTATGTTTTTAGTCTAAATGCATGATAAATTTTAGATGTATGCATGACACGCGTGATGAATGTGACATGATTTTCCTTGGTCCTTAACGAGATGCTATTGATTATCCACTGGTTAGATATTTGCTTTTGATTAGGTAGTGTTTAGTGCCTTGTATGTGAGGATGCCCCACTTTTCTTGGGTTCGATCATCTTTTGGATTATTTCCTCGGGTGAATGCCCCAACATTTCTTCTGAGACTACTCTTGGAGCTTAAAGTATGTTCACGCCTTTTCTTATTGGGATTTCATTATGTTGCCCCCCCAAATTTCATTGTCCTAAAAATTCGAGCCTTTGAGCCAAATTACCTTTGGCGTCATCTATTTTCTTTTTCTCGAAGGAGATTGAATTTATCTTTGATTGAAGCTACGATGCCCCTTTTATTCTCAAGCTTATATATTTTGGATACCTCAGAAGGCTTCAAGCTTTTTTTTTCTAAGTAGACAACTGCCTTAGGTCCCTGTACTTTAATGCAAGATGCTTATATGAATGAGCAAAGAGTATTTATTCTTTCAAAAATATGATTTTCGGAAAATAAGGGTCCTATATATTTTTTGCATGAGTGTCTTTGAACCCACTTGCCGAGGGTTATCCCAAGCGTAGTCTGTGTCTAGAAGACCTCGAACATTGTGTTAATGCTTGAAGATGTAAGCTGCCGTCCAGGCTATTAGGCTTTCGAGAAGGATATTTCCCGCATGCCTAATTTCTGACTAATTTGGGTGGCTCTCTTTGACTCATGAACTCCCTCATTCTATTTTGCGCTCGTTTCTGATCTCGATCAAACATTAGAAGTTTCAAATTTTTGAAGAAATGATAACTCCATAAGACGAGATGTAATCTGAAGACAAACTCCTTCAACTCAGATATCCAGGTTTGATTAGGATGGTCTTTAAAGACGTACAACGTAGGCCAAATCTTGAACAAAATGCTATTTATGCAGTGCTTGATTTGAACTTGTTTAGATGCATTGTTTTTTCTTTTCACTTTCTTTTTGGGTCACTCTAGACTGCCCGTTTTCAGGTTTTCACCCTAGAGTTTATTTCTTTTTCCTTCTAGTTTGGACCTTTGCAGCTTAAGCAAACTTGTATTTTGACCGAACATCAGCGTCCGCTTCAATTTTACAGATGAGCAATCTTTCAAATCTCCTTTGAGTAAGGATAAAATTATGCAGTCGCTTTTCTCATGAAGGTATTTTTCTTTTTTTTGTTTTTGATAGAAGAGTAGAAAGTTGCTGACACTTCTTCAATCTAAGAAGTAGATAGACGATAGTGGTTTTAGAATCAATCCCAAAGATGTCTAGAGTATCACCAAACTTTATGAATTGTCCCAACTGAGATGAGCGTGGTAAATTGGAATGGCTACAAATATGACAGTGATGAACAAGTTTCTGCAGATCATTAGATGAAAACCAACATGGTCTAAGAGAAGGTAATAGTACGCCGACCTTATTATTCTGATTATCCATTGTCGAGAGATTCTTTGGGTTCCAGGTCTCATCAAGGAAATTTGCTAGCCTCGATAATTTGATATAATTTTTGTGTTCAAAACTTGATTGTGTTGCGAAATGCCGATATCATCGCTAGGCTTCCACAAATATGATCGAAGAAGGGTTGCCTTCAGTAGGATAGAGGTTTGGAGTTATCACGACATTCAAAAATCTTAGACAACAATGCTTGAGTTCACTCAAAATTTGTGTTTGGGACCTTTCCATCGCTCCCTAGCACACTCAGTTATCCTTTTCTTGGCCTTAGTAGATCGAAAGATAGGTCACATGCCCCTTCATCTTTATACTTTTCAATTTCCTCTAGACACATGGTTGCTCGAAATCAACCGTCGGATTAGAACTGATGCCGCTCCTAAAAAAATATATACATGTATGCACGTGCAAAAACTCATGATAAATGTATGAAAAAATTTGTAAAAAATGTGTAGAAATGCACCATTTATTAAAAACATATGTAAACTCTTGCAAAGATTCCCTTTCTGCCTTTAGGCTTAGGTAACATGTTTGAAAAGATATTTAAATTACGCGGATGTCTTAGCAAAGTGAGCACCCATGCTAAGAAAAGTTAGCAAAAAGGGACTCGACCACTTCCAGAGTTGTTCATCCTGGTCTTTTATATCTTGTTTAATCTTGGACGACTAGGTTTGCAATTGTTCTTGTAGCTCTTCCTGAGGTTAGTCGATCACTTTCATCTCAACATCCATGTTGGTATCAAACTTGTTAAATCTCCAACCAAATCTTGGATTACTTCCATTGAACCGTAAATGATTCAGGTAAAAATGTAATGGATATGCAATGCTACTAAAATGCAATGAAGGTGCAATGTTGGATGTAAACACATGTGCAAAAAAATATTGATTCAAAGAATAACCATCATAAGATTACTTTCATTAGGTACAGGTCTCGTTACATCATATAGCAAAGTTACAGATAATATCGAGCCCTGACACCTAATTTATTTATCTTTCTTAAAAGCCAAGTTAGCTTCTTATCATGACTCGAGAACATGGCGCCATTCTAACTCAGTTTAGTTGCTACATCAGCCAACTCACCACTTGTCGAGCTACTTTTCGCACTTCGGCAATAACATCTTTCATGTAGTTGTCTTTTTCTTTTATTTTTCCGTTCCACTCATGTATCTGACAATACCACTTTTCATTATTTTCTTGTAAGGTTTTCTTAAGGCCGTCCACGAGATCCTTATACATCAGTAGAACATTGTTACGCTCATCTGCTTGCTTTTTAGCATTTCAACTTCAGTTTAACTATCTTTCAATTCAGCAACAGTATTCTCACGCAAACGTATACACATGTTCAAAGTCTCACAGTTGGCTTGACTACTCCTCAACTCATCCTTGAGAGCAATGCACTGATCTTCCATTGCTTGAAGTTTGAGAGATAATGTCTTAGTTTGATTTTCATTAGCCTTGGAATTTTTCTTCCAATATTCAACATTGTTTTTTAATTGGATGACTCTTTTCTTCCATTGATCTAGAGTATCTTCCAAACCAGCGTCCTGAATGCTAACCAAATCTCTTGGTAGTTACCTCACAAGCTTTTAGTTCATTGTTCAAAACGTATCTTTCTTTCCTTAAAATGTTGACTTGGGTGTCATGTTCTGAATAATTCTTTTTATTTTCTTTAACTTCTAACTCTTTCGGCTTCGCTCCAGTTGCGTGAACAGTAGCCGAATCATGTTGATGCTCATTTTTGAACTCCCACATTTTACAGTCTAGGAGGTTCTGAACTTGACGTTTGAAAGTAGTGCAGTTTTCAATAGAATTCCCCCTAATTCCAGCATGATAATCACAATGAGCTTCGATGTCATACCGTTTGGGGTATGGAGGTTGTAGAGGCATGACATGGTACGGGGTCACCAATCGTGCCTCTAGTAATTGCAGATATAATTTTCCATACGAAATGGGTATGGGATAGAAAAGACCATTGGTTCTCGACTTTTGGCCACCATTCGAAGATGATTCCGAAGACTAGACAACATAATTTGAACTTTGGTCTTGGAACTGGATTATGAGCGTCGGATATTGACTCCTCTCTACATACTTCAGTGCTCCACTATTGCATGAACTTTTAGAAGTTTAAGGCTTTGAAACTTAGTAACCCTTCTTCAATTAGGTATTTGACTTTATTCTTCAATGCTCCGCAATTCTCAGTAGTATGGCTCGTACCTCCTAGATGATAGTTATATATGGCTTCAACGTCGTAACCTTTAGGATAAAGGGGCAGGCTTGGCTTTGACTAAACTGGAGTCACAAGACCTTCCTTGATTAGTTCGAAAGCAACTCTGTATATGCTATTGGAATATGAAACGTGGGTTCTCTCTAGCTTCTTCCTTCTGGCTTTTCTTTGGCTCGTCGCTATTCTCTTCGATGTTGCCACCTTTGCACCTTCAAGTGTCTTATTGATGCTGACCTTGAGAGAGCATAATCCCTTGGGCTTATTAGATTCAACGTGTTCAGAAGTAGAAGCCTGGATACTGGGCGTCATAACATGGCTTCCATTCAGTTTATCTTTCTCTCTTAGTATATTGGGCTCTTTCTCCTTGGCCATGGAGGCCATCATACCCATCATCTCGGTCATTTGTCTTTTTAGCTCTTCTATTTCATTCATCTTGGTATTGACGTGAGCTTCGGCATATACGTCTGATGCGTAACCTTTGAAAGGAAGGCCTCTTGCTTCTTTTGGCATCACTTCAGGGCACTGCCACATATCTGCATTACTTTTTATCTGATCATGTGACCCTTTATCCATTATGAAAGTTTTCTAGATTGAGGATTGCTTGTGAATTAATACCTTTTATTTATGAATATGCCATGCAAAGAAGAAAATCATAGACAACAACAAAAATCAGTTACTACGCATGAAAATAATTAGACTAAGAATAGGAATATAATAAATGAATTTATACAAACTACTCGAGCATACTTTTCTACCCGCATACTTTGTTGCATGAATAAAATATAAATCGCGGGAAAATAAATGATACTGAAATTAAAGAGCATAATTGAAAGAAATTAAAGAAACCCCCTAACTCTCTCTTTCATGCACCTATCGGGTGACTCTCTAAATGGGCAGAGTTTCGGTACGACTCTAGACAAGGTAGGTTGCTAAGGTTCACTACATGCGGTTTAGGTTCTAGAGTAATGGTACCCGAACTGTCGCTAGGACATCGATTCGGGAGGATACATTTTCGTAGGTCTGCACGGAGATGAATATCTCACGAAGACAAAAAATGTACATATGTATCCCGAAAGTGATCCACTATCTTGCATGGAGGCTATACCTCACGAAGGTGTAGCTTCTCACTCCCACTTAAAAGGGACAGAGCTCAGGTGCAGAGCTCATGATATGCACAGCCAGGAAAACAAAATTTAGAAAAATCCTTTTTTGTAAAATGTTTTATAGGAGAAGGGATCACAAAATAAATTAAACCGAATTTATAGTTTCCACTCGTTAAGACAAAAAGTAACCGATCGGTGGCTCGACTCTAAAAAAGGTAGTCACCAACAGAGTCGCCAAGCTGTAACATCGGCCCCGTCCTATGGTGGGTGCTTGACGCGTTCTTACGAAAAATATTTGGTTTTGGATGGAGTCGCCGCCAATCTTTTTAGTTTAGGTGAGAGTGGATCACCTGGAAACTCGGTTATTTTAATAAAACATGTTTTCGTCATTTTATTAAAACAATGAGTTTTGGTCTGGGAAACCAAAAAACATGTTCAGGAGTTAGTTACGTGTGGGGAAGGGTGAGCACCCCCACAACACCCAAAATCGGTACCTAGACGATTATTTATTGTCTACACGAGGGAAATTAAGAATTTGAATTTAATTTAAAATTTGTGATCCCATTAAAATATTTTAAAAATATATATTTTGTATGAAAGAAATTTACACCCTACGCCCGGGCATAATTTCCATTAGATTCCCAAATGAAAGCAATCTATTTTGAAAATTATAATTTAGGATTAAAATTGTATTTTTGCAGTAGAGATTGACGGAAAGTGACACCCCTTATGCTCGAGGTACGTTTTTACAACGATCTCTAATAGAAGGTTTAAATTTAAATTTGATTAAAATGATGTTCAAGATATATATACGGACAAAAATACATATATATATATATATATATTAAACATAGATAAAAATATAATAATAAATGTTAACAATAATAATAATAAACTTATATAAATACATATAATAAAAGTTAATAATAATAATAATATGTTATGAATAAATAATAATAATAATAATGTAAATGTGATATACATAATAAAAACATGTAATAATAATTACAAAATTATAATAAACATATAATAATATACATAATAATATATGCATAATAATAATATACTAATAATGATAAGTAATGATAATATAAGTAATATAATAATATTAATACTAATAATAATAATATGTAGTTACTTAAATAATAATATAATAATATAATATGTAATAATAAGTGATAATGATAAAGTATATATAATAATATAGTAATAGTAACAATAATTTAATAATAATAATATGTAAATACTATCAAAATAATAATAATAATAATAATAATAATTGTAATAAAAATAAAAATAAAAACAGTGGCTAAATTGAAAAGCATTTAAAAAGCACAGGGACTGGGGGAGTGATTTACCCATGCGGAAGACCCAATATGAAATTATATTTAGGGATGAGGGACCGTGGGCGTAATTAGACCATTTAAAATCGGATTAAACTTAATTTAGTGATTAAATTGCAAAATATTTTAAAACTGAAGGGACCAGGGGACTGATTTACCCATGCAGAAGGGTTAAAGATGTAATTTCCCCTCTTAAAAACACGCGGGTCGTCTGTTGGGTCTGTGCGTAGGGTTGAGAGCCAAAATGACGTCATTTTGGGCCTTAAAGGCTAGCACCAAAACGACATCATTTTGGTGAGCCTTTAAATACCCATTTCATCCCCAAAAAATCATTTTATACCTGATAAATTAATTTTTTTTTCCAAACTCTCTCAATTCTCTCATCTCCTCATTCTGTTGAATTCTAGAGCCACCGAGGGCTACCGCGTCGATCGTCGTCCACCGGCGACAGAGACCACCGTTCGCGGTGGCCAAAGTGCATACAAAAGGGTTGTTCGACTCAGTTTTTCATCCCAAAGCCGAATTTGCGGTTGGTGTTTCCTAAATCTCTCTCAATTTATATAGATCTAAAAAATATATTTGACTTATATATATATTTTTACCTTCTTCTCTTGTGTTTTGGTTCTATTTTTTTTGCCTCTTTTGCTTCTATTTTTAAAACCCGTCTCTCTTTTTTAATTCAAAAAACCTCTTTTTTATAAATCCGAACCTCTTTTTTTATTAATCTGAAATTGACCTCCCCTTACATTGATTTCGATGAGTTTATATACCCGAAATAAAACCAATAAAATATTTGTTTTGGATAAATCTTTGCCCATTTCAGATTTACCTCCTCGTTTGCTTTTTGCAGGTCAACGGAGCAGTGTGGCTTGGGCTGTGGCCGATTGACGAGGTGGCGGTGGTGGTTGAAGCGTGGCCACTACGTGGCAAGAGAAGAGTAGCGCGTGGCGGCCACGCACGAAGGGGGAGTTGAACAGTCGGCGGCTGGCGGCGGTAGAGGGCATAAGAAGGGTTAGGGTTTTGGTAATTAGGTTTAGGGATAGTTTAGGTATTTTGGGGTTATTTGGGTCTGATATTTAAATAGGTTTGGATATTAATATATTGGACTTTGTACTTTAGTTTGGGTTTGGTTAATGGGTTTGGTGGGTTTGATTTGTAAATGGGTCTTTTAATTGATTGGGTATGTATTTTTTATTTGGGTTGACGTATGGACCCGGACAAAATGGGCTACTACAATAGTCATCATCTAAGCTATTTGACTTTTTAGTTCTGGTATCTAATTCTTGTCAGTATCATCACTGACAAAATCTGATGTGTGACCTCTGCATGAACTGCCCTTCACTCTTTCCGTGGTTTATCCCGGACACTGCTTCATATTTGCATTCTCCTCTATCGTATTACAAATCCCCTTATCAATTATGATCATCCTCTAATGATAACCACTTTTGAATTAATACCTTTATGCAAAGAAAATGTAGTGCAAAAATATAAAATAAAAAAACAAAAGAAAAGAAATGAGTCAATATTGTGGAATAATTTTATAAACAAAAATTAAATTATAGAAAATTAAAACAATTCATATCGAGCAAACAAATAACCAGAGAAGCATATTCATATCTACAACACCTTGTCCTAGGTCCTTGTTTGGCTCTGGTGGGATTCTAGAGTACAACATGTGGTTTTTGTTCTAGACTTTGGGTACCCGAACTGTCGTTACTGTCTATTGCGACAGTAAGACATTGATTTGGGAGTATACAACCCCTTATATCGGAGGCGTGTACCTCACATTGCATAAGGTTGATATACATGAAGAAAGACAAAATTCTGATCTTGAAGGTAGAGATCCTCACGACGGATCATGTCTCGCTCCCACATAATAGAAAAGCCCGGCTAGAAGGCTTATGCATGAATGACAGTTTACATCACACAAATAAAAATCATATCTCTATTCTTTCTAAAAATTCATCCAATAATTATTGGAAAAATTAAATTTAAATTACAATTCTTAAATGCCAAAATGCCACATAATTTTTTTTAGGCCTGACTCACGAGTGATCCCCAGCGGAGTCGCCAAGCTGTCGTGACCACTTTTAAACTGGGAAAAAATAGCTTGAAAATTAATCTTTGAAGCTAGAGGTTTTCATTTTAATTCGATTTTGAAAATCAGTTTGGAGTCGCTACTATTCACTTCGAGGTAGACCGGACACCATAAAAAACAATAAGAGATTTATTCTTTTTTTAAGATTAGGGTTCGGGAGTAGGTTACGTGTAGGGAAGGATTAGCACCCCCACAAACGCCCATTATCGGTATCTTTTAATTTTACATGGCATTTTGGCATTCGGAAATAATAATTCAAATTTAATTTAATCCTTAATTATTAACTAAATTCTTGTTCCAAATTGAGATATTCCTTTCATAAGAAAATATATTTTTATCCAAATATGAGATTAAAAGCACCCCTATATATTCAGGGCACCCCTATTCGTATTCCAAAAAATATATTTCCAACATAAAAGGTTTTTAATGCAAGACCAATTATTGTCTTGTTTATTTTAAGTTCTAACTTAAAAAGATTCTAATTAATCGTGTGTTATTTAATTCTATGAGCACTATTTAATTTAAAGGCTTACATGAGAAAACACTCAATTGCTTGAGCACCATCCATATTTAAGCCAAAAAATTATATATAATATTCCTAGTCTATTTAATTAATCTAATTATTTAAGTTCTAATCCTAATCAAGACTCTAATTAATTAACTAGATTAATTATTATCTTCTAAGTTTTAACAAATATTATTTGCTCTATTTTAAAAGTTTATATTATATAACACCTAATTACTTTAGTGCACCATTCAAATTAAAACTTCTAAAATTTCCAAATAATATTTGTTAATTTACTACAATTATCTATCGTATTTAAAATATTAAATCCTAATAGAATCTAAGGATAAGGATTTATCAATTAATTAAATCTAAGTGATTAAATTGTCTAACAATTAAAACTACATGCCCAATTCAAAAATGTATCAATCATATAATTTAAAGCAATTAAGTTAAACAATTAATTAAGAAAACATGACTAAATTAAACTAATTGAAAGCTGGAAACTTGATTTTATTCATTAAAGGGACTGAATTGGAAGAATTACAAAGTTTGTAGCCCAAAGCATGAAAACCCAAGAGTAGGGCGCGGGTCATCCAACCCGACCTAAAAAAAGAGCGCGGATCTTGCCCCTGACCCAGTGCCAAAACGACACCGTTTTGACTTGGGTATAAAAGCCCAAGATCGAGCCGACTCAACCATTTCCAGCCTCACACTAAACGCTCTGAGAATAGCACCTCTAAACCCAGAATTTCTTCTAAGAATGGATTAAAGACCCTCAGTTTTGGATGAACATTCATCCGTATTCATCCACTTTTGGATGAACACAAACTTTTTGGCCTAGCTTCGCCCACAACACCATCAGTAGATCCTAAGCCACCAACTCTGATCATGGTCTGATGTGTTCGTCGGCTTTCGGGAGTTGACTTCTGACCGTCGCAGGAAATCACCGACCACCTTAGGAAAATTTTCAGTCACCATCCACCGCCGTCTTCAAAACCTTAAATCTCCCAAAAACTCTCTAATTTCAACCCTAAGCCCTAAATCTAACCCCGACACAATAGATCCACCCTTCTTCGACCACTTAAGCATATCTATCCGCTCTTGGCCTATTTTCAACTCTGACAGATAAGTTTCGGCCACAACATGTCCTTTCTGATCTCTTTTTGGTCTTTGTTTTTTATATTTATTAACCTCGATCTCACTTTTTTATGTTTTTGCAGGAAAATAAAGGATTAAGGAAGGATATACCTTCAGGTGTTGTTCACGGCAATTTCGATGGTCATCCGATGATATCCTGGTGGCGTTTCAGCTTCCGATCGGTCCAGCTTCCAAGTGGTTATGCTTCCCCAAGGTGACTTTCTCTCTCCCCTTTAATTTTTTTAATTCGTAATAATTGCCATCATTATTTCCTTAATTGTCCTTAATTCTGATATTTCTCTCTCCTCCATTTGTATAGGTTTGACCGACGTTGATGTCATGGCTGATGTCATCTTGATGATGTCAGCACCAGCTGGTGACAACTAGCCCTTAAAGAAGCACAATCCTGGTGATTGCTTCTTGGCCAATGGGAGAGTGCCGAGTGGCACATTTGAGCGGGAAAAATGGGTTATCATATTTAATTTGGTTTTGTTGGACTGGATTTGGGAGGGAAAATTTCATTTTGGATTAAATGTGTATTTATTGGGTTGGCAATGAGCTGTAAAAGGATGGAGATTTGGGTCTTTAATCTATAAATGGTCTTTATATATGTAAAATGGACATTTAAATGGATTTTGGACCTTTATTTATATATTTTGGAGATTTATTATTATTTAAAGGTTTTATTTATTTATTTTTATTTTTAAAAGATATATATATGTAGGTACCCGAATAAAATTCGGGTCTTACACCCTCGCGTGAATGAAATTGATGATTTAATCAAAAACATTTTGACTCAATATGGTGATAGGATCTATGATCGATAGCTGCATAGGATAGGTAAGTTTCCTCCTTTGAACCTTCCATTGTGAAAGTATATTTACTTTACTAGCTTACTAGTAGACGTGATGTCCTTGAATTGTTCTGACGTTTGTGTAAATGATGATATACTTCACACAACTACCTCTCTGACAAGAGTATTATTTCTCATGGGTAAGTCCATATGGCCGTGAACATCTTCTGGTTCTATAAGAGTTTGAAAGAACTATGCCCAATAGTCTCATTGAAGAGGCCCCACTTCACTCTCACATAGGAGACTTATGTTGTTCGGCTCACTGAAGCACACAATGGTCATTAAAAGCTTTGCTTAGTATATTCCACTTTGATCACTGTTTACATCATAGGAATGGACTTGGGAATAAGTACCCACCACAGTGACCAAACAAAGTATATGCAATTAGGTTGTCACTTTGAACGTCGATATTGGGATCTCCAGTCAACTAGGTAGGGTTTTCCATCACATATCGCCTTAAATTGTTCTGGGCTGTAGTTACATTCCTTTCGATGTTTCTTAATTTGATCTCGATTTAACCTTTGGTTAGCATAACTGCAATGTTATCTTTTGATCTTACAAAATCAATTGAGATAAATCCATTTAAGAACAGTTGTTTAATGTTATTGTGTCGATGACGCATATGTCTCGACTTACCATTATACATAAAGCTCTGTGCTCTACCAATTTTTGGTTTTCAATATATGAATATTGTTGGCACATGCTTTGGCCATTCATGAATATCCTTCAAGAAATTCTGAAACCATTTGGCTTCTTATCTAGACTTGTCTAGAGTTACAAACTCAGATTTCATTGTGGATCTGGTTGTGGACGTTTGTTTTTAAGAATTCCATGACATAGATCCTCTTTTCAATGTGAAACATATTCACTTGTGCCTTTTATATCTTGAATATGAAATATCTAACTGGCATCGTAGAATCCTTGTTAATAGTAGGATCTCTAAAATATGTTGTTCATAATCTTGAGTATATATGAGATATCTCGGTTCTTTCACAATCTCTTTCCAAAGGTATGACCTTGGATTGATTGTGAATATGCTTAAATTGCTTACAGTGAAAGCAAAATCTGGTCTAGTACGGTTTAATTAGACTGTATATGACTATTGCATATTCTATTTGGCTAACCTTTTAACCTTTTGGTGTTGGGCAAATGTTGGCTAGTATTCATTGGAGTTCTGGCTATGCCGAAAAATCCTTGCCAAGCTTCTTTTATCCATGTAGTGTGAATGCGTCAATATGAGACCATCAGATAGTCGTTTGATTTGGATGCCAAAAATCAAATATGTCATTCTAATATTTTTATGCCTTTGGTACGTTTAACATTTCATTGTTACTTATAACAATGAGTATGTCATCAATATAGGATCATATATCCTAAAGTCGCTAGGTTTGACATACACACATTTGTCGCACTTATTTGTCATCATGACAATATCTTAGTTTCAACATTTTGTTGAACGTATAGACTATCTTCATTGATAGTCTCCAAAGTTTGTTTCTTTGAACTTGGATCAACTTCCCTATTTATACAAGGAAGTATATTTTCAAAGAATGCCTTCTTTGATTCCATTATCATATTCTTGTGAATCTTAGGGTTCTTTGATTTTTACACACGAAATTGATATCAATGAAAATAAAGTCCACCGTTTTAAGACTTATTTTCATTTACTTTGTAATGAGGTCATTACCTTTGCAAGACACTCATACATTTTTAAGTAGTTGTAGGAAGGTTTTATTTTCTTCCATAACTCATATGTTGTCTTGTCTCTTTTATTGTGGGAAACCTTATTTAAAAGGTAATTAGTTGATAGAACAACTTCCCCTGACATGTTAGGCTCATTTTTGAAGTTTTAGTTCTTTTCAAAAGTCATCTTCAAAATTATAGTACCAACGTTACTCATATAAAGTTTCTCCCATATTAATCATTTTTATTAAGTCTAGGTTTCAACGTCATGCTTAGAGAATAATTTCTCTATAGCTTTATCTTTGCTTTTGAGCTAATACACATAACACTAGTTTGTGCTATCATCAATGAAGGTAATAAATTTATTCTTTCAAACAATAGTTTGCCATGTTAATTGTTATGCCAATACTTTGTCATAACATTGACCTCGTTTGGAAGTCTATAGTTCGAAGACTTGTTCCTCATCTTATGGAAATTAAAGCATTTCCCATGAAATTTCACTTCTTGAACACACCATCTTTTTGCGGTCTAAAATCCTTTTTGACTTCCATTATGTTTACCCTGACAATATTTATCATAGCAACATTTGAAGTTGGTAGCAACATTTATCTTATCCTTTTTAATAATAGGAGGATCCTTCTTCAGATATTTGACCAAGTTTATCATGGTCAAATAGAACAACAACATCAGTTGCTTCGTTTTAAAATTCTCTCCAATAAATTTCAATGATTTTCATTGTGGCTCATAATCACAAACCAGAAACATAAAATTGATGAATCTGTTCACCGTCAGGATTTTAGTTAGAAACTAAAACCAGAAATAGAAACATAATTTTCAACTTATGTTAAACGACAAGAATTTAGTGAACTAAAAACCTGACACAAAAGTTCACACTGTCTAATAGAAAGCACAATAATGAACTGTGCACCAGGTAGGTAACTTATGAAAAGAGAGGTGGTGCACTAGGCACGCTTAAATACCAGGTCTTTCAAAGAAACAATCCTAGACATGCACTTTCTTGTTGTTTTTCAATCATCAATTTATGGATTTCATTCTCTTATGATTAAGGAAGTTCTTGAAGTCATTCCAAGTAGAGGTTAGCTTTTCAAATGACTAATGTATGAACGGATTCACTTATCAACATTCCTTTTTTCGATAATATCTCGGGAGATCAATTAAAGTCACTGCCTTTGATTCACAACAATTTAGAATCAATCATTAAGAATTTGGTAACTAAGAATTTCTTAGCACCGTTATCTTCCATTTTGTTTTTATGGTCTAACGACCCTCGTAATTCTTTAGCCATTTTTAAACATTGTACACTTCATAATGTGCATCAAATAAGGCTTTGAGAATGTAGTCACGACATAGAAAATATAGTTCTTCCATGTTTTAATTCAAGACATCGGTTGAATCAAGTAAACCCATTAAACGGTAGGAATTGAATTCTCGAAAATGAATTTATTTACTAGACCTTAGTTTTCAAACTGATACAGATTTTGTTGATTTTCTTCTGGAAAAGAGATCAAGTAAACCCGTTAAAACGACAAGAATTACATTCCTGAAAATGAATTTATTTACTAGATCTCAATTTCCAAAAAAATCAATATTTCATCTGAATATCCTATTCGTCTCTATAAAATCTCAAAGAAAACTATTAGTATGAAAATAAAATCCACAGTGTTTCCAAAACACAAACAATAATAATTATTATATTTAATAATTATTATACAAGACACAAGATATTCATTTTCATGCCATATTTAATATTCCATATTAAAAGACCAAAATTATAAGTAATAACACAATGAATATTACCATAATAATATCACAATTAAAGCACAGTTGAGGGCCAAATCTTGCCATGATAATACTCATATAATATTATCAAAATAATTTCATAATTCAAGGTATTAATATTACCCTAATACATGCACACATGTATTTATATAGACCATTAAAGGCCAAAATTATTAAGGAATACCTTATACACATATGATCACTTTGACTAGGGCTTCCAAATTTTTTTGAATAGTCTAAAGGTGAGTACATGGTAATATATGTTCATACATATTCTTAACCGTTTGACAATACGCATACGCCTTATAGATAGAGTGATTTGAACTCGTATCTCCTGAGATGAACATAATCCGCTTTTCCACTGAGACACTTGTTGGGTTACAAATTTTAATTTGGCAGTCAATTATTTCTACCGTATGGAAATTATAATTGTTTATCGTACCAACTTTGTGCTTGTTTCTAACAAAGTCCTTTGACATTAGGTCATTGATGTTTTGTACATCAAGCGTGGATATAATGATCGAGTAGGAAACATATCACATATAGTACTGCAAAATAAAATATTAGTTGACTGGAAATAAATTCGAAAAGAATTACACAAATACTTTAAATTTGTCGCAGTATAAACCATTATTTTAAGCACAGTAATTTGTTCGTCTTGGATTAAGACTCACGAATCTGCCTTAAGATTGTTAGAAAAATGTTAATTCAAGAATAAAATAACAAACAATAGAATCAAATATTGATATTATTATTAATCGAACATAACATAATATAGATACAACTTATCTAGGGAACGAGTTGAGGCCTGTAGCTACACAGTTTCCTTAAGACAGATTTTCGTCTACTCCTTGGTGCTTGAGATTTTCGGTCATCTGTCTCCCAAGATACAACAACTAGATGATCAGCTACAGTAGCA
Source organism: Hibiscus mutabilis (assembly GCA_019671005.1). NCBI lineage: Eukaryota > Viridiplantae > Streptophyta > Magnoliopsida > Malvales > Malvaceae > Hibiscus > Hibiscus mutabilis. The sequence continues at coordinate 23,465,195 of CM033724.1, forward strand.
CAACTGCAAAGATCACTAATTATAACATTGCCTTCTTCTATCACCAAAAACTACTTTTGAAAATCACAGAGTAAAATAATAGAAAATTCTGTGTTTTTAGTTTTTTGTAACCTAGAAGGTTTACACGCAATTTATAGGAGTTTCAGGAGTATGGATGGGCATGGGTCGGGTCGGGTTTTTGGCCCACCCGACCCCGAACCAAAAATAAATACCCTAAATTTAAACCCGACCTGAACTTATTCTTTAAAAAACTCGACCTGACCCGAAAATAAATACCCTAAAGCCGACCCAACCCGATCTATAGAAAAAAATCAATTTTAGTGACCTAATTGTAAAAAATAATTTTAGGGGACTTAATTGTAAAAGATAATAACTTTAAGGACTAAATTGTAAATAAAAATTCAATTTTAAAGACCTAATTATAAAAAAATATAAAGAGGAGATATTATTACAAATTTTCCTAAAAACTTAAGGGAAAATTACACTATTAGTCTCGGGTCGGGTTAGGTCAGGTCGAATATTTTTCACCCTAAACTCGAACCCGACTTCATCCTTAATAAACCTGACCCAAACTCGATTTTTTATTAAATATCTGACCCATTCGGGTCGGGTAAAATGCACATCCCATTCACGAGGGAGTAATTGGAAAATTTTGACCTAATAGAGCATTTATGATTTGAGAATTAATGAGCCTTTAAAGCCAGTTTTCAAAATTATAATCTTAATTAAAGGAAGCTTTTTAATATTTATCTTTTTGATTTTAAAACATAATTAAAAATATATATGCTATATTTGAAAAAAATATTTGGGTTAAAATATCCGCAAATTGACGGAAAGCCCAACTAGTTTAAACATTAACGTTACTCACGTCGTGTACGATTACATATTTAATAACTAACAATTAGTTACATATTTTTCTTCAACAATATTTGAATCAATTTCTCATTTAAAACTCTAAAAATATTAATTTTTTCCAAGACCTACAACATGTGGAGGAGGATCCAAGGTTCGTCCCTTTCAACTTTTCTCAATTTAGGAGCAGGAAAGAGACACCAAAAAGCTGCTGCTGATTCTGACTCTCTTGCCTCTCTCCTAGACCTGGAAAATTTGACTTGAGACCCGAAAACTGAACCGATTTACTCGAATCGAGACTCAAAATTGACCCGAACATGATGACCCGAAATTTGATCTGAAACCGAAACAAACCGAACCGAAACCGATCTGAATTTTAGTTGAATCGAAATGGATCCGAACCGATTTTCAACCGAACCAAATGGACTCGAACCAAAGGCAAACCGAAATATAGAAAAGATATTAATTGAAATAAATAAAGATAGGATATGAACAACCGCACAACTCACCAAAAAGTTAAATATATTGACTTTATAAATCTATATATAGGGTGTAAAAAACTGACCGACCTAAAAACTCGATTAAAACGACCGATTTCTCATTGATCCGAAATTGAACCGAACCGAAATCAACGAACCGAAAATAACCGAACCGAAAATTAACCGACCCGAAATGACCCGAATCACAATAGACCCGAACTAAAACCGAACCGAACTGAACCGAAACAGAATTTGAACCGAATAATATCATACCCGAAATGACCCAAATCGAAATGACTCGAACCGAAACCGAACCGAATGACCCGTTTGCCACCTCTACTCTCTCCCCTACTCCACCCATCTTTGACTCTAGTCTTCTACTCCATCTACTTCATAATTTATACATTCGGTTAGTTTGATTCTATTTTAATTAAAATTTTATGGCTTAATTATTTTATTGGTACATGAACTGTAATTTGTTTTTCAATGTCATACATAATTTTTAAAAATTTTAATTTTATATACAAGATTTTGTCGTTAACGGGTTTACTCTATTCTACTCCAAGGTTAGTCTCAATGTCTCACTTCTGTTCAATTTCGTCTTTAATCTTTAAAACTAAAAAAATAAATATTATTTTTAAAAATTATAAAAGAAATCGGACTAATTTATGATTGACATGTGGTACAATATTTTATTCAAATTATAAAATTCAATATTTTTTTACTTCTTCCATGTTCTCTTATCACCATTTTCATGCTATTTGTAACCCATCACCACCGCGCCACCAACCACCATCTCCCAACACCGGTAAAGCCCATGTAAAGGAGAAATTATTAAATGATTCTGGCTCACTACATTATCTATAATCACATCCAATAAAATTCATTCATTTAATGAAATGTAGGAATGAGGTGAAGATTCACCTTAAAAAAATGAGATGAAAAATTATTACTGGATGAGACCATAGATGACGTAATGAGACAGACTCATCTAATAATTTTTTCATTTAATGACATGTAGAAAAAATGTGAAAATTCAAGATGTTCCGAAAATTTTACCACTGATTGCTCATCATTTTCGTACCGAACGAATCCTCTCAGTCTTGATTTTAACCCCCGAAATTTGTACTTATTGTTTGTCGAGAACTGGTTGCTCATCAGTCTGGATGAGAACTGGTGTTGCAGAAAGCCAACCAAGCAACAATTGGTTTTATATGTTTCTAGGGTTAATCGAGCCCCTTTCCCATCGATTTCTCATGGGTTTTTGTTTTATTGTCTATTCGTGTTATTTCTCCCTTTGGTTGTTCTAATTATGGATTATAATGAAAAGGATGAATGAGGACGGACGATACATACTATTACACACCACTAATATTATATACTGTTATACATTATTAATGTTTTTAATAATTTATAAATAAATATTAAAATTCTTAAAGACTTAATATGCCATTAACTATATTTTAAAATAAAATTAGAATTTGAGATAAATTTAATGGAAGAAGAATTCCTTAATTTATTGAAAATACTAAAGCATTGATTAATTTCTTGCTGGTGCCGATAAAAAGCATTCCTTAATTTATTGAAAATACTAAAGCATTGATTAATTTCTTGCCAGTGCCGATAAAAGCATTCCTTGATTTATTGAAAATAACCATAAGAATCGAAACTCTCAAAAAAAAAAAAATCTAAATCTTCCCTAACAAAGCGAACGAATGAAAAGAAAGAAGAGATGAATTTAGTACGCTTTGGGATCAAATCTAGGTAAGGGTGGAAATTGGGCTGAAAATATTCGCAAATTATAGGGATTCGAATTGACGTGTATGAGGAAAAATTGAAATTTTTACCCACAGGAACGGGAAGTTTTATCACTAAAGCTCAAATGGGGATGGGGATGGGGACGGGGATTGCTATATCCGAACCGTGGGATAACCGAATCGTAACTATATAAATAACCGTGGAGATCCCAAAAAAAATATCCGCAAGGATCCTGATTTTTACAAATTTTAAAAATATATATTTATTTATATACCCATAATATATATCTTAATAAAAAAAACATAATTATATTTTTATCACTCTAACTTTCTCTCAAACCTAGCTACACTCAAGTTTCTCAACATATTTCTATCTTAGTTTTTAGATATAAGTTAAAACTCTCGTCTAAATCTTCCCCAACACAACACCCTTTTAATCTCCATCATCTCGTAACTTTTTCCAATCGAAATATCCAAACTTTATATTTTAAACTGAATTGACCATTTATTTTAGTTAGTAAAATAGTGATTTTGTTTAATATTTTTGGGCATTGGGATTCCTCGAAAACTGCAGGGATCCGCGCGGGGAAGGTATGAGGATGAAAAAAATCCCGAAGCATTTAATGGAGATTTCCCGAAATCGTCACCGCATGTATTGGGGCGGACTATGAAATGCAAAACCGTCCACGCCCCACCCGATTCTCACTCCTAAATTTAGGACGAGTCAAGATCGACCAACCAAAACAAACCGCTGGCCGTTGTTTAGGTAACGACATATCTTTGCGCATGTAAACCAATCAAACGAGGATATGTTTATGTTCGTTCGTTTAATTTTAACCGAATAAATGAACTAACATGAACAACTAAACAAACATAATTTCTTATTTGTGTCCGTTTGTTAAGGAATTTAGTTGTTCATGTTCGTTCATAGTCATTCATTAAAATGATAAACGAACACAAATGAACATTGAGTAGTGCTTAATTTTTTTCTTAAGAAGTGAGAAGTCTCCTACATTGAGTATTGTTTATAATTTTTTAAATATAATACTTTTGTTATGAAAATAATAAATACAAATGGATATATGTGATAAATTTAATCGAACATAAAAAAACTGATTACCGAACGTTCACGAACGTAAATGAACAAATGAGCCCTTTTTGTGTTCGTTCATTTAATTAACCGAACAAAAAATCGTGTTCATGTTCGTTCATTTAATAAATAAATGAACTTCCCGCCGAACGGTTCACTGAATGTTCAGTTCGTTTACACCCATATCTTTGCTCAAACTCTAATCCCAAATTTTCAAACTCTAGGTGATGTTAAAAAAATTATTTTATTTTAAAATATGATTAATTGTACTTGAGTCCCTAAAAGTTTAATATTTATTTAAAAAATATTAAAAAATAATAGTGTGTAGCGTGTAATTATGTGTGTCGGTTCTACAATTTTCCTAATGAAAATAAATATGAATGCTAATAAAAGCATGAGATGAATGGTCGCCTAAATGTCGAAGAATATAAGCCTAAAATAGTTTTGAAGAATTTTTTAAATAAAGGAAATAGAGATTAAATGCTAAAAAGTAATTTGAGACTTTTTTTAATTAATATAGTACCACGTGTCACATGGTTTGGTCCAAAATTAAATATTTAGTTTTTTTTTATATTTTTCAAGATTAAGGGCGAAATTAGAAAATGAATAAAATATAGAGGACTAAGCTTGCTATTATATTTTAATTAAATGGATAATTTCGTTTCGAATTAAAAAATAATGGTGGAATTAAATTTGTTTTTAATTAATATTATACAACGTGTTAATTATTGGTTGGTTTGAATATTTTTTAAAATAAATATTTAATTTTTAAAATTTAAAAGCGAAATTAAAAGATATATAAAACATTGAGGACTAGTCATGTTAGTATACCTTAAGTAAATAGAGTTTTTATTTTTGAAAATAAATGCCACATGTCAATTTCTGACTAGACAAAGGGGTTGACGTCACATTTTTTCACAGAAATGAGTAAACATGTTAACGGCGAAAAAGCCCATGTATAAAATTGAGAATTTTAAAATATTATGTATGACATTAAAGAATGGAGTATAATTCATGTATCACGGGGTAATTAAGCCAAATTTTATCAATTAAGCTAGTTAATTTTTAGTTTGATCCTAATTTTAATAGAAACAATTCAATATTACTATCTTTTTGGTGAAATTAAGAAAGACATAATTTGGAAATTAAAAAAGATATAGTTTGGTATTGAGGGGTGTCGAAACCAGATGCAAAGTACTATTCTTTATCCTAATAAAATTGTCACTTTTGTGTTTTAAAATTGTCTTACTCAAATTGTCACTTTTAAAAAGCTGAACAATTTTTATAAGTTATAACACACATTTACTTTTCTGAACTTTTTTAGTTTTCCAATAAAGTTAAAAGTTTACTTTTTAAGGATAAACTTATTATTTAAATTATTTTACACTACACAACGTGTAGCTATAGGGTGAGGCCCTTAGGGTGCAGTTAAAATGAGGTAGACTCCTATACAAATTCTTACTAACTTAATAAGAATTTGTGTAGTTACACAGAAGCTTACATAAGGCAGAATCTACACAAATTCTTACCCAAACGACAAGAATTTAAGTTATAACATAAGAATTTGTATAGTTACACAAAATTTTACATAAGGCAAAATCTACACAAATTCTTACCTAGTTAGTAAGAATTTCGGTTTTACCGAAATTTTTACCCAATCTGACATAAATTTTTACCAAAAGGGTAAGAATTTATGTTGACCGTATTTTAGCCGCACCTTAGCTTTGCCCTCATTCAACTCATATAAACTTTTTCTTCCTAAAACTCCGTGAAAAGTCAACATGTGACAAGAATAATAGGACGAAGGGAGTACCATTTAACATCTACACCGAGGTCAATGTTTGATTGCTAATAACTAGTTGGTTTAGCAGGATGAGGTCCTAGTTAGGGGTGTTCAAAAATATCCGACCTGGTTGACCCAACCCTTAAAAAACTAGGTATTTTTTTAAAAAAATTACCCGACCGGGCCTAGTACCCGACCCATAGTTTTTCTCAGGCAGTTGGGTCGGGTCTGGGCCGAATTTCTTTGTAACCGGGTACCCGACACGGTACTTTTAATATGTTTATTTTTAATTTTAAATTATATTTTTATTTTAGGTTCCTTAATATTTTTACCTGAAACTAAATTTAAATCTTTAAATTCTTTCTATGTTTATATTATGTACTTTTAAGTTTTAATTTTTTTCTAAAATATTTATATTAATTTGTTAATACAAGATTTGAAGGAAAAAATGAGATTACTATTTTTAATGTCTTCTTTTGGTGGTAAACTCTAATATACATATATATATATCCAAATATTTCTATCTTAAAACCAAATTCAAATCACTAATATTTGTGTTTGGATTATGTATTATGAACTTTTAAATTTTATATGTTTAATATGCGAGTTTTTAAAATTTTAAATTTAAAATATATATAAATAATGTGAACTGGGTACCCGATACCCAATTTTGCGGGTACCTGTTAGTGAGTACCCGGTAAGTATGGGTCGGGACACGAGCCAACAAATGTGCTACCCGAGGAATCGGTACCCGGTACTTCGGGTACCCGAAAGTCCAGGTACCCGGTTTTGAACACCACTAGTCCTAGGTCCCTTAAGTAAAGTTAGTGGTTCAAATCCTAATGTTGTGAATGGAGAAAAGTGGGTTGGGCGGCTCTCCCCCACATTGGGCTTTGTACAAATCGATTCAGATTAGTCTGCCAATGAGTCGAATATAGGTGGTTAAATAAAATTTTGTTTTTTTGACAAAATTTATTTTTAGATTTAAATAATAGTTGTTGGTATTTTTTTAAAAAAAATAGGCTTAAGGGTGCAAGAGGGTTTGATCTTTCGAAGAAGAAAAATCAATTAAGCCCATTAACTTTTTTACACTTAATGAAGTCATTGAACCAATAATTTGAATTAATTAAGCCCTTTGATCAATTTTGATCATCAAATCTTGGCAGATTTTTTCATTTGATAATACTGCCACATGATAAACTACATTTCTATCAAGTTCAAGAGCTTAATTGAGTGCAAAATATTTTAGAGGCTTAATTGATTTTTTTAAACAAAATTTAAGGTTTCTTACCCTAGGCTTAAACCACAAAAATATAAATTAAGATTGAGAGGAATAAAACCTATGACTTAGGAAGTGATGACCTTTAACTACTACACCAAGATAAGTTTAAATTGTATTTTTGGTAAACTACATAAGTAATCACTGAACTATTGTTTCTTCTCTATTTTGGCGATGCTGATGTGGAATAAAATGAAGAAAAAATCACTATCCTTGCTATCAGCAAAACTCAATCCAAGGACCCCTTACTTGAAAGTTTGTAAAAGTTTAACTAAAGTTATATTTAGGTTAAACCATAACATCATTTGGAATAAATTAAGGAAAAATAAACTCCAATGAAACTCAAACACAAGTGATTCAAGATCTGAAACGATTTCTCATACATTGACTAGTCTGATTAATAGCAAAATTGTCGATAGGGTAACAATGTCAAATAAATAATCATCCACATCACACCATTCTGCTCGATAAATTTTTAAAATTGTTCAAAAATAGGAAAATTAGACATAAATACCGGCTGAAAGTAGCAAAAACAATGACCCAAATTCCTGCAAGGATGTTATAAAATAAAAATATTATAAAATAATCGCTTACGAGGAGAGAGAAAATGATATAGAAAATTTTAAAAAATAAAAATAAAATTCACGTCATCATCGTCGTTAATTATTTAACAGCCGGTGACTAAAATAGGAACGAAAGATAATGTTAGTGACATTTTTGCCAAAAAATAGTTCGATAACTAAATTGGAAAGAAACAATAGTTCGGTGACTACCGGTGAAGTTTACCCTAATTTTTTGATAAAGATTATTTTTAGTTTAAATTGTGATTGATGAATATTTTGGTTTATTTATTTAATTTTATATTTTATATGCTGATTTCGCTACACTATACAAATTTGCAATGTAATGTTTTTAAAGTTGTTTTCAGCTTTTCCAAAGATTTTTTTCCCAACAAATCTTAAGAAAAATAAAAGAAAAAGTGAGTTTATCTCGAAACTCGAATGTTCAAGATTTATTTGTAATTTCTCCAATACACTAGCGGTGGAAACTAAAAGTTTCCACAGGCGTCTTAGTTTTAGGATTTAGGGATTCATTTTAGGGTGTAGGGTTTAGGGGTAGATGTTTAGAATTTAAGGTTTATGGTTAGAATTTAGGGTTTATAGGTTAAAACTTAAATCCTCGCCATATTATCGTAAAAACTAAATCCTAACCTCTAAATCCTAAATTCTAACCATAAACCATGAATTCCAACCACTATCCATAAATTCTAAACCTCTAAACCTAAAAATCTAAACCCTACACCCTAAAACGAATCCTTAAACACTAAAATTAAAGCGCTTGTAAAAACCTTTAGGCTTTGCTTGGTTGGGTGAAAAATCGGAAGGTTTAGCTTGAAACTTTAAACTTTAGTCACTAATTTTATAACTGCAATTATGGACTCGTTTTAGCTCTGATTAACTTGAAGCTTGGTCTATATGTCAATGATGATATTTATTTCATAGAAGAAGGTTTAATTTCACTTTTTCATAAATTGGTCCCAGTATTGTAGCGACTAAAGAAATCCGAAGGTATCCCATTTTTTCTTGAAAAATTTGGTTTTGGGGGATTTTCTTAAAAATTCTTATTTTTGAATAAAACTGGAGTCGCCACTGGTCACTTGGGTTAGGTAGACCGGACGCCGAAAAACAAATCAGAGATTTTCTTTTGGGTTTGAGAGTCAGTTACGTGTGGGGAAGAGTTTGTACCCCCATCACGCCCAAACTTGGCACCAAATCAATTACCATTTTATTATCGGATTTTGCGAATTAAAATGACATTTAAATTAGATTTTAGTTATACATGCGAGTTCATTTTAAAGGGCTTTGGTGTTCGAGGAATAAAAAAATCACCACCTACTTCTTAGGTAGTAGTCAAGTTTATCCTTGAAAAAGGAAACGCCGCATTAACAGTTTATATCCCGGATGCAACATAATAACATGGCATGGCATAACATTCGACCAAAAAAGGCATATAATACATACAAAGCACTATACATATACATATACACATATAATTAAAAATAGAGCACATATAAAAGCATAACATATGAATATAAGTAATATGAACATGTACAAGGTGATAGTAACAGAAACAAATGAATCGAATCCCAAACTATGTATTAAGCTACTCATATACGCATACGAGACACATACAGACTATATATATTGGCACGATTATAAAAGAACAAAAGAAAACAAATAAAAACTATACGTATGTATTTTTGCAAGCAAATATATGAACAAAACCAAGCAACATGCTATACGGCATTAAAAAACAACAGGTATACACTCGAACAACACGTATCGAATATAAAAAACAAATACAAACATAACAATAGAGATTGAAATAAAATAAAAAAAGGATTACCAATAATCTTATCAACATTTTCATTAAACCATGATAATGGATTACACAATAAACGAAAAAAGGAAGAATATACCAAAAACCCAAATATTTATGCTCGATCAACTAAATTTCACGGGTTGTTGTTGGGGTTGAGAAGCTCCGTTCAAGGTTTTTTTTCTTTGTGGTTCGAATGGGTATAGAGTGATAGATATTGGCCTTTGCCGAGAGTTAATGATGAAGGGTTCAAATGGTTTCTTTCGTTGAATCCATGGTGTGAAGGGTTGGGTTTTCTTTATGGGCAGTGGGTGATTCCTTTGGGTTGGTGTTAAGGGCAGTGATGGAAGATCGTGAGGGAGAGCTTAAAGAGTGAATGGTTGTTTAGTTAGTGAGGTGGTTGATTGAAGCTTAAGTAGTTCTTTTTTTTGGTTGTATGTGAAGATGAAGGATGATAGTTTTGAGAAAAGCGAGGGAGTTAAAAGTGGCGACGGGTAATGAAGTTGGTGATCGATTGGGGAAAAATGGTTTTAGGGGGGATTAGAATTGTTGAGGTAATGGGTATGAATAGCAGGGCTAAGGTATGGGTGGAATAGGGGTTGTTGGTAGGGGCATGGGTTACCATCCTATTTTGTCCCTTTTTATTTTATTTTTTGTAATAATAAATAATAAAATATAATAATACCCGGACGGAAATTAGTGCTTAAAAGTACTTTATGAATGTTTCAATATGACCCATAAACTACTTATTTTCTAATTAACACTCTATTTGAAATCCAATTTCAACACGAACTTACGATTAAGTCTAATTGGAATTAATGAGTATAAAACAGACCTGAAACTGAATTTTTAACTTAAAACCCAACTTATGAATTATTTACATTTTATTCCCTAAACCTCGATTCGATTTAATTTACTTTGATTTATACTTATTTTTTAGCAAAATTGTAACACCCTCAACCTAGATGTCACATTTGGGCATCAAGCCCAAACCAAAACCATAGAATTTCACAAACTGGGTTTAGCCCAACAAGGTATTTCTAAAAAATATTTAAAGCCAACAATTGAAAATATAGATAAATAATCAAAACGGTACAAAGAAGCTCTAATTTAAATTTAAAACATTTGAACATTCGCTTTGATTAATACAATTTCAAAAATAAGGATTACAGACTCCATCAAATAAGGTCCTATGAATACATAGCCACTAAACACAAGTATCGTACTCTAAAGATTACCACATGCTAGAATCTCGTACCGATAGTGCTCTTCGATCCCACAATCCAACGATTAACCTATGCATAGAAACAACGATTTCGGGCGCTAAGCTTACAAAGCCCAATGTACACATCTACTCTACTATACATCATGCTAATCATAAAACATAAGCATGCAAGCTAGTACGGGCAATAAGGAGAGATAAAATAAACACATGACGCTACCACTAGTCACCTAAACATGTGTTCTCATCATGAAAACATCATATGTGGCACACAAGGCCCAACTATACTTGGGATCTCGCAAGATTATCCAAGCAAAACACACAAAGTTATAACCACAAACCTCGAGTGAGGCCCGGTGTCACACAGTCTCAGGAACGTACACTCTGAGTGAGGCCTAGTGTCACACTGCCTCAAGAACAAACACTCTTTCTAGGTGGGGCCCAGTGTCACACAGCCTCAAGAACATACACCCATACTTGGCATATCTCCTCGAGTATCTTCGAATAAGGTCCGGTGTCACACAGTGTCGAGAATATACATTTGGCATCTCTAACCTTAGTGTTGCAACACTCTCTCTGGGTATCCGAATCCCATCAACCAAAGGTGACTCTACCACATAAGTGCCCTTACTAGGCACATAACAATACATGATCCACCAAGGATCCATATGGTTGCTTTTACAAACAAGTAACCCAAGACTTTACCAAGTTAATATATTATGAAAGTGTACATTAATCATCCTCATTAACTATCTCTATTAATCCATATTACCTTATTAATATTCCACATTAATTTCTATCTTTTTATTAGCATTATAGATTATCTTGTTCAGTGGGTACTGATACTGGAACACTAGTATCGATATGTTACCCCTAGGTACCGGTACTCACACGCGTACCGATACTAATATAGCTTACTGAAAATCCTTAATTTCCACAAGTACTGGTACAAGTCGACCTGTACCAATACGATCCCCAATCGTGTACAGATACGGCCCAAGCTCATATCGATACCCTATTTACTATTTCGAACCATTTCCTTGAATTAAGATTTTACAATGCTTTAATCGATCACTAAAGCTTATAAAAGTAATTAGGTTTTGTTTACTAACACGTTCAATCAATTAATATTAATTACCAACTTCATGATTATTTGTTCGAATGTTATCAATTATCAGTCAATTTAGTATAAACTGCATCAAACATGTCAATTCATATCTCAAGCACTCAAGCAAAACCACATGTAAATCAACCAATCAGATAATTATATGAATATTCAAATGAACCTACATGGTCTCTAAAGCTCATACGAGTCTTGAAATATTCCCAAACTCCTCAAGCATCTCATACATACAAATTGTGAGGTGCAGTTCGTGAGGCTGATTCAGTATGCACCTGTGTTGGTGCCAGATGAGAGGCATCGTTGTGGTCGTTTCCGATACGAATTGGTGCAGGATGTTAAGACTTATATGGTGGCCATTTATTACACTAAATTTTACGTGTTGGTTACACGGGCGAAGGATATTAAGCAGAGTTTGGGTTTATCTCGACGTTTTAGAGGTTCTGGCTCATGAAAGAGTGTTGTTGATTTTGGTTCTGGGGGTGGTCAGTCAAAGAGGCACTGTGATAGAAGGTTTCGACCGGATGCGAGAAGCGGTAGAGATGGTGCAAGATGGGAATCCTATGGATAGGGTACTCAGGTCCAGTCAGTGTATAATATTTGTTGGGTCTATGGATCGAGAGAATATTTGAGGCGAGACTGCCCACGTTTGGCCAGAGAGGGGCATGCTCTTGCGGTTGTGGCTGCCAATTCTTGTTGAAGTTGTGGGTCAGTAGATCATATAAGAATTGATTATCCTTTACTTGCTAAAGGTAGGCAGGAACCTACACCTGTTGTTGTACCACCTAGGGGTCGTGAGCGCAGTCGAGGTACCTTCTAATAGAGGGAGAAAGGATAGAGAATTATGGCATATACCATGGCGGTTTAACTTGAGGATGGTAGACCAACAAGGATCTATGCTCATCGTAAAGGGAGAAATGACACAGACGTGATAGCAGGTACTTTTACCTTGCAGTCTATGTCATTATTATCTTTGATAGATTCTGGTTCTACGCATTCATATGTTTTGCATGAACATGCACATTTGCTTGTATACCGATAGAAATTCTTAATATTCGTATGCGAGTAACGAGTTCTTTTGGAGAGACGGTCATTACGAGAAATTTGTATCAGAGATGTCCTCTGATGGTTCAGGGTCAAGTGTTTACGGCTGATCTGATAGAGCTGTCGTTCCATAGTTTTAACATGATCTTGGTTATGGATTGGTTGCTCGAGCATGGGCTATGGTTGATTTTGAGACCAAGCAAGTTTCGTTGAGACTTGCTGATGATTATGAGGTAGTAGTTGTGAGTGAGAATGTTAAGTTCTTATCCAATGTGGTTTTGGCTATGGAAGCGCGTAAGTTGCTAGAATATGGGTGCCAGGCGTATCTAGCTTATGATATGAATCTGAATGTGGAATAAGTGCGGACTAAATATATATGTACTATTTGTGACTTTCTGGGTGTATTTTCAAAAGAGTTACCTGGGTTTCCACCAGACAGAGAGATGGAGTTTTGTATTGAGACATATGCTAATTTGGCTCCGGTGTCAATTGCACCATATCGCATGGCACCAAAAGAGTCGAAAGAGTTAAAGACGCAACTCTAGGAGTCGTTGGATCGTGGTTTTATTCGGCCTAGTTTTTTTTCATGGAAGTACCGGTGTTGTTTGTGAAAAAGAAGGATGGCACATTGAGGATGTGTATTGACTATTGAACAAGTTGATGATTAAGAACAAGTATCCTTTGCTGCGAATTGATGATTTGTTCGATCAATTCTGAGGTGTTACGGTGTTTTCGAAGATCGATTTGAGATCTGGATACTATCAGTTGAAGGTTAAGGATAAATATGTGTTGACGACTATTTTTCGTACGAGGTATGACCATTATGAGTTCTTGGTGATGTCGTTGGGATTGACAAATACGCCTTTTACATTTATGGATATGATGAATTGGGTGTTCTATGAATTCTTGGATCAATTCGTAGTAGTGTTGATTGATGATATTCTTGTGTACTCTCGTACCGAGGAAAATCATGATCGACACTTGCGGATTGTGTTGCAGACCTTGTTGGATAACCAGTTTTATGCCAAGTTGAGCAAGTGTGAGTTTAGGATTATGAAAGTGGTCTTTCTTGGTCATGTGGTTTCAATTGAAGGTATCCAGGTAGATCATAAGAAGGTTGAGGCGGTTATGAATTGGAAGCAACCAAAGTTAGTGACAGAAGTTCATAGTTTTCTGGGTTTGGCGGGTTTTGTGGATAGGTTTTCGAAAGTTGTTGCTCCGTTGACCAAGTTGTTACAAAAGGGTGTACGGTTCGAGTAGATAGAAGCTAGACAACAAGCTTTTGAGAAGTTGAAAGGAGCTTTGACACAAGCTCCAATTTTGATCCAACATGAGTTAGGGAAGGAGTTTATGGTTTATAGCGACGCATCCTACATTGGTTTGGGGTATGTGTTGATGTAGGATGAGAAAGTTATAACTTATGCATCGAGGCAGTTGAAAGTTCACGAACACAACTACCTTACGTATGATCTTGAGCTTGATGCGGTAGTGCTTGAATTGAAAATTTGGAGACATTATCTCTATGGTGAAAAATGTATTGTATACATTGATCATCAGAGTTTGAAATATTTTATGTTGCAAAAAGAGTTGAATCTCAGGCAACGTAGATGGTTAGAGTTGCTGAAGGATTATGATTTGACAATTGAGTATCATGCGGGGTAAAGCAAATGTTGTGGCTGATGCTTTGAGTAGAAAAGCTGTTGTGGAGTTGAGGGCCATGTTTACGAGGTTGAGTGTGACCCGTGACAAAGGTTTGTTGGTAGAGTTGCAAGTGAAACCAACTTTGTCACAATTGATTAAGGAAAAACAACCTTATGATGAGGTGTTGGTACCACATGTTAAGAACATCATGGATGAAAATCCTACAGATTTTCACTTTAAGGGAGATGCGGTGTTATGCTTTAAAGATCAGATAGTGGTACCTAGTGACGAGGAGTTGAGGCAGATGGTATTGACCAAGGCACATGCTAGTCCTTTTGCTATACATCCCGGTAGTATTAAAATGTATCGGGGTTTGAAGGATGAGTACTATTGGGTGGGTTTGAAAAAGGACGAAGCTGATTTTGTTTTTAGATGTATGGTATGTCAGCGTGTGAAGGCTAAACACCAGTTTCCTTCCGGGTTGTTACAACTGTTGAAAATTCTAGAGTAAAAATAGGAGAGGATCACCATGGATTTTGTATCGGGGTTACCTTTGACACCGACTAAAAAGGATTCCATCTGGGTGATTATTGATCGATTTACGAAGTGTGCACATTTTCTGCCAGTGCATACGACATATACTTTGGATAGGTTGGCATATTTGTATGTTGCTGAAATTGTGAGGTTGCACGGGGCACCTAAATCGATTATTTCAGATGGAGATCTACAGTTTAAAGTGAGGTTTTGGGGATTTTTGCATCGAGCTTTGGGTACCCACTTGAATTTCAGTACATTTTATCATCCTCAGATGGATGGTCAGTCTGAACGCGTGATTCAGATTTTGAAGGATATGTTAAGATGTTGTATCATTGAGTTCCAAGGAACTTGGGAAAGTTAGTTGCCTTTTGTAGAGTTTGCGTACAATAATAGCTATCAAGCAAGTATAATAATGACACCGTATGAAGCCTTGTATGGTAGGAGGTGTCGTACACCCTTGTATTGGGTTGAGGCTAGGGAAAACTATATTTCCATGCATGATGTTTTGTAAGAAACAGATGAGAAAGTAAAGATGATTTGTGACCATTTAAAAGAGGCCTCGGATAGGCAGAAATCCTACGCAGATTTGAAGCATAGAGAGGTTGAGTACGTTGTTGGTGAAAAGGGTTTTCTTGAAAATCTCACCTTGGAAGAAGGTGATGCACTTTGGGCGTAAAAGATAGTTGAGTCTGAGGTTTATTGGATCGTATGAAGTGATAGAACGCATAGGTCCTGTAGCTTATCAGTTGAGCTTGCCTCCTGAGTTAGAGAAGATTCATGATGTGATTCATGTATCCATGTTATGGAGGTATCACTCAGATTTGTCGCATGTAATGCCAGTTGAGGATGTTGATTTGCGACTGGATTTGTATTATGATGAGGAACCAATGGAGATCCTTGACTCCAGTAGTAAAGTTCTTCGTGGCAAGATGATTGAACTTGTTAAGGTGTTGTGGCGACATTGCGGTTTTAACGAGGCCACGTGGGAGAGTAAGTCGGACATGGTTGCTCAGTTTTTGCATCTATTTCTATCAGGTAAATTTTGAGGACAAAACTTCTTAAGGGGAGAGAATCGTAACGCTCAGTTTTGGGCCTAGGAGTTTTCTAGGCGGTTTAGACGGTTCGTTGGATCGAATTAGAGGATTTAAGTCAGTTTTGGGATTAAATTTGGAGTAAATATTTTCGGATGTGATAAAATTATGGAAAAATAGTCTAAAATCATTATTTAATATGGAAATGATTTTTGTAAAGTCAATTTTACAAAAAGGGGTTTTTAAATTGGACATTTTGGTTGGTGACCAAAATGCGAAGTTTTAAAACTATTTTTGGTGATTGTTTTGTAAAAGGGTCAAAACTTTGAATCTTTAAGGAGCTATTTACCCTATAGTCTAATATCAGACTTTTCCCTTATTTAGTTATTTTATATGATTTTAAAATAATATAAAAGGCTTAGAGAATTAATTGGTTAATTAAAAAGCTTTAAAACAAATTTAACGTAACTAAGTTTTCACAAAAGAATTTTCTCTCCAATTCTCTCTAGCCAAACACTTTTTTCTCTTCAAAATTCTCATGTAAAATCTTCTTTTAATTAATCTTTTGATTTCAATTGAGATTATAATGATTTCCTAACAAAATCATTTTGGTTTCTCATTATATTGCTATGAAAATTCATCTAAATAAGGGGAAAAGCAGCCATTAGAGGTGAGGTTCGTTCTTCTCCTCTAATATAAGGTTCTTTATTGAAATTCCCAAGTTATTGATCCTTTACATATGATTTCTAACTTGATTTGGTGATTTAATTATGGGAAATTGGTTTAATCAAGGGTTAATTGATTTGATTGGTGGATTTTCGTATAGGCTTTGTTTTGCTGAGTTCTTGATTGATTCTAATCATTATTTTGATGTTAAATAATGTTAATAAGTGGGTTTTAACATTAGAATCCCAAAACTATGTGAATCTCTAATTTTTTAGGTTGCTAGTTATGTGTTTTTGAGGAGTTGTGGAGGCTTATTGAATGCTAGAGAAATAAGGATGTTTGTGATGTGTTTTTAGATGTTAATTGATGTTAATTGATGGGTTGAAATGTTAGTTTGTGGTTGGGTTAATTTTGAATTAGTTTGTGGTTGGGTTAAGTTTGGAAGAGGTTTGTTGTTAATTTTTGTTTTTGTGGGGTGGAATTTGATGAAGGATGTTGAGGATTTGTGTTGTTTTATTGTTGATTGAATTTTGATGCAATGTACCCTTTGTTTTTCCGTGGAATAAAGCAGGGAAAGTTGGTCCTCAAGCTTGAACGTTGGTTTTGGAAGCTTTGGAGGCGAGGTTACCGTATCGGCGATAGAAACTTTGCGCATCGGTGAGTGAGAAAGTGTTTTATAGCTTTACAAAGGTTTGAAAGTTGTGTTTGGGAGTTTAGATCGCGCTTGAAAAGCTTGTCTAATCTCGGAAGTAAGTAAAGGATGAATTCTCTCTTAAACTCGGTTTGGCAATTGGTTTTATGCACTTGTTTTAAATGGTTTAATTACTCATTGTATATGCATGTTTGAGCATGGTTTAATGCTAAAAATTGATTACATAATGATGTTGATGCATTTGGAAGTAATGCACAGTTTGTTAATTTTTATGAACATTAGTTAATGTAAGGTTTATTATATTGGTTAAAAGCTTTTAATGATGCATATGGATATAGTGAGTTGTTGTTATTAAAATGAATAATATTGGCAAGTGATGGTATGAAAAGTTTGAAAATGTTATCGGATATAGTTGGCCGGCCATAGGATTGATAGTGCACTATAAAAAGTCGCCTTGGATGTTTAGGGGTTTATGTGTACCGAATACTCCATCCAAGTACCCTAACGGTCGAGGGGTTTATGTGTACCGAAGACTCCCGTTAGTGAGTTATACATCTAGCCGATGAGTGGTGTTGAGGGGTTTATGTGTACCAAAGACTCCACCATGAGTGTCACAACGGTAGAGGGGTTTACGGGTACCAAAAACTCCTGTGTGTATACCTTAAAATGCCGGTAGATTTTATGTTAAGTGTTGAGGGAAAACTTGTTGAATCCGTGTATCCAATGTTATGTTTTGTAAGGTGGGATCTTGGTTGATGATCACTTGTAAGCCAATACAATTGATGATGTATCATGAGATGGATTATGTTGTTTAATATGGTTTAAACATGTTGTGCTCTTTAAGCATTGCATTGGTAGTATGCACGGGAAAGCTTAAATTGAAGGTAGCAAATGGGAATTTGCTGTAGAATTCATGATACATGTTGCATATGGTTTAATATGTTGTTTTAGAAATGTTAAGTGCATGGTTTTGATAAGGCATGATGTTGGGATGTTGATTTAAAGCGTTTTGGAAAGAGTTTTCAAAAGGATTGTAAAATGGTTTAAATTGCATTGATGGTGGTTGATGTTTGAGCATTCCTCACTAAGCCTAGTGTGCTTACGCTCTCTTTTCCATCAATGCAGAGAATTAGAGGTTGCGGGCAGCGAGAAAGCAAGGAAGGATTTCCAAAGACTTGTTTTCAAAGTACGGTTTGGAACGTTAAATAATAGTAATAAGGGAAATGTGTCAAATAATGTTTTGGGAGGTTTTTGATGAACACCCTGTTTGGGCAAGTTGTATTTGTTGGTTTGATTTTGTAAGTGGCTTAAAGTGATTGAGTTGTGGTTGGTTTTATATTTTGGTTGTGGACTAGGAAGCATGCCTCTAGACTTTGTGGTTGAGTATGTTAGTCTTGTTAGGTTGGTTTATAATGCTGGTATGTTGATGTTTAAACATGTTGATGATGTTATATGTTGATTAGTTAAGTGGTAAGGTTGATTAAAGTGAGCCAAAGTGTCATATGTTGGACCTAGAGGTCATTACAGGCATCTGTGTACCGGTACGAGTACCCCAGGATCAGTACGCGGGGACTGGTTGAGGCTCAAATCGTTAGATTTAAGCATAGGGTACCGGTATACTTAGCCACCATATCGGTATGCCTTAAGAGAAAACAGGCACTAGTGTCGGTACAAAGGTTAGCGCATCAAAATGACCCATCGAATTTAAGCATGTCGTATCGATACGCGAGGTACCGTATCTGTACGAGCTCTAGCTACTAGAATTTTGAGTTTTGAAATCTTAAAGGGGGATTGGTACGGAGTCAAGCCGTATCGGTACGAATTGGTCAGCACACCATATCGATATGGTTAAACGTGTATCGATACGTAAAGTTGTTTTGTTAGTTGGGCTATATCGGTATGCCTTGTTGAATCTCGTTAACCTATTTGCTGAAGTTTGGAAATCTTGCAATTTGGTCCCTGTTTGTTATGAGTGCAATTGATTGAGATTGGATGATTGTTTTGGATTAGAGATTAACCGGTGAGCATGAAATTGAAATAATTATGGTTTGGTAATCTTAATTGTGGAAAATACCCTATAATTTGTAATAATTACTTTTTGGTCCCTAATGTGAATCGTTGAGCAAACGGACCCTATTTTGTAATCTTATTTTAATGTAACGTTACCACTGAAACATGTTCACATAGGACATTAATGCTATGCATCTAGACAAGATAAAAAAATGGGCTCGGTTTGGGTTTCTAGTTCAAGTTTGCTTCGACAAACCTAATGTGACTCTTTTAGTTCGGTTTTAGCTAGGCTGGGCTAATGTGGTTACAGTCCTCAATGCATGAAAACACATTGTCAGGATGATCAATCAATGTAGATTTTGGCCAAGAGGGGGTGAATTGGCTATTTTAAAAAGTATGGAAGCAAATCAAAAAGATAGACAATGGGACACAATGATTTATAGTTGTTCAAGCTTCTAACAAGCTCTACATCCACTACCTTAGCTTCCTACTAAGGATTTTCAACCAATTTCACTATGAAATTCTTCCCCTTTTCTAGGCTAAGGAGGCAACCGTTACAACCGATCAAAGCTTTCTACCCAAAGCTTGATCAAAGATCACTCTTTTACAAGAAAGAAAATGACCTCACAAGGTAAATATTTGCCCAAAATTACAAGAACACACAGCCCCAAACTTGAAATAAAAGATTACAATGAAGAACACAAGTTGGGTACAAGGATTTGACTTTATGAGCTCAAAGGGTTGGATTTTGCTTGAATGGTTGGATGTTGATCAATGTAGGTTTTTTAGTTGTTGTTGCTGCTTTGGAGACTTGTATTTATACCCTCTTATTGAATTCTAGCCGTTTGGGTGGTTGAAGTCATCAATAGCGCCGTTGGGGACCATCTTTCCCGCAATAAATGCAGTATGGTGAACAACCGTATCAGTACACGAAGGCCCATATTGATACCTATAAGAACAAAAATATAGCCATTGTGGAAAGCGTATCGATACGCGGGAGCCCGTATCGAAACGATCATAGTGTAAAACATGAGGCGTATCAAAACGGCAGGGCCGTATCGGTACGAGTTTTGCTCACTGGAATCTTGGATGAAAAAGTGTATCGGTACACCTAGGGGCGTATTGGTACGGGTTAACCGAAATTCAAAGTTTGTTGATTCCAATAACTGACAAGTAACGGTCAAAAAGTTTAATGTCGAGATCTTTGAAGATCTTGACGAAACGTATCGATAACGGTGGTGCCGTATCGGAACGATTAAAAATTTTCTTAAATTTAGATTTCAAACCGTATCGAAACATAGTATACCGTATCGGTATGGATATAAGTTTCTTAAACCCAATTTTAAAACGTATCGAAACGAGTATGAGTCGTATTGAAATGCTAAGCTTAAAACCTTTACCGAGGTTGAAGGCCGTATCGAAACGGGTTGTACCGTATCGAAACGCAAAGCCTAATTTTTAACGTATTATGAAGGTCATATCAAAACGGGCTAAGCCGTATCGGTACGCTTAGCAAAATCAAATTCCTATAGCTAAAAACCGTATCGAAACACCAAGGGGTGTATCGATACGCCTGGGCGAAAATGTGTAGTTTGGCTTGAAAACACTTAGAAAAATTTGGGTTTAGGTTTTGGACTTCAAAGAAATTTTTCTTGTCATTTTGTGAGACTTTTGAGTACTTAAAAATTTATATTCTTTTACAATTTGTTATATCAAAATCAAACATAGGTTTTACAATTTCCCCCTTTTTGATATAACAAAACCAAATGGTAAATTTTTAAGTATCTTTAGGAAAAATTTTGAAATGAAAAATTTTGAAATTTTACTCCCCCTTAATTTAAGGCTATAAAAATTTGGCTCTTTAAATCTTCTCCCCCTTTTTGTTAGATCAAAATCAATGTAATAGGGATAAAACAAGGAAACAATAACAACTCCAAGCAATTAAATAAGAACATAAGCATTAAACTTCAAGTAATAGTTCAAGTAACATAGTTTAATCCAACTCAAATCCTAAAAAAAGCATAAACCAAATAAAGAAGCAAAGCATAGGAGTTCACAAAAAACATAAAGGGCATAACTGAAATCCTAATATGATATGCTATGAGATGCAAAAAGCCTAAGAGTCCATTCCATCATCTTCATCTTCTTCATCCTCATCCTCATCAACATTTATGGCTGGAGGTCCATGGGATTGACTTCATTCACCATGAAAGGCGTTAAGAGTGATGTCCATAGATTTTTGGCGATGTTCAATAGCCATCGCCCTTTCCTCCAAGGATGTGAAGCGAGTGTCGATCGCGGCAAATCCAAAGTCCATGGTGGTATGTAAATATGTGAACTTCTCATTGAGGAAAGCCATGAGAGCATCATGATTTGGTTGGGCCACCGGAGCTTGTGGAATAGGAGCTGCTTGAGGAGCTTCCACCGGTTCGGGTTGAACACCTCCCGGAAGATCAGTGTTTCGGACCTATTCTCCATTGTAGTAAGTGAACTTGGCGCGACAGAGAGAACGCTCATCAATGGGATCCGTGAGGGGTTCTGCAAGGTCATAGAACAATCGGTCCCCATCTTGTGAAAGAGAAAGCTCAAAGCCGTGCCATAAGCGAAGGATGTAACCAATGAGGTGTGGCGATGTTGGACAAGAAAAACGATCTCGGTGAACAGAATCTGAGAAAGGTTGGGTCACCTCTTCTCACGAAAGCATCGAAGCCAAAAATCATCAACTTGGCGGATGATAGAGTATTTCTCACCGGATGGACGGAACCACCAAGTGATCATGAGATGTAAGATACGGTCATGGGCATTAAGAACGGTCACCGAACCACTAAGGATATGTCCTGACGCATCCTTATCATCTATTCCCGTATCTTCAAGACCCAAAAAGTTTGCTAAAACACTTGAATCAATTCGAAATTTCTTACCCATTAAGTAAGATTCAATTACAACAACCAAAGATTTCTTTTCATTAAAAATACACCGGACATTGGAATAGAAGATTAAAACAAGATTTCGGTATAAAATCCCGGGTACACTTAAAAAAGCCATAAATTTCCATTCGTTCATTAAAGGAAGATATTCGAATTTAAATCTTTCGGATGATAAAAACGGGATTGACATAACACGCTTAGGACGAATTTTGTAACTTTGGTATTCTTTAAAATCTTCCATAGCGTCTGGAAATTGAGGTTCATTAAAACAATTTTGATAAATGTGGGTAAGATTGGGTTTATTACCAATATAATACGGAAGAGGATGCGGAGAATTTGAACTAAAGGCAATGTCCTTTCGTGCTCGTTTCTTAGGGGGCCACAATCTGAAAACAAAATCAAACCAAAAACGACGTATGCATAAATCAATACATTCGATCCAAAAAGTAATCCAATAATCAAGGTATTGTCAAAAATTTATACAATAGAATTTAAAAATATATACAAATTTAAAAAGAATTTTTGGTAAAGAAAAACTTGAAAAACAGTGTTAAAAATTATACGATATAATTTTATATTCGAATAAAAAATTTCAGATTTGAAAAAAGTTTTTACAAAAATATTGAAAACAATACTATATAGGTTCTAAATCTATGATTATAGTACAAAAACAGTGCATATATATGTACAAAAATTAAAAAGAAAAAGGTTAGGGTTTATACCTTGAAGTTGAGATTAAGGATGAATGAAGTGATTTAGATGCACAAACTTGATGACTGTAGCTTAGGTTTGATGTAAAAACTAAATGCCCTCAAGAATTTTTAAGAGTTGTGTAGGAAAATATGAGGGATTGTGAGGCTTTTATAGAGAATTGCGTATCTAGGGTTTTGAAATAAAGTTGGTATTTGAGTTAAAGTGAAAATCCTCATTTAAAGCCTTTAAAAACTGCCCAGCCGTGAACGCATACCGATACGCCAACGTGGCGTATCGAACCCAGTATCAAAATGCTTCGAAGGCTGTTTTGATACGCTATACGTACCGGTACAAGTTTACCTGTACCGAAACAATTGTAAACGACCCGTATTGATACGCGAAACACCGTATCGATACGCCAGTGCCAAAAATGTCAATTTTGGCTGCAGGTTGCTCAAAATTTTGATTTTAATCAAATTGAAATGCATGTGAATGATATGAGAACATCATGTATGAGCATAAATAGATGCATACTCCCCCTAGCAACAAGCATATATGCATATAGGAGCCAAAACAAAAAAGCAATCAATCAAACAAATTTAAGCATATTTTTAAGACCAAAAGAGGTTCTAAGGGTCAAGGGAGGTTGGTTAAACCTAACTATCTCCTAAGAGACCAAAAACACTCTTTGTCTAATGGTTTGGTAAAATATCTGCTAATTGGTTCAAGGTGTCTACATATTCTAGAACTACATCTTTTTTCAAGACGTGATCTCTAATGAAATGATGCCTTATTTCTATGTGTTTGGTTCTAGAATGTTGGATGGGATTCTTAGTGAGACAAATTGCACTAGTGTTGTCACGCCTAATGGGGATGGTACCTATGTCAATTCCATAATCTAAGAGTTGTTACTTCATCCAAAGGATTTGAGCACAACAACTCCCTATGGATATGTATTCGGCTTCGGTGGTAGATAATGCTACACTATTTTGCTTCTTAGAAAACCAAGATATGAGCATACTACCTAGTAATTGACATGTGCCAGATGTGCTCTTTCTATCTATCTTACAACCCCCATAATCCGCATTCGAGAAGGCATGTAGGTTAAAGAAAGACTCTCTAGGGTACCAAAGACCTAAACAAGGTGTATCTCTAAGGTACCTAAAGATTCTCTTAACGGCTATAAGGTGTGATTCTCTATGACTAGCTTGAAATCTAGCACACAAGCAAACACTAAACATAATGTCGGGTCTACTTGCAGTAAGATAAAGCAAATATCCAATCATAGAGCGGTAAAGCTTTAAATCTACACACTTACCTCCTTCATCTTTGTCAAGCTTTGTGGAAGAACTCATTGGTGTGGCTTGAGGTTTCACACTCTCCAAGCCAAACTTCTTGAGCATGTCCTTGATGTACTTAGATTGATTGATGAAGACGCCATCCTTCCTTTTTTTAATTTGGATCCCCAAAAAGAATGAAAGCTCCCCCATCATGCTCATCTCAAACTCAACTTGCATTAACTTAGCAAACTCTTGACAAAGAAACTTATTATTAGATCCGAAAATAATATCATCAACATAAATTTGAACTGCTAATATATCTTTGTCATTTCTTTTTATGAAGAGTGTAGTATCCACCTTTCCTTTTTCAAAACCTTTTTCTACTAGAAAACTTAACAACCTTTCATACCAAGCTCTAGGAGCTTGTTTCAAACCATATAAAGCTTTTGAAAGTTTAAAAACATGGTTTGGGTAATTTGGATCTTCAACTGAGTGGTTGTTCTACATAAACTTCTTCATTAATAAAACCATTTAAAATGCACATTTTACATCCATTTGAAAAAGCTTAAATTCGTGATAACATCCAAATGCTAAAAGCATCCTAATGGCTTCCATTCTAGCTACGGCTGCATAGGTTTCATCAAAATCGATTCCCTCTTCTTGTGTGTAACCTTGAGCAACAAGTCTAGCCTTGTTCCTCACTATGTTACCACTCTCATCTAGTTTGTTTCTATAAACCCATTTAGTTCCTATGGTAGATTTATTTTTAGGCCTATCAACTAGTGTCCATACTTTACTTCTCTCAAATTGATTTAACCCTTCTTGCATGGCCAATATCCAAAAATCATCATTTAATGCTTCTTTGATATTTTTAGGCTCAATGCATGATATAAATGCAACATAATTACAAACATTTCTAAGAGAAGATCTAGTGGTTACCCCTTTGGATGGATCACCCAAAATCTCACCACCTTTGACATAGTTGTACTCTCTTGGGTAGCTCACTTCCTTTTCCTCTAGAATCATGTCTCTCAAGGCTTCTAGAGGTGGATCTTGTGCTTCTTCCTCTTTGGTTGGAACTTCATCCACCTTTGATGTTTGTCCACCATTATTGGCTTCAAAAATCCCTACATCATCATCATCACAAGAATCCTTCCTCAGAAGGAGGTTATCATCAAAAACCACATGAATAGACTCTTCAACAACTAAGGTTTTTTTTTTATTAAATACACGATAGGCTTTAGAGTTTAAAGAATAACCTAGAAAATAGCTTCATCACTTTTAGCATCAAATTTGCCTAGATTATCTTTTCCATTGTTTAAAACAAAACATTTACAACCAAATGGATGAAAATAGCTAATGTTAGGCTTTTTGGATTTTAAAATCTCATAAGGAGTTTTCTTCAAAATAGGCCTAATCATTACTCTATTTATGATATAACAATCCGTATTAGTGGCTTCCTCCCAAAAGTATTTCGGCAAATTGTTTTCACAAAGCATGGTTCTAGCCATTTTCTCTAAAGTTCTATTTTTCCTTTCAACAACCCCATTTTGTTGAGGTGTTCTAGGGCCTGAAAAATTATGGTTAATACCATTTGAGTTACAAAAATCCTCAAAACCTAGATTTTGAAATTCGGTGCCATGGTCACTTCGAATGTGAGAGATATTTTGACCAAGGTCATTTTGAGTAATTTTCGAAAAGTGATGAATTTTTCTAAAGCCTCATCTTTGGTACTTAAGAATAAAACCCAAGTGTATCTAGAGTAATCATCAACTAAGACATGCATATGATTTTCCACCCAAGCTAGCAGTTATAATAGGACCAAAGAGATCCATATGGATCAATTGTAAAACTCTACTAGTTGAAACATCATTAATGGACTTGAAAGAAACTCTTTTATGTTTGCCTTTTGCACAAGTATCAAAAATTTTATCATTTGAAAGCTTTATTTTAGGCAAACCTCTAACTAGATCTTTTGAAACCAATTTTTCTAAAACACTCATGCTTACATGCCCTAGTTTTCTATGCCATTACCATGAATCATGCTCATCATTTGCAACAAAACATGCATGAGAAATGTGTATGTCATCTAGATGTACCATGTATATGTTTCCTATGTGATGACCCACAAGCACAATTTTATTTGTTTCAATGTTTAAAATTTTGCAACCATTAGAATCAAAAACAACGTTGAAACCTTTGTCACAAAATTGACTAATGCTTAAAAGGTTACATTTAAGATCATTGACATATAGAACAATTTCAATAAGTACGGAGGAGTGATTACTAATGGAACGCATTCCTTCAACTTGACCTTTGGAGTTGTCACCAAATGTCACCAATCCTTCACTTTTTAGCTCAAGTTCCACGAATCTACTCTTGTCTCCGGTCATATGTCTTGAGCATCCACCATCAAGGAACCACGAGTTTGCACTTGAAGCTTTGGCCTTGTAGCAATGCTCCCCCTACAAACAAAGATTAATTCTTGATTTTTGGTACCCAAATCATTTTGGTTCCATGAGTATTAGCTCCCAAATACTTGGTTCCCTTAGTAATCCAAGATGCAATGGCCTTAAGATTGTTAGAAGTGACAAGTTCCTTAGGAACCCAAACACTTCTAGTTCTCTTACCTTTAGAGGTCCTTTGGAAGCCTCTTTGTTTGTGGTTGCCAAAGTTCATTTTAACATAGTTGGGCTTTAAAGATTTTCCTTTTTCAAAATTTGGTTCCCAACCTTGTTCAAGGAAGCTTTGAGATCATTTACCTCCTTGAGGTAATGATCTTTTAACTCAGAAAGAAGGTTATTTAGATCGACATTTTCTTTTTCAAAATATTTTTTATTATCTAGTAAATCATTAACCTTCTCTTCAAGTTTCGAATTAGTCTTGATCAAAGAATCATTTTGATTTTTCACATCAGAAATTATTTTCTTGTTTTTCAAAAGTGATTCTTTATATTTCAAAGCTAATTCACCGTAAGCCTCTTGCAACTCATTATAATCTTCAAATAGTTCATCATAATCAAGATCATTAGATGAGTTGGAGGTTACCTTAGGATCCTCTTCATAGGCCATGAGACAAAGGTTAGCAACCTCTTGCTCCTCATCACTTGAAGACTCTTCATCGCTCTAAATGGCTAAATGGGCCTTGTGCTTCTTTTTCTTCTCGAAGCCTTTCTTATTAAGTTGAGGAAAATCGATCTTGATGTGTCCCGACTTCTTAAATTTGTAGCACAAAATAAGATCCTTTCTTCTTCCTTGCTCTTACTCTTGAAATCCTTTCTTCTTTTGAAATTCCTTCTCCGGTTGGATCTCATGAGCCGAGTGAATCGTTTGGCTAGCATAACTAACTCCTAATCTTCATCCTCACTTGAATCACTATCTTCTTGTGAAGCTTTGAGAGAAATTCCAAGTTTCTTCTTTTCTACTTCTTTCTTCTCAACCTTCTTTTCTTCTCTTCTTCTCTACCTTGCTTCATGATCTCATGAGTTAGGAGAGAACCCACAAGAGCATCGAGCTTCAAGGTCTTCAAGTCCTTTACCTCGATGATGGTCGTCCTCTTCCCATCCCATGACTCGGGAAGAGAATATAAGAGCTTCTGAACAAGCTTGTCTTCATGAATGACTTCTCTAAACCCCTTGAGACCATTTACAATGACTGAGAAGCGATCGAACATCTTGGTGACGCTCTCATCGGGCTCCATCTTGAAATTTTTGTAGCTTAGATTGAGGAGTCCAATCTTGGTCTACTTTACATCGTTGGTGCCTTCATAGGCGGTCTCTAGCTTGTCCCACACCTCTTTTGCACTTGTACATGGGGACATCTTCGAATATTCGTCGGGTCCAAGTGCACAAAAGAGCATGTGCAAGGCCTTGTCGTTTATTTGTAATTTCTTTTTTTCTTCATCGGCTATTTCTTGCTTGAGCTTGGGAATTTGCCTTCCTCCTTCTTCCTTCATTAGGATAGATGGTCCATCTTCGATTACATCCTAAAGAACATAATCGTTGGATTTGATGACTAGCCTCATTCGATTCTTCCAATATGGATAGTTGTCTCTATTGAAGAATGGTGGTTTGGAGATAGATTAAGACTCGTACATGTGGTTGCATGAAGTAGAAGCCATGGCTGAAGTGTTAGTTGATTGAATCACCTTCTAGGATCACCTCAACGGTTGTTAGACCTTCGGTTGAGTGTGGATCTGATACCAATTGTTAGGATGATCAATCAATGTAGATGTTGGCCAAGAGGGGGTGAATTGGCTATTTTAAAAAGTATGGAAGCAAATCGAAAAGATAGACAATGGGACACAATGATTGATAGTGGTTCAAGCTTCTAACAAGCTCTACGTCCACTACCTTAGCTTCCTACTAAGGATTTTCAACCAATTTCACTATGAAGTTCTTCCCCTTTTCTAGGCTAAGGAGACAACCGTTACGACCGATCAAAGCTTTCTACCCAAAGCTTGATCAAAGATCACTCTTTTACAAGAAAGAAAATGGAAAAAAGAAAATGACCTCACAAGGTAAATATTTTCCCAAAATTACAAGAACACTCAGCCCCAAACTTGAAATAAAAGATTACAATGAACAACACAAGTTGGGTACAAGGATTTGACTTTATGAGCTCAAAGGGTTAGATTTTGCTTGAATGCTTGGATGTTGATCAATGTAGGTTCATTAGTTGTTGCTGTTGCTTTGGAGACTTGTATTTATACCCTCTTATTGAATTCTAGCCGTTTGGGTGGTTGAACTCATCAATAGAGCCGTTGGGGACCATCTTTCAAGCAATAAATGCAGTATGGTGAACAACCGTATTGTTACACGAAAGCCCGTACCGATACCTATAAGAACAAAAATATAGTCATTTTAGAAAGCGTATCGATAAGCGAAAGGCCATATCGAAACGATCATAGTGTAAAATAGAGGGCATATCGAAACGGCAAGGCCGTATCGGTACGAGTTTTGCTCTTTGGAATCTTGGATGAAAAAGTGTATCGGTACGCCTAGGGGCGTATCGGTACGGGTTAACCGGAGTTCAAAGTTTGTTGATTTGAATAACTGAAAAGAAACAGTCGAAAAATTTAATGCCGAGATCTTTGAAGATCTTGACAAAACGTATCGATACGGGTGGTGCCGTATCGAAAAGATTAAAAAAATTCTTAAATTTAGATTTCAAACCGTATCGAAATATAGTATACCGTATCGGTACGGATATAAGTTTCTTAAACCCAATTTTAAAACGTATCGAAACGAGTATGAGTCGTATCGAAATGTTGAGCTTAAAACCTTTACCCAGGTTGAAGGCCATATCGAAACAGGTTGTATCGTATCGAAATGCAAAGCCTAATTTTCAAAGTATTATGAAGTTCGTATCGAAACGGAATAAGCTGTATCGGTACGCTTAGCAAAATCAAATTACAATAGCTAAAAATCGTATCGAAACACCAAGGGGTGTATCAATACGCCTGGACAAAAATGTGTAGTTTGGCTTGAAAACACTTAGAAAAATTTTGGGTTTAGGTTTTGGACTTCAAAGAAATTTTTCTTAGCATTTTTGAGACTTTTGAGTACTTAAAAATTTATATTCTTTCACAATTTAGTCCTTAGATAATTTATTATATAAAAATCAAACATAGGTTTTACACACATATATACAAAATGAAATGCATAATTAAAATGAAAAATATAGAGTTAAGAGGAAGGCGACTCCCCTTCGAATTACTCTGGACAAGAGACACGGGTCTTCTTTTTGATAAAGCTCCCTCAGTTGGGTGCCATGTTTTTTTTCTTTTCTTTGAGACAGCAGCGGAGGCCTTCATATCATGAATGACCTCCTCAATCATTCGTACCAGCTTGGATGCAGCGAAGGCTAGGGGAGCAGCGAAAAAAATGGGTGAAGTAGGTGGCACATCGGTCTTGGTAGGTACTTTGTCATCAGATTCTTTTGAGGTCTTGGTCTTGGTAGATTTAACTTGGACAGGTGATGAAGGAACAGTGGCATCAAATTGATGTGTCAAAGTATAAACAGACTGGGGACTGGCTGGTATTCCTTCAGGCGTGTAAAGCTCTAGTGGTAACTCTAGAAATGTTGGCAAAGGATTGGTGGCGATGCCCTCAAGAGTTGCCTTTAGGGCTCGATCTCTGGCACCAGTATATTGCTAAAGCACCAAATTTTGCTCCTCAGCCTTTTTAAGTTCTTATTGGATGAGTTCCTATCGTTGATAAATCTATGAAAGTAATGCCAAGGCGTCAGTTGGCATCGGTGTGACAGGTTCTACCTTAGGCAATTTGGCAGCAGACACTGGCTCAACAACCTTTCCTTTTCCCTTCTCCCTCGCTTCCTTGGCAATCATTTTTTGCCACAAAGTATGAGTGATGGTCCCCTTACACTTTTGGACGTTATTAGAGTCGAGTTGTGGTACCTTATGTTGTAAGCAAATTCGAGATATTAGTGAAGAAAAAAACAAACTACCAAAACCCTTACTAGCACATTTATAGGTTTCGTCCACAAATAGACGACCTACATTGATTTTATTTTCCACTATTATAGAGTGTAGCAAAGCCATTCTTTCCTCTTAAATTGTCTCATTATGTGTGGTCGGCATAAGATTTGCTTTCAAGAAGTGGTTCCACCCCATCGACCATGGCTTCAATGCTAGTTGTTTCACGGTTCTCTTCCCCTTGGACGAGATATTACACTTTGTGCCCATTTTGCACAAATCCTTTAGTAGCAATTGTCTTTTGGCAGCATCCATAGACTTTAGAAACGTTGAATACTCTTCTCCTACACCATCTAATCGAACACACGTACCTCACACAAACAAAAAAATGTGAGTCATTGGTTGTGAGTTGGGCATAGAATTTGCAAACAATGATGGAGTGGACCTCCCCTGGTTGTTGGTAAAATATATCCCTATGGTGTTTCTTGACTATCTCCTTCACTTCCGACGAATAACCCAAATTGGGTTCATTCTTGAACTCAAAACTTTTCTCATAAAAAAAGGTGCGGGCAGCATAGTTTTCTTCATACTTTTTCTTGATCTTGTCATTGAAAAAGATTTGAAAAGGTGTTGATGAGGATGTCATTGCAAAAGAAAAGAAGATGATGATCAGAAAAGATTGGTTCTTGAATTGCTTGTCGTGCTAGAGAATGAAAAGAGAGAAGTTCTTGCTTAGGGAAATTATGGGTTAATAAATGGATAAAGGAGACGGTTAGGATGGTTTTAATGGTAAGGTTAGTAGAGATAATGATGAGTGTGTCAGTTATGCATGTTTGGGGAGTGGGATGATGATGGGTTTAGGAGTTATGAGAGTTGAAGGTGCGAGAAAAGAAAAGGTGAAAAAGAATATGGTAAAATTTCAAAGTTTGAAAAATTAACCTAGGCAGCTAGGGTTTCCAAATTTAGTAAAAATAACTCGCCCTTGGGCCTTATCTAAATTTAATCCACGTGTTACCACTCCTCTCGATGGTAAGTGTCTAAATGCTGACATGTCCTGGCATATTGCCTTGGCAAAATAATCTACGCTAACACTCACAAAAACCTTTCAAAACAGAAAAAATAAAAATTAAAATAAACATACCAAAATATTGAAAAAATAACTAACCTAACTATTTACAATGATCATATTGTGATGGCAAAATTACTCAATCTCTACCAAGAGAATGGTCTCCTTGGCATTATCCTGACTTCCTTTCCAATAGTGCTTCAACCTCTGGCCATTCACTTTGAACGTTGTCCCAGTTTTCAAGTCCTTGATATCTACTGCTCCATGAGCATAAGTATTGTCTTCAAAGGGTCCTGACCATCTAGATTGAAGTTTCCCTGGAAATAACTTAAGCCTTGAATTGAACAATAGAACTTTTTACCCTACTTTAAACTATCTTGGCAAAATTCTATTGTCGTGCCATCTCTTTGTTCTTTCTTTATAAAGCTTGGCATTTTCATAAGCTTGTGCACTAAATTCTTCCAACTCATTCCAGTGTAACAACCGTTTCTTACCTGCAGCCTTACATTCCATGTTCAACTGTTTGGTTGCCCAATAAGCTCGGTGTTCTAACTCTACTGGCAAATGGCATGACTTCCCAAATACAAGCTTGTATGGGGAAATTCATAATGAGTTTTGAAAGTTTTTCTGTATGCCCACAAGGAATCATCTAGCCTCAAAGACCAGTCCTTCCGAGTCGGGTTCACAGTCTTCTCCAAAATATTATTGAATTCCTTGTTTGAAATTTTTACCTAACCATTCGTTTGGGGATAGTAGGCAGTGGAAATTCTTTGCTGGTTCTGTAACTGTACAGAGCTTTAGTGATTAAATGAAATTTAAAATGGGTACTTGTATCATGAATGATGGCTCTAGGGGCACCGAAACTGGTGAAGATGTGCTTATGTAGGAATTTGGCAACTGCCTTGGCATCGTTTGTTGGGAAAGCAAAAACTTCAACCCACTTTGAGACGTAGTCAACGACCAAAAATATATATAAGTTGCCAATAATAGGAAAAATAACCCATAAAGTCTATCCCCCAAAGATCAAATATTTCTACAGGCATGATATTCTGAAATAGCAATTGATGTATGCTGGAAATGTTTCCAATATGCTGGCATCTGTCACATGCCTTAGCAAAATAATGGGCGCTTTGAACAGTGTAGGCCAGAAAAATCTTGACTGTAGTACTTTGGCTACTGTCTTCATTCAAGTAAAGTGTCCTCCATATGGTGCTGCATAGCAAAGCTGGAGAATGTTTTGTTGCTCATCCTCTGGCACACAACGATGAATGATTTGGTTAGCACAATGTTTGAATAAGAATGACTCATCCTAATAATATTATCGGATATCCCTTAAAAATTTCTTCTTGGCATTACTTGCCGAATTCGGTGGCAAAATTCTGCTGACCGGGTAGTTGACTATGTCAGTATACCATGGCATGGTATTGGTTGCAAGCAAATATTCATCAGGGAATTCATCTCTGACGGTAGCAGCATTGCCATCTCATGTAGTGCTCTAAAGGAGACAAATTATCAGCTACCAAGTTTTCACTCTCCTTCTTATCTCGTATCTAAAAAGATCAAACTCTTGTAATAAAAGTGTCCATCATATCAGTTTGGGCTTGCCATCTTTCTTTACCAAAAGGTATTTAAGTGTCGAATGGTTTGTATATATCACAACTTTACTACCCACCAGGTAAGATATGAATTTGTCAAATGCAAAGACAACTGCAAGGAACTTCTTCTTAGTTGTTGTGTAGTTAAACTGGGACTCATTTAATATACGTCTGGCATAATAGATGGTATGGAAAAATTTTCCACGCCTTTTTCCTAACACAGCTCCAACGACATAGTCACTGGTATCGCACATAAGCTTGAATTCCTCATTCCAATCTGGTGCCATGACTATTGAGGCTTTAATTAACATGTCTTTCAATTCCTAAAAAGCTTTCAAACAGGAATAATCAAATGCAAAAGTGGTATTCTGATCCAAAAGTAAGCATAATGGTTTAGAAAATTTTGAGAAATCTTTAATAAAACGATAATAAAAACCTGCATGTCCCAAGAAACTTCTAATACCTTTAACACTTGTAGGTGGTGGCAATTGTTTGATTGCCTCTACCTTTGCTTTGTCAACTTCCAGTCCATTTTTGGTCACTTTTTGTCTGAGAACTATGCCCTCCTTCACCATGAAGTGGCATTTCTCCTATTTCAAGACCGGGTTGGTTTCAATACATCTCCGTAGAAGAAGTTCCAAATTCTAAAGGCATTCCTCAAAACTTTTGCCAAAGACTGAGAAGTCATCCATGAAAACTTCTAAGTTGTTATTGATCTTGTCTGAGAAAATCAACATCGTGCAACACTGAAACGTTGCTGGAGTGTTACACAATCCAAAGGGCATTCTTATAAAGGCGAATGTCCCTTATGGATAGGTGAACGTAATCTTTTCCTGATCTTCTAGAGCAATGGCAATCTAATTATATCCCGAGTAACCGTCCAGGAAGCAATAAAATACATTCCCTGTCAATCTATCTAATATCTGATCAATGAAGGGTAGTGGGAAGTGATCTTTTCGAGTGGCATTATTTAGCTTTCTGTAGTCCATGCAAACTCTTCAGCCCGTCATGGTCCTCGAGGGGATTAGTTTACTTTTGTTATTCTGAACCCTAGTTATTCTACCCTTCTTTGGTACACACTACACTAGGCTGACCCACGAACTATTAGAGATAAGATAAATTATCTCGACATCTAGCCACTTTATGAATTCTTTCTTCACTACCTCTTTCATGCTGGGATTCAGTCTCCTCTAGGCCTCGATTGTTTTTCCATGACAATCCTCCAAAATAATTTTGTGCATGCAGATTGTTGGGTTTATCCCTCGGATATCAGCTAGGGTCCATCCCAAGGCTTGCTTGTGGTTGCCCAATGTCTCCAGTAATCATTCCTCCTAGACATCAGTCAAATCGACAGCAATGATCACTAGCAAAGTTGAGTCATCACCCAAGTAAACATATTTGAGGTGGCTTGGCAAAGGTTTCAATTCTAGTTCTGGTGGCTCCTCAATAGATGGTTTGGATGCCTTAATTTTTCTGCCAGCCAGCTCAAGTCTCCCAAAATAACTCACCACTTCGTTCAATATGGTCCATCCTTTCGATTCTTTGCTCATAATGTTTTCATCATCCAGCTCTATGGCATATTCGTTTGTGTCCTGGAAAAAAGTTGTTATGTTCATATTAAAATGGACTCCATCAGCTCAACAGCTTGGCATTCCTCAGGTTCATCTGGACACTTAAGAGCTTGAAACAAAATTAAACGTAAAATGTTGGTCATTTATATGCATAGTAAGCTTACCCTTTTGAACATCAATTAAAACCCTATTCGTGGCAAGAAATGGCCTTCCCAAAATTATAGGGAAATTAGCATCAGCTTCATATTCTAAAATAATAAAATTAGTTGGGAATATAAATTTGTCTACCTTTACCAACACATCCTCAATCTTACTCTTGGGATGTGCATAAGATCGATCTGCCAACTGGAATGTTATTGTGGTAGGCCTTGCTTTGATGCCTAGCTTTCTAAAAACTGACATTGGCATCAGATTGATGTTGGCTCCCAGATCACACAGTGCTTTACCCATTAATTTATTGCCAATCATGTAGGGAATATTAAAACTTCTTGGATCTTTTAGTTTTGGTGGCAATCTGTTGGTTATCATTGTACTGCATTCTTCAGTAAGTGCGACTATCTCGAAATCATCCAGCTTCCTCTTTTTGGAAAAGATGCCATTCATAAATTTAACATAGTTAGGCATTTGTTCGAGAGCTTCCACTAATGGTATGTTGATTTGTAGTTGTTTAAGGACTTCCAAGAAGCGCTTAAACTACTGGTCTTGCTTGTGTTTTTATAGCCTTTGGGGAAAAGGTGGTGGCGGATAGCCAAATGCTAGATCTACCGGTTTTGCCAAAATGTTGTTGGCATCATATTGAGATCTA
This sequence comes from Hibiscus mutabilis, assembly GCA_019671005.1. Classification (NCBI taxonomy): domain Eukaryota; kingdom Viridiplantae; phylum Streptophyta; class Magnoliopsida; order Malvales; family Malvaceae; genus Hibiscus; species Hibiscus mutabilis. The sequence continues at coordinate 23,501,109 of CM033724.1, forward strand.
GCATTGCCAATGCTTGCTTCCTTTTTCTCATCTTCCTTGGGTTTATCTGCTAGCACAAACTTCTCGTCCTGGCAAATAGTTGACTGTTTGACAGGTGCTTTGTAACGCCCCGATTTTGGGCCTAGGAGGTTCCTAAGTGCTTTAGACTATAACACCCCCTTCCCGGTCTAGAAGGAATCTAGGTCGAAAAGCGTTACTGATGGATAACATGGTGAATAATTTATTAATTTTGATGACTTGAAATATAAACAATGACTTAACAACATTTGATTCGATACAGTAAACAACTATGATTAATATAAATTAAGCCAAATTATAATCGATGGACTATTTGGTAACTTACACAAATTTGGGGACTAAATTTTAATTTTAGAAAATTATAGGGACTTATCAAAAATTAGGGTTACCACTACTAAATAAAATACATGAATGTCTTGCCTGCAAATTTTTATTTCAATCAGAGTTCGTTTGTACCTTCAATTAAGCCTTATAAGATTTCATTGACCAAATTACAACATTCTAAAACTTCATTAATCACCTTTTAACGAACTTTCCTACCTCAATACCGATACTTGAAGAGGATGTATCGGTACGCCTATGTCATGGTTGTTAAATCAGTTACAAACATTAAGGACCGTACCAGTACGGGTACATCCATATCGGTACGCTATATTAGTCTCAACTTCCAGTGTTGATGGGTCGTATCGATATGCTGAAGGTCGTATCGGTACGCCCTTCATGACCGTTAAAACGGTTAATTCTTATTAAGCTTGTATCGATACTTGGTATCAGTGCGCATGGTCAACACTTAGAAGGTCAACTTATATGATCGATACGGTGTCAGTACGGTACTACAATGTTTTTCCAGTAACTAAGACTCGTACCGATACCCCAACGTTAAATTGATCAAATATGCAAGTTCGTACCGATACGCCACCACCCGTATCGGTACGACAAGGCCTATAATGATAGATTTTATATGGTTTTTAATCGAATTAAGGGCCTTAACCTTGTCCAATGATTACTAAATTTTACCAGCCAACTTATAAACATCAAATCTATATACATGCCAATTTTCATGCCATTACAAATTCATTCACTATGTTATCACATGTTAGAGTGTTTTAGGTCATTTTACTAATTTTGCCAAAAACCAACATATCATATTTCATATTTAAACTCTTTCATCATAGTGAACAATACATACACACAAAATATGTCATTTTAGACTTAATGCTTATCATGCAATACATACCTAACATCATAACATCAAATGATCAACTCATAGCTTATCTACGTAATCATCATGACCTTTTGACAATTCATTGCATATAAGACCTCATTAAACATACCCAATCACATATTTCCTTGCTTTACTCAAGTATGTCATGATTAGGCATTTCGTAAACTTAGGATAATTTCCTTTTTTCAATTTTATAATATACACCTAATGTTCACACATACATACATATACACATGCTATATGACACCTTTCTAGAAGTTATAGGGACAAAGATATGTTACTCAAAAATCTTGGATAGTGACTTGTAACCTCTAACCATGATCATGTCCTTGGAACTTTTAAACCTAAAATGATGCATGGAAATAAATGTATTAGGCATACTTTTCCTAGTGAGGTAGTATCTCAATAATAATATGATAACAATAATAATAGATTTCATAAAGGTAATGCAACAATGATCATGGTGACCCCAATGAACACATATACATGAACAATGCTCAATGTCGTGAATCCATTTCCATGTTTTATTCTTATATATTTATACAATAGTCTTATCCATAGTTTTACTTGTCTTTTAACATTGTTTGCCTTGGAACACAATTAGACATAGGTAGCATTGATCCGTGTTTAAGCAAGTTCAAAGCACAAAGCAATGGCTTGTTTCAATGTAATAACATTAATACTTCCTCCATCATCATCCATCATCTCCCCTAACCTCCAACATCGTCAATATAGGGTTATTACCCTTGAGCCGTAGCTCATGGACCATAGTCCGGATATACCATGTACCATGCTAAAGTGTCCAAGGGCTTTCATTGCAAGGGAACTTACATGTCTTATGATTTAACAGTAGGAAGTTATTTTTATTCGATAGTTGAGCCTTAGCTCCAATAATCCTTGTCGATACAATAATTTCTTCAATACAATAGCTTTGCCAATACAATATCTTTAGCAATATAATAATCTTATCAATACCATGTTTTCATCAATGCAATGATTTAGTCGATGCTATGAACTTGCCAATGCAATGAACTTACCAATGTGATACTCTTGTCAATGTAACATGATGCAAGACAACACAAAAGGACTTACCAATGCTTTCCAATGATATAGGTATTGCCACCAAATGCTCTATATGAGCCAATGAATAATTCAACAATAATCACACAATAAAATATAGAAGGAAATACAACAAGGATGACACCTATCCATCCAAACCATGAACTACACTCATCGAACCACTTGATGTGTTTAGAGCTTTCATAGGATGATTCTTTTGCATGTAGATTGCTTAAATTTGATGGAGAAAGTGATTCCTCACCTTAGAACACTTAAGCTTGAACAATAGACCTAGACAATAGATTACAAAGTTTCTCATAACTTCCAAAGATATAATCTTATCCCATAGCATTACTTAGCCATGGAAATAACAAGAGGATAGGCTTAAAAATCATAGATGATGACTTAGGATTTCTTCATAACTTAACTTAGTAATTCATCTTGATTAAGCATTAGGACACCAAATTGGTAGAGGGGTTTCCTTGGCCCAATTGTTAGAAGTATATTGAAGGTGAAAAACTTTAAAAAAAAAACTCAAGCTTACCTTAAGTAACAATAGAGGTGTATGCTTGAGGTGCTTACTTGCACCTTAGGTAGAAGATGACAATAGATTCCTTCCAAACTTTCTTTCTTACTTACTTCCTTATTACATCGACAATTATATCTACTATCCATTCTTATCATCTTTTCTTTTATTCTTATCCATTCTAAATATAATTTACAAAAATCCCTATTTATCTCCAACGTCATCATTAATCTTTTACCAAAATTTTCACCATCTTTATTTTAATTGGCCATGGAAAAAGGCTTATGACAATGGGGAAATTACAAACAGCATCTCCCAAACCTTTCCTTCATATAAAGAAAGGTCATGGTCAATTTACACTATAGGTCCTTGAAATTCTTAATTTTTATACTATAGCACCTTAACTTTTAATCTTTTGAATTTAGTCACCACTGATACTTTAATTTCTTTCAATTTGATCACTAGGTAGTATAATTACCCACCTATTCCTCACATTCTCATAAGAATCCTGAGTTGGAGAAGATTCATGATGTGTTTCAAGTGTCCATGTTGTAGAGGTATCGTTCTGATCTGTCGCATGTAATGCAGTTGAAGATGTAGAGTTACGACCGAATTTGTCTTATGATGAGGAACCAATGGAGATCCACGATTCCAGTAGTAAAGTTCTTCGTGGAAAGAAAATTGAAATTGTTAAGGTGTTGTAGCGACATCGTGGTGTTGAGGAGGCCACGTAAGAGTAGGTCGGACATGGTTGCTCAGTTTTCGCATCTGTTCCCATCAAGTAAATTTTAAGGATGAAATTTCTTAAGGGGGAAGAGTTGTAAACCCCGGTTTTGGGCCTAGGAGGTTCCTAAGTGGTTTAGATTGTCCTTTGGATCGGAATAGAGGATTCGAGTCAATTTCAGGATTTAATTCGAGATAAATATTTTCGGATAAGATAAAAATATGGAAAAATAATCTAAAATCATTATTTAATATGGAAATGATTTTGGTAAAATCAATTTTACAAAAAGGGGTCTCGAAATTGGACATTTTGGTTAGTGGCCAAAATGTAAAGTTTTAAAACTATTTTTGGTGACTGTTTTGTAAAAGGGTCAAAACTTTGAATCTTTAAGGAGCTATTTACCCAAAGTCTAATATGAGACCCTTAACTTTCTATTTTAAATGATTTTAAAGTGATATAAAAAGGCTTGGAGAATTAATTGGATAATTAAAAGGTTAAAAACAATTTGACGTAACTAACTTTTCATCAAAAGCTTTTCTCTCAAATTCTCTCCGGCCAAACACTTTTTCCACTTCAATTTTCTCAGGTAAACTCATGAGTTCTACATTCTTTTGATTGCAAATTAATCTTTAATGGTTTTCTAATAAAACCATTTGATTTGATTTTGTTTTCTGAGGAAAATTCATCCAATTAAGGGGAAAGGCAGCCATTAGAGGTGAGGTTTGTTCTTCTCCTCTAATACAAGGTTCTTTACTAAAATTCCTAAGTTATTGATCCTTTACATATGATTTCGAACTTGATTTGATGATTTAATTATGGAAAATTAGTTTAATCAAGGGTTAATTGATTAGATTGGTGGATTTTCGAATAGGATCTATTTTAATGAGTTCTTGATTGATTCTAATCATGATTTTGATATTAAATAATGTTAATAAGTGGGTTTTAACATTGGTATCCTGAAACTATGTGAATCTCTAATTTTCTAGGTTGTTAATTATGAGTTTTTGAGGAGTTGTGGAGGTTTATTGAATGCTGGAGGTATAAGGATGTTATTACGGTATTTTTAGATGTTAATTGTTGAGTTAAAACGTTATATTGTGGCTGGATTGAGTTTGGAAGATGTTTGATATTGATTTTGGTTGTTGTGGAGTGGAATTGAGTAGTAGATGTTGAGGATTTATGTTGTTGTGTTGTTGAATGCATTTCGATGCATTGAATCCTTTGTTTTTGTATGGATAAAATATGAGAAGTTGGTCCTCAAGCTTGACCGATCATTTCGGAAGCTTTGGAGCATGGTTACCGTATCGGAAAGCGAGGCTTTGCGTGTCGGTGAGTAAGAACATAAATTATAGCTTTTGAAAGGTTTGAAATTTGTGTGTGGGAGTTTAGATCGAGCTTGAAACGCTGTTCTAAGATCAGAAGTAAGTAAATGGTGAATTCTCTCTTGAACTTGGTTTGGCAAATAGATTTTATGCATTTATTTTTATAGATAGATTACTCATTGTTTATGCATGATTTGAGCATGGTTTAATGCTAGAAAATGGTTATGAAATGAGATTTATGCATTTGGAAGTAATGCATGATTTGATAATGTTTTTGAACATTGGTAATGCTTGGTTGAAAGCATTGAGGAAATGGTTTTAATTTATGCATATAAAAATAATAAGTTGATGTTAATGAGATAGACTATATTGGCATGTGATGGTTTGAAAATGTTATAGAAATGTTATTGGATATAATTAGCCGGCCATAGGATTTAAAGTGCACTATAATAAGTCGCCCATGGTTCGTAGAGGTAATGTGTTGAAAGTATTTACTACAACCATGTGAACCCCAATATTGTTGAGGTATGCTTCAATGGATTTTACTCCGGCTGCGACCGTAGATGTGATGCATTAGAGGCGTTTACTCTAAATTGGAGGATGAGCCGTGGTAGTGTAGAGGTAATGCATTTGTTGCATATACTCCATGCCATTGGGCTATTAAGTGATTGGGATATCACTTGGGAAATCTATGTATCTGATGTGGTTTAATGAAAGAAATGAGATAGAGAAAGGATCACTTGTAAGCCAATATAATGAATTGATGTATCATGTTGATGGATTGTTGTATAATGTGATTTATACATGTGAATACTCTTTAAGCTTTGTATATGGGGTGATATGCATGGGAAGGCTTAAATTGAGGGTTGCATATGGGATTATGATGTAGAATCCATGATACATGTTGCACATGGTCTAATATGTTGTTTTAGAAATATCAAGTGCATGGTTTTGATAAGACATGATGTTGAAATGATGATTTAAAAGTGTTTTGGAAAAATGGTTAACAATAGAATGGTTAAACGATTTTTAATGCATTGATGGTCATTGGTTTTTGAGCATTCCTCACTAAGCTTAGTGTGCTTACGCTTTCTTTTCCATCAATGTAGAGAATTAAAGGTTGCGGACAGTAAGGAAGCAAGGAAAGAATTCCAAGAACTTGTTTTCAAGTATGGTTTGAAACGTTTAATAGTAGTAATAATGGTAATATGTCAAATGTTGTTTTGGGAGGGTTTTTGGTGAACTCCCTGTTGGTGCAAGTTGTAATTGTTGGTTTGGACTTGTAAGTGGTTTTAAAGTGCTTGAGATGTGGTTAGATTTGTGCTTTGGATGTTGACTAAGGAGCATGCCTATAGAATTTGTGATTGATTGTGCTAGGCTTGCTCAAGATGCTAGAATGTTGATGATCATGCATGTTTCAGGTGTTATATGTTGTTTAGAAATATGTTAAGGTTGTTTAGAGTGAGCCAAAATGTCATAAGTTGAACCTAGAGGTCATTACAAGCCTCCGCGTACCGATACGGGTACCCAAGGATCGGTACGTGGGGTCTTGATCAGGCTCATTTCACCGAAATAAAGCATAGGGTATCAGTACACTTAGCCACCGTATCGGCATGCCTTAAGGAAAATTATGCACTAGTGTCAATACACAGGTTGGCGTATCGAAATGATCCTTTTGATTTTAACCATCCGTATCGATATGCGGGGTATCGTATCGGTATAGGCTTTAGCTACTGGAATTCTGAGTTTTGAAATAACAAATGGGGGATTGGTACGAGGTCAGTGTCGTATCAGTACGGGTGGGTCAACACACTGTATCGATATAGTTATACGTGTATCGGTATAGGTAGCCATTTTGTTAGTTAAGGTGTATCGGTACGGGCTTGCCTATATCGGTACGCTATGTGATCGTTTTAGTTCCGTTTCAGCTAGACCGGGCTAAAGGGGTTACATTTGGTGGTATTAGAGCCAGGTTTACAAAAATTAGGATGTTGATGATGATTGTACAATGCTCTTTGCTATGCTCGGTGATTGTTTATATTTATGATGTTTGAAATATGCCATGTTGGGGTATTTTTGGGGACACAATGCTTTATTACTACAATTATAAAATGATTTTGGTTTGAAATAGAAGTCTTGGATCCTTGCTTGAAGCTAGCCTGATTGTTATTGTTTAGGTGTAATTATCATGCCTTAAATACGTTTTTATACGATGCCACCGAGGAGAGAATTACGATCTAGCAGAAATGATGCTACTAGAGGGCAGGGAGTAGTGGGCGAGTTGTACATCCTGAGGGATTGCCTCCTCCTCTGTCTAATCCTCTTGAGGGAGTGGAATAAGTACCACCTGGTCCAGTATTTGGTGATATGACACATTTGGTTCAGGAGATGACAAGAGTGTTCCAGGCTGTGATGGCTAAAGTTCATGTATCTACACTGGCACCTGCTGCTGCTGCTAATCCATGGTTTCCATTGGAGTGTTTGTGCAGTCTTAGAGGAGTTGAGTTTAGAGGGTTGCACCCAAGGCATCTGAAAAGTGGATTTCCAGTACAGATTCTAGTTCAGATGGGGTGCAGTGATGACCGTAAGCTGGGATGTGTTGTGTCCCTGTTGTAGGGTGATACATATAGTTGGTGGATCACTATGATCACGGGAATAGAACTTGGAGATGTGACATTGGAATTTTTCCAGGCTACCTTCAGAAATAAGTATCTGGAAGTTAGATACTTGGCTAAAAAGAAACCCGAGTTTATGGCCTTGGTTCAGGGTAGTATGACAGTATCTAAGTACGAGGTGCATCTTGTGAGGCTGGGTCAGTATGCGCCTGAATTGGTGCTAGACGAGAGGCATGATAGATTTCGATATTGGCTGGAGCAGGATGTTAAGACCTATATGTTGGCCACTGATTATACGAATTTTGACATGTTGGTTACACAGGAAAAGAATATAGAGCAAATTTTGGGTTTATCTTTTCGTACAGGAGGTTATGGCTCTGGAAAGAGAGTTGAGAATTTTGGTCTTGATGGTGGCCAGTATAAGAAGTATCGTGATCAAAGGCATCATTCTGAGTTAAGTCGTGGTGAGAATCGAGCTGGGAAAGAACAGCCACTCGAGTGTGTACAGTTTGGGAAGTGACACTCAGGGGTCTGTTGGAGATCATCAAAAGTTTATTAGGGTTGTGGATCGAGAGACCATGTTAGAAGTGATTGCTCGTAGATGGGACGAGTTGGTCCGACTCTTGCGCTTGTTGTGGATAATGCTTGTTGGAGTTGTGGGTCTGAGGATCATATGAGGCGTGATTTCCCGATGTTTGGTAGAGGTGTACGGGCTCCTACACTTAATGTAGAACTATCAAGAGGCCGTGGGTGCGGTCGATGTAATTTTTAGCGAAGAAAAAAAGGGTAGAGAATTGTAGCGCATATAGTGGTGGTTTGACCTGAGGGTGGTGGACCGACGATGATCTATGCTCATCACGAAGGAAGGAATGACACAGATGTGATAGCAGGCACTTTTTCCTTGCAGTCTATGTCATTACTTTTTTTGGTAGATTATGGTTCTATGCATTTATATATTTTACATTAGCATGCACATTTGTTTGGTATACCGGTAGAAATGCTAGATGTGGGTATGCAAGTAACTAGTTCTTTTGAAGATACGGTTGTTATAGGGAAGTTGTATAGAAGATGTCCTTTGATGATTCAAGGTCACGTGTTAGCGACTGATTTGATAGAGTTACCATTTTATGGTTTTGACGTGATCTTGGGTATGGATTGGTTGTCCGAGCATCAGGCTATGGTTTATTTTGAGACAAAACGAGTTCATTGAGACTTGCTGATGATTATGAAGTGGTGGTTGTGGGTGAGAATGTTAAGTTCTTGCCTAATGTGGTTTCGGCCTTGGAGGCGTATAAGTTGTTAGAATAGGGGTGCCAAGCATATTTGTCTTATGTTATGAACCCAAATATAGAAAAAGTGCAGACAAAAGATATCCATACTATTTGTGATTATCCGAGGGTATTTTTGGAGGAGTTGTCTGGATTTCCACCAGATAGAGATGTGGAGTTTTGTATTAGGACGTATGCTTATATGGCTCTGGTGTCGATTGCACCGTATCGAATGGCACCAAAGGAGTTAAAAGAGTTGAAGACAAAACTCCAAGAGTTGTTGGATCATGGTTTTATCCGGCCTAGTGTTTTACTGTGGGGAACACCGGTGTTGCTTTTGAAAAAGAGTGATGGCACCTTGAGGATGTGTATTGACTATCGGCAACTGAATAAGTTGACGATTAAGAACAAGTATCCCTTGCCGCAAATTGATGACTTGTTCGATCAATTTTGAGGTGCTACGGTGTTTTCCAAGATCAATTCGAGATCTGGGGATTATCAGTTAAAGGTTAAGGATAAAGATGTGTTGAAGACTGCTTTTCCTACAAGGTACGGCCATTATGAGTTCTTGGTGATGCCGTTTGGGTTGACGAATGCACCTGCATCATTCATGGATATGATGAATCGGGTGTTCTGAGAATTCTTGGATCAATTCATAATAGTGTCCATTGATGATATTCTTGTGTACTCTCGTACCGAAGAAGATCATGATCGACACTTGCAGATTGTGTTACAGACCTTGTTGGATAACCAGCTCTACGCAAAGTTGAGCAAATATGAGTTTTGGATTAAGAAAATGGTTTTTCTTGGATATGTGGTTTCAGCTGAAGGTATTCGAGTGGATCCTAAGAAGGTTGAGGCGGTTGAGAATTGTAAGCAACCTAAGTCGGTGACAGAAGTCTATAATTTCTTAGGTTTGACGGGTTACTATCATCATTTTATGGTTGGGTTTTTGAGGGTTGCTGCTCTATTGACCAAGTTGTTGCAAAAAGATATACAGTTCGAGTGGACGGAAGCCTGGCAGCAAGCTTTCGAGAAGTTAAAGGAAGCTCTAACACGAGCTCCGATCTTGATCCAACCTGAGTCAGAAAAAGAGTTTGTAGTTTACAGAGACGCATCTTTTGTTGGTTTGGGGTGTGTGTTGATGCAAAATGGGAATGTTGTAGCTCATGCATCCAGGCAGTTGAAGGTGCATGAGCGCAACTACCCTACACGTGATCTTGAGTTCGTTGCGGTAGTGTTTGCATTGAAGATTTAGAGACATTACCTTTATGGTGAGAAGTGTATTGTATACACGGATCATAAGATCTTGATGTATTTGATGACACAAAAAGAGTTGAATCTTAGGCAGCGTAGATGGTTAGAGTTGCTTAAGGATTATGATTTGTCAATTGAGTATCATCCGGGCAAAGCAAATGTTGTGGTTGATGCTGAGTAGAAAAACTATTGTGGAGTTGAGGGTAATGTTTGCGAGGTTGAGTGTGACCCGTGATGGGGGTTTGATGGCAGAGTTACAAGTGAAACCATTCTTATCACAGTTGATTAAAGAAAAGCAACTTTATAATGAGGCGTTGGTATAACATATCAAGGACATCATGGATGGAAATCCTACGGTGGGTTTGATGGCAGAGTTACATGATAGTCCTTTTGCTATATGCCCTGGTAGTACCAAGATGTATCGAGGTTTGAAGGAATAGTACTATTGGGTGGGTTTGAAAAAGGATGTGGCTGATTTTGTTACTAGATGTATGGTATGTCAGTGTGTGAAGGCTGAACACCAGTTTCCTTCTGGTTGTTGCAACCATTAAAAATTTTGGAGTAGAAATGCGAGAGGATCGCCATGGATTTTGTGTCAGGGCTGCCTTTAACATCGACTAAAAATAATTCCATTTTGGTGATTGTTGATCGGTTTACGAAGTGTGCACATTTTTTGCAAGTGCATACAACATATATTTTGGATAGGTTGGCAGATTTGTACGTTGCTGAAATTGTAAGGTTGCACAGGATACCCAAGTTGATTGTTTCGGATAGGGATCCACAATTTATAGCGAGGTTTTAGGGATGTTTGCATCGAGCTTTGGGTACTCGCTTGAATTTCAGTACATGTATCATCCTCAGACGGATGGTCAGTCTGAACGTGTGATTTAGATTTTGGAGGATATGTTGAGATGTTGTATCATTGAGTTCCAAGGATCTTGGGAAAGGCAGTTGCCTTTGGTTGAATTTGCATACAATAATAGCTATCAGGCAAGTATAAAGATGGCACCGTATGAAGCCTTGTATTGCAGGAGGTTTCGTACGTCATTTTGTTGGGCTGAGGCGGGGAAAAGTATGTTTCCATGCCTAATGTGTTGAAAGAAACGGATGAAAAAGTAAAGCTTATTTGTGATTAGTTGAAAGCGACCTCGGATAGGCAGAAATCCTACGTGGATTTGAAGCTTAGAGAGGTTGAGTACGTTGTTGGTGAAAAGGTTTTCTTGAAAGTCTCACCTTGGAAGAAGGTGTTGCATTTTGAACGTAAGGGAAAGTTGAGCCCAAGGTTTATTAGATCGTATGATGTGTTGGAACATATAGGTCCTGTGGCTTATCGATTGATGTTGTCTCCTGAGTTGGAGAAGATTCATGATATGTTTCATGTGTCTATATTGTGGAGGTATGGTTCGGATCTGTCGCATGTAATGCTAGTTGAGGATGTAGAGTTACGACTGGATTTGTCTTATGATGAGGAATCAGTGGAGATCTACGATTCCAGTAGTAAAGTTCTTCATGGCAAGACAATTGAAATTGTTAAGGTGTTGTGGCGACATCGAGGTGTTGAGGAGACCACGTGAGAGAGTAAGTCAGACATGGTTGCTTAATTTCCGCATCTATTCCCATCAAGTAAATTTCAAGGACAAAATTTCTTAAGGGGGGGAGTTGTAACGCTCTGATTTTCTGCCTAGGATGTTCCTAAGTGGTTTAGACTGTCAATTGGATCGGAATAGAGGATTCGAGTCAGTTTTAAATTTTAATTCGAGATAAATATTTTCGGATGAGATGAAAATATGGAAAAATAATATAAAATAATTATTTAATATGGAAATGAATTTGGAAAAATCAATTTGAAAAAAGGGTCTCGAAATTAGACATTTTTGTTGGTGACCAAAATGTAAAGTTTTAAAACTGTTTTTGGTGACTGTTTTGTAAAAGGGTCAAAACTTTGAATCTTTAAGGAGCTATTTACCCAAAGTCTAAAATCAGACATTTTCCCCTTAATTTGCTACTTTAAATGATTTTAAAGTGATATACAAAGGCTTGGAGAATTAATTTGGTTAATTAAAAGGTTAAAAACAATTTGACGTAACTAACTTTTCATCAAAATCTTTTCTATCAAACTCTCTCCAGCCAAACATTTTTTCAACTTCAATTTTCTCAGGTAAACTCATGATTCCAGCATTCTTTTGATTGTAAATTAATATTTAATGGTTTTCTAATAAAACCTATTTGATTTGATTTTGTTTTCTCAAGAAAATTCATCCAATTAAGGGGAAAGGCAGCCATTAGAGGCGAGGTTCGTTCTTCTTCTCTAATACAAGGTTCTTTACTGAAATTCCCAAGTTATTGATCCTTTACATATGATTTCTAACTTGATTTGATGATTTAATTATGGAAAATTGGTTTAATCAAGGGTTAGTTGATTTGATTGGTAGATTTCCGAATAGGCTCAATTTTTCTGAGTTCTTAATTGATTCTAATCATGATTTTAATGTTAAATAATGTTAATAAGTGGGTTTTAACATTGGAATTCTGAAACCCTGTGAATCTCTAATTTTCTAGGTTGTTAGTTATAAGTTTTTGAGGAGTTGTAGAGGTTTATTGAATGATAGAGGTATAAGGATGTCATTGTTGCGTTTTAGATGTTAATTGTTGAGTTAAAATGTAAGATTGTGGTTGGGTTGAGTTTGGAAGATGTTTGATATTGATTTTGGTTGTTGTGGAGTCGAATTGAGTAGTGGATGTTAAGGATTTATGTTGCTATGTTGTTGAATGCATTTTGATGAATTGAATCCTTTGTTTTTGTGTGGATAAAATAGGAGAAGTTGGTCCTCAAGCTTGAAAGATCATTTCATAAGCTTTAGAGGCGTGGTTATTGTATCAGCAAGCGAGGCTTTGCGTGTCGGTGAGTGAGAACGTGAATTACAACTTTTCAAAGGTTTGAAAGTTGTGTTTGGGAGTTTAGATCGAGCTTGAAACGCTGGTCTAAGCTCAAAAGTAAGTAAAGGATGAATTCTTTCTTGAACTCGGTTTGGCAAATGGATTTTATGTACTTGTTTTTATAGATAGATTAATCACTGTTTATGCATGATTTGAGCATGGTTTAATACTGGAAAATGGTTATAAAATGAGGTTGATGCATTTAGAAGTAATGCATGATTTGATAATGTTTTTGAACATTGGTAATGCTTAGTTGAAAGCATTGAGGAAATGGTTTTAATTGATGCATATAAAAATAGTGAGTTGATGTTAATGAGATGGATTATACTGGCAAGTGATGGTTTGAAAATGTTTTAGAAATGTTATCGGATATAATTGGCCGGCCATAGGATTTAAAGTGCACTATAATAAGTCGTCCATAGTTCGTAGAGGTGATGTGTTAAAAGTATTTACTCCGACCTTATGAACACCAATATTGTTGAGGTGATCTTCAATGGCTTTTACTCCAGCTACGACTGTAGAGGTGATGCATTGGAGGTGTTTACTCCAAATTGGAGGATGAGCCGTGGTAGTGTAGAGGTATTGTATGTGTTGCATATATACCATGCCATTGAGCTGTTAAGTGATTGGGATATCACTTGGGAAATCCATGTATCTGATGTGGTTTGATGAAAGAAATGAGATAGAGAAAGGATCATTTGTAAGACAATATAATGAATTGATGTATCATGTTGATGGATTCTTGTATAATGTGATTTATACATGTCAATACTCTTTAAGCTTTACATATGGGATGTTATGCATGGGAAGGCTTAAATTGCTGGTTGCATATGGGATTAAGTTGTAGATTCCATGATACATGTTGCATATGGTCAAATATGTTGTTTTGGAAATGTTAAGTGCATGGTTTTGATAAGGCATGATGTTGAAATGATGATTTAAAACGGTTTTAGAAAAATGGTTAACAAAAGAATGGTTAAGCGATTTTTAATGCATTGATGGTCGTTGGTTTTTGAGCATTCCTCACTAAGCCTAGCGTGCTTAAACTCTTTTCCATCAATGCAAAGAATTAAAGGTTACGGGCATCAAGGAAGCAAGGAAAGAAATCTAAGAACTTGTTTTCAAAGTATGGTTGAAATGTTTAATAGTAGTAATAAGGGAAATGTGTCAAATGTTGTTTTGGGAGGGTTTTTGGTGAACTCCCTGTTGGTGCAAGTTGTAATTGTTGGTTTGGACTTGTAAGTGGTTTAAAGTGTTTGAGATGTGATTGGATATGTGTTTTGGATGTTGACTAGGGAGCATGCCTATAGACTTTGTGATTGATTGTACTAGTCTTGCTAGGCTTGCTCAAGATGCTAGAATGTTGATGATCAAGCATGTTTCAAGTGTTATATGTTGTTTAGAAATATGTTAAGGTTGTTTAGAGTGAGCCAAAATGCTATATGTTGGACCTAGAGGTCATTACAGTCTCTGCGTACCGATACAGGTACCCAAGGATCAGTACGCGGGGTCTTGATTAGGCTCATATCATCGAAATAAAGCATAGGATATCGATACGCTTAGCCACTGTATCGGTACACCTTGAGGAAAATTATGCACTACTATCGATACATGAGTTGGCGTATGGAAATGATCCATTTGATTTAACCATCCGTATCGATATGTGGGGTACCGTATTTGTACGGGCTTTAGCTACTAGGATTCTGAGTTTTGAAATAACAAATGGGGGATTAGTACGGGGTCAGAGCCGTATCGGTACGGATGGGTCAACACATCATATCGATACGGTTATACGTGTATCGGTACGAATAGCCATTTTGTTAGTTAAGCAGTATCAGTACGGGCTTGCCTGTATCAGTACGGGTTTGTTGATTTTTGTGTATTCCTATTTGCTAAAGTTTGGAAATTTTGCAATTTAGTCCCTGATTGTTATGAATGCAATTGGATGAGTTTAGATGACCGTTTTGAGATAGAATTTAATACGCTAGCTTGAAAATGGTTTAATTAAGGTTGGGTAGTCTTAACTGTGTTAAAGACCCTGTAATTTACATAAATTACGTTTTGGTCTCTAGTGTGAAATGTTGAGCAAATGAACCCTGTTTCGCAATTTGAATTTAATATGATGTTTCCACTGAAGCATGTTCACTTTGGATAAAAATAATATGCATCTAGACAAGATAAAAAGGAAAAAATAGACCGGTTAGGTTTTAGCTCGGGTTTGCTTCGGCAAACCTAATGTGATTCTTTTAGCTTGGTTTCGGCTAAGCCGAGCTAAGAGGGTTACATGCTTCATTCTCGCATTGCTTTCCACTCCAAAGACTGACTGTTTTGCATTATTCTCTTCCCTTTTGTCGAGCATCCTCCGTATCACTTGACAAATTTCCCTAGGTTCTGTTACTGAGTGCGTTGGCAATCTGTCCTAACTGGACCTGTAAGTTTTGCATAGATACTGCTAAACTCTGGATAGTTGCATCATTCTGCTCTATGTATTTTGTTATAGTGTTCCTTTAGGTAGATCTCTGCCCTTGATGGAAATTATTCTGTGCTTTCTATGGCATCACATTCTGGTTGAAACCTGGCAGTATTTGTTGTTCTGACGCTGGGCATTAAATTGGTTCTCGCCTTAATTAGCCCCAAAAAAGTTTAGATGCTATTTCTAACCTGCATTATAGGTATTGACGTGTGGGTTAAAATTACGATTAAAATTGCCAACAAAATTTACCGACTTAAGGTTTGATGGGCATTCATCCACATCATGATCCTCTCCACAAATTGTGCATAATGGTTCAAGTGCCTTCACTTCTCGGGTCTCAGTAGATTTTTGCATCGTCTTTACTTTGTTAGTGAGGTTGGAAATTTGAGCATTGATAGATGACAATACATCAAGTTCCAATTTTCCATCCACTTTTGTCCTGGTTCCCAATCTGGCAGTAGGGTATTAGAAATCATTCGTGGTAATTCTTTCAAGGATGTCAAATGCCTCCGTATAATTCTTGTCTAGCAATAATTCGTTTGTCGAAGCATCAACCATAGTTCTAGCATGAACATTGAGTCTGTTATAAAAGGTCTCCATCTGGGTCCAAGTAAGGAATCCATGCATGGGGCATCTTCTTAATGGGTGTTTGAAACGCTCCCAGGCATCATACAAAGTCTCATCATCAGCTTGCCTAAAAGTAATGATTTCACTTCGCAGCTTGGCATTAAGTTTTGGTGGCTGGAATCTCAACAGAAACTTCTGGCATAATTCTGCCCACGAATTAACTAAACTAGGTGGCAAAGAACTTAGCCACGTTTTTGCTCTATCTCTCAAGGAAAATGAGAATAATCTCAACTTCACTTTCTCTTCAGCTATACCAGGTTGCTGAAACAGTTGGCAAACCTCCATGAATTACTTCAAGTGTTACCTTGAGTCTCTAGTAGGTGATCCAACAAATTGAACTACATTCAATAGCGTCTGAATTATTACCAGTTTAAGTTCAAAATTAATTGTATTTACCTATGGACCAATTAGTCCTGGCATCAAATTGTCCATGTTTGGTGCCAAGTGTTCTCTAATATGTCGTTCTTTAAGATTCTCTACAACGACAGTAGGAGCGGGTGGTATCCCATCATGTATTGGTGGATTCTCCTCATTATTCAAGACACCATCTACTCTGCCATTTCCTTCTCGATCTATCTCTCGAAGCTTTCTTTTTAACCTACGTAGGGTTCTTTCAACCTCTGGATTGAATAACAAATCTTCCTTCGCAGTGCGGCTCCTGGTCATACACCAAACAAAACAAAATAAGTAAAATGAACAAAAACAAGTAAAAATCAAAACAATAAATCCTGTCGCTATCCCCGACAATGGCGCTAAAAACTTATCGACTGACTAATACTTGGCAAATAATTGAATAATTAATGTAAATATGCTAGAAAATAATGCCAAGTTTAGGTCTTTTTGAGTGCAAGTATACATGGTCAACAAGTAATACAACAGTAAGTTGAGTATCGTATCTACAGAGATTGTCCAGGAATTAAATGCCACGATATTTACTTGTGAATGGAAACAAATGAGTTTGATTTGGGATTCGAATTTTGATTGAGAAAAATGACTAAGGAAAATAAAATGAAAATTCAGGCGAATTGGCAAACAAATGTATTCAGATGGATGATTGGCGTTGGCAAGAGATGCTTGGATTTGCGCTTAGTGAAGACAGCAAATAATAATTTCCAGCCTTGGTTTTGTAGCCGGGCAGATTTTAAAGTTAGTATTGCCTATGTCGATAGCAATACTCTAAGTTAATTTTGTTTAACCCCTATATGTCTATAGTGATGTTTCTCAATAATTAACTTGGCAAAGTTTGAATCTTTACTCCTAAGGGGTAGATTCACTTTCGATGTAAGTTTGTCTACTTGAACATCTTTTGTCGAAGCTTCTCACCTTATTACCTGGCAATTAATCGTTACCTCTTAAGTCTGTTAAGATATTAATGGATAATATGCATGCAATGCCAACTGGCGTATGGCAAAGAATTTAAGGAAACTAAGAACTACCAGAATAGACAAAAATGCTAAGGCATTCAATTATTAAAAGATGGAAATAAACTAAGTGTTCATCGCAAAAACATCCCCAACCAACTTAAAAGAATTAGTTCATGGATGGGTAAACCATCAACAAAATATTGTTTTGAAACATCACCATCATCACGAAATTAAAAACTAAGAGAAATGGACAAAGAAGGAGATCTATTGATCCAAC
This sequence comes from Hibiscus mutabilis, assembly GCA_019671005.1. Taxonomy (NCBI): domain Eukaryota; kingdom Viridiplantae; phylum Streptophyta; class Magnoliopsida; order Malvales; family Malvaceae; genus Hibiscus; species Hibiscus mutabilis. Next base: position 23,518,801 of record CM033724.1, read on the forward strand.
CCTTCAATGGATCCAGAGCTCTCGGTCTTAGCCTAGCGAACCACGGTTTGCCCTCTACCCTCTTTCTTCACCACAGTGCAGCCTTCTTGGCTCATTGATCGACTTTCTTTATATATGCACTCGTGGAAACCCTAGGTTGGGTTTGAATCTTGAAAGTTGGTTACACACCAAGATAGGCTCGTTATCTTCTTATCCTCTCTTTTGAAATTAGGGCTGACTGGGCCTTTAACCAACGGCTAACTGACTGGACATTGGCCATCCTTCTTGTACCGGTCAAGTCTGGCAATCTTCGTCCTACTTTTGCCATCGGCACTCGGCATTTCTCTTTTTCTTCTCTTGTTTTCTACCAATTGTTCCTTCCCTACTCTGCTCTGCCAAACCTGCTCTTGTCCTGCTACAACAAGGAAAATACCCCATTCACTATGGTAATAGAAGCATTTCTTAACTCCTAGATGCAAATGCATAAATCAATTAACTAAATTCACAAATATGTACTCAAAGTCAAGCAAAAGCATGGCAATATATACATGAAAAACAGTACTTTTGAGGAGTTAACAGGATGTATAAGATGTTTCTACTTATATTAAACTTGTATTTACGTTTGGAATTTTTTGGGTTTAAATTTTGTAAAATTATCAAAATGCATTTTTGTTAAATCATTTATTTTCTAATTTTTTAAAGGTTTATTTTCTCAGGTGACTTTAGTTAATTGTTTCCACTTTATTTTTCATGTTGGTTGTTTACTTTCATGTCACCAAATGTGTTTGTTTTTTAATCTGTTTTAATCCACAAATGGACCATTTGTAGCATTTGATATTTAGGCCGGATTTGTTTGGACCGAGTATTTGGTGTTACATTGACAGTCAAACTCTCGGGATCATATTATATAAATATTAGGCTAAATTATAAAAATTAGAAATAAATAGAGGTTAATTTCAGATTAAATAAAATTTTTATGAACTAAACTGGACAAAAATAAAACCATATTAAAAATATTAGACTCAATTATAAAAAAAAACATACGGTTTAATTTTTAATTAAATAAAAATTTTAGGGATTAAATTGAACAAAAATAAAACTATATTACAAATATTAGATTTAATTATAAAAATTAGAAATAAATAGGGGTCAATTTTAGATTAAATAAAAAATTAGAGACTAAATTAAATAAAAATAATCATATTAAAAATATTGAATTAAACTATAAAAATTAAAAATAAATTATAATTTTCAAAGTTTAATTTTCTTTTCTCTCACTTTTCTATCAACTAAGCACATCGATGGAAAGAAAAATATATTTTCCATCCATCCAATTTTTTATCCTTCAATTTTTCACCCTTCAAATATTCTTTCCCTTATATCAAGCAAAGCCTTAGTTTCCACCGCCGATGTATTGAATAATTATCCCTTTCTAATATGATATTTTTAAAAGTGTTGATATTTGATGATAGGTAGTGAAAATATTTTTTCCTACAAGCATGTTTATTTAAGATATAAAATATAAACCCTAAAATCCTAACATTAAAACTCTAACCCTGGCTCTAAACCATAAACTTTAAACCCTATGTTCTAACTCCAAATCCTAATTTTGTTACCTTAAAACATAAACCCTAATTCTAAACCTTAAAATAAACCCATAATCCCTAAAACAAACCTATTTATATAAACCGAAATTTACACACTGCATCAAATATTTTCCATTTTTTAATTAGTAGTAATTTATATTTGGGTAAATTACATAGATGACCACTTAACTATATGGTTGATATCAATTTGACCACTATACTTTCAATTTTGGCAAATTTACCATGTAACTATTTAAGTGGTTCCAATCAGGTCACCAATCGTTAAAAAATAACGGAGAGACTGGTTGGCTGTTAAATAAATAGGGATATTTACACATTTTGTCCCCGTTATTTACACAATCTATCAATTTGGTCCTAATTTTAATTTAATAAAATAAATTAATTATTCAATTAGGTGGTGACACGTGTCACCACCTTATTCAAAGACTTTTGCTATTTTATTTAATTTATTTCCTCCTCCAATCAGATGATGACATGTGTTACCTAATTGGAGAAAGGAAAAATGAAAGCAAGGTAATTGGCCCCGTGAAGATTCAAACTTAGAACCCCTTAGTGCAAGTGCAACACATTTGCCACAATGCCAAGCAATATTTTGTGATATGAAGTACAAAATATAGTATATGTCTTATCTGGTTGTTAATGCCAGAAAAAGAAGTAAATGTGGTTATAGGAGACTCGAACATGGCACACTTATGATGCATAAAAATATCTAACCCAATTAAATAAATCTAATAATTAAAGTTAACAATATTTTGTATACATTTTAAATTATAGTTAGTGCACGATTTGAAATCAAAATTTTAAAATTATATTATGTTCGTGAGTTTGAATTCGTTAAATGAATTTAATATAATTTTAAAATTTTGTTTTTTATATTTAAAATGATAAAAAATTATATATATTTTTAAAAAATGTTAAAAATGAATTCAATATAATTTTTTATTTTTATATTAAAAAATAAAAATTATAGTTTTTAAAAAATATTTAAAAATAAATTCAATATAATTTTAAATTTTTGATTTTTTATACTAAAAAATGATAAAAGAATATATATCTATTATCATTTTTTAAATATAAAAAAACAAATTTTAAAACTATATTAAATTCATTTAACGAATTCAAACTCACGAACATAATATAATTTAAAATTTTTGATTTTAAATCGTGCACTAACTATAATTTAAAATATATACAAAATATTGTTAACTTTAATTTAATTGTTAGATTTATTTAATTGGGTTAGATGTTTTTATGCATCATAAGTGTGCTATGTTCGAGTCCCCTGAAACCACAGTTACTACATTTTTCCTGACATTAACAACCAAATAAGACATATATTATATTTTGTACTACATGTCACAAAACATTGCTTGGCCCAGTGGCAAACGTGTTGCCCTTCAACCAAGGGGCTTTAGGTTTGAATCCTCATGGGGTCAGTTTCCTTGCTTTCATTTTTCTTTTCTCCAATTAAGTGACACATGTTATCACATAATTGGAGGAGGAAAATAAATTAAATAAAATAGTAAAAGTCTTCGAATAATGTCACCACCTATTAAATAATTAATTTATTTTATTAAATTAAAACTATGACCAAATTGATAGGTTGTGTAAATAACGAGGATCAAATGTGTAAATATACCTATTTATTTAACAACCACATCATCCACTCCGTTATTTTTTTAACGGTTGGTGGCTTAATTGGAACCACTTAAGTAGTTACGTGGTAAATTTGCTAAAATTAAAAGTATAATGGTCAAATTGACATAAACCCTATAATTAAGTGGTCATCTGTGTAGTTTACCTTTTATATTTTTATAAAAGGTAGAATTTGGTAGAAAACACATGTATTTTGTTGTTTAATTATGACTTTCGGTCTCTCTACTTAAATTTGATATTTAATTCTTTTTCTTTTTTTTTACTTATTTAAGATATGGTTTGATTCTTCTACTTTTCATTAATGTTATTAAACTATAATTTAAGCTAAAAATATTTTTCTGTAAAAAATGTAATAAAATTGACATTGGTGTAACTGCTGAGTGCCAAAACTCTCTGGGTAGCTTCAATTGCCCTCAACCCTAATCCATTATCGAAGAAAAATAAGATATTTTTTAATTAAATAAAGAGGTAATATATTTTCATGTCGGGATTCGAAGTTATACAAGATAAAATAATATAAACATTCTTAGTCATTAGACTAATTAATGAATCTCGAAATAAAATATTTGTAAAATTTTAATAAGAATGCAAACCATATTCCGACTATTTTATTCATACTAATTTCTCTATGTGGCTCGGTCATTACTTAATGATAGAAAAGAACTTGGGCTTCTTATGTTCAAAGTGCAACTTTCTTCAAACCCCAAAAGTAAAGGCCGGAGCTTTATGGGCCTACAGACCCCCCCCCCCACCGAGTTTCTTACGACTATGAAGACGACAATAAAAGATTCAAGAAACCCTCCCAAGCCTAAACCCTTCCTTGCTCCTTTGATCTGCTAATCCTTCTAACCAGTAGTTTGCTGTTTCTTCTACTTGTTCCCCTAATGCTTGATTATTCTTTTTTAAAAAAAATAAAATCTCTAACAATAATGGTTAATTCTGGTTTTCAGGTTTAATAATTTGGTTGAACGAGGAAAAAATGCCGCTGGGATTGATATTAGGGATAGGAAGGGCGTTTAGAAGGAAGCGAACCTCGTCGCTAGATATTCTCTCCTCGAAAAGAGCCCCAAGGGATTATTACAAGGGGAAAAATTGCAAGTCTACCGGTTTCCACACTCGCAAAGGTTCCATTCACTTCTTTACTTATTTTATTTTGGGGAGTTTTAGGTGAACGTTCAGGTTTGACAAGCATAAGAATTTTTATTAGTAATGTGGATTTATGTTTATGATATTTGATTCATTTGATTTTAGGTTTGGTATTAAGGGAATGCTTATTTACTTGTTTGTGTATGTTAAGTAATTAGGGGTTCAGTATTTTACAACTAAAGCATAATGGACTTTGAAAATCTTGATTTTCGTTTTCTTGATTTATTGGGTTCAGTCATTGCCGTTGCTAATGCTTCTGGCGAATCATGAGATAGAATTTTCCTCATCCCGAACTGAGTGCTGCATATTAATACTCTAGTACCTCGACAACGCTGATTTTGTATTAAGATTTTAAGCTATTATGGATAAATCTTACGGGCGTGAATATAGCCCCCTAAAAATGCTAAGGCTCTATTTGATTGCTGCATTGGATTTTTGTTTTTTGTTCCTTTCTTGAGTTTGTTTTTAGGCTCTCCACGTTTCAAAAGCAAACATTAACTGAATGGAGCCTAAGAAACGTAAATCTGACGCGGGGGCTTTTGCTAATGTGGATAAAATCCTCTTAATTCTCCAATGAGAAGGCTGATTCTGATTGCGAATACATGAAGAAACTCGAGTTATTAGGCTTTATCGTTATGATATCAAGTTCAAAAATCCAGTAGTTCATGTTCATGTTAGGTTATTATCAATATTAGAGCCATGTGATGAAAAATTATGAAACAAAGTTCATAATTACTTTGTGAAGTATAAATCCAGTTGTTGTGTGAAACAATGTAATTCTAATTGCTTGAACTGTCTATCTGCTTTTTGTTAGTAGTATAACTGAAAAATGCATTGCAGGAGGATATGTTGTGATGCAGGAGAAATTGCCAAACTATGTGGTTCCTGATTTGACTGACTTCAAGGTAATTTATTCCTTGCTTCATTTATTTTCATTTACCTATTTTTGGATAAATAATTCTAAATTAGGTGCAAACACCTGCTCGTGCCAGAAACTTATTACCCTCCCCTCCCAAACTTCATGGGGCAGTTTCAGGGATTTTAAGGCATCATGACGCTAGAAATTTTATTTTAAGTGGACTTGTACATAATGAGGCTTGGAGGTGTTATAGAAACATTGTAATTGAATGTACAAGAATTGAGCCTGCTGTCTGTTAGGAACTGAAATTAGAGCATTCTGCCTGTGATAACCGAACATTTATGCTGTGTCCCAACCCAATGCCATATCTCGTTTCATTTTGTACTATACTGGTTTTAAACTGTTGATTCTTGAATTGCAAGTTAGGATTCACTTTAAAAGGATATAAATGTAGTTCTGAATTGACAAACCAAACCTCATGTATATAATAGGATTGCAGTTTTGGGGACTGTCGGATTGATTATTTCTGATTTATGATCTTGGTATTCATAAAGCCAATTTATCACATCAATTGTATCTGAAAGATACATCTTGTCCAATACGCCTTATATTCATTTAACATGATCTCTGTATCACTGACGTTACTTTATATTTTAGCTGAGAGTTAGCATTTTTTTCTGATCATTCACTGAATCACTGTATAGGTCCTCAAAGGAGATTTACATAAAGGACACCAGTGGCTTGATGTCCTTGTTCTGTTTCATCAATAGTTCAAGTCTTTTTGCTTTGTAATTTACTGCATCACCGAGAAAGTATCTTCATCTATTGCTGTTGATCTGGGTTGTCCTTTTCATTCTTGCAGCTCAAACCGTATGTATCCCAGTGCCCAACAGAAGTAAAAACCGCTGAGGCCGCTGAGTCTGCTAAATAATCAGACGGAGTGAGTATAGTTGCTTGATCTTGTCTTTCATCATCTAACTGCGGCCGTGTTAAATTACTGCATGTGCTTGTGGTGGCCACTGCCTTTGAGGTTGTGGCAGTTCTTTATTTCGGGTCTAGGTTCTAAAACTTTGAACAATTGCCTGTAAGTTGAGGTCTGATTGCTTAAAATGTGTGATTTGGTTGATACCCATCAATAGGGAAATCTGGACACATATACTACTGTCTTCAACAGTTGAACTAATCAGTATCGAAGATTTCAATTGCCCTATCTTTAGATCTCACTGGTTAAATTTGAATTTCTTTTCCGTGAACACCAGTTAATGCTATGCTTCTTCAGAATTCGTTGCAACTTCTTGCATCAAAGTTTCTGTTTATGCTTCCTATCCGATGCTTTTAGTGTAGCCAGTTAGAATGAAGTTTAAGCATTAGTCCCTTTTGGTTTCAAGTGTGTTCTTCCTGGATGTACTGTACACACATATGATACGCTGCTATGTACGTATATGGTATCTTTAGAACATGATTGCTTATTATGGTACTTATACAGCCGGATGTTAATATCAAAATGACGAAATTGTACTTAACTGGTTGGCTGTCGTGATTGAAGCTAACATGTAAGGTATTGTTTGTTATGGCCCATCAGATCTCACAATTTTGATTAGAAAAAAACAAAGGTTGAGACGAGTTTTTAAGCCTTTATTGCAACTTTACAGTTGTATATGGGGCTTTAATGGCGTGGAAGAATGGTATCCCACTCTTGTTTTGAAGTGCCATTGTTCCGCCAGGCACTTCTCCGCGTTCTAATAAATATTTTGCCCCCCTACACCGGCTTTTCTTTATTAAAAAAAAATTCAATCAGAATTGTATTTATAGATTTGGCACCTATTTGTTATTATTTACGAAAATAGCATGTATTTGAGCTGAAAAAAATCAAACCGCGTTATGGGGGATGCGTTTTACCTGGACTTCTACTTCAATGGAAAACGGCGACGTACAAACCTAGCTTTTATCAGGTTTTGTTATTGCCGATCAGCTTTGCTTATTTTTAGACCTCGATAAAAGTTTGGGTAAAGTTTACAAATGGCCACTTAATTTTGTTAAAAAAATAAAATGATATTTAAACTTTTAAATGTTACAAAAAGGAAATTAAATTTTATGTTTTGTGACAAAATGGTAACTGGCTGTTAAGTTATTAATGTGGTTGTTATAAAACTTTGTATAATAACACATTTAATCATTTATATTTACACATTCAATCAATTTAGTCTTAATTTAAAAAAAAAATTTACTAAATTTAACCCTTGCTATTGACACATTCTTTCAATTTCAACCTTAAAGCAAAATTCTAAAGTTATTCCACCTAGGCAAGAATCGAAATAGGAACTGAAGTTCCTAAAATCAGTTATAAAGCAAACATTGAGGTTACACATTCCAGTGCCGTTAATACCAAAGGAATGCCGTGAGAACTGTAAGCTTGGTGGATATAATATACCTGCTAAGACTAAAGTCCTTATCAATTCATGGGCAATCACAAGAGATTCTAGGTACTGGAGAGAACCTGAGACGTTTAATCCAGAAAGTTTCCTGGATAGTTCACTAGACTTCAAAGGAACTGATTTCCAATACATTCCATTCGGTGCCGGAAGGAGGATATGTCCAGGCATATCATTTGCTCTCGCGAATAACGAGCAGCAACTTGCACAATTGGCGTACCATTTTGATTGGAAGCTCCCTGATGGAATGAAGTATGAAGATCTGGACATGACATGTGCACCAGGTTTAACAATAAGAAGGAAAAACGACCGTTTTCAATTCCAGTTCCTCGCCATCCTTCTCTTGAATAAAGAATGCATGCATGCATCAGAAATCAGATATGTTCATTTGGTCAAATATTTGTTCAAGTCATTGTAATACATTTTTAGTAAAACTATGACCTTTACTCGATTAAACTATGCTTAAGGGCTAAAACTTGGTAGTTTTATATGGTATATAGTGTAATAAATCATCTTTCGTTCTTTATTTTTGTGGAAAGTCTTCATTTGTCTGGCTAAAATGAAATAAAAGTTTCAGATTTAATTTCGCATGTGTGTGCATAGATCTTCTCCTAATGGATTCATTCTGCTTCTACATTGGCTTTCTTAAGTTTGTCCATAACTTATGCCTAAACAAGTATCCATCCGCAACTATTTTTGCAATGACTCATTCAATTACTTCAGGGTTTTAGAGAAGGTTCGAATCGCATCTGGTATTCCAAGTTCACTTGCCAACTTAGCTATAACTATAATTACTTCAGTTTGATAAGAGATTCTGTCATTATCAATCCAATATTCTAGTTTAGGGATATAACTGTAATTCTAAAATTTATGAAGGCCAAGTTTTGTCATTTCTTCTCAATGGAAGAGACTGATATAACTACATTATGGCCTTGGAAGGTATTGGTTTCTTTGACCCAGGATTGTACGTCTTTTATACTCGTTGAGTGCATACTTTGGTTGTTCAATGATGGAAAGAGTGCAAATTCTTGGCAATTTATAAATGCAGTCTTAGGGATATTTTCATTTTCAAAGGCATATAGGCAGCTTGAGCTTTCTATTGATTCCAAAGTTCAATATATCTTCCTGCAGATATTTCATTAGCCTGATAAACACATAGGCTACATGATCAGTTATATCACTAACATATTACTGTGGCCAACTTGTCTTTGGTGCAGTTATATAACACATTCTTTTTAATCCGGTTATTATACTATTTCGATTCTTGCCTAAGTGGAATAACTTTAGAATTTTGCTTTAAGGACCAAACTGAAAGAATGTGCAAATAACGAGGGTTAAATTTGGTAATTTTTTTTCGAATTAGGACTAAATTGATTGAATATGTAAATATAGAGGATTAAATATGCTATTATACAAAGTTTTATAATAGCCAGGTTAATTACTTAACGGCCGAGTTACCATTTTGTTACAAAACATAAAGTTTAATTGTCATTTTATAACATTTAAAAGTTCGGTTACCGTTTTGTTTTTTTAACAAAGTTAAGTGACCATTTGTGAACTTTACCCTAAAAGTTTTTATTAAGATAACATATTATGTTTTACAAGTGTATTTTTATTTATCAAATTAAAAAGGATTAAATAAAAAAATATGTGCCCAAACTATACCTCTTTTGAACTTTAGGTGCTTAAAGTATTTTTTACTAAAAATAGGTGCTTAAAGTTTTTACCGTTACAATTTTAGGTGTATGGTAATTAATTATCATTAAACAATTTGTTAACTAATCAAAACATGACATGTGGTATGTTTATTTTTTTTTTCAAAATTAGAAACTTAAAACAATTTTTTATTAAAAAATTTAATTTTTCAAAAAATCTTAAAATTCTCCAATTTTTACAAAATAGTTCCAAATTCCTAAAACTTTCCAAACTCAAACCCCAAATCGATGTCGTTTTCGCCGCACCTGAGCACACCCTTTGGCCATCGGACCTAGTTGATCATTTCCACCAACATCGCGTTGTCGGAAACGACGAACGACGTGCCAGCCGAACGTTAAACGCGAAATCGATATTCGAATGGTAAGTAGTTTGTCATTTTCGATGACGTCATTTTGAGGGAAATGACCAACTAGATCCGGCAACCAAAGAGGTATGCTCAGGGGAGATAATCATCCACGGAAGCGACGATGATTTGAGGGGTGTGGGTTTGAGAAATTTTAGGGATTTGGGGACTATTTTGTAAAAATTAGAGAATTTCGAGATTTTTTTGAAAATTAATTTTTTTCTTCAAAAAATTAAAAAAATCAAATTATTGCCACACATCATGTTTTGATTGGTTAATAGATTTTTTTAAAGGTAGTTAACTGCCAAGCACCTAAAGTTGTAACGGTGTAAACTTTATGCACTTATTTTTTAGCGAAAAATACTTTAGGCACCTAAAGTTCAAAAGAAGTATAGTTGGGCACTTATTATTTATTTAAGCCAATTAAAAAAATGTTTTAGTCACTTACATAATCAATTTGTAACTTTTTGATCACCGGGACGTTAGAGGTCGTTCATTGACGACGTGACATTGGAAAAAATGTAAATTATTAATTTGATATTAAAGTTTAAACAAAATATTAATTTGACTTTTAAATTTTAGATAAATATAAATTTGACCCCTAAACTTTAGACAAAATATCAAATTAACCTATGAATTTGACCAAAATTTCTCGCCGTCGACCACTGTTCACCAATGTTGTTGGCCCCATCGTCGAACATCAGTGTTGATGACCTTTGAGCCGCTGAATTTTCTAAACTTGCTCTTTGTCTAATTTGTAGATTTTGAAAGTTTGAGGCCAGTACAAAAAACAATAGAGAATCGAAAGAACACTTAACAATTTTCCTATTGTCTTTTTCATATTTTCTTTCTCCTTTCTCTCAGTCACCTCTTCTCCCCTTTGCTTAGCCCAAAACCTTAGCCCTTCTATCCGAGCGCCAGATGCCTCTATATGTTCGTTCATACCCTTAGGCGCGACCTTTCACGCCCAGTCTCACACTCACTGTCGCGTCTCTTTGTGCACAATGCCCTCGTGTCAGGCTCCACACCGTCGCACCACAACCCAATCGTTACCATGCAATGATCCACTGTCGTTTGCGTTACAAAGATGTGTTTGGAATTTAGACAAAGAACAAGTTTAGAAAATAAAAATACTTTCTTTCAAGATTGAAGAAAATAAATATACTTTTGTATTCTAGTTTAGAAAATAAAAATACTCATTTTAAAATTCTAGGTTCGAAGGCCATCGATGTCATTGTTTGACGGTGATCAACGATATTGGTGAGCAGTGGCTGGCATCAAGAAATTTTAGTCAGATTTAAAGGTCAAATTGATATTTTATTTAAAGTTTAGGGGTCAAGTCAATATTTATCTACAATTTAGAGGTCAAATTAGTATTTAGTTTAAACTTCATGGGTCAAATTAAAAATCAACCCTTTTACTAGCATGCCGCAACATTAATTTAACGCCCTATAACATCCCAATAACCAAAACCTTATAAATTGATAAAAGAAAACCCAAAATGTTACTTTTTAAAATTGTGTGAGCAAAAAAGTGAACACTTATGAAATATAAGTGACTAAACGTGTAGTTTACCAATTGGGAATTTGGATGCATGCAAAACCACATGAATACAAGGGAAACTAAGCATGTTGTAGTCTTGGAAATCATAATGCAACTAGAATAATCAAATGAAAAGTTCCTTATAATGTCCTCGTAAATGCCAAAACTACATCTGGTTATAAAGAAGGCATATACGGGTGGCAATGGGATGGGTCGGGACGGTTTTGCATTCTTCACTCTATTTTTAATATTTGCGAGTACGGTTTTGGAGAATACCCATTAAATGTTTCGGGGTTTTTTTATCCCCATATCCATCCCTTAAGGATCCCGTGATTTTCGGTTAATCCCCGTACCCAAAAAAATAAACAAAATTTAATACATTAAAACAAATTCTCAACATTAAATCTCTGAAATTAAAAATATAAAAGATAAATTTAATTATACCAACAACAAACCATTTCAAAACTATAAAACATGACTAAAATATTAACTATTGAAACATGGCAGCCTGCACTACCTTTAAAAGAAAATATGTTACGAATAGTCAACAGTTCCAAATCATGATCCGTTTGTTATAAAAGGAACTACATTTGATAATTTTTTCAACTAGATAAATTATCTCTTGTAATTTTATTTTTACGATTTATGACGAATTTCTGAAGTTACTATCATTGTTATTTTTTGAAACAATCTACAATCTTTTTTTCTGACCTTTGTTCACTCAAAAATTAATAACTCCTAATACATAACTCGAAATCAAGAACCGTTTGTTTCAAACGAATCTAAACTTCCGTATGGTTATAGAAATATAAGGCTCACTTCCTGATTTATCTTGTAGAATTTTTGGCGATTTTTCAAAGTCAATGCTAAAACTATTTTATAAGAAATCTGTTGCCACATTTTGATGACCTATCAACATTCAAATATTCATATTTTTTAAAATACATATCGAAATCAGTCACCGTGTAATTTAAACAAAACTAGACTGAACCACATTTACGACGATGTATAGACTACTTTTTAATTACTTTTATGAAATTTACGGAGAATTTCCAAACTTACTCCAGCCGGCCATACTCAGGTTATGGAAGATTAGATTTTTGTTGAAAAATGGGTAAATTACCCTTATGACCATCCAACTTTGTAAAATATTGGGATCCCTGCGGATATTTTTTGAGGATCCCCATGGTTATTTATACCATATGGTCCGGTTATCCCCATAGTTCGGATATAGCAATCCCCGTCCCCATCCCCATTTGATCTTCGGTGATAAAACTCCACCCGTCCCTATCCCTCTTGGGTGAAGATTTTGGTTATTCCTCATGCCCATCGGTTCGGATCCCCACGGTTTTCGGTTATTCTCCACCCGATTGCCACCCTTATTTATAACACACGTTTACTTTTTTTGACCTTTTTAAATTTTCCAAAAAATTTAAAAGTTAACTTTTCAGGGTAAACTTATCATTTAAATTATTTTACATCACACAACGGGTAGTTCTAGGGTGAGGCCCTTAGGGTGCAGCTAAAATGAGGCGGACTCCTACACAAATTCTTACTAACTTAGTAAGAATTTGTGTAGTTACACAGAATCTTACATAAGGCAAAATCTACACAAATTCTTACCCAAATGGTAAGAATTTAGGTTATAACATAAGAATTTGTGTAGTTACACAAAATTTTACCTAAGGCAAAATCTACACAAATTCTTACCAAGTTGGTAAGAATTTATGTAGTTACACAAATTCTTACCTAGTTAGTAAGAATTTCGGTTCTACCACAATTTTTACTCAATCTTACATAAATTCTTACCAAAATGGTAAGAATTTATGTTGGTTGCATTTTAGCCGCACCTTATCTTTGCCCTCATTAGTTTTTAAAAAAATTATGTTTTGATCAATTATTTTATCGATTTATTATAATTTGGTCACTTATTTGTTAACTTCCGTTGGTTTGATGACGTGACACGCTAACAAAAAAGTCAATTTTAAATTTGACTCATAAACTTTTAAGAGCCCATTTTCAATTCTTTAAAACCCCTAAAAACCTTTTACTTCCATAAAACTTTTATTCCCTAACCCTAAGCTTGTTACCATCGCTAGTGGCAGTTCAAAAAAATTAAAAATGCGGTCCAATATTGTACTATTTATTAAAAACATTACATAACTTAAAAGTATAAAATAAAAATTCATTCAACAAGTAAAATATACCAATACTAAAAACATCTACAATTGTTTCAACTAGTTCCATTCCTTAAAACCGCTTCATGATTTCTTCATTATCAATTTGAAAAAAATGTATCTTTCTATATAAGTGATTAAACAACCATTCAAATATTGGTCACCCATGCTATTTCACAACATATTCTTCATTATGTTCAGTTTAGAAAATGCTATTTTCACACTTGTGGTTGCTACGGAAAGAAGCAACACCAACTTTATGAGGAAATAGACTTGTTGGTACACTTGATACTTCTTCTTCTCGAGTAGCTTTATGGAAAGTTCACCCACATCCTTCAATGCCCATAATCCATTATCCTTTTCTAAATTGAAAATATAATTATCAAGTTGATCATCAAGGCCTAGTTTATTAACACTTGTAAACTCATCGAGGTATGATTTAACAAGTCTAAGTATCTTTTGCTTGTGAAAACAAGAAAACATATCATGTGGACTTAAAGAAGCCATACAAGTAAATAATCATATACTAACTTCATCAAATTTGTTGTTTAACTCTTGAAAATAAAGATGAATAACTCCTAAGAACACTTCAATTCGAAAAGGATGAATATTTGTAGTATCCAAATGACCATGTTTCTTTCATCCCGAAAGGAGTACACACAACATTCATATCAATAATACCAATGCCATTTTTGTTACAAAATGAAGTGGTTGTATCAAAGAAAAACTCCCACTCGTTTTTCTTCATGGTTTGCAATCTTTCCTTAGTTAAAGTGACAAAAGACAAAACATTGACAATATCTTGATCTTTTCTCTGCAAAGATTTGTTTAATTCATTTATAATTCCAAATATTTTCTCCATCAAGTGAATCATGAAAATAAAATCAAAGGACTCTATTGTAAAGCTCACATTATCAGCTTTTCGAGCATCATCATTATTTTGAGCATAATTGCCAATCAAGTCAACCACCTTACGTATTGTATAATACACATCAATCACATTCAAAATCGATTTATAATGAGACTCCAAACTTACATCACCTAGCCTACATAAACCAAGCTCTTGGTCTAACCTTTTTCATTCACAATTTTACCATTTTCAAAAGCTTTTGTAACTTTTCAACTTATTTTCCTTTAAGTAAATCTTTTCGCTATTAAGATGTTTCAGCAACATTCAAAAATCTCCAAGTGTATCAAAAAGCCAACTACAATATTTACTTTTTTAGAAATAACAAGAGTTGATTGAAGTTGGTGAACAAAACAGTGTATGTAGTATGCATATTGTGTTTCTCTCATAATTAGAGTTTTAAGACCATTAAGCTCACCCTTCATATTGATAAACCCATCATATCCTTGTCCATGAATTATTGACAAACTCAAAGAATGCTCATTAAGCAAAGAACATATAGATTATTTAAGAGACAAAGTTGGTGAGCAAATCAGTGTATGTAGTATACATATTGTGTTTCTCTCATAATTAGAGTTTTAAGACCATTAAGCTCACCCTTCATATTGATAAACCCATCATATCCTTGTCCATGAATTCTTGACAAACTCAAAGAATGCTAATTAAGCAAAGAACATATAGATTATTTAAGAGACAAAGTTGTTGTAACTCCAACATTAACAATTCCAAAAAGTCGTACCATTACAAGTCCTTTTTTATCAACATAAATCATACACACACAAAGCCATTTGTTCTTTTTGAGATGTATTGTTAATTTTGTAAAAAGAGTATATTTCATGCCCTTTTACTTGGATAATTTCTTAACTTTGAGTTCATTTAGTTGCATTTAGTATTATTTCATGTGCATATTTGGAGTTTACCTTTATGCTTAAAAGAATTATCAAAAGATGCTATAATGTGCGAGAAAGGATAGTTTTTTTGTGGTGATGTGCATATTTTTAAAGTTCTAAAAGATGAAGATTTCGAGGTAAAACAACGATCGAGCAAATTTTGTGGTAATTCGAGAGCAGGAAAAGACAAAAGAATAGAGGTGGCAAATAGGTCATTCAGTTTAGTTTTGGTTCAGGTTATTTTAGGTCTGACTACATTCGGTTTAAGTTTGGTTTAGGTCGGTTCAGGTCCGATTCAGTTTTAGTTTGGGTCTATGGTGATTTCGGTTTGAGTATCGGGTTAGGATGTCGGGTCGGTTGATTTTCGGTTCAGTTGACTTTCAATTTGGTTGATTTTGGTTTGGTTATTTTTGGGTAGATTGATTTCGGTTCGGGTTAATATCGGGTTAATAGGAGATCGATTGGTTTTAGTCTGGTTTTCAGGCTGAGTTAGGTTTTTCCACCCTATATATGACTTTATATAGCATGTATATTTCACTTTTAGGTGAGTTGTGCGACAGTTCAATCTTATCTTTATTTATTTTGATATATATATTTTTATTTTGTGTTACCTTCGGTTCGAATTGCTTTCAGTTCGGATGAAATCAGTTCAGGTCTATTTGATTCGAATGAAAATAGGTTCGGGTCCATTTTCGGTTCAACTAAAATTTGGTTTGGTTTCGGTTTTGGTTTGGTTTATTTAAGATTTTGGATCAAATTCAAGTCATCTTGTTCGGGTCAATTTTGGGTCTCAGATCGGGTAAATCAGTTCGATTCTTAGGTCTCAGGTCAAGTTTGCCAGGTCTACAAAAGAATAAGTTAGAGCTGTAACCAATTTGTACACTCAGAAATAGTAGTCCCCTCTCATCCTAACAAAACAAAACATGTGAAAATATTTCATGATTAAGGGCAACAAACCGTAGGTGGGATCCTTAATATAAAATGATAGAAAGAGATAATTAAAAGAGAGAATTTTTGGCAAAAAAGAGTCTCATTTCTCTTGCTCTTGGCGGCTAATATGGAGTAAAGGAAATTTCTTCATTGACTTGAGCTCTCTGAAGAAGTCAAGGAAGAAGAAGAAGCTCACCATCCAGCTTGGGATTCGTAAAAAGGGTTGTATTCAATTTGTTCTAGCTTTGATATTTTAAGATATTTTGAATGTTATAATTTGGATGTTTATTGCCCATCTATGAACTAAACTTATTTTTGGCTTGTATTGCTTTGATGGATGCTATTTCTTTTAATGGTTAAACTTACCTTTATGATTAATCTCTTGTTTATCCCTTTTGTACTTATGCTTATAAGAGTTATCAGAAGTTAGCCTTCCAATGTGAGTGCAATAAAATAAAGTAGCTTTAAGGGGGACACTCCTCTGCATGCTTTAGAAAAATTAATCTAGCCAAAGGCTATCGCTATATGAGTGTGTGTCGTTACAATGAAGCACTTCCTGGGGGTTCGTTGTACAGCATCTTACTTCTCAGGGTCTAGGGTGCATTAAATATTTGATATATTTCTCTAAATAAAAAATGAGAAAAAAAGAAAAACATAAAAAATATATATTTGATATTTATATCTTGTTATATGTGGTACTAAATAAATGCTGATAGGTGGAAAGAATTTGAGATGATAGGTATGATGTTAGGTATTCTTGAAATGCTTGCTTATATATTGTTGTTGGAATTATTTATGCAATCTTCTACCTTGTCGATGCAATGGATTTATTTATTGGTTGGAATAATTCAAGTATCTAGAATTCTTCTAAACTGTTGCTGGACCTTGCTGCTTTAAATTTTCCTTGAGGACAAGTAAAAAATCAAATTTGAGGGTATGATAGCTCTTTAAAGAGCATGTATTTTCCCTAAATTTATATATTTAATTGTCCCCACATTAGTATTTATTGCATCTATTTTTGCATTTTTCATGTTTATTTCCTACATTTTATCTAACTTAGTCTCAGTTGCTGTTATTTCACATATTTTTGCCTATTTTGCCTTGTTGTCGTTGTATTTCTAATGTCCCTATAGAGGAAGTCTCACCACTACAGCTAGTTCAACACTGCAACTGCCAGCGGTCTAGTCTGCTAAAAGATAATGACGACCTTGACAATTGTATGTTATAACAAATTCTGTACGACCTTGGTCACACAAAACACCTGAAGGACATGTGTCCTTTCTTGGGCAGCTTATAAAATGACGAATCTAGGAAGAGAGAGAGACACGCAAATTCGATTTTCATATTATCTTCAACCTCAAGCCTTTTCTATAACCCCCTCGACTCGGCCTAGATGCCCGACCAAACCGAGCGAGCTACATTAGGTTTGCTGAAGCAAACTGGAGAAAGATTTCGAAAACTGGTTTATTTTTTCTTTTTCTTGTCTACATGCATATTATTAACCCTAAGTGATCATGCTTGTAACAGATGAAGTTACAAAAGAAACAGACCTCAGAAAGGCAACTAATTGCATACAATACATTTTAGGGACTAAAATGTAAAACTGGTAAGTTAAAGGACCATTACTAAAATTAGGGTTACCAATCCTTAATTAGTTGGATTACATGCTTGCATGACAATTCTCAGCTTAATCTGACCATATAAACTCAAGCAATTGCATTCACAACAATTAGGGACCAAAAAGAATAAATCAGAAACCTTCCAATCATCCAAAATAACTGAAATAACAGCTGCCCGTATCGGTACACGAGCAAGTGTATCGGTACGCCTTGGCCACTTTGTAAAACTTAGATTTTATTAGCTCAAAACCATACCAGTACGGCTACGCGTATCGGTACACCTTGCCATTTTGCTTTTACCCGTATCAAAACACTACCCCACGTACAGAAATGCTATGCCTAGATTGGCTTACCCGTACCAAAACGGTTATCCCACGTACCGAA
The DNA here is from genome assembly GCA_019671005.1 of Hibiscus mutabilis. Taxonomy (NCBI): domain Eukaryota; kingdom Viridiplantae; phylum Streptophyta; class Magnoliopsida; order Malvales; family Malvaceae; genus Hibiscus; species Hibiscus mutabilis. Next base: position 23,536,988 of record CM033724.1, read on the forward strand.
ACATCATGCCTGATATGTCTTATCTGTACCGGTACGGGGATACACGTTTCGATACGCCTGGACCCAAAATATCCATTTTTGCTATTTTAACACACTTTGATGATTACCATTACACCTTAACATGCTTCAAACACTCAAGCAACATTACCAAAGGTTAAACCTAATCATAGGAACACAAAACCATCATCAACTCATGACAAACATGCTTTATAGGTAAACTATAGGCATGCTTCCTAAAACAACATTACCAAAAGTACCAAAACATATACCATATGTAAAATCCAGCAAACCAAGCTTATTACAAGTCCAAAACAGCAATATAAACTTGCTCAAACAGGGAGTTAAGCACTCAAACCCTCCCAACAATATTTAAGCCACATTGCCTTTATTACTATTTTAAATCTCAACATACTTTGGTAAATCAAGTCTTGGAACCCTTTTCCTTGCTTGCTAGGTCCCCTTGCTCAATTAATTTGCATTGATGATAAGAGAGAGCGTAAGCAATCATTGCTTAGTGAGGAGCGCTCGAAACATAAACATCATCCAATGCAAAACCATTTCAAAACCATAATGCCATTCTTTCAAAACATGCACTTAATCTTTCCAAAATTAGCATATTAAATCATATGCAACATGTATCATGGATTCCACAGCATAATCCCATATGCAATTCCCTCTACTTAAGCTTTCCCATGCATAGCATCCCATATGCAAAGCTTAAGGAGTAAAACATGTATAAATCACATTATACAAACCAATCCATTAACAAGATACATTTAAACATTATATTGGCTTTCAAGTGATCCATTATCATATACATTATTTCCATAAATCAACTTTAACATTGGATACACTGATTTCCCAAGAGGTTTCCCAATCTTTTACAGCTCAATGGCATGGAGTTGTGCAACACATGCACCACCTCTACACTACCAAGGCTAATCCTCCAATTTGGAGTACACACACTCGATGTATCAACCTCTATAGCCAATGGCTAGAGTAAAATCCATCTAAGTGCTACCTCAGCAACATTAGGGTTCACATGATCGGAGTAAGTACCTCTTGTACTACCTCTACAACCACGGACGACTTATTATAGTGCACTTTAAATCCTATGGCTGGCCAATTATAGCTGATAACTTTTCCATATCATTTTTAATCCATCACTTGCCAATATTTCTAGTGGTGTGTGTGTAGGAAGAAACCAAGGCAATGGAATACAGGAGCGGTGGAGCAGCATCCCTTGATGTGCAATAGAGTTGGAGATAAACCTTAACTCTTGATGATCAATTTACACGTCGAACCCTCTTCGTTATGGATTTCATTGAATAATGAGAGAAAGAAAGATCCTTATTAAAGAGGTTTACATGATTTAGGGTTTCTTAACCCTAGCTTTGCCGCCTATATAAAGACAACTTGGGAAACAATACAAACGGGGCTTGATCATAGACAACAACCCTTTGTCTTCAACTATCAGAGAATGATGAGTCCTGAATATAGTCTCATTTTAGTATATATAGTATGAACATTTATAGTGTTTTATTGACATTTGTAGTTTTTTTAGTTATTTCATATTTTGTGATTTGTATTTTAAATATGTTGTGATTTTAGTACTTTTATTATGTTTTCAATTATTTTTAATAAAATGTATTTTGTGTTAATTGAAGGTTTAGATATTTTGATTTTGATTATTGCATTTATGAAACAAATGAAGTTGAATCCAAAGATAATCTAAGGTTAAAGGAGTTGGGAAAATGCTTAAATTGAGAAAATATACTCAATAAACTCGTACTAAATTTCTGCACTCAATATATTGCAGGTTTTGACTATAACTTGAGCTCTAAAACTCGAAAATTGGCCCATGAGATACCGTTGTAAATCTTATTGAGCCTACTACATTTTAAAAGTAATTTGGAAGCCAAAATAAATATGGAAATTCCCAGAAAAATGCTGAAATCCAAATCTTAAAAGTGGTGACAACATGATGACAACTTTTGACATTTTAAGGATATCATCATATATAGAAAGACTTTTTAAGTGAAGAAAAGTGGCTAAAAATTCACTATCCATTGTCATCTAGAATCACAAATTTCCTACAAATGGGCTTTAGTTTTGCCTTGTAAATCATCTTGGTAGCTTTGTATTTGAAATCAGGACCACTTTTCTTTTTTTCATCTTTTAATTTTCTTTTTCATCTTTATATATTCTTTCTTATGTTTGGTTTTTGTAAACCAAATTTTATTTTCTTTATGGTTATGATGTATTTCTAAGTCAAGTTGCTGAGGTGAAAGGATGAAGCTCTTGGTATATACTAAAGGTTAGTTTGAAATTCTCAACGTATAACTAAATCAAGTTAAATTAGTATATGATGTTAAATTCACTTGGCTAATGTTCATATTGGTAAATTAAGAACCTTGATTCATTATAGACAAATAATTTGGCACAATAAGTGCTTGGTTTAATTAACTTGATATGCTTGGATTAATTAACTTGATTTATTGTAGACAAAACAAATTGGCATAGTTAATACTTGGACTTGTTTATTAATTTTGATTGCATCAATCCATATAACACCACATGATATACCTTTGCGCTTTTGGACATTGATAATTGCACTTTGGGTTTTGATTATGGACATTGGGTAATGGAATTTGGACTTTTATTGCGGGACCTTCCGATTGGATTTCCCTTTATCATGTGGATTTGAATTGAGTAATAAGATGAATAAAAATTAATCTTAGTATAACACCAAGAGTTGATTCTCAAAACCTTAGCATCCTTCATTTATTTCATTGTTTATTTATTCTTAATAAATTATCCTCTTTGTATAAATTTTTATTTGAACTTATAATCTTGTAATTTCTAAACTAACTTTTCTGCGGATTTGACCTCGGACTCCCAAGAATTATTACTTGACAATAACCTGCACTTGGGTATACGACTAAAAGGAGCCGGTCAAGTTTTTGGCACCGTTGCCAGGGAAGGTAAGATTTAGAATTCAAGTTTATATATATATATATATTATTTAATGGATAGTTTTACCGCCTATTTATGTGTATATTAGTTTTTTTATGTCTGTTTAGCAGTGCGATTTTAATTCTCGTTGTTTGGTTAAAAGTAATTTTGAAACCCTTTTTGAAAATTTGTTTGATACACCTCCAAATTCACCTACCATGGCTGAAAATCAAATTGTTCTCAATGAAAATGAGAATTTACAAGTGCGCTCGATGTGTGACTACTTGCAACCCCCTCAAACTTCGTTACATTCATGTTTCGTCTTTCCTCCAAATGCAAACAATTTTCCAATTTAAACCAGGTATGATGTCTTTACTTCCTACTTTTCATGTCATGGAATCTGAAAGTGATTATGCTTTCCTTAAAGATTTTGAAGATGTATGTGTCACTTTTAATGACCAACAATGTTCAAATGAAATTATTAAGTTAAAATTATTTCCTTTTTATTTAAAAGATAAGGCAAAGATTTGGCTTAATACGTTGAAACCTAGGTCAATTGAAACTTGTCTAGAAATGCAAACTCATTTTTTTAAAAAAAAATTCCAACACATAAAACTAATGCTTTAAAGAAATAAATTCAATTTTTCATTCAGAAGCCAAATGAAACAGTTTTTCAATGTTGGGAACATTTTAAAGATTTATTAAATTCTTGCCCACATCATGGTTTTAAAGAATGACGTATAATAAGCTTTTTTCTATGATGGTTTGGCTCCTAAAACTAAACAATTTGTTGAAACAATGTGTAATGGTGATTTCATGAGTAAACAACTTGAAGAAGCTTTTGATTACTTAGATCATTTAGCTGAAAATTCTCAATCTTGGCACACAAATAATTATATAGAAGGATCTATTAAATCTAATCGTATACATAATAAAGGAAAGTATACCTTAACAAAGATGATGATTTAAATGCTAAGTTTGCTATTTTTCTAGGAGACTCAATGCCATGGAAACTAGAAAAATAAAAGAAGTCAATTCAGTGAAAAATCAAGAGAGTTGTGATATTTGTGAGATCATGGGACACCCTACTCTTGAATGTCCTAACATTCCAGTTTTTAAAGAAATGTTTCATGATCATGCAAATGTCACGAATACATCCTCAAAGCCTTCTCATTCTCCATATTCTGAAACTTATAACCCTCAATGGAAAAATCATCCAAACTTTAGTTCGCAAAATAATAACCATCCTCATGTACCCCAAAATCAAAGGCCTCCATATAGTTCATCTAATTTATATTCGCAGGTACAAAGTCTTGAGGGGACATTGCAAGTTTTCTTGCAGGAATAGAAAAATTTTAATATTCAAATATCACAAGCTATCAATGAAATCAAGACAACACTTTCAACATTGACAATTGCATTGCAAACTCAAGAAAAAGATAAGTTTCCTGCTTAACTTCTTCCAAATCCTTATAATCAATGTCTTGTTTCTTGTTCTAGTGGAACTCAACAAGAAGATGTTAATTCTATCACAACCCTCTGAAGTGGTTAGAATGTTGATAAAACTATTCCATCCAAAATTTAAGAATTTTCTTCTCCTTCAAAAAGTAAAGGTGAGAATAATGGTAAGCTCGAAAACATTGACATAAAAAAAGAGAAACGTGTAATTCCTGCCCCTTTTCCTCAAAGATTACAACCAACAAAGAATTTGAACAAAATGTTGAAATCTTAGAACTTTTCAAACAAGTTAAGATTAATAATCCTTTGTTGGATGCAATCAAACAAGTTCTATCATATACCAAGTTTTTGAAAGATAGGTGTACTGTCAAAAGAAAACATAATGTGCAAAAGAAAGCATTTTTAACAGAAACTGTAAGCTCGATTATTCAGCATCTTACCCCACCCAAATACAAAGACCCTGGATGCTCGACTATTTCACGCATTATTGGTAACACTAGAATAGAGCATGCTTTGCTTGATCTTGGTTCTAGTGTTAATCTTTTACCTTTTTCGGTATATCGACAGTTAGGTTTGGGTGAACTTAAAGCAACGCCTATTACACTCCAACTTGTTGATCGTTCTATCAAAATTCCTCAAGGGGTGATAGAAGATGTGTTGGTTCAAATTGATAAATTTTACTTTTCAGTTGATTTTATTATTTTGAACACTAGTCCTGTTTCAAATACAAATTCATGTTATTTTAGGTCGCCCATTTCTTTTTACTTCTAATGCCTTGATTAATCGCAGGAATGGTGTTTTGAACCTTTCTTTTGGGAACATGACTTTAGAATTAAATGTGTTCAATGTTTGTAAGCAACTTGAAGAGAATTTTGAAGTACATGAAGTGGATTTTATCGATGAACTTGTTCATGAACAAATCAACATTTCTAAACTTTTTGATCTATTAGAAGCTTTTTTTGCTGATTTTGAAATTGACGATGTCCCTAAAATTTTACATGTTAACTTTTTAAAAAAATCCTTTGTAGGAAAATGATAATCATTATTGGATACAAAAGTTTGAGAAACTTCCATCAATACTAATTGCTTTGGTATCATCAAATGATGAACCACCGAAATTGGATTTGAAGCCACATCCATCTCACCTAAAATATTCATTTTTGGGTAAGAATGAAATCATTCCAGTTATAATCTCTACAACAATTGATGCACTCTAAGAAGGTATGTTGTAAGAAATTTTGAAACTGCATAAGAATGCATTAGGATTGACCATAACAGACATAAAAGGAATTAGCCCATTGATTTGCACTCATAATATTTATTTAGAAGAAAATGCTAAACCTTGTAGACAAATGCAACGAAGGCTTAATCCTAATATAAAGTCATTAAACTATTGGATAATGGAATCATTTACCCTATTTTTGATAGCAAGTGGGTAAGTCCTACTCTAGTAGTACCTAAGAAATCTGGAGTTACTATGGTTAAAAATAAAAATAATAAATTAATTCCTACTAGGACTGTTTTTGGTTGGCGTGTGTGCATTGATTAAGAAAACTTAACTCGGTAACTAGGAAAGATCATTTTCCTTTTACCCTTCATGGATCAAATCTTAGAAAAAGTTGCAGGACATGAATATTATTGCTTTTTAGATGGATACTCTGGGTACAATCAAATTGCAATTGCACTTGAGGATTAAGAGAATACTACATTCACATGTCCTTTTGGCACATTTGCATATAGAATAATGCCTTTTGGATTATGTAACGCTCCAGCCACATTTCAAAGATGCATGTTAAGCATTTTTCAGTGACATGGTCGAATGTATTCTTGAGGTATTTATGGCTGAATTTTCTATTTTTTTATTCCTTTGATGATTGCTTGTCAAATTTAGAAAAGCTATTGGTTAGACGTGAAGAAAAAAAATCTTATTCTTAATTGCAAAAAAATCCATTTTATGGTTAATAATGGTACTATCTTCGGCCATGTTGTTTTTGGAAAAGAAATTGAAGTAGACAAGTCAAAAATTAATTAAATTTCCAACTTGCCAACACCTAAGACTATAAAAGACATTAGGTCATTTTTAAGATATGCATGATTTTATAGGAGATTCATAAAGAATTTTAGTACAATATCTAAGCCATTATGTAATCTCTTATTAAAAGATAGTGTGTTTGAATGGAATGAAGATTGTGAACATGCTTTTAAAAAACTTAAAAACATGCTAATTTCTACTCCTATAATGAGACCTACTGATTGGGCTTTACCATTTGAAATCATGTGTGATGCTAGTGACTATGTTGTTGGTGTTGTAAGAAACCATATGCCACATATTATGCAAGTAAAACTTTAAATAGTGCTCAAATGAATTATCCCACTACTGAAAAGGAATTACTTACACTATTACCTGCATTGGATAAATTTAGATCTTACCTTGTTGGATCGTCAATTGTTATTTTTAGTGATCAAGTAGCTTTAAAATATCTTCTTTCTAAAAAGGATGTCAAACCAAGGTTGATCAGGTGAATTCTTTTACTTCAAAAATTCAATATCACCATTCGAGATAAGAAAGGAGTAGAAAATGTGGTGGCAGATCATTTATCAAGACTTGTTTGTGATACATCTTTTGAATCCACACCAATTAATGATACTTTTCCTGATGAACAACTTTTATGTATTTTTGTCACACCATGGTTTGCTGACATTGCTAATTATCTTGCCACGGGTAAAATTCCTTTTCAATGGGATCTTCAAGATAAGAGGAAGTTTCCGAATGAAGTAAAGAAATTTTACTAGGATGATCCTTATTTGTTTAAGTATTGTCCTGACCAAATATATCGAAGGTGCATACCGAAAAATTAGGTAAGTAATGTCCTTAAATTTTGTCATTCTGAGGCACGTGGTGGTCATTTTTATCAAAGAAAATTGTAGCAAAAATTTTGCAATGTGGATTTTATAGGCCAAGATGCTCATAACTTTTGCGAGTCATGCGAAAGTTGTCAAAAATTGGGATCTATTTCTAAAAGAAAATGATGCCATTAAACCCAATTTTGATAATTGAAATTTTTTACTTTTGGGGAATTAATTCTATGGGTTCATTTCTACCTTCTTTTGGTTTCTTGTACATTTTGGTCGCAATTGATTATGTTTCAAAATGAATAAAGGCAATTCTATGTCATAATAATGATCACAGAACAGTGATCAAATTTTTGAAGGAAAATATTTTAAGTCAATTTGGAATTCCTCGATCCATTATAAGTGATGGAGGAACATATTTTTGCAACAAGATTTTTGAATCTTTAATGAATAAATATACCATTACACATAAAGTTGAAACCCCTTATCACCCTCAGACAAATGGACAAGTAGAACTTGCAAATAGGGAAATTAAACAGATTTTGGGAAAAAAACAACTAACCCAAATAAAAAGATTGGCCTTTAAGACTTAATGATGCTTTATGGGCTTATCGAACTGCTTTTAAAACATCATTGGGCATGTCTCCCTATAGACTACTTTATGGAAAACCTTGTCATTTACCTGTGGAATTGGAACATAAAGCATATTGGGCTATTAAAATGTTTAACTCTAATCTTGATGATGTTGTGCAATCACGAAAGTTACAATTAATGAACTTGAGGAACTTAGAAATGATGCACATGAAAATTCAAAGATTTATAAAGAAAGAAACAAAGCCTTTCACGATAAAAGAATTTCACGAAAAACATTTGATGTTGGGCAAAATGTTATCCTTTATAATTATAGACTTCACTTGTTTCCTGGAAAATTGAGATCAAGATGGAGTGGACCTTTTGTTGTGAAACATATTTATCCTTATGGAGCAATTGAAATTGAAAATCCTAAGACTGGGAATGTGTTTAACATAAATTGACAAAGACTTAAACCTTTCATTGAAAATCAAGCCACTCAAGGTACGATTCTTTATCTATTAGACCCTTGTTTCAAAAATTTGGTGTAATTATATATAATTATATCTTTAATATTAATATTATTAGTATATATTATTATTATTAAAATATTTATTATTATATTAAATATTTATTATTATTATTCCAGGTTAAATGGCGGATAACAGTACTCCGTGAAGTCTTTCGGTTCATCAGCTACCCATAAAACTGATATTGTATATTCATTTCTCACTTTCGCTTTCAAATTCACTCTTTTAGTTTCTCTTTCGGTTTCCTTTTCTTTCAAAATGGATGTTATTCTCTCAACACTGCAAAAATGTTTTTCTTCTATTCCACCAAACATGATTCTAAAACTTTACAAAGTCAGGCTTGAAAGATTGAGATGCTCACGCACAAAGGCATGCCTATTGATGTTTGTAGGATAATCGAAGCAAAAGTAAGGTATGAAGAATATCTTCCTCTTTTGCATTTACCTGGTAATGTAAAAAGTACATATGCAATGAAAAGAAGATCCAAACGTCTGGGATCGAATTGGCGAAAATGTGTGAGATGGACTTGCTTAGGAATATGACGTTCTATAGGGATGCCTTCTATAAATCGAGATGATAAAATCAAATTTGTTAAGGATGGACTGAGTAAGGAGAATTTGGAGAATATTCAAAGTTCTCTTTAGACGCATCCTAGTGGAGATGTGCAGAGATAAATTCTTAATTAATGGGTGATATTTCAAAATTAATGGCAACATCTTGGGAATCTGACGATAAAAGACCTTGTTCGCTAGTTTTTATGAAAACTAGATGGGAAGCCTATCTTCGACTCATAGAAGACATTTAAGTCATTTCTGGATATAAAACCAGAGGAAGCTGTGAGCCACAATTGCAACTAATGTAAATATTTCTCAACCCTTGATTTTCAAAAAAAATATTCTCCTTCTTCATGTTTAATTATCGTTTGGATTTGAGTGATCTTGAATAACTGAATAACTGTGCGTTGCAGGAACCATTACTGCAAAATGTAAATGTTGTTCACTTTTTTATTTTTATTGTATCATATCTTTTAATGTGATTTTTTCATTAACTGTAATCATTTTCTACTATTGACTTTTTGAATTTTTCGTTACAGGTTTCATTAATTACATCCTTTATTACTATTTACCTTTTGAATTTTTGTTTTTACTTTTCGACATCTTAATTTTTTGGTTTAACATTTTCTACCGACAACTTACCTATGTAATACCCAAAAATTTACTAAGTTGATTAAGTGTCATTTAGTACTAAGATAATAGCTTAAAAACTAACTTAGTGACTAAAATGACGAAAATGCGAAAGTTGGGATTTCTTTAATTATGGGTTTTGGAAAGGAAATTTCTAAGGTTTAAAGGTCACATGTGATAGATAGTGAATTGAATAAGGTATTCTTAAAGTTTGGTTGAATTCCAAGGAAAATTGGAATAGGAATTGAAGTTTAAAAAGGTAGTGACCACAATGTAAATTTTGAAAAAATTATGCCTAAAGTATAAACTTTGGAAAAGTTTTAGGGACTAAAGTTGTAATTTCCCAAAAGTTAAGGGTTTTATTTCATAAATAAATAGATCACCTAAGGTTATGAATCGAATGCGGAATTATTGGTTCGATATGATACTTCGATTATTGGGAAAATCGCAGTTAAAGTTTAAGTGGAATTCGTTTACCCGGATCGAACTGGAAAATTTTGAAATTTTGCCATATGATAGAGAAAGGTTATAAAAGTCATTTCCCAGTGTTGGAAATATTTTTAGTTTGATTCAAGATGAATCCTACAGTTTATTTTTGAGTAAAGGATTATTTATCGGTATATTGGATCGAATGGAAATTTTGGAGACTGATCCAAAAGTTATGGAAAAGTCATAAAATGTTATTTTATGAATATTTTGTTATGATTGGTTGAATTCTAACTAGATTTAGTTAGATTGTAATAGAATGGCAATTTGGAAACCAACTAGTAAATAAAGACTAGTTGGAGGGCAAATTGGTCATTTGGCCTCAATGGCAATTTTGAAATATTTAAAAAGTTGTAAGGGCAATTTTGGAAAGAGAAAATGGAAGATTAAATCTTGGCCCTTGATTAATGATAAAAATCAATATCAACCATTGGATAAAAGGGCAAAATTGTAATTTCACTATTAAATGAATTTAATATTCATTTAATAGATATATGTGTAAAGTAATGGTAAAAAGATGAACAAGATGTTCATATTTTCCAGCAACAAACGTGAGGTCTAGGGAAAGAAAGAGAAAAATTTTCCAAGCTCGATTCAAGCCCTGAAACTCGATTTTCAGGTAATCTCTCCAACTACAAAGTTGTTCTACTCTTTAAGCTCTATCTTTTGATATCAATAATTCATGGAATCCATGCTTGATTGATGAGAATTTACATGAGAAAGAAATTAGGGTTTATGGATCAAATTGGGGCTTTTGAGATTTTATGATTCCATGATTGAATTTAAGTTGAAATCAAGCTAGTATAATGTTAAAATCATGATATTGGGTTGGGATTTAAGTTTTACATGTTTTGATTTTTATGAAGATGGTTAGGGTTTATGGATTCAAGTTTAATTTAGGGTTTGTGATGTTTAAATAATGATCTAGTAAGCTTGAATTGTTGTTTGGAAGCAAAACCATAAGTTAAATTGTGTAGGGACCATTTTAGCAACTTGAAAAGTTGAAGGACCAAATCTGAATTTTTAGAATTTGGAGTGTATTTGTGTTATTAATGATGTTAGAGATAAGAAAATGAAGTTAGAATGCCAAATTGATGTTGAATTGAATTAGTGACCATTTTGACAATTTGTCAAAGTTAAGTGATCAAATCGAAATTGAAGTTTTGTATGGGGGTTAAATCTGATTTTTAGTTGCAATGATGGAATTAAGGTAGTAATGTTGAATTGAGGACTAAATTACAAAGTTAAGAAGCAGGAATCTTTATCATTGCATTTTAGTACCTATTTCGGTAAATAAGGAAAATTAGGGAGAATTATTGTGAATAATTATTTGGTGAAGAATGTGATGAGTTGGTGGTTTAAAGCTAGTGATTGGACTAAATTGAAAAGTAGAGAAATAAGGAGAAGTTAGTATAAAAGTTGAAGTTGTTTATGGAAGCTGTGTAGGAAAATTGGTTTATGGCAGTAACTTTGAAAATTAACCATAAATTCTACAAAAATGGTTAGAAGGTGAATTTTATACCGATGTAAAGATTTGTTCATCTAGTTTCGTGTCCAACAAACGGAAACTGACTTCGAGTTCCGAGTAAAAATATATGAATTTTAAAGTGGTGAAAGGTCAGAAAACAGATATGAAAATTCTCCATAAATCATACAAGTTGAATTTGGGCTATTCATTTATATGGTTGAAAAGCTTATCGAATCTAGTTTCTTTCAGAACAAACGGAGTTGAATTCTGAGTTATAGATTATTTTATAGAAATATTTCTTTGAAGGTAATGTAAACTGCCAGAAAATGAGAATTGATACACTTTGTATCTAAGGTTGATTAGTAAGCTTGAAAGGGGTTAATGGAAGTTCAAAGCGGTTACTAAGGACCATAATGAATTTTTGAACAATACAAGGAAGAAAGGAAAAAGTTTGGAGATTTTGTATTCGAATGATTATTTTGGACAATATGTCTAAGATATTGTTAGATTGGGATCTAACAAATATTTTACTTATTTGAATTATGAAGTTAAGTTCGAATCAAGGGAGGTTCAAGGTACAATGAAGGAAAGGATCGAAGAGGACTTAGTGAGGCATACTAATACATGGCCCAGGTGAGTGCAATGCATACGTAAAATTATACATGGATGTTTCATACATCACTGGTAGGACTTGCGATGAGTCTACCTGGTTTATATATTGTCATGATATTTATGTCATTGATCATATATTTGACATATTTTAAATATGTCAAAGGTTGAAAATAAATACATTAATCACTAGTTATTGATGATGGTATAATATGAATGTTATTTCGCTATGAACTGTTAAATGTTTATATATATTGATAAATGTTGCCATTGATGACTTAAATGATGAAATAAAGCCCAATGTATGATATAGAGGTTCGATGGTATAGTTGGATATCCATAGGGTCATAACTAGCTGTATAAATATTCTAAGCACTTCAGGTAAAGTGCAAATATTATAAATACTCATTGAGGAGTATACTCATGCATGGTTTGAGTATACGGACAAATATTAAATTAATAAGTTGTTGCCTGAAAATAAACTTGATTTGAGGATAAAAATATTATTTTTAAATTTCACGCGAATAACTAGATTTGTAAGTAAAAACGAAATACATTGTAATATTTTTAAAGAAATGAAATTTTATCGAATTACAAATGTAGGGTGTTTTACGAATTTCTTGTGATACCTCTGACTCGTATTTAGTGATGGATACGGGAAAGAGGTGTTACATTTATTGGTATCCGAGCTGCAGGTTTAGCCGATTCTCGGCCTAAATGGAAATGGTTTTATGCTAAAAAGAGAATACATGCCACTAGGATATCAATATTACTGATATGGTGTTTTTATGATCCGATTGATGTCGCTCCTTACTAATGTAAATTGGGAGGAATTATAAGAAATATTTGAGCTAAGAAAGTGTGATGAACTAGTAAATTGGAAGCTTTGGAAGGAATCAAGAGTAGTAACAATAAGGTTAATGATAACCCTTCGGATAAATCGGAACAAGAAAGGGGCAATAGTACAACAAGGAGTGCCTGTGCAGGATTAAGGATCTAAAAAGTTTGAAAAACACCTGAATTGAAAGGAAAAGCAGATTAAGGTCTAGTGATTGTTGATTTATAACTGAATAATCTAAGGATTACACTGAACGAATTCCACTATTTGGATAACGAGAAATTGGATGGAGCTATTTTGTTGCTCCGATATTTAAGCTAGATTAGAAAACTATCTGTATTTGCTTCATAGCCAGGATTGCACATATCAGTCCGAGTTTATAACATCAGGACTGATAAAGATTGGGATGATTCGAAAATCATAGAAGGTACATCTCATCTTTTTGGATAAACCTGTATTGATGTTGATGGGTCCTAGCTTTACACATTCCTATCTAAGAACGAAGTTGAGTGGTGAACGAGATATCCTTTTAGAACCCACTTCAAGTAATATAGCGGTCACGAATTTTTTGGGTTGTAATGAAAGGGCGAGCTGAACATGTAGAATTGCTCGATAAAAACATAAGAAATAGAGTTCCCGATAAATTTAATGGAATTATCTTTTGAGGAGTCTAAGATGATTGTTGGCATGAATTGGTTACCTTCCTATCAGGCCATGATGAATTGTCGCATAAAGCTATTAGTATTGAAAAACACGGAAGGCACAAAAATAGTAGTAGTTGATAAAAGGGTAAATCTTTTTTCTAATGTAATTTCAGTTTTTTTTATTAAGGAAATTGTTGTTATAAGGTTGTTAAGTTTTCTTAGAAAATGTAGTGGATACTCGGTCTGTTGAAGTTAATTTCTAAAATAACTCAATTGTCCAAAAATATCTGGATGTATTCCTAGATGGGTTACTCGGAATTACCTCTAGATTGAGAGGTGAAATTCAAAATAAAGATGTTACCAGACATTGCGCCTAAATTCAAAATAAAGATGTATTCCTAGATGGGTTACTCGGAATTACCTCGGAATTACTTCGGGATTTAAAGGTACAATTGCAAGGAATGTTAGGTTGACGTTTTATAAAGCCAAGTGTGCCACCTTGGGGGTGCACCAGTATATTTGTGAAAAAGAAAGATTAATCTATATGATTAAGTATAGATTTCGTCGATTAAATAAGGTGTGAAAGAATAAATATCTTCTTTCTGAGACTGATGATCTTTTGATCAGTAAAAAATAAAAATAAACAATATATATGTTTCCAAAATAGACCTTCGATCGGAATATTATCGAGTTAAAGATCAAGGAAGAAGAAATTCTAAAGACAGCTTTTTTGGACTCAAGTATGAATACTATGAGTTCGTGATGATGCCTTCGACATTTATAACCCTAATGAACCAACTATTCTAATTTTGCTTGGACCAATTTTTGGTAAAGTTCATTGAGTATATTTTGGTCTATTCGAAGGAAAAAGGAAGAACAAGATGCCCATTTTTGTGTTGTTCTTCAGACCTTTCGAGAAAAGAAGCTATATGCTAATTTGTTAAGGTGTGAATTTGGTTGTCAAAAGCTGTTTTATTAGTTATGTGGATTTGGCAGTGGGAATAAGAGTAGACCCCAAGAAAGTACAAATTATAGTTGAATGGAAACCTCTGAAGATGTTTTAGAGGATCAGAATTTCTTGATGATTGCCTCCTCATTGACCAAGCTATTGAGGAAAGAAATGTCATTAAGTTGAACAGATCAATGCTGAGAAATCTTTTAGACATTAAACGAGATCTTAATAGAAGCCCTGGCACCAGTACAACTAGAATCGGGTAAAGATTATATGGTGTATAGCGATGCTACTCATAACGGTTTGGGATGCGTACTTAAGCAATAAGGAAAAGTAATGGTTTATGCTTGAGACAACTTAAGATATATGAGAGGAATTATCTTACTTAGAATTTGGAGGTAGAAATGGTTGTATTTGCTTTAAAATATATAGCATCATTATTTATACAGTGAACGATGCTATATTTATATAGGTTATAAAAGTTTAAAGTATATGCTTACTAAAGAAGAGTTGAACTTGACATAAAGAAGTTGGATTGAGCTTTTTGATAATTATGATATGGTCATTGACTATCATCCAGAAAAAAAGCTAATGTGACTGCTGACGCTCTTAGTCGAAAGACAATTGTTGCCTTAAGAGCTATGAATGCAAGATTGGCATTAAAATAATATGGTGTTTTGATTGTCAAGTTAAGAATAAAATTTACCATATTGGATTAAATAGATATCTTTAAAGAAAGGATGAGAAATTTTGTCAAGGTTCAAATAAGTGGAAAAGAGTGAATCTGAAAACTTGGAAGTTAGGTTTGATAGATATTTGTATTATCAGGGAAGAATTTATATTTCAATGATCGAAACTATATGTTGACCCTGAAAGAAAATGATATTTAATATGAAGTTAAGGATAAAATATTCCTTAAAAGTTTCACCTTGGAAGAAGGTGTTATGGTTTAGACAAAAAGAAAGTTGAGCTCAAAATTTATTGGGTTGTAAGAAATTGTGAAAGGAGTTAGTTTGATAGTTAAGCTTAATAGTTAGCTTTATCTTTGGAAATGAACAAGATTCATAATGTATCGATGCTCTGGAAATATTGATTAGACCTCTCACTTGTTGTTACTTCAAGAAAATAGAGATTCAAATTAATTTAAGCTATGAAAAAGAACTGGTAAAGATCCTAGCACATGAAGTCAAAGAACTAAGAAAACAAAACAATTTCGATTGTCAAAGTTTGTTGACAAAAATCACAAGGTTAAAGAAAAGATTTGAGAGAAATAAGAAGAAAATATAAGAAAATAGTTTCCACACCTTTTAAATCGGTTGCGTGTGTTGAAAATTCGAGGACGAATTTTCTTAAGGGGATAGAATTATAATACCCCAAAATTTACTAAGTTGATTAAGTGTCATTTAGTACTAAGATAATAGCTTAAAAGCTAACTTAGTGACTAAAATGACGAAAATATGAAAGTTGGGATTTATTTAATTATGGGTTTTGGAAAGGAAATTTCTAAGGTTTAAAGGTCTCATGTGATAGATAGTGAATTGAATAAGGTATTCTTAAAGTTTGGTTGAATTCCAAGGAAAATTGGAATAGGAATTGAAGTTTAAAGGTAGTGACCAAAATGTAAATTTTGAAAATTTTATGCCTAAAGTATAAACTTTGGAAAAATTTTGGGACTAAAGTTGTAATTTCCCAAAAGTTAAGGGTTTTTATTTCATAAATAAACAGATCACCTAAGGGTCTAAATCGAATGCAGAATTATTGGTTCGATCTGATACTTTGATTATTGGGAAAATCGTAGTTAAAGTTTAAGTGGAATTCGTATACCCGAATCGAACTGGAAAATTTTGAAATTTTGCCATATGATAGAGAAAGGTTATAAAAGTCATTTCCAAGTGTTGGAAATATTTTTAGTTTGATTCAAGATGAATCCTACAGTTTTATTTTTTGAGTAAAGGATTATTTATCGATATATTGGATCGAATGGAAATTTTGAGACTGATCCAAAAGCTATGGAAAAGTCATAAAATGTTATTTTATTAATATTTTATTATGGTTGGTTGAATTCTAACTAGATTTAGTTAGATTGTAATGGAATGGCAATTTGGAAAACAAAGTAGTAAATAAAGACTAGTTGGAGGGCAAATTGGTCATTTGGCCTCAATGGCATATTTGAAATATTTAAAAAGTTATAAGGGTAATTTTGGAAAGATAAAATGGAAGATTAAATCTTGGCCCTTGATTGATGATAAAATCAATCTCAACCATTGGATAAAAGGGCAAAATTTAATTTCACTATTAAATGAATTTAATATTCATTTAATAGATATATGTGTAAAGTAATGGTAAAAGGATGAACAAGATGTTCATTTTTTCCAGCAACAAACGTGAGGTATAGGGAAAGAAAGAGAAAAATTTTCCAAGCTCGATTCAAGCCATGAAACTCGATTTTGTGTAATCTCTCCAACTACAAAGTTGTTCTACTCTTTAAGCTCTATCTTTTGATATCAATAATTCATGGAATCCATGCTTGATTGATGAGAATTTACATGAGAAAGAAATTAGGGTTTATGGATCAAATTGGGGCTTTTGAGATTTTATGATTCCATGATTGAATTTAAGTTGAAATCAAGCTAGTATGATGTTAAAATCATGATATTGAATTGGGATTTAAGTTTTACATGTTTTGATTTTTATGAAGATGATTAGGGTTTATGGATTCAAGTTTAATTTAGGGTTTGTGATGTTGAAATATTGATCTAGTAAGTTTGAATTGTTGTTTGGAAGCAAAACCATAAGTTAAATTGTGTAGGGACCATTTTAGCAACTTGAAAAGTTGAAGGACCAAATCTGAATTTTTAGAATTTGGAGTGTATTTGTGTTATTAATGATGTTAGAGATAAGAAAATGAAGTTAGAATGCCAAATTGATGTTGAATTGAATTAGTGACCATTTTGACAATTTGTCAAAGTTAAGTGATCAAATCAAAATTGAAGTTTTGTATGGGGGTTAAATCTGATTTTTAGTTGCAATGATGGAATTAAGGTAGTAATGTTGAATTGAGGACTAAATTACAAAGTTAAGAAGCAGGAATCTTTATCATTGCATTTTAGTACCTATTTCGGTAAATAAGGAAAATTAGGGAGAATTATTGTGAATAATTATTTGGTGAAGAATGTGATGAGTTGGTGGTTTAAAGCTAGTGATTGGACTAAATTGAAAAGTAGAGAAATAAGGAGAAGTTAGTATAAAAGTTAAAGTTGTTAATGGAAGTTGTGTAAGAAAATTGGTTTATGGCAGTAACTTTGAAAATTTAACCATAAATTCTACAAAAATGGTTAGAAGGTGAATTTTATACCGATCTAAAGATTTGTTCATCTAGTTTCGTTTCCAACAAACGGAAACTAATTTGAGTTTCGAGTAAAAAGATATGAATTTTAAAGTGGTGAAAGGTTAGAAAACATATATGAAAATTCTCCATAAATCATACAAGTTGAATTTGGGCTATTAATTTATATGGTTGAAAAGCTTATCAAATCTAGTTTCTTTCAGAACAAACGGAGTTGAATTCTGAGTTATAGATTATTTTATAGAAATATTTCTTCAAAGGTAATGTAAACTGCGAGAAAATGAGAATTGATACACTTTGTATCTAAGGTTGATTAGTAAGCTTGAAAGGGGTTAATGGAAGTTCAAAGTGGTTACTAAGGACCATAATGAATTTTTGAACAATACAAGGAAGAAAGGAAAAGTTTGGAGATTTTGTATTCAAATGATTATTTTGGACAATATGTCTAAGATATTGTTAGATTGGGATCTAACAAATATTTTACTTATTTGAATTATGAAGTTAAGTTCGAATCAAGGGAGGTTCAAGGTACAATGAAGGAAAGGATCGAAGAGGACTTAGTGAGGCATACTAATACATGGCCCAGGTGAGTGCAATGCATACGTAAAATTATACATGGATGTTTCATACATCACTGGTAGGACTTGCGATGAGTCTACCTGGTTTATATATTGTCATGATATTTATGTCATTGATCATATATTTGACATATTTTAAATATGTCAAAGGTTGAAAATAAATACATTAATCACTAGTTATTGATGATGGTATAATATGAATGTTATTTCGGCTATGAACTGTTAAATGTTTATATATATTGATAAATGTTGCCATTGATGACTTAAATGATGAAATAAAGCCCAATGTATGATATAGAGGTTCGATGGTATAGTTGGATATCCATAGGGTCATAACTAGCTGTATAAATATTCTAAGCACTTCAGGTAAAGTGCAAATATTATAAATACTCATTGAGGAGTATACTCATGCATGGTTTGAGTATACGGACAAATATTAAATTAATAAGTTGTTGCCTGAAAATAAACTTGATTTGAGGATAAAAATATTATTTTTAAATTTCACGCGAATAACTAGATTTGTAAGTAAAAACGAAATACATTGTAATATTTTTAAAGAAATGAAATTTTATCGAATTACAAATGTAGGGTGTTTTACGAATTTCTTGTGATACCTCTGACTCGTATTTAGTGATGGATACGGGAAAGAGGTGTTACATTTATTGGTATCCGAGCTGCAGGTTTAGCCGATTCTCGGCCTAAATGGAAATGGTTTTATGCTAAAAAGAGAATACATGCCACTAGGATATCAATATTACTGATATGGTGTTTTTATGATCCGATTGATGTCGCTCCTTACTAATGTAAATTGGGAGGAATTATAAGAAATATTTGAGCTAAGAAAGTGTGATGAACTAGTAAATTGGAAGCTTTGGAAGGAATCAAGAGTAGTAACAATAAGGTTAATGATAACCCTTCGGATAAATCGGAACAAGAAAGGGGCAATAGTACAACAAGGAGTGCCTGTGCAGGATTAAGGATCTAAAAAGTTTGAAAAACACCTGAATTGAAAGGAAAAGCAGATTAAGGTCTAGTGATTGTTGATTTATAACTGAATAATCTAAGGATTACACTGAACGAATTCCACTATTTGGATAACGAGAAATTGGATGGAGCTATTTTGTTGCTCCGATATTTAAGCTAGATTAGAAAACTATCTGTATTTGCTTCATAGCCAGGATTGCACATATCAGTCCGAGTTTATAACATCAGGACTGATAAAGATTGGGATGATTCGAAAATCATAGAAGGTACATCTCATCTTTTTGGATAAACCTGTATTGATGTTGATGGGTCCTAGCTTTACACATTCCTATCTAAGAACGAAGTTGAGTGGTGAACGAGATATCCTTTTAGAACCCACTTCAAGTAATATAGCGGTCACGAATTTTTTGGGTTGTAATGAAAGGGCGAGCTGAACATGTAGAATTGCTCGATAAAAACATAAGAAATAGAGTTCCCGATAAATTTAATGGAATTATCTTTTGAGGAGTCTAAGATGATTGTTGGCATGAATTGGTTACCTTCCTATCAGGCCATGATGAATTGTCGCATAAAGCTATTAGTATTGAAAAACACGGAAGGCACAAAAATAGTAGTAGTTGATAAAAGGGTAAATCTTTTTTCTAATGTAATTTCAGTTTTTTTTATTAAGGAAATTGTTGTTATAAGGTTGTTAAGTTTTCTTAGAAAATGTAGTGGATACTCGGTCTGTTGAAGTTAATTTCTAAAATAACTCAATTGTCCAAAAATATCTGGATGTATTCCTAGATGGGTTACTCGGAATTACCTCTAGATTGAGAGGTGAAATTCAAAATAAAGATGTTACCAGACATTGCGCCTAAATTCAAAATAAAGATGTATTCCTAGATGGGTTACTCGGAATTACCTCGGAATTACTTCGGGATTTAAAGGTACAATTGCAAGGAATGTTAGGTTGACGTTTTATAAAGCCAAGTGTGCCACCTTGGGGGTGCACCAGTATATTTGTGAAAAAGAAAGATTAATCTATATGATTAAGTATAGATTTCCGTCAGTTAAATAAGGTGACAGTAAAGAATAAATATCTTCTTTCGGAGACTGATGATCTTTTGATCAGTAAAAAATAAAAATAAACAATATATATGTTTCCAAAATAGACCTTCGATCGGAATATTATCAGTTAAAGATCAAGGAAGAAGAAATTCTAAAGACAGTTTTTCGGACTCAGTATGAATACTATGAGTTCGTGATGATGCCTTCGACATTTATAACCCTAATGAACCAACTATTCTAATTTTGCTTGGACCAATTTTTGGTAAAGTTCATTGAGTATATTTTGGTCTATTCGAAGGAAAAAGGAAGAACAAGATGCCCATTTTTGTGTTGTTCTTCAGACCTTTCGAGAAAAGAAGCTATATGCTAATTTGTTAAGGTGTGAATTTGGTTGTCAAAAGCTGTTTTATTAGTTATGTGGATTTGGCAGTGGGAATAAGAGTAGACCCCAAGAAAGTACAAATTATAGTTGAATGGAAACCTCTGAAGATGTTTTAGAGGATCAGAATTTCTTGATGATTGCCTCCTCATTGACCAAGCTATTGAGGAAAGAAATGTCATTAAGTTGAACAGATCAATGCTGAGAAATCTTTTAGACATTAAACGAGATCTTAATAGAAGCCCTGGCACCAGTACAACTAGAATCGGGTAAAGATTATATGGTGTATAGCGATGCTACTCATAACGGTTTGGGATGCGTACTTAAGCAATAAGGAAAAGTAATGGTTTATGCTTGAGACAACTTAAGATATATGAGAGGAATTATCTTACTTAGAATTTGGAGGTAGAAATGGTTGTATTTGCTTTAAAATATATAGCATCATTATTTATACAGTGAACGATGCTATATTTATATAGGTTATAAAAGTTTAAAGTATATGCTTACTAAAGAAGAGTTGAACTTGACATAAAGAAGTTGGATTGAGCTTTTTGATAATTATGATATGGTCATTGACTATCATCCAGAAAAAAAGCTAATGTGACTGCTGACGCTCTTAGTCGAAAGACAATTGTTGCCTTAAGAGCTATGAATGCAAGATTGGCATTAAAATAATATGGTGTTTTGATTGTCAAGTTAAGAATAAAATTTACCATATTGGATTAAATAGATATCTTTAAAGAAAGGATGAGAAATTTTGTCAAGGTTCAAATAAGTGGAAAAGAGTGAAATGAAAACTTGGAAGTTAGGTTTGATAGATATTTGTATTATCAGGGAAGAATTTATATTTCAATGATCGAAACTATATGTTGACCCTGAAAGAAAATGATATTTAATATGAAGTTAAGGATAAAATATTCCTTAAAAGTTTCACCTTGGAAGAAGGTGTTATGGTTTAGACAAAAAGAAAGTTGAGCTCAAAATTTATTGGGTTGTAAGAAATTGTGAAAGGAGTTAGTTTGATAGTTAAGCTTAATAGTTAGCTTTATCTTTGGAAATGAACAAGATTCATAATGTATCGATGCTCTGGAAATATTGATTAGACCTCTCACTTGTTGTTACTTCGAAGAAAATAGAGATTCAGCCGAATTTAAGCTATGAAAAAGAACTGGTAAAGATCCTAGCACATGAAGTCAAAGAACTAAGAAAACAAAACAATTTCGATTGTCAAAGTTTGTTGACAAAAATCACAAGGTTAAAGAAAAGATTTGAGAGAAATAAGAAGAAAATATAAGAAAATAGTTTCCACACCTTTTAAATCAGTTGCGTGTTGAAAATTCGAGGACGAATTTTCTTAAGGGGATAGAATTATAATACCCCAAAATTTACTAAGTTGATTAAGTGTCATTTAGTACTAAGATAATAGCTTAAAAGCTAACTTAGTGACTAAAATGACGAAAATATGAAAGTTGGGATTTATTTAATTATGGGTTTTGGAAAGGAAATTTCTAAGGTTTAAAGGTCTCATGTGATAGATAGTGAATTGAATAAGGTATTCTTAAAGTTTGGTTGAATTCCAAGGAAAATTGGAATAGGAATTGAAGTTTAAAGGTAGTGACCAAAATGTAAATTTTGAAAATTTTATGCCTAAAGTATAAACTTTGGAAAAATTTTGGGACTAAAGTTGTAATTTCCCAAAAGTTAAGGGTTTTTATTTCATAAATAAACAGATCACCTAAGGGTCTAAATCGAATGCAGAATTATTGGTTCGATCTGATACTTTGATTATTGGGAAAATCGTAGTTAAAGTTTAAGTGGAATTCGTATACCCGAATCGAACTGGAAAATTTTGAAATTTTGCCATATGATAGAGAAAGGTTATAAAAGTCATTTCCAAGTGTTGGAAATATTTTTAGTTTGATTCAAGATGAATCCTACAGTTTATTTTTGAGTAAAGGATTATTTATCGATATATTGGATCGAATGGAAATTTTGGAGACTGATCCAAAAGCTATGGGAAAGTCATAAAATGTTATTTTATTAATATTTTATTATGGTTGGTTGAATTCTAACTAGATTTAGTTAGATTGTAATGGAATGGCAATTCGGAAACAAAGTAGTAAATAAAGACTAGTTGGAGGGCAAATTGGTCATTTGGCCCCAATGGCATATTTGAAATATTTAAAAAGTTATAAGGGTAATTTTGGAAAGATAAAATGGAAGATTAAATCTTGGCCCTTGATTGATGATAAAATCAATCTCAACCATTGGATAAAAAGGGCAAAATTGTAATTTCACTATTAAATGAATTTAATATTCATTTAATAGATATATGTGTAAAGTAATGGTAAAAGGATGAACAAGATGTTCATTTTTTTCCAGCAACAAACGTGAGGTATAGGGAAAGAAAGAGAAAAATTTTCCAAGCTCGATTCAAGCCATGAAACTCGGTTTTCAGGTAATCTCTCCAACTACAAAGTTGTTCTACTCTTTAAGCTCTATCTTTTGATATCAATAATTCATGGAATCCATGCTTGATTGATGAGAATTTACATGAGAAAGAAATTAGGGTTTATGGATCAAATTGGGGCTTTTGAGTTTTTATGATTCCATGATTGAATTTAAGTTGAAATCAAGCTAGTATGATGTTAAAATCATGATATTGAATTGGGATTTAAGTTTTACATGTTTTGATTTTTATGAAGATGATTAGGGTTTATGGATTCAAGTTTAATTTAGGGTTTGTGATGTTGAAATATTGATCTAGTAAGCTTGAATTGTTGTTTGGAAGCAAAACCCTAAGTTAAATTGTGTAGGGACCATTTCGACAACTTGAAAAGTTGAAGGACCACATTTGAATTTTTAGAATTTGGAGTGTATTTGTGTTTTTAATGATGTTAGAGATAAGAAAATGAAGTTAGAATGCCAAATTGATGTTGAATTGAATTAATGACCATTTTGACAATTTGTCAAAGTTAAGTGACCAAATCAAAATTGAAGTTTTGTATGGGGGTTAAATCTGATTTTTAGTTGTAATGATGGAATTAAGGTAGTAATGTTGAATTGAGGACTAAATTGCAAAGTTAAGAAGCATGAATCCTTATCATTGCATTTTAGTACCTATTTCGGTAAATAAGGAAAATTAGGGAGAATTATTGTGAATAATTATTTGGTGGAGAATGTGATGAGTTGGTGGTCTAAAGCTAGTGATTGGACTAAATTGAAAAGTAGAGAAATAAGGAGAAGTTAGTATAAAAGCTAAAGTTGTTAATGGAAGTTGTGTAAGAAAACTGGTTTATGGCAGTAACTTTGAAAATTTACCATAAATTCTACAAAAATGGTTAGAAGGTGAATTTTATACAGATCTAGAGATTTGTTCGTCTAGTTTCGTTTCCAACAAACGGAAACTAATTTCGAGTTCCGAGGAAAAAGATATGAATTTTTAAGTGGTGAAAGGTTAGAAAACATATATGAAAATTCTCCATAAATCGTACAAGTTGAATTTGGGCTATTAATTTATATGGTTGAAAAGCTTATCAAATCTAGTTTCTTTCAGAACAAACGGAGTCGAATTCTGAGTTATAGATTATTTTATAGAAATATTTCTTCAAAGGTATTGCAAACTGCCAGAAAATGAGAATTGATACACTTTGTATCTAAGGTTGATTAGTAAGCTTGAAAGGGGTTAATGGAAGTTCGAAGTGGTTACTAAGGACCATAATGAATTTTTGAACAATACAAGGAAGAAAGGAAAACGTTTGGAGATTTTGTATTCAAATGATTATTTTGGACAATATGTCTAAGATATTGTTAGATTGGGATCTAACAAATATTTTACTTATTTGAATTATGAAGTTAAGTTCGAATCAAGGGAGGTTCAAGGTACAATGAAGGAAAGGATCGAAGAGGGCTTAGTGAGGCATACTAATACATGGCCCAGGTGAGTGCAATGCATACATAACATTATACATGGATGTTTCATACTTCACCGGTAGGACTTGCGATGAGTCTACCTGGTTATATATTGTCATGATATTTATGTCATTGATCATATATTTGACATATTTTAAATATGTAAAAGGTTGAAAATAAATGCATTGATCACTAGTTATTGATGATGGTATAATACGAATGTTATTTCGGCTATGAACTGTTAAATGTTGATATATATTGATATATGTTGCCATTGATGACTTAAATGATGAAATAAAGCCCAATGTATGATATAGAAGTTCGATGGTATAGTTGGATTTCCAAATGGTCATAAACAGCTGTATAAATATTCTAAGCACTTCAGGTAAAGTGCAAATATTATAAATACTCATTGAGGAGTATACTCATGCAATGTTTGAGTATACATACGTACTACAAGTGCTAAACACTTTGGTGTAATTTCATAAAAACTCAATGAGGGATATATTGTATACTCTGGTTAGTATACAGAAGCACTTTGGTGCTAAGCACTCCCGGTAGAGTGCAAATAATACACATACTCAAGAAAGGTTGGGAATGGGGGGATGACTCGTGTACATAGAATCTCTTAATTCGATACCTTGGGCTAAATAAATTGAAAAGAATCGAAAAGAAATAGGAAGATAAGCTTGAAAGCGTGCAAATAGAAATGAAAAAAAGGTATGGGTAAGCATTGAAAGCTTACGGATGGAAATGGCAACGGTATTGGTAAGATCTAATCTTATCACTTTGATATACATATTTATTTATGTTAACAAGCATATAATGGTAAGGTGATCATATGCATTGTTAATTATTAATATTGATATTATGATAATTGCACTTGAATTCGAATTATTGCCTCACTAAGTAAATACTTAACGTGTAACTGTTTTACACGTAGGAAAGAAGAAATGGTTGGAGTAAGGAGCATATACGGACATCATCAATTAATAACATGTACTTCAGTATCAGTAAGATATCTTTTGATATTGTTTGATATTTACTAGTTGGCATGTATATTAAAAGGATATGCCTGCTCTGATAGAATTTGTATTTTATTTGGTATCTGGATGAATTTTAAATCAAGCAGTTTTTATGCAGCTTTATTAATTATATCAAGACAAATTAAATTAATAAGTTGCTGCCTGAAAATAAACTCGATTTGAAGATAAAAATATTATTTTTAAATTTCACGCGAATAACTAGATTTGTAAGTAAAAACGAAATACGTTGTAATATTTTTAAAGAAACAAAATTTTATCGAATTACAAATGTAGTGGGTTTTACGAATTTCTTGTGATACCTCTGACTCGTATTCAGTGATGGATACGGGTAAGGGGTGTTACAACCTAACACTTATTATATATTAGTATTGTTCTTTTTTTCTTGTCGAAGAAAAAAAGAAAATGGAAAGTACTTCAACCAAACGTCTTCAAAAGTTCTGTGGTTTTTGTAGATCATACCCAGGAAAAGATGAATCTTTTACAGATGCAGCTAAGAAATTGGGAGAAGTTATGGCAAAAAAAATTTGAAGTAATTTATGGAGGTGGATGTATGGGTTTAATGGGAGCAGTTGCTACAACAACATATGTGGGAGGAAGCTCAGTTCTGGGAATATTTCCAAAAACATTGAACTATTTGTGTGGACCTACAATAGGAAGAGAACTACGAGTCAGTAGTATACCAGAATGAATAGCTATCACAATTCATTCTTCTTATACATTCATTGCTCTATCGGGAGGTATCGGTACCTTGGAAGAAATTGCATGTGTAATTTCCTGGTCATCTTTGACTAGTAATAAAAAACCCATCGGTTTGCTTAACATTAATGGTTATTTTAATAGTTTACTTTTTTTCTTGATAATGCTGTGGAAAATGGATTCACGTTTTCAGAGGTAAGAATAATCTTAATTTCTACTACAACTATTGAAGAACTAATCGAGAAGCTTCAAGCTTATAAGTGTCTTCCTGACATAATAGAGATTATACTTGGGAAAAGGAAAATAGACAAAGACAAGCGAGATTTGGATTGTTCTTTATCACTGTGATATTATCTAACTTTTTAACTAACCGTTTTTTGTGTTTTATTTTAATTATGTGTTAGTTCTAGCAATCATTAGCAGCCATGCCAGGTGAAATCATCTAAATTCTACTTTTAATTTTGACATTGAGGACAATGTTCTAATTAGTAGGAGTAGTGGATATTGTATAAAAAAATTAAATCATTAGGTTAACTCAAATGGAAAAAATGACATATTATAGTTAATCTTTTGGTTAATTTTAAGACGCACTTTAATCTTTTTGACATATCTAGAAAAAGGTGGAGGAGTAAGGATTTATATTGAGACACACCTTATTGATTATGATTTGTTTATCTTGTTATAAAGTAGTAGTTATAATATGTGTTTCATAAAATGTCTAAATTTTTAAGAGAAGTTGAAAAGTGGTTGAATAAAGTAAATCTTGAGACGCACTTTGACATTTTTATATATATATATATATATATATATATATATATATATATATATATATATATATATATATATATATTTAAAAAAATTGATTGGTCCAATGCTTGAGTGTTTGTGTTTTAGTTTGTTTTATATTGCATATAGTTTTGCATGTACTTAGTTAATTTTTAAGAGTTGAAAACAATTTTGTGATAACAAAGTAAATACCATGTGAGCTTAAAAGTTTAAATATGTGTCAAAAGTATGCTATGATTTGTTTATAGAAAGAGTCTCTGATGTTTCACAGTTAGAATGAATAAAGAAACTGGATGCTTCACTTTGAACTTTCCTTGATATATCCAGAATTTTTAAGTTCTTTGTTACACATCATCTGTCTCATGGGACGTACATAAAATTGTAATCGAACGTAAGTGAATGATGAACCCAATCATAGAAAAAATTCATAATTTCACTCTTTTTTAATAATAATAATAAGAGTTTCAAATGCATGATAGGGGATGAGTCAAGTCTTTTATTTTATTTCAATCGATTGAGCCTTTTAAGCCAACCATACAATATTTCACTTGAACATATGATTTTGAGCCTTAGCCTTTTTCTTGATTCACCAAATATTTCTTTGTTTATCTTTATCGACAGAACTTAAAACTCCAACCTTACCTTTGTTTGCTTTAGATGCTCAGTACTTACTAGGCATATCTTTATGAACATAAGTATTATTGGGGTAGGTAGGTACATTTTAATGGGAGAAAGATACATAAAAAGGAATAAATCATAGACTTTTGTTTTCTTCGTTTCTATAAAAATATTATCTTTATTGATAAAAAAATGAAATAAAATGAAAAGAAAAAAATACTAGTAATAAAAAATAATAAAAAAAAGAAAAAAAGTTGTATGTACTTATGCTTTATCCTATTGTAATGGAGAAATAATGAATATCTTGGAAAATGATAGAGTTGGATGTTCACTAGGGGAAGATGGGGATTAATACTTCTTGCTCACTTTGATCCGTAAGTAAATTGAGTTTAGGATAAGCCATTTGCTGTCAATCTCATTGAAATATCATGCCTTGACCTAAGGCTTGTTATATGGCAATTAAAAAGACTTGGTGACTATATTATATTGGAACTAGTTTCTTTTCTCTGATTATATATAAAGGTGAATAATAAATTAATTCATGATAGTCATTTACTTATTGTTTATTATTTTTCCAATGTGCTGATGAGATTGCACACAGATGATTTGCATACATATGAGCACAAAAGTTTCAGTGTCCTAATTCTTTTTACTATGGAATTTTCTAGAGACCACCTATGTCATGAATAGCATTCTATTTGGCCATATTTGAACGCTTAAGTTCTTGATAATGATATTCTACTTTACATTCACAACTTTGTGTTCTCTTCATCAGTTGACGCTAAGTATATTAGGTTGCATTTACATTTGCATTGGTGTTTTGTTTGCTTGAGGACAAGCAAAAATGTAAGTGTATGGGTGTAGTGAGTCCTTAATATAGTCTCATTTTAGTATCTATAGTATGAACATTTGCAGTGTTTTATTGACATTTGTAGGTTTTTAGTTATTTCATATTTTGTGGTTTGTATTCTAAATATGTTGCGATTTTAGTACTTTTATTATGTTTTCAGTTTTTTTAATAAAGTGTATTTTATGTTAATTGCAATTTTAAATATGTTGATTTTGGTTATTGCATTTATGAAACAAATGAAGTTGAATCCAAAGATAATCTAAGGTGAAAGGAGTTGGGCAAATGCTTAAATTGAGAAAATAGACTTAATAAACTCGTACTAAATTTCTACACTCAATATGTTGCACGGTTTTGACTATAACTTGAGCTCAAAACTTGAAAATTGGCCCATGAGATACCATTGTAAAGCTTATTGAGTCTACTACATTTTTAAAGTAATTTGGAAGCCAAAATAAATATAGAAATGCCTAGAAAAATGCTGAAATCGGAATCTTACAAGTGGTGACAACATGATGACAACTTTTGACATTTTAAGGATATCATCATACATAGAAAGACTTTTTAAGTGAAGAAAAGTGGCTAAAAATTCACTCTCCATTGTCATCTATCATCACAAATTTCCTATAAATTGAATTTAGTTTTGCCTTGTAAATCATCTAGGTAGCTTTGTTGTAGCTTTGTATTTGAAATCAATATCACTTTTCTTTCTTTCATCTTTTAATTTTCTTTTCCATCTTTATATATTCTTTCTTATGTTTGGTTTTTGTAAACCAAATTTTATTTTCTTTATGGTTATGATGTCTTTCTAAGTCAAGTTGCTGAGGTGAAAGGATGAAGCTCTTGGTATATACTAAAGGTTAGTTTGAAATTCTCAACGTATAACTAAATCATGTTAAATTAGTATATGATGTTAAATTCACTTGGCTAATATTCATATTGATAAATTAAGAACCTTGATTCATCATAGACAAGTTTTAATTAACTTGATTTATTGTAGACAAAACAAATTAGCATAGTGAATACTTAGACTTATTTATTAATTTTGATTGCACCAATCCATATAACAACATATGCTATACCTTTGCACTTTTGGACATTGTTTATTGCACTTTCGACTTTGATTATGGACATTGGACAATGGACTTTGGACTTTCACTGCAGCACCTTTCGATTGGATTTCCCTTCATCATGTGGACTTCAATTGAGTGATAAAATGAATAAAAATTAATCTTAGTATAATACCAAGAGTGAATTCTCAAAACCTTAGCATTTTTCATTTATATCATTTTTTATTTATTCTTAATCAATTATCCTCTTTGTAGAAATTTTTATTTGAACTTATAATCTTGTAATTTCTAAACAAGCTTCCCTGTGGATTAGACCTCGGACTCCCAAGAATTATTACTTGACAACAACCTGCACTTGTGTATATGACTAAGAAGAGCCGGTCAGAGAACCACCATCATTGAGGTCAAGAGGAGTCTCCATACGACGAGAGCTATCAAGAGAGGCTTGAGGAGTGAGGAGCACTGCAACATAATTCGAGGGCTTTGAGGAGAATTCTAGGATGCTTGATTTTCTTTCTCTCTTGCTTGATAAACTGCCATGACTTTTACTGTTTTTTTATTATGGAAGATATTTGCTCAAACATGAGCTAAATACTCTTTTGTTGGGTTTATTCTTTTTAAGATATTATGTTTTAGTTATATGTTCAATGTTATAGCACATTTTCCTTATCTATTGTGTTTATCGTTCTTAATGCATAATTATTGTAAAAGCTATCGAGAGAGGCATTTTAATTATTGATTTGTGGCTTAATATCGAAAGAGTTAAGTTAGACAAATGTAAATAGTAGAGCTTAAGCTGTCAACTTAGGTTCTAATTCGGCTTAGACATAAGTTTCGAACTTCAACGACTATTAAGGGGAACTTGAACAGATAATAAGTTGTTAGGGTTTACGTGCACATGTATTGCCATATCTTCTTATTATCAATTTCTAGGTATCGAAAGAGTTTATGAGTTAATTAGAAAACTCTGTCGAGTAGATAAATATGTAATTGGTTTATGCAAACATGTATTGCCAACTGCTATAACATTCGAATAATAATTAGCATAATTCTTAGGCAATAAACCCAACATCCATAATCATCTGAATATATGCTAAAGCATCTATTTGCCTTCTGGTCATTATTACTTCTACTTTTCTTGCATTTAGTTCATAATTCCAACGTCACACCAATATTATTTTACTATCTTTAATGTGTAATTGCTTTGATTTGTTACTCCAATCCCTGTGGGTTTGATACTCTACTCATCATTGTATTGCTTGAGCGACGAGTATACTTGCTCTTAATTGCGCATACAACAAACACACATCAATTGCCGGGCATTTTGTGGAGCTTATTGGTAGGGCCATTGAAAAATATTTACTAGAATGAGGTCTGAAGAGAATCTTGATAGGTCAACTTGTGGGATGGGAGCGTGTTGGATGCACAATTTTTCATATGAGATGTGTCACACATATTCTAAATTTGGTTGTTAAAAATGGTTTGAAAGATGTTGATAATTCTATTATAAAAGTCTGTGCTGCTGTGAAATATGTGAGATCTTCCCCTACAAGGCTACAAAAGTTTTGATCTTGTGTTGAAGAAGAAAATATAAATAGCAAATCTCTTGTTTGCTTGGACATTGAAACAAGGTGGAATTCCACCTATTCTATGTTCAAAAGTGCTTTGGTGTTTAGGAAGACATTCAAAAATATGAAAACGAAGTGCATTACTTACACAAGAGAGTTTAGGAAGGTTGGTGGTCCTCCTAATGATGAGGATTGGAACAAAGTTACTGTTTTCTTGCCTTTTCTTGAGATCTTTTATGAGACTACATTAAGCTTTTCTGGGTATACGATTAACCATTATCTTGATGACTTGAGTGTTAGGCTTAAGAGCATGGCACGCCAAATGAAGATGAAATTTGATAAGTATTGGGCGAATGTTAACAATGTGTTGATGTTCATTGCTTTAGTTATTGATCCTAGAAATAAGTTACGATATGTTGAGTGGATCATTCGTTGTTCTTATGATCCTAGCAACTCTTTGTCTTGTGTTAATGAATTAAATACACTTTGCCATCGTTGTTTGATTTTTATAATTCTTCGCAACCTTTGGCACCACAAATGAAATCTTGCTCTATGGATGCTGATACTATTAGTCATAGTGATGAAGTGGGAATAAGAAAGTGGAAATGAACAAATTTGAGAAAGGATTTTGTTATTGAGATAGAATTATTTGATACTTCTGAAACAACTGAGCTAGACAAGTATTTGAGGGATAAATGTGTTCGTGAGATTGATGAATTTGATATCTTGTCTTGGTGGTCTATGCAAACAATGAACTATCATATTCTTATGAGAATGACACGTGATGTACTTGCAATTTTGGTTTCTACCGTTGCTTGGAGTCCGTTTTTGTATGGGAGGACGTGTTTTTGATTCCTTTGGCACCTCTTTAACTCCTAGGTTGGTGAAAGCTCTTATTTGAACTCAAGATTGGATTCTTGCTTCTCATAATACTATTCTGATAGAGGAGAGCTTGCTAGCATTGGAGAATATGGAAGAAGGTTAGTTTTCAATTTCACGTTTAGATATTAAAATATTTATATTTTAAAACATGTGTAATACATTGTAATGATTGTATACTTCAAATAATTAATGTAGAAATGCAAGATTTAACTTCAGAGCAACCAACAATTATCATTGATGAGACAAATGAAGTTCCGGACATCATGTGTGAAGAGCCATGCCCATAGGCCATAAGTCCTAAACTTTGGTAAGCTATTAAATTTTAGTTATGTTTTCGTTGATGAAAGTTCTACTTGATATTTCTTTGATAAAACTTTAGTAATGTTTTCGTTCTGCATCTTGGTAAGATATTGGTTGTTGTAAACTATTGTTTTACTTATATCTAATAAAAGAATTGTTTGTAGGAAAGGAGAATGACAAATGAAGGAAAGTGACCATAATCATGATTCATTAGTGTACGTGATTTGAGGTAGTTTTTTGTTGGTAGAAAATGATATATCAAGTTGATTATATCTAGTTAGCTATGAACTTTTTATGTTTTATTTATATTATGGATTTTGTATTTCTAAATTTTATGTTGTTTGGAATTGGATTATGTAATATGGATCTTAAACTTAATATTTCTAGGATTTTAAAAGTATATGCTTGGATGTTGGATTATGTAATTCAAACTTTTAAATTTGTGTATGTTTTTTTAATTTAATGATTTGAAAAATGGTAAAAATTTGGGTACCCAATTATCCGATTTTGCGGGTACCCGCAACAAACAGGCCGGGCCGGCCAAACAACTACCCGAAGATCCGGGTACCCAGATTTGAACACCCCTAGCAGTTATAATGAAGTATCAAGCACTAATCCCTTTTGGTTTCAAGTGTGTTCTTCTTGGATGTACTGTACACACATATGATTTGCTCGGTATACGGTATCGTTAGAACATGACTACAAGAATATAGATTTTTAGTGACAAATTGGCAGTGATTATGAGTAATTTTGTCACAAATATTAAACTTTTGTGATAATTTTTTATGCAACACTATTAGTGTAAGTAATTGTGATGTATTTTTATTTTGTCACTGTTATAGTAGTAATTATGATGATTATATTTTTCACATTTAAATTCTCACTATAAGTTTATAACTGTGACACAAATTTCATTGTCACTAAAACTTTAGCACATAATAATAACGATATATAAAGTGATCACTATTGTAATCACCCATTTTTATCCGATGTATAAACATCGTGTTAATTTACGTTAGTTTAATAATTTACATGTCACTGTTGCATGTATACGTAATATGTTGTACGTATGATTAATGTACATAATATCTGATATGCTTGCATGTGTGTATTCTTAAAGTCCTTATTATTACGCATACGAAAGAGTATTGCATGAATTGTATGTGTGTGTACGTAAGTATGTATGTGTATGCTATATACGTATTTGTCTCCATGTACGTGTACGTTTGCATGCATGTATATATATATATATGTATTATTATTATTATTAGTATTATTATTATTATAAACAGATAAAATATCAAAACCCCAAAAAATAAATTAATTAGATGTCCAACCTATGTACAAATGTTAAAACCCATAAATTTTTACATTGTGCCCGAACCGGTCAGCCCACATCCTAAAAAACCCTAACCCATATCAGATATTGGAACCCTGATGCCCCCTTTCATCTTGCGCAGTTGCACGAGGGCCGTTGGATCAGATCTGGATCCAACGGCCATGGATGAAGTATGAAGACCCCTCATCTGCCGCATGAAGTCCACGCATGGGCTGTTAGATTATCCACTCGCGCGTGTGAGACACATGCAAGGCCGACCATCTTTTCCAGGCCACGTAGGGCAACCCCTGACCGCTACATCAATTTTGAGGTCTCATCTCAGCTATCTGATCTTCGAGCGATCCTAGCCTTTGGATCAGATCTAATCCAACAGCTAGGGATGCGTCTGCCAAGAGATCACTTCCACCATGCCTCTGTCGCGCCACCAGCCCCAACCACCGTACTCAGATACACCAGAAAACACAAGGAATACAAGCTATGTCAGTATCATTTCAAATCCAACAAAATATATATGTATTTTATAGTACTTTCTACCGAATCATCATAGAGGATATATGTATGAAAGGTTGTAAGAACAGATTATGAAGTGATTAGTTGTAACCAGTTTTTCAGAAATACAAAAAAAAAAAGATCCCATCCTCTTGTTCATCTTTCGAACACAAAAAAATACAAAGGTATCTATTCATCTTTAGTGTTACATGCATGTATATACTCTAGAGATAACATAAAAAAAGGAGAAGAGTGGAGAGGTTCTTTACCTCCGCTGTCAGTGGGTCTCCCCTCGTCAGTGATAAGCCGCATCAGTTTCCAAAACTGAACATGCTGAACTGAAAAGAGGGGGAAGGTTCCTTCTAGTCTCGGTTTTTTTAAAATATATATATATAGTTTTCGCTTCGTATTTTCTTAGATCTAGGGAAAATGGGAGTCTTTTCATTGAATCCAAGTTTGGATTCGAGTTTGGGTTGAAGCGAGGTTCATTTTGGTGGTTTTTTTAGGTTCGCCGGCGCCAATTAGCGGCGGCCGGTGGTGGAGGAGACGGCGGTTGACCGCCGGTTTCTAGGTTCATCAATGGTTTGGGGTCTGGTTTTTGAGAGAAAAGTGAGGGCTGAGTGTTTTATAAAGAGGGGCTTTAAAAAATGGGTAAAAGTCTGATTTTGGGCAGGATGAGAGTGTCTTATAAGTATTTTATTTTTTAAATTGGTGAAATCGAGTCATAAATCCCTCCGCGTTTTCATTATTTTCATTTCTGTCTCGCCGCATGGGTTATTTGCAATCCCAGTCCCCCTCCTTTTTAAAAATGTTTCAATTTTGTCCTCAAATAAACCGAAATCAGTTTTTAAATGGTAAAATCACCCCTTCAGTCACTCCGCGTTTTCAAACTTTTAATTTTCGAGCTTGCCGCATGGGCTTTTTACAGCTTTAGTCTCTTTAAGTTTAACTCGGTTTATAATTGAATCCTGAAATGTGTTCTTTTTTCTTTCGTTTCTGCCCTTTTGTTCTTCATTTATTTTATTTTAGTCCTTTTCAGTGTTTCAAGTAATTATGCCATTTAATTTTTATTATGTTTTGAGTATGTTGGCACTGTTTTTAGCATATTTCTATGTTCTTTTATGATACAAGTTTAGTTTGCGATGTCATGCCTTTTCTGTGTTTTAATTCATTTGTGCATCGTGCCTATATATGTATATTTTAGGTGTAGTCTTAGTTTCTTTGCATGTAACATGTTTTGTATGTTAACATGAACTTCTATGTCCCTTCTTGTTTTTAGGCTATATATTAGTGTGTTTTATTTCGTCGCGTATAATATCATGTTTTTATTTTATGCATGTAAATTACGTCATGTGTCGAGTACTAAATACATGTTCATTTCTTTGCTTAGATTTATTAGAACCGTGCCACGTTATATGTATGTCATACATATTTTACATTGGTGTTTTCTTTATGTGTTCAAGCATGTTATAATCGATTAATTATTTTTTAGGAAGTATATTTTTTTCTCTTTTTGGGTTTATGTTGTTGCTTTGTTTTTTACCCGATATGATATGTTTTTGTTGCTCATGTATTTTATTATTTTCGTTTAATATTGTGATACCCATGTTTTTTAGGTTTTAGTACCATGT
This sequence comes from Hibiscus mutabilis, assembly GCA_019671005.1. Lineage (NCBI taxonomy): Eukaryota > Viridiplantae > Streptophyta > Magnoliopsida > Malvales > Malvaceae > Hibiscus > Hibiscus mutabilis. Next base: position 23,573,056 of record CM033724.1, read on the forward strand.
TAAGGTGAATGTTTGTTTGTTTATATTTGTTTTGGTTAAGTTTGCATAATGGAATATATAATGTCAATGCGGAGCCCTTTTATCCGGGCGTAAACGGGGCCAGTATCAGGCGTAGTGATAGTGGTTGGGCGTTTACTCGCGGATAATGGGGCCTTTAAAATCTACTCGCACTTATAACCAAATTTTAAATTAATCGTCGCTTTAATCCGAAAAGTCTAATATTAATAAAGCGATAATTATTAAAGTACCAATTTTGGGCAGTGTGGGGGTGCTAATCCTTCCCCATCCGTAACTGACTCTCGAACCCAAAGTTTTCAAAATCTCTGATTTTTATGGTGTCCAGCCTACCTAAGTGGCCGGTGGAGACTCCATTTTCTTAAATAAAATACGGTTTTTACAAAACCCCACGGAAGACATTATTTTCAAAATAAAACAATAAATAAAAACACGTTTTTTAGCGAGAGGGGCATCGCTACAGATGGCGACTCCACTGGGGACATTTTTTTTGTTTTTTCAAAAACAAAAAGGAAAGTCAAGCTTTTTCAAATAATTACCGCTTTATTAATATTAGAAGTTCCGGATTAAAGTGACTATTAAACTAATATTCGGTTGTAATTGCGCGTTTATTTTAACGCATTTAAAATATGGCATATAAACCATTTTTTTAAGTAGGGGAAAACGCTAATGCTTTCGTGGAGATATTGTTCTCCCGTATAGGCCTAGCAAGTACCTTCGGGGCTCGAGTACCTTATGCTTTCGTAAGGATATCGTTCCTTTCGTACAGGCATAAGCGAATGGGTCCCCCTGAATTGAACTCGGTTGAAAGGAGCCTATAATGGGTGATGATCGGGGCCTTGCTACTCTTAGTAGGGGACAACAAGGACAATTCGGGTACCTCCTAGAACCAAGACTGCATGTAGAGAATACATAGAAACCCACCCCTTTAGAGCCATGCGGATAACCTTAGGTTTTAGACGGGATAAATAGGGTTGTTTTTGTGTTTATTCTATTTAATTTGTCCTTTTATTTATATATTTATTAATTTTATCTGGTACTGACTTGTTTTCTTTTTTGCTTTTGTTTTTTATACATTATTGCATTTGCATTACATAAAGGTACTGGATCAAGTGGTTTACCCGATCAGAAAGTCTTTCACCATGGAAAAAAGGTATCTTAGGAAACAAGAGCTTAACTTGTCAGTCAGGCATTGGTCAGAGGTCAATCAGAAGGACCAAGATGACAGTTTGCCGAGCGAGCGCATAGTAGCAGGGTACACCTACGTGAGTCTCGAACAGAACAACTTATGGAATCTTCAAAGCATCTGGGAAGGATGGGACCGAAGACTACAAGACATGTTCTACGATAGTTATGGCGACATTGCACAACTGTTATACGTTCGGGTCAACCAGCCCCTGCTTCGAGATATTTTTCAGTTCTGGAATCCTGCCTTTTGCTGCTTCACCTTCAATGGACAGGACATGATGCCTACAGTAGAAGAATACATTGCCTTACTTAATCAGAAGAATGTTCAGGAAGATTGGATCTATACGAAACCTCCGAGGAATCAGAATTACACTTCGAAGCTCAAAACCTTTGCTGGAATGAGTGACGATTGGGTTAATGGCCTGATTTAACTTCAAGGAGACAATACAGTCTTTGTATGGGAGAATATTCGAGACATCATACCTACACATCCAGACGAGGGGAAGAAGATAGACCTATTTGCCTTGGGAATATATGGTTTGGTGATCTTTCCGAGAGCTCTTGGGAACATTGATGTAGCCATTCTGGACCTGTTTGAGCGTATGAAACGGAGGGCAAACCCAGTACCAGCGATCTTGGCAGAGACCTTTATTTCTTTAAATGCGAGTCGAAAGCACGAAGAATGACTTTTTCGAGGATGTGCACAGCTGTTACAGGTATGGATTCAGAGCCACATGTGGAAGACACCGACGAGGGTCCTACCGGGATATCCTTCCAAGGCTTTTCGCCCTTACAGGATTACTTAGCAAAATAGTGGCGAGAAAACTTGAAGACAAAGAGATGGTCCAGTTTCTTCAGGAATATTCAAGATGAAGACATAGTATGGAGAGTTTCGTGGCTCGGTAGAGTTAATTACTTCTTGTACAGTTGCGGTGATTACGACCGGTTGATGATGTTGGGGCTGCATGGTGGGATTGCTTGTGCTCCGCTTCTGGTGTCCCGACAGTTCAGACACGACAGTTTGTTCCCAATACCGCCGGATTGAGCCAAAGTGAATTTCCTTTCAAAGGTGAGTTCAAAGAAAAAGTTCAAACTATCATGAGGGCTTGGGACCATTGTTACCGGATCAGAGTGGAAGGAGACACTGAGCGTATGACCACTTCGGACTACGATCTTTGGAGGCGTTTGAGGATTAATGACAAGATTTCTAAACCCGATCAGGGACCAGTTGTGTCACTTGAGGAGCTTATGAGGGTAGTACCGTCTGAAGCTGATATTTTACAGAACGAAATCGAAGAAATCAAGAGGAAGATGGAAACCCAACTGACTCAGCATGTAGGTGAGCTTTATAAAGTGAGCTTAGAGGTCGACGAGTGGGACGAGATCATTAGGCAATTGAAGAAATTGAATGCGGATTTGAGCGAGAAGAACGCTCTTTACCAGAAGGATACCCTCATACTCCAAGCAAAAGTACAAAAGGGCAGCCAAAGTCAGTTCATAGCTGTGGAAAAGGAAAGAATGAATGGTATCCGTTTGGTGGAAGAAGAACGACAGATCGGCAAGCCAGTGATCGAGAAAGAGATAGAAAGCTGTAGGTTAGCTATCGAGGAGGAAAGACGCTCTTTCAAGGAGGCCATCGACCAAGAAAAGGAAATAACTAGGCAAGAGATCAGCAAAGGAAAACAAGCAGTCAGCTACGAAAGAGAGAACATCGCCGCTTGGAAAAGAAGGTCCATGGGTAGCAGGAATAGACTGTTAGAGATACAAAGATTGTACGACAACACCATCCAAAGCCTGAATCAGAGCCAAAGTCAGAATGTCGAGTTAGAGGGAAGGTTGGCAGAATAGAACACTCATTTCAGACTTACCGTCAGAGGAATGGCTACATCGAACTACAAGAAAGGGAGCGTGAAGTTGGCACATTGCGAGCCAAGATTGAGTCGCTTGAAGCAACTGTTCAGGACTATAGGGAAAGAATCAGAGTATTCGAAGAAGCTGCAGCCGGAGGAGACAATTATTGGCAAAGAAGACTACGTGATGCTGCCCGGATGGTGCAGGATAGAGACCAGTATTACGCGAACCTAATGGTGGACATACAGCGAGTCGCAAGGCATGTGAGTAACTTACCTGCCGAAGCCGAAACTCTTCGACCTTTCGTAGCCGCAGACATGGAAGAAGCACCTAGGTTCATCAAGCTGCTTAGGGCTATTGGAAGATTAGGGGATAGAGCTAGGGCTTATCTGTGGGACTCCGTGTTGTAGTTAGGACTTTTTTTGCACTAGGAACCCTCCTTTTGTAATATGAACTCTATTGTAATCTAGATCCTTTAATTCCCATGGAAGTAGTTCAAAAGGGTGATTACCAGCGGAATCAGTACCTTTATTTGCATACATTCCTGCATTGCATCATGACATTTGCATCATTATACATGCATTTATTTTTTTGCAATCATATTAATATTGTAAATATTGTGGCAGTGTGAAAATAGAAGTTAAGCCGCAATCATTCATCATCCATACCTTACCCGACTGTAAAGCAAGCTCATGGAAGATAGGATAATCAGTCTAGAGAAAGGACAAAGAGATCTGGAAGCAAGATTTGATGGGGCCCACAGAAGCCTCAGTGACCAGATTGCTCAATCACAAGCGTCGATAGCGTCCGACATAACTATGTTGTTGGCTAAGAGCCTCAAAAAAAGAGTCGAATGAGAAGTCGCTCAAGAGCCGGAAGGTACCCCAGCTCATAGTAAGGTTCAACCGGCTATGCCAATTCTGGCCAGAAGGGTATATATCGACCCTGTTGGGATGTCTGCTAATCTTCAGGTAGGGGCATCTGAGAATCCACCCCTTGGCACAGAAGCACTCTATGAGGACGAGATGCCAGACCTGAACTTGGTCGAACAAATCAGGACAGAGGTAGAAAAGAAATGGGATGAGAGGTTTTGCCTCATGGAAGAAAAATTTAAAGCCCTGCAAACTATAGAAGAATCGGGAGGCAATGCCAGTGACTTAAGTCTGGTATTCGACCTTGTCCTGCCACCAAAATTTAAGACGCCGGAGTTCGACAAATACGATGGGACCATGTGTCCTTCTGTACACGTGACAATGTATTGTCGGAAGATGGCGGCCTACCTCAAGGATGAGAAACTATTAATTCACTGTTTCCAGGACAGCCTGACTGGGGCAACACTGCGGTGGTATACCCAGTTGAGCCGAGTAAACATTAAAACCTGGAAAGATCTTTCAAGAGCATTCATCGAGCAGTACAAGCACGTGACAGACATGACGCCCAGCAGAATTATGTTAGAAAATATGGGGCAAAAGTCCAACGAAAGTCTGCGATAGTATGTTCAGAGGTGGCGGGAAGTGGCCGCCCAGATTTAGCCACCCTTCCCAGAACATGAAATTACGCCATTATTTGTTAATACTCTGAAGGGGACACTGTTTGATCGCCTCATTAATAACACGACTCAGAGTTTTGCTAATTTAATTAGGATCGGGGAGTCCCTTGAATTGGCAATCAAGAGCGGTAGGATTGATAGCGGGGAAAGTTCTCGGAAGTACAACAAGAAGAATGAGGTGAACACTGCTAGTACTTACACTACCCCGAAGAATTTTACAGTCTCGCAACCACAAACGTCTACTGGGAAAGCACAAAACTCGAACCAAAGAGAGGAGAGAACCCCGAGAAAGTAGAAAGAAAGGCAAACTTTTACTCCACTACCCGTTTCGTACTCTGAGCTTTACTCTCAGTTGTACGAAGCGGATCTGGTTCGTCCATACTACGTTACTCCGTTCAAACTGCCATTCCCATCCTGGTATAACCCGAACGCGCATTGCGATTATCAAGGTGGTGCCCCTGGTCATCCCACCAAGAACTGCCTTGCTTTCAAGAAGCTCGTGTAGAGCCTAATCGATTCTGGGATACTGAAGTTTGAAGAACCAAGTGTAGCTGCTAAACCATTGCCTAATCACGGGAACAGGGGAGTAAATGCTATTGAGGAGTACTCTACCAGGAAGGTTAAGGAGAATGTGTCAGAAATCAAGTCTCCTTTTCTGTGGATATTTCAGCAATTGTGCATGGCCCGCTTGATCGATAAGGGCATGGTAGTAGTACAGAAGCGATGTGATGGAGGACACAACATCCAACAGTGCGACGAGTTTAAGAGATTGGTGCAAAAATTGATGAATGACAAGCAAATAGAGTTCTTCGAAGAGCCTACGGGAAGGAAGGGGTCAGACGTACATATGACAGACAGCCCCAACGTTGAATACGGGAGAGACAGACCTTTTGTCATCTCCTCCAGGCCAGAAGGTGTAAGTTCCTTCTAAGAAGAAACTACTAAGGTGACTCCCAAGATCATCATCTCAGCGCCATCCCCGTTCCCATTCAATGATATACGGCAAACTCCCCGGAACTATGCTGTAAATGTGACCATACCAGAAAAGCCAGAATCTGGTGAGGTAAAAGAGCAGAAGGTTGAAGAAGAGCCTACACCGAAATACGAGCAAGAAAAGAGTGATATGAATATTGGTGAGGTGGGCCACTTTACGAGGAGCGACATATGTTACTCCTTAGAGACCTTGAAGGCTGCTAAAGCAGCCAATGATAAAGGAAAGGATACACCGGTTACCCCCGCGCAGATATTCGGTGGGGAACCACCTCCTAAGATAAATGAACCAGTAACCGAGGCTTAGGCCAAAAAATTTCTAAAATTCCTGAGACATAGTGAATACAGCGTAGTGGAATAACTACGAAAGCAACTGGTAAGGATTACAGTGCTAGAGTTGCTCTTGAGTTCAGAAAAACACCGTGAGACACTTTTAAAAGTACTAAACCAGACTTTTGTACCCCAGGACATTTCTATACCGAAGTTGGATAGGATAGTGGGGCATATCACCGCCTATAACCATATAACATTCAGTGATGACGAGATCCCTGAAGGAGGAATGGGGTCCACCAAGGCTCTTAACATCACAACCCACTGCAAGGGGTATATGTTACTAGGGTATTGATTGACAACGGGTCAGCACTGAATGTACTACCTATGGTGACTCTGCAAAAGCTACCAATAGATAATTCTTACCTAAAGCCCTATCATAACTCCGTGAGAGCCTTCGACGACACACAAAGAGGAACACTGGGAAAGATTGAGATGCCTCTATTGATTGGGCCGACTAAGTACGTGGTCGACTTCATGGTGATGGACATAAAACCATCCTACAGCTGCTTATTAGGAAGGCCATAGATTCACTCTGCAGGAGCCGTCCCATCATCACTGCACCAGAAATTAAAATTTGTGATCGAAGGCAAGTTGGTCATAGTAGAGGCTGAGCAGGAGATTATTGATTCGGTGATATCAGACGCCCCCTACATTCAAAATGATGAGGATGTTGCAGAATGCTCCTTTTGAGCATTAGAGCTGGTGAACGCCACATTTGTCGCGGAAGGTAATCGGATCCCCTGCCCTAAGTTATCTAATTGCACCAAGATGACAATTGCTGAAACTTTGGGCTGAGGAGCCAAAATAGGAAGAGGGTTAGGGAGAAGGTTACAAGGGAGCCTACGAGCCAGGTGTCCAACAAAGAAAGAAAGAATACAAGAGAAAAGAAGAACAAAGAAGAGCCAGATTTAAGGGAGAGGACATTCCATGGAGACCAATGCCTTTCCCTAGTTTGAAAAATACTTTTGTCTCCGGAGGATTCTACCGACCAGGACAGGAGGTCGAAGAAGCAATTACGAAAAATGACATACTCAACGAGAAAGAAATGTTTAGTTAATCACTTGAGGGGATGTCCATCAACATGGTAGCTGGAAATGACCAAGTCAGTAGTATGTTGACCAGCATCCGCCCCGGGGAAACTCTTGATAACTTAAGCCACGTTGATCTACCTGTGATTTTTAGGACTGGATCAGAGTAATGCTCTGAATCAACCTTTTTGTTTTCTGCCCATAAACAATGGGGATCTTTTGTATAGGGCACCTATGTTAACTTTTTGTTTGAAATGAAAAATATCTTCCCCGTTTTCTCAAATGGCAAACATCTCATTTATTTCATTCATTCATTGTTCATATTCATTCACCTCATATAAAACCATTCTCTTCCCAATACATTCATTCTCATTTAATGCATGTCTCCCATAATTAACTGTATGAATAATGTCGAATCCAATCCCGAAGTAGATTTTGAGTGCCCCGAGATCTCAGCAAGAATCGAAAAAAGGATGATGAGATAGAATGCGAGGTCCCTGCAGAGCTTATGAGGACGATGGCCAACAAAGAAAGGCAAATCGTGCCCCACCAAGAAGAAATAGAAGTTGTAAACTTGGGGACTGAAGAAGAGAGAAAAGAAGTAAAGACAGAGACTACATTTTCCTCAAAAACCAGGCACGATCTGATAGCCCTACTCCAGGAATTCAAGGATGTTTTCGCCTGGACTTATCAAGATATGTCAGGTTTGAATACTGACATAGTGGTACACAAACTGCCGACGAAACCAGAATGCAAACCAATACAGCAAAAACTCAGGAGAATGAGACCGGACATGTTGTTAAAGATCAGAGAAAAGGTGAAAAAGTAGTTTGATGCTGGCTTCTTGGAGGTGGCCACGTACCCTGAATGGGTTGCAAACATCGTACCAGTACCGAATAATGATGGGAAGGTTCGTATGTGTGTAGATTATAGGGATCTCAACCGAGCTAGCCCTAAAGACAACTTCCCTCTGCCACATATTGACACGCTGGTTGACAACACCGCGGGACACTCATGGTTCTCATTCATGGATGGCTTCTGGGGTACAACCAGATAAAGATGGACTCGAACGACATGGAGAAAACCACATTCGTGACCATGTGGGGCACTTTTTGCTACAAGGTGATGCCTTTCGGGTTCAAGAACGCGGGAGCGACTTATCAAAGAGCGATGGTAACTCTTTTCCACGACATGATGTACAAGGAAATAGAGGTATACGTGGATGATATGATCGCTAAGTCCCAAACAGAATAAGAGCACATGTAGAACTTGAGAAAACTATTCCAAATACTACAGAAATACCACTTGAAGCTTAACCCGGCCAAAAGTACCTTTGCCGTTACATCTGGAAAACTCTTGGGGTTTATGGTGAGCATAAGAGGGATTGAGATCGATCCAGATAAGGTGAAAGCCATCCAGGATCTCCCACCGCCCTAAATACTGCCTGGTACCTTCTCGTTTCATCTCCCAGTTAACATATAGGTGTGACCCAGTCTTTAGACTACTTAGAAAGAATAATCCCGGCGTTTGGGATGAGGAATGTCAAGAAGCCCTGGAGAAGATCAAAAGGTACCTAACAAATGCTCCGATTTTAGCCGCGCCGGTACCAGGCAGGCCTTTAATCCTCTACCTAACAGTCTTTGAGAATTCAATGGGATGCGTATTGGGGCAACACGATGAGTTGGGGAAGAATGAGCGAGCCATCTACTACCTAAGCAAAAAGTTCAATGATTGCGAAACACGGTACCCGCCAATTCAGAAGCTATGTTGTGCTTTAGTTTGGGCCACCAAACGGCTTACGCAGTACATGCTATACCATACCACATGGTTGATATCCAAGCTAGACACCTTGAAGTTCCTAATAGAAGTGCCGGCATTAAGAGGGAGGATGGCCTACTGGCAGATACTCTTATCCGAGTTCTACATGAAGGGAAGCGCCATAGCGGATTTCCTAGCTAGTCGTGCTTTGGATGATTATGAATCGTTGAACTTTAATTTCTCGGATGAAGACTTTATGTGTATTACAACTGAGGAAAATGTTTCAGGCGACAACTCATGGAAGCTTTACTTTGACGGAGCCTCCAACGCCCTCGGACACGGAATAGTGGTCGTGTTAATTTCTTCAGAGAATATCTACTATCCCTTCACCAGCAGACTATAATTCTTCTGCACCAAAAATATAGCCGAATACGAAGCCTGTGTTATGGGACTGAATGCAGCTATTGAAAGAAAGATTAAGGGACTTCGAGTATTCAGAGATTCATCCTTAGTAATTTACCAGTTGCGTGGAGAATGGGAAACCAGGGATTCGAAGCTGGTCAAATATTATGAATTGATCTAGGAGCTCACCAAGGAGTTTGAAAAGATCAGTTTCGCTTACCTTCCCAGAGAAGAAAATCAGATGGCATACACCTTGGCAACCTTGGCTTCCATGTTCAAAGCAAACACGGGGGCAGAAATGAAGCCCATTGAGATGCAGACTTTTGAAAGGCTAGCTCATTGTTGTAATGTGCAAGAAGAGATATATGGCAACCCGTGGTACTATGACATCTTGCAATATGTCAAGTTTCAAAAGTATCCCGAATGGGCAAATGACAATGACAGAAAAACACTCAGAAAAATGGCAGCGGGATTTGTTCTGGATGGGAAGATCCTATATAAAAGAAGCCATGATCAGACATTATTGAGATGTGTGGATTCTCGGGAGGCGAAGGAGATTTTGGTCGAGGTACACGATGGTCTATGTGGGACGCATGCCAACGAGTTGTCTATAGCCTGAAAAATTATGAGATATGGCTATTTCTGGTCGACCATGGAGGGAGATTGCATCGATTACACCAGGAAGTGCCACAAATGCCAAATTTATGCTGACAAAATTCACGCTCCTCTATTACCTTTACACACCATGAATTCTCCGTGGCATTTTGCGGCGTGGTGCATGGACGTCATTGGGCAGATTCACCCGAAGGCTTCCAACGGGCACCGTTTTATTTTGGTCGCCATAGACTACTTCACTAAATGGGTGGAGGCATCATCTTATGCCAACATCACAAGGATGACGGTATACAAATTCTTAAAGAAAGATATCATTTGCCAATACGGTTTGCCATAAAGGATTATCACCGATAACGCTTCCAATCAGAATAACAAAATGATGACGGAGGTGTGCAACCAATTCAAGATAACACATCATAACTCCACAGCCTATCGCCCTAAAATGAACGGGGCAGTGGAAGCAGCAAACAAGAACATAAAGAAGATCATCGCGAAGACGACGAATACCTACAAGGATTGGTACGAGAAGCTTCCATTCTCTCTTTTCACCTATAGGACATCCTTTCGTACATCGACAGGGGCAACGCCCTATTCTTTAGTGTATGGCACTGAAGTAGTACTCCCCATTGAGGTTGAGATTCTGTCGCTCCAGGTCCTAAATGAAGTAAAACTGGAAGAATTCGAATGGGTGCAAGCCAGATTCGACCAGTTGAATCTCATCGAAGAAAAGAGGCTAAAGGCCATCTGCCATGGTCAAATGTACCAAAAACGGATGATGCGGGTATACAACAAGAAAGTGCGCCCGAGAGAATTTAGAGAGAGAGATCTGGTGCTTAAGAAGATCCTTCCAATTCAGAAAGATTCTCGGGGAAAGTAGATGCCCATTTGGGAAGGGCCATACGTTGTCAAGAAGGCTTTTTCAAGATGAGCCTTAATCTTAACCGAAATGGATGGAGACGAGTTGAAAAATCCTATAAATTTTGATGCCGTCAAGAAATACTATGTTTGAAAAAAAAAAGAAAAAAAAAAGAGAAAAAAGAAAGAAAAAAAAGAAAAAAAGAAGAAAGAGAAAAAAGAAGAGAGGTAGAGCGAAAACCCGAAAGGACGTTCCAAACCAAAAAACAAAAAGGGAGAGCTCAAGGCGAAAACCCAAAAAGGGGCGTCTTGAAACAAAGAAAGGGTCCGAGTCGAAAACCCGTAAAGGGCGGCTCAGATAAATTTGGGGGTTGGACCTCCGGAGAGAAGAGTCGTCCCCATGAGCCCCATGAAGAAGAAGCTCCAGGAAAAAAGTCTACTTCGGTTGACAGGATCATGCATCATTCATACTGTGGATACTGGGAGGTTTTGCATTTCATGATTGGCTTTTCCTTTTCCTCATGTTTTCCATGACCTTCTCAAAATTGTTCCAAAATCTTAATCATAATAAAATCACATTTTTGAGCTCCCATTCCTTGTCTTCTTGTTATTTTCCATAAACATCATGCAAATAAGTTAACATAGGCTTATGATAAACAAGAGATTTCTGAGCATTACTGTGATCTAACCCTGAAGATGTAGGTGATTAGAAAATGGTGTTAACCTTGCCCTCCAGCTGCCTACATGATGTATGTTGAAACAGGGCGAGCAGAAGGCTTCGAGCACCAGGGTAATATGACCAATGGCACATGCCCTGCTTGTTTAAAGAAAGCATTTGAGACAACAATAGAGATTTCCCAGGTGAAAACTCGGAAGGGCACCTCAAAAAAAACAAATAAACAACAAACAAAAACGAACAAAAACAAACAAAAAGGAAAAAAACACAAAACAAAAAAATCTTTAAGGTGAAAACCCGAGAGGGCACTTTAGAACCCCGAGCCAGAAATTCAAAAAAGAAAGGTTGGAATGGTTGAACCCGATAGTGAAATAGGGTATCGCCACTAGAGGAAGAAAAAAGGAGAAAGCAAGCAACGGAGAGTCGAGATTGACTGATGGTCGAAGCAGACGCACCAAGATATTGACACTCATGCATCATGAATAGTTAGACATCCCTAGGATTAAGAGCATGCTAACTCATCTGTCATAGCATTTTATCTATTCTAGACAGGTATCTGCAGATTTAAAGAAGTAGCGGTAGCCATTTTGGCATGAATCCCAAATGTGAAGATAGAGGTTCTATATAGGAAGGGCATATATTTTCAAGTGCCCGCAGCGAGAGGTTCTATATAGGAAGAATTTGCCGCTCTGAGGCTTCAAGAGCTGAAGGTTTTATATAGGAAGGGCTTGCAGCTCCAGGTTGAAGGCTAACAGTTCTATATATGAAGAACTCCCAACTGAAGAAATTCACCCATGACACAGAAGGTTTTATATAGGGAAAACCCGCTGTGTTGAAGGCGAAGAGTCCTATATAGGAAGGGCTCCGAGCTTTACTGTCTTAGAGTGAGAGGTTCTATATAGGAAGAACCCATAGCTCTAAGATTTCAGAAGCTAAAAGTTTTATATAGGAAGGACTGGCGGCTCTCGGGTTTGAAGACTAGCAGTTCTATATAGGAGGAACTCCTAGTCAGAAGAATCCATCCGTGGTGCAGAAGGTTTTATATAGGAAAAACAAGCCGCGTTGAAGGTGAAGAGTTCTATATAGGAAGGACTCCAAGCTTTACGTCTCAGAGTGAAAAGTTCTATATATGAGGGACTCATAACTCGAGGCTTCAGAGTGAAGGGTTCTATATAGAAAGAGCCAATAGCTCCAAGATAGGAAGGTGAAGAAGTTCTATATAGGAAGAGCTTACAAGCCTGAAGATTCAGCTAAGGAATAGCGGAGAGTTCCAGAAGAACACATGATTCCAAAGCCACTGACAGGGAATTCGGATAAAAATGGGTGCTTATGATCTTTGCTTTGTCCTCGTTCCACAAGAACAAGCAAAGAAGGGCAACTGTAATCACCCATTTTTATTCGGTGTATAAACATTGCATTAATTTACGTTAGTTTAATCATTTACATGTCACTGTTGCATGTATACGTAATATGTTGTACTTATGATTAATGTACGTAAAGTGTGTGTGATGTGTTATATGTGCATTAATAATTATTATGTGCATGTCTATATATGCTTGCATGTGTGTATTATTAAAGTCCTTATTATTACGTATACGAAAGTGTATTGCATGAATTGTATGTGTGTGTACGTAAGTATGTATGCATATGCTATATACGTATGTGTGTCCATGTACGTGTACGTTTGCATGCATATATATACGTATTATTATTATTAGTATTATTATTATTAAAAATAGATAAAATATCAAAACCCAAAAAAAAATTAATTAGATGTCCAACCCATGTACAAATGTTAAAACCCATAAATTTTTACATTGGGCCCGAACCAGCCAGCCCACATCCTAAGAAACCCTAACCCATATTAGATATTAGAACCCTGATGCCTCCATTTCATCTTGCGCAGCTGCACGAGGGTCGTTGGATCAGATCTGGATCCAACGACCACGGATGAAGCATAAAGACCCCTCATCTGCCGCGTGAGGTCTACGCGCGGGCTGTTGGATTATCCACTTGCGTGTGTGAGACACGTGCAAGGCCGACCATCTTTTCCAGGACACGTGGCGCGACCCCAGACCGCTACATCAATTCCGAGGTCTCATCTCAGGCGTATGATCTTCGAGTGATCCTAGCCATTGGATCATATCTGATCCAACGGCCAGGGATGCATCTGCCAAGAGATCACTTCCACCATGCCTTTGTCGCTACACTAGCCCTAACCACCGTACTCAGATACACCAGAGAACACAAGGAATACAAGCTATGTCAGTATCATTTCAAATCCAACAAAATATATATGTATTTTATAGTACTTTCTACTGAAACATCAGAGATGATATATGTATGAAAGTTTGTAAGAATAGATTATGAAGTGATCCGTTGTAACCAGTTTTTCATAAATACAAAAAAAAGATCTCATCCTCTTGTTCATCTTTCGAACACACAAAAAATACAAAGGTATCTATTCGTCTTTAGTGTTACATGCATGTATATACTCTAGAGATAACATAAAAAAAGGAGAAGAGTGGAGAGGTTCTTTACCTTCGCTGTCAGTGGGTCTCCCCTCGTCAGTGATAAGCCGCATCAGTTTCCAAAACTGAACATGGTGAACTGAAAAGAGGGGGAAGGTTCCTTCTGGTCTCGGTTTTTTAAAAATATATATAGTTTTCGCTTTGTATTTTCTTAGATCTAGGAAAAATGGGAGTCTTCTCTTTGAATCCAAGTTTGGATTCGAGTTTGGGTTGAAGCGAGGTTCGTTTTGGTGGTTTTTTTTAGGTTCAACGGCACCGATTAGCGGCGGCTGGCGGCGGAGGAGACGGCGGTTGACCGTCGGTTTCTGGGTTCATCAATGGTTTGGGGTCTGGTTTTTGAGAGAAAAGTGAGGGCTGAGTGTTTTATAAAGAGGGGTTTTAAATAAATGGGTAAAAGTCTGATTTTGGGCCGGATGAGGGTGTCTTATAAGTATTTTAGTTTTTAAATTGTTGAAATCGCGTCATAAATCCCTCCGCGTTTTCATTATTTTCATTTCTGTCTTGCCGCATGGGTTATTTGCAACACTGGTCCCCCTCATTTTGGAAAATCACCCCTTCAGTCACTTCTCGTTTTCAAACTTTCCATTTTGAGCTTGCCGCATGGCCTTTTTACAGCTTTAGTCCCTTTAAGTTTAACTCAGTTTATAATTGAATCCTGAAATGTGTTCTTTTTTCTTTCGTTTCTGCCCTTTTGTTCTTCATTTATTTTATTTTAGTCCTTTTTAGTGTTTTAAGTAATTATGCCATTTAATTTTTATTATGTTTTGAGTATGTTGGCACTGTTTTTAGCATATTTCTATGTTCTTTTATGATACAAGTTTAGTTTGTGATATCATGCCTTTCTATGTTTTAATTCATTTGTGCATCGTGCCTATATATGTATATTTTTGGTGTAGTCTTAGTTTCTTTGCATGTAACATGTTTTGTATGTTAACATGAACTTCTATGTCCCTTCTTGTTTTTAGGCTATATATTAGTGTGTTTTATTTCATCACGTATAATATCATGTTTTTATTTTATGCATGTAAATTACGCCACGTGTCGAGTACTAAATATATGTTCGCTTTTTTGCTTAGATTTATTAGTACCGTGCCACGTTATATGTATGTCATACATATTTTGCATTGGTGTTTTCTTTATATGTTCAAGCATGTTATAATCGATTAATTACTTTTTAGGAAGTATATTTTTTCTCTTTTTGGGTTTATGTTGTTGCTCTGTTTTTTACCCGATATGATATGTTTTTGTTGCTCATGTATTTTATTATTTTCGTTTAATATTGTGATACCCATGCTTTTTAGGTTTTTAGTACCATGTTAAGGTGAATGTTTGTTTGTTTATATTTCTTTTGGTTAAGTTTGCATAATGGAATATATAATGTCAATGCGGAGCCCTTTTATCCGGGTGTAAACGGGGCCAGTATCAGGCGTAGTGATAGTGGTTGGGCGTTTACTCTCGGATAATGGGGCCTTTAAAATCTACTCGCGCTTACAACCAAATTTTAAATTAATCGTCGCTTTAATCCGGAAAGTCTAATATTAATAAAGCGGTAATTATTAAAGTACCAATTTTGGGCGGTGTGGGGGTGCTAATCCTTCTCCATCCATAACCGACTCCCGAACCCAAAGTTTTCAAAATCTCTGGTTTTTATGGTGTCCGGCCTACCTAAGTGGCCGGTGGCAACTCCATTTTCTTAAATAAAATACGGTTTTTACAAAACCCCACGGAAGACATTATTTTCAAAATAAAGCAATAAATAAAAACTCGTTTTTTAGCGAGAAGGACATCGTGCAACTATTATTTGGTATTTTTTGTGACAATGAAATTGCTTTTCGCTTACAATTTTACTTTTTTGATAAATTTTGTCACCAATAAAAAAATTAATGACAAATTAGATATTGTCACAATAATAAAATTATTTTTATAATACTAGTAATAATAACAATTATAAAAGATTGAAGTTACCATAAACTAGTTTGTTAAAAAGGTAAAATAGTTCTATTAGTCTCTATACTATGTGTAAAATTTTGTTTTAGTCATTCTACTTTGATCAATTTTAGTCTCTATATTTTTCAAATTTTAAAATTTCAATCCTAATCCAAACAGAACAACAACAATATGATTAAATTACAATGACTAAAAATAATCAATTAAAGAAAAAAATTTAAATATGCAACTTATGTATAACAAATAGACTTAAAACAAAAATTTACGTAACATACTTACAGACTACCCTTCATGTGAAGATCAAAATTTCAAAATTTAAAAAAAAATAAACTTAAAGGGATCAAAATAAAATAAAAAAGACTAATACTAATTTTGACATAATATATGATAGCAAAATTTTACCATATGAAATATTTTAAAGAAATATCCCATCATAATTAGTTTTTTCTTCAAAAAATTTAAACAGTTTTTTATATGTAATATATTATCTTTATTGAGATACATGTGGATTTTGTAAACACCAGTCAATTATTAATACTTTTATTTGTTTGTTTAAATATTAGGACTTCTTCTCATAAGATATTAATACACTGTCAAATATTTTTATTTTATTAAATATAATTTAAAGACACTTGATATTTGTTTTAACTTTACTTGTGGAGTTAAAATTTATATTGTCGGTATACCAAATAATTATCACATTAACGACCATTCTATTAATAATTTAAATTTAATTAATTTATGCAATTAATTAAAAAATAAGATTTAATATTTTAGGTTTAAATTTTAATATTTATATGTTTATATTTTAAAGTATTTTTATATATTTTTTCAAATAAGCGTATTTTTAAATTAATTAAATTATTATAATAATTAGTGTTATCATTAATATATATTTTAAAATAAATACTATTAATTTCAATTACAACTTTACCTAAATATTATTTTTCTTTCAAATTAATATTAAATTTCTTGTTTAACCTAGTGGATAGGCATTGCACTCTCCCTTAAAGGTTACAAGTTCGATTCTCCTTGAAACTACGTATCGTATTATTTTATTAAAAATTGATATGTGAAGATGTCACATCATATATAATTAAAGTTCGGTGGCATAATGAAATGTTAAAAGTTATACATATTCTTAACCCTTTAACAAAGCACAGACACCTTGCAGACAAAGTTACAACTAAAATGTAATTATATTGTTATTAAACTTTTATGTCAAAAAGTGTAATCATAAAAAATATAGGAGTAACTAATTGTGGCGAAATGCATAAAAATTGTCATTAATATAATAGTGACGGAATTATTAGTGATTACTGGCAACGATTCAGAAAAATATTTACTGTGAATTTTAATGATTAAATTTAATATTTTAAGCGATAATGGCGTGGAGCAAAAGTAATGGGAGAGTAGAGCATGTCCTCGGGAGGTAGAGTTTGTTAAGCCTTTATTAAACATTACAATTGTGTATGGGGCTTCAATGGCTGGGAAGAATCGCATCCCACTCTTGTTTTGAAGTGCCTTTTTCCCGCCAGGCACTTCTCCGCGTTCTAATAAAATTTTTGTCCCCCACACCGGCTTTGTTTACTAAAATAACATCCCTTCAAAATTTATTTATAGAATTGGCACCCATTTGTTATTGTTTACGATAATAGCCTGTTGCATTTGAGCTAGAAAAAAAAAAACGCCTTATGGGGGATGCGTTTTGACTGGATTTATATTTTAATGGAAAAGGGCGTGGTGGTACAAACCGAGCTTTTATCAGGGTTTGGTATTACTGATCAGGTTTGCTTATTTTTAGACCTGCACATGGCGTAGAATAGGAGAGGAAATTCAAGATAACATCTTAACATAGTGTTTGATGGAGAACAAAGAATGTAACCATGCAAAAATAGGCAAAATCACATGAATAATAAGTGAAACTGAGCACGTTGAAGCCTTGAAAATTCAGATTAAGTAGAATAAACAAATGGAAAGTTCCCTACAATGTCCTAGTAAATGCCGAAACTAAAGTTGGTTATAAAGCAAAGAGCAAATTCTACGGGTGACCACTTTTATTTTTGGTTTGTTTGATTTTAGTCACTAGCCTTGAGAAAATTACGTTTTGCACTTGTATTATTTATTGATTTATTAAATTTTGTTCACTTAATCGTTAACTCTAGTTAGTTTAATGAAGTGACACGTTAACAAAAAAAATTAATTTCAAATTTGACTCAAACTTTTAAGAGTTTGTTTTTTTCACCATCTTCAAAAAAAAATTCAAAAAACCCTTTTTTCTCCAAAAGTCTCTTCTCTAACCCTACGCTTGCTACTGACGCTGCCTTTAGTTGCCGTCAACCGTCGCCTTTCATCCATCCATATCCAATCAAACCATCATCTCTAACCTCCTTCATCACCGGCCATTGAAACCCAACCTAAAATCCATAAATCTCAACCTATAACAAAAAAAACGTGGTTAATGTTTGTCGGTTTACAATAAGGGTGAGACAAGATCAATCTATGAAATTATACCAAATGAACGAATTGAGTTGAGAATTGATTTCGTTTTGAATGAATTAAGGTTTATTTGCTTTCAAAGAATTTCTTCTAGGAGGGGCGGTTCAAAGATTTTGGGGGCCCTATGTAATTTTTAAAATGCGGCCTTAATTTATAATCTATAAGAGAGAGTTTTTTTCTTTAAAAAAATTACCTTAATAGAAAAAAATATTATTATATTATCCTCTTGAGCAATAAAAATTGACTTATAAACATCTAAAAATCAAACATTTTTACTTAAAATATGTCATTTTTTTGTGTGTTTAAAGTTTTAGATAATTGTTATATATATACACATAATTATATATATAAATTTATAATTTTTTATAACTATTTAACTTAAGTTCTCTATTTTTTTGACCCTGTGCGGTCGCTCCTATTGCGCCTGTCCAGAACCCCACTGCTTCTAGGTAAGTGCTTATAGTTCAGTTGAATCAATTTGGGAAGAAATGAGGTTGGTCGGTTTGATAGAATGGTTTCTTTTGATTTTTGCACCGATGGAAAGAAATTTTATTTGTTTGGTTTATAAGATAATGAAATTAATTTTTTTTTGGAAGATTTGATTTCATATCATGAGATCAGTTCATTACAAGCAAAGTCAGAGTAGCTTAGATGAGCCAATTCATAAGCAGTTTGTTTGCATGCTCTGGTAGCAAAGGAAACTTTAGTTGAGTTAAGATTTTGGAGTAAAGCTTTTCCTTTAGAAATATATGGTCCAATGAAGGAGAAATCTACCTGGTTGCATGATTTACAGTTCTTGATAACCTGCATATTATCACTAATTCAATATTTTGAAGCCCCATTTTACCAACAAATTCTAGAGCATAGATCGTTGTTGCAGTTTCGGGACAAGAGACGTCATCAATAGGGGAGAAGGAAACAACATGGATAAAACCTTCATTGTCTCTATAAATCACTCTTGCTCCTCGTCATCTGGATTTACTGTAGTAGGCATCAAAATTTAGCTTTTGGGTTAGAGAAGAGAATTATTCCTTTTTTTAGATTTTTTTTGGAGAAGTTGAAAAAATAAAATTTTAAAAGTTTATGGGTCAAATTTGAAATTAACATTTTTGCTAAGGTGTCACATCATCAAACTAGCAAGAGTTAATGTGATCAAAATGTAGTAAATCAATAATATAAGTGACCGAATTGTATATTTGCAAAATTAGTGACCAAAATCAAACAGACGGAAAATATAGTTTACCACAAGTGTTGTTTAACCTGGAACAAATTAAGCATGCTGCAGGCTTCGAAATTCAAGTGGTAAGTAACGAGGATCAAATGTGTAATTATATCAATTTTAAATATTAAATTTATTAGATTAAATTTAGGATCAAATTGACAAAATATGTAAGTAACGAGGACCAAATGTGTAATTATATTAATTTTATTTAACAGTCACGCAGCCTCTCTATTATGTTTCAACGATAAGTGACTTGTTTAATATTATTTAAATAGTTAAATTGCCTTGTTGACAAAATTAAAAGAATGGTGATCAAAATAGAACCTATCCCATAATTGTGTGGTCATTCATGCAGTTTATCCTAATATTTTTTGTACACTTTTTTCCATCTTCTAATATTCAAGAGATACTTAGATGTTAGATGCGACCTGAAAATGTTTTTTAATGAGACACAAATTTACCTTTAAGAAAAGTTCAATACAAAGATATAAAGAAAATGTCGATAATCAGATTGCAATTCTTGATAATCCCACGTATCAATAAATAAAATTAAAAGAAATTATTATTTTTTTAGGAATATTTTAGAATGGGCGATACACAACGTTGAACACCACTAATGCAATATACCGCTGAACACTATTAATTTTTTAATAATTATTATAAATCTCAAAGGCGCAACATGCAATTAATCATATTTTAAAATAAAATTTAAAGAAGTTATTCCAAGATCCATTCTCACAGTCTTATCCATGATCCTATCCAATTAAATAAACTCACATCATTTTTATTTTCCACATGATTTTTTATTCTAAATTAAAATTTACAAATCATCATCTTCTTCCTCGCACCTCATATATTTATTCTAATATGTTAATGAATAAAATTATCAAAATAAAAAAAACCAAAAAAACTTAACTGAGGAATCAAAAGAGATAAGAATAAAATTAATATTAATGAAATCACTGCATCCCAATCACAACCCAATCTTCGATAAAATCACCCAAGTGGGTTTAAAACCTAGCCTTTGCATCATTTCTAGGCTGCACATAATGTCACGGGCCGTGAACCAAGGTCCGAGTCATTAGCACCATAGGGTGCACACTAGGGTGCCCATGAGGTTTTGAGGCACACTTTGGGCTTGAAGAGACCACCAGACTGGCCCGATCCGTGGGAAGATCCAAGAAGGCTTATTCATCCACACCTATGTGAACACTCCATGTGAACATAGGAGATTCTTTCCATAGATAGCTAAGGAATATTCTTGTCATTATGCCTTGTGGTTGATAGAGTTGTATCTAGGCCGTTGATGTAAATCAGTAGGGATCGTCAGATTAGAGAGGACTCAACTATAACTAGAGGCCTCCCCACCTCAGTTGTAATCATCTATTCTTTCATCTATTCTTGAGTAATAGAGAGCGCATTCACTCTAAATTCTCTGAGTTGTTCTTCTTTTGTTCTTCGCGTTCTTTCAGAGTTCTTTGTAGTTGATCTCATAGTTTGCTTCCGCTAAGAACGATCTTGCGTTCTTCGGTGCCTTGAAAGTTCGATCTTCCGGAGTGAGGATTTTAGGCTTACTTCGTTTGTCTTAAGGACTCGACTAAGGTCGCACGTTGGGCTGGTTCAGAAGTTTAGCCCCGTGACAGTTGGTATCAGAGCCTTGTTCGAGCGACGTGAGCTAGTTCGAGGCACGAAACATCGAGTTGAGATGGGACCAAAGAAGGGAGAGAATGTTGTTGCGAGCCAGAAGGGTGTGGAGACCCAAGCTAACAAAGAAAGCCGAGCAAACTCGAGGGACAAGTTGTCGGCGCTCGAGGAGAGGGTCACCAAGCTTGAGGGATCTGTGAAGGATTCTGCAGAGCGACTCAACGTAGCGGATACACGGCTCGAGGAGCTGGATGACCAGGGTGATCAGTCAGAGGGAAAGAGAGATGCTCTCGAAGCCATGTTAAAGGCCTTGAGGGTGGAAATGGTGGATCTGAAGGCAGAAGTGATGGTTTATCAGGCTGCCATGCGGAACGGTGTGTTAACCACGACGACACCTAGACCAATGAAGGACATTCCGAAGCCAAAAGAGTTCAAGGGGAACCGGTCGGCGAAAGATGTTGAGAACTTCATTTGGTGCATAGAGCAGTACTTCCGGGTAATGAGCATCACAGATGATGTCAAGAAGGTAAATACTGATGTTGTTTACTTGGCTGACGTTGCTTTGTTATGGTGGCGACGCAGGTGCTTGATGAGAATAGTGGGGGCACGGGCGTTAGAACCTGAAAGGAGTTCCAAGCGGAGTTCAAGCAGCAGTTTTGCCCGAGTAACGCGGAGAGAGAAGCAAGGACCAAGTTTAGGAGGCTTCGACACGAGGGATCCATTGCGGATTACATTCAGGAGTATAGTGAGCAACTCCTTATCCTCGACTTGTGTGAGAAGGATGCGCTTTTCATGTTTATGGATGGACTGAAGACATGGGCTAGGACCGAGTTAGAGCGGAGGGATGTGCAGGAATTTCCAAAGCCCTAGCTATTGCAGAGTCCTTGACCGACTATAGTGCTTACAAGTCCATAGAGTCCAAGTCTTCCAAGCCCCGTGGCAAGGGCAATGGTGGGAGAGACGAGGACATTTCCGGCCTAACCGGTATGTGAAGCCACATGATCGGAAGGATCGAGGATCTATAAGGTGCTACCATTGTGATGGTCTACACGTAGTGAAAGACTGTCCCAAGAAGAGGAGCCACCTCGATGCCATTGTCCATGAGGATGACGAGTCAGACAGAGAACCGGGTAGAATTGGTGCAATTGCCAGCGTCAATAGAGGGAAACCAAGGGTAAAAAAAGTACATCGAAAGTGTTAACGATGTAAGGGGCCGCATTTAGCGCGAGAGTGCCCGGATCGAGTCAAGAAGTCCAAAGAGGATGAGCCTGAGAGTGATGAGGCTGCGAAGCTTGGCTCGATGATCTTGAATTCTGCCAAGGCGAGGAAGGGCCAGAAGCAGAAAGGGTTGATGTTTGTTGACATCAACGTGGCGGGACGATCGAGGAGTGCTTTGGTGGACACCGGAGCAAACGATCTTTTCATGTCCAAGAAGGCTGCTGAGAAGCTTGGTCTTAAAGTTGTGGATTCAACCGGTAAGATCAAGGCTGTGAATTCAAGCGAAGTTCCAGTTGTGGGAACAGTGCGGAAGATTGAGTTGTAGATTGGGGATTGGAAGGCCAATGAGTATTTCAAGGTAATCGAGTTAGATGGCTTTGATTTTATTTTGGGACTAAACTTCCTTGACCGTATTGAAGCTCTCATCATTTCGTTTACCGACGTCGTGTGCACCTTAGATCCGAGACAACGGTGCGTTTTGCCTGTGTGCTGAGACAACGGGCGAGGAACCAAGAAGCTGACAGCCATTCAGCTTGTCAAAGATGCTCCAAGCCAAGGGGACATCGAGTTGGAGGTGACAATTGGGGACACTACCTTGGATGGGCGAGAGTTGCCTGAGGCAGTTGGCGTAAAGGCCGTCGAGGGGCCACCCATGAGCGAGGTGGTCGAGGCATCGAACTTCAATGGGAGAGAAGTGCCAATAGGTTTTGCATTACCGAGAAGCAGTGGGGCGTCAAGCTTCAGGGACGAAGGATTGATGCGTAAATGCCGGGAAAAAGAGTAAGGTACATCTTGAACACAATGATAGTGTTTTATAGTTTGATTTGTCGGATTTGTTGGGTGTAGGGCGCAGAAAACCTAACCCATCAGATGGAGTTGACAAGATTTGGTGCGGGCCGAAACAACCTTTTAGAGTTTCGAGGGTTCGTTCGGTGTTCAACGTGAAGGCATCCAAGTTTGTGCACAAGGATCGGGAGAGTCCAGATCGGGGCAAGTCAGAACTGGTAGGAAAGAGTTCCTACGATCAAGATGTGCCTGGGACGGGTAATTCTACATGGCGTTGCGAGCCAAGGCGAGCAGTCCTTATGGGGGGACAACCGAATCAGAGTCTGGTGCTCTTTATGGGGAGAGCGATCCTTATGGGGGACAATCAAGCCAGATTCCGAGTTGGGAGCAAGCCAAGGTGCGCGGAAGGAAGCTCCAAGATCGATCTCAACTTTGTTTGAGATGCGCGATGAGGGCGTCGCCAAGTTTGGTGGGGGAGATTGTCACGGGCCGCGAGCCAAGGCCTGAGTCATTGGCACCACAGGGTGCACACCAGGGTTCCCAAGAGGTTCTGATAGAGATTTTGGGCCCAAAGAGACCACCAAACTTAGCCCGATCTGTGGGAGATTCTAGAAGGCTTACCATCCACTTTGACCTATGTAAACTTGCCTTGTATACATAAGATTTGTTACCATAGATAGAAGGGAATATTCCCAGGATTGTACCATTATGGTTGGTGGGCTTCGATCATAGTCGTCGATGTTAATTTGTATAGACCGTCGGATTAGGGGGAACTCAACTATAAATAGAGGCCTTCCCCTCCTCATTTTATGTATCCAAGTTTCCAAGGAATAAAGGCATTTACTCTAAATCCTCTTAATGTTTTTGTGTTCTTTTCTTTGTTCTTGAGCGTTCTTTCGAAGTTCTTCTTTGCTCATCTCGTTTGATCCGTTTCCGTGTAGAATACTTTGCGTTTGTCGGTGCTTGGGAAGTTTGATCTTCCGAGAGGGTTGAAAAGGATTACTTAGGCGTTTGTCTTGAGTCACATCGCCTAAGGCCGCACGGTGGGCTGGTGGAACTCTAGCCACGTGACAATAAGCAAAAGCAAACACCCAGTTTACACTCAATAAAAAACCCACTTTACAGAATCCTCTCTAATAATAAACTTATTGCAATTCTACCAATTATGTAAACACACACACACACACTTTACAACATTCTCTTTAATAAAAACCTATTGTAATTCTACCGTGGGGCTGTCATTGGAGTCATCGCTCGTGACACACATGATAATGTGATTGGCGGGCTTGTGCAGCACTCTCCTAACAGCATGAATGTCGGTCATGATCAATCGTGTGCGGTCATTGCTAGACTCTAGTTACCTTGCAAGAAAGGCTAGCCATCCGTCCTCATCGAGTCAGACTGTGAGGTTGTCATCAATAAGCTCTTTTGTTCGCGCCGGCTTGGCATCTCGGCCCTCGATCCTTCCTTGGATCATGCTCGTGCTATCCTCTCGGCCCGTCTGGCCTTTAGGCGCATTTATGCTCCAAGATCTACGAATAAGGCTACTTACTCGTTAGCTTCGTGGGCTTTGTCATCTTTTTAATCCTTTTATTTTGAACTGATTTGTCCTAAAGTTGTTTTGGACTTTGTAAAAGATGATCTTCTATGATTAATAGATTTTTTGGGTACTTTTTTCCCCTTGGTTCATCATTGGTTCTCTCTAGTGATGATGTATAGGGAATTTTAACGAGGCCTACCTCTTTCAAAAAAACTATTGTAATTCTACCAATTATTAAAAAGAAAACACACGAACACTTTACAAAATCTTCTTTAATAAGAAACCTATTGTAATTATATCAATTATCGAAAAATACTTCAAAGTAATACCTCTTAAAAACATCATTCAAACGTTTACGGGTTTCGATTGAAATGAATGCAGCGATTTTATCGAAGATTGGGTTGAGATTATGATGCAGTGATTTCATAATAATAATTTTATTTTTGTCTCTTTTGATTCATGGGTTAAGTTTTTTGGGTGTTTTTTTTATTTTAACGATTTTATTCATTAACATATTAGAATAAACATATGAGGTATGGAGAAGAAGGTGATGATTTGTAAATTTTAATTATAAGAAAAAATTATGTGGAAAATAAAGATGATGTAGGTTTATTTAATTATATAGGACCATGGATGAGATTGTGAGAATGGTCCGTGAAATAATTTCTTTTAATTTTATTTTGAAATATGATTAATTGCACGTCGAGCCTTTGAGATTTTTAATGATTATTTAAAAATCACTAAAAAAATTAATGGTGTTCAGCGGTGAATTGCGTTAGTGGTGTTCAGCGGTATGCATCGCCCGTCATAGACTCATCCTTCCTTTTTAAGTGTTACTATTTTTAAGAAAATCTACAAATAAAAGTACAATCATAAATTTTATATATTTGAATAATAATTATAAATAGAATTAACCGTATAAAACGTCATGATTCTTATAATACTAATTTAATAGTAAAAAAGTAATAATCAGAATATAAATTAAAATAAATTTAAATAGGGCATAAATGAGGCATAATTAGACCTAACCTTAAACTTTAACCCTAAACTTAAACCTAAGGTATTATTAGACTCTAATTCTAAATATTAACCTTAAACTATAAACCTAAATTTTTAGTGTTAGGGCATAATTAGCGTCACGTAAAAGAAAAGAAAATTTCTATTCATTTATAAAATGAGAGTTTTTTAACAAGTCGGCTTCATTAGAACATAAGAAAAAAAACAAGACAAAAAACCTAGAGATATAGAGGGGAGACAAAGATGAACAAAACAAAACATATGAACAACACAAACAAAACATCCCAAAAACGCAGAACAGTAGATAAGCAAAAGAACACAAAGGAGTAACCAACGAACTAAAACACAAACAACAGAGGTGAGGCGAAACATATCTCCAAGGCCAAAAGAAAAGTGAAACAAGGACAACAAGAGCTAACAAAGTCATCCAACGCTGCATGTCATTATGGTGGTCATCGAAGCATAAATAGGTAATAAAAAAGCAGATAATAGCCATCGCCTCAAAGATATGAGGCCAGCGATAAATATGGACGAATACAAAGGATCTGGGCCGAAGATCCAGGTCATCTATAACACACCGAAAATCGGCCTAGTCGGAATACAATTTTCGATAAAATTCAGAAAATATAGATTATTGGATTAAATGTGAACGAATGATAAGTCATTGGTTTAATGTGTAAAGTGTGAGTAAAGGACTAAATTGTAAAGATGAATGACTAAAGTGCAAGAAAGGGAAAAGATTAATATTGAGTTAATAAAGAGATTAAGGACTTGTTTATAAGAAAAGTGAAATTGGAGTTTTTAGGTACAAAGACAAAGGATATTGGGGATTTATAGTGGAATTATCCCATAACCTATGTGATGATTCACTAAACATTACACGTGGTACATACTCTAAGTTTCCATCTATGTTTAATGAAATTTATAATTATAATAGTAATATAATAAGTCATAGTGGCTGAACTCTTTTCGCGAGTCAAGAAAAGTAAAAAAGAGTGCAATTCTGATAATATTGTGTCATCTCTTTCTCAAAGTTTTTCACCGAAAACTCTATTGAAGCTGAAACAAGAATTTTTCTTCGAGACTTTGGGAAAGTTATTTTGTCTATGGATTCACACTACCTAACGAGCTCGGTAAGTTTTTTGAATCAATAGCTCTTGTAACAGCTCTTATATAGTTATAGAATGTATGGATTTCAATTCAAGAATTGAATATATGCAAGGTACCAGTTCTTGTGTTGGCATCTAATTTTGTTGTGTGATTCGATTATGAGAATCGAAAAAAATAGGGAAGGAGACTTTTTCAATGCTTGGTGTTGGTATATATATATATACTCTGGTTTGAAGTTGATGAATTAATAATGTTGTTTTTAGAATTCTGCTTAAATCTACTCAGACTCTTGTAAGTTGGCAGTAAGTTCAGAAATTCACCAAAAATTGTATAAGCTAAATTAGGTAATGATTTTTATATGTACAGAACCATATGTGAGTCTAGTTTCGTTTAAACAAACGGTGATTGATTTCAAGTCTTGTACTAAAAGATATGAATTTTTATTTGAATGTAGGTTAGAAAAACTGAAAGCAGTTTTGTTGTTCTGGATAATTTCTGTTACAGGACTTCTATGAATTTTCATGATTTTTACAAATTTTATTAATTTATGTGACTTATGCCGTTAGAATTGTAGTTGAATCTAGTTTTTAACGGTATAAAGTAAGTTACGTTTCAGTGTATAGACTTCCCTGTATAGGCAATTCTTTGAAGGTAATGCAAACTACCAAATACTGTAAATGAGAAATGAATTTAGTTTTGATAAATGTCCTAAGATGTATGGTTATTGAATGTTGAATCAAATGGTAGTTAAAGATATGCTTTGAACCTTGTGTTAACTCTTAAGTGTTAAATGTTAAATGGATTCAATGATATGAATCATGTGCATAGTAATTTCAATATTGTAATGCATTTGTATGTATTCTAAATGGTATGAGGTTTTGGAAACATGGAACTTGGAAGATTTAATGATCTTAATGTATAAAATTCAGTAAAGGATCATGGTTAAATTGGAATACAAGAATTTTGTTTGATAAAAATGAAATTTATATAATCCTGTATTTGTTTGTTTGAAGATCATATGAAAAGTTAGAACCTTGATCATTGATTGATTGATAGCTAGTTAAACTTTGAATTAAGGAATGTGTGTGTAAATTGTTTTGAGTTTCATGTGGCTGCTAAAGTATTATATGATTGACATAGAATAAAATGCAATTCATTGTCATTGTCTTTGTAATGTATAACAAACCCGATGGATGTGCATGAAATGAGAGCTCTAAAAGAAAAGTCGATAAATGAATAAGCAACATGTGAGGTTCGGGATATCCCGTAACTTTGGGATATCAGGTGAGTGTAGTTCATTATCTCAGGTGACATGGTGTCATTCCGATCTTTGTTTTCTACGTATTTATTTTTTTCTTCATAAAAATCTGCATTGGTTCTCTTCACGTTAGTGGGTGGCAACACTCATGGCATTGAAGGCATTGGTAAGTCTCTTCGATTTGTTTTGCATCATTGCTTGCATTGAACATTGATCATAACATGAGGTATGGCGTTGACTTTACATTGACATAGCATAGAAATTATTGATTATACATCAAAATCATTGAATATACTGAAACTATTAAATACATCGAAATATATTGTTTTGGAGCTTTGTGCTCATTATATCATTGATAAAGAATATTGAAACTAAGACTTACTTATCGACATAAGACATTGATATTAAAATTTTTTTGAATACCTTGACATGGTATATTGGTATATTGGGACTACGAGTCTCAAGCTATGGCTACAATGGGTGATGTCGCATTGCATTAGGGAGATGATGGATCGGTTAGGGGAGATGATGGATGATGGAGGAAGAAGCATTGACCCATTTTTATTACATCAACACTAGTCATTGCTTTGTGCTTTGAACTATGTGAATTATTGGCCATCGATACCTATGTGAATCATTGGCCAAGGTAAAAATAAAATAATTAAAAAAACAAAATGAATTAAAAGAAAAATATAATTAAGACAAGAAATGTAATTAATAAATTAAAATAATTAAACAAAAAATATAATTAAGACTATCGGGAATAAATTATAAAAATAATATTAAATTTACGCATTGTATATGAGTGATATGTAAAGATATAACACGTATGCATCGATGCCATTATGTGTTTTTTTTTTTGTTGATTTCATGTAAATCATAACTGTTGACATTATTATTCAGGTCACTACCCTACAGCCTAACATATTTCATTGTCATATATTTTAAGTTATAAGGGCTTCTAAGGATTAATCTGTGGTATATGGTTTCAAGTCACACTCCAAAGCTTCTGAGTAATATTTTTGTTTCTCTATAACTCCTAGAATGGTGACATATAGTATGAATATGTTATAACAATGATAGATGTATCTTGCGAACCTTGAAGTACAAACATGATATGTCATGAATGAAATATGAAATTTTGATAAGTATATTGACTTGATTAATTATTGGAATAATATTATGCTATTATAATATTAATGATATGTTTGATATTCATTGCATGGTCACTTGGGATGAATGCATAAAAGACTAAGAAATGTAAGGAAATATGGATTTTTGACACTAGAATCTGAAATTAAGGCAGGGTAGGGAAGGGACGATCCGTACTATTCTACCCATAGTACATGTACAATATGGTTCGTATCAATACATATATTAACCTCAGACATAAAATGAATATATTGACCTTAGACATAAAATGAACGTACAGAAGTACCGATACCGAGATAATTAATTTTGTTATTAAAGTAGAATTTGTCATAAACTTTGAATTATTATAGAACAGTCACTAAAACTATGGAGTCTAATCAAAGGTGTTATAGATCTTTGATAAGTATAAAAACTTACAGATATGTATAATATGGCTGGTATTTCATGAATATGGCCTTAATTTTGAATAACGACTGGTATTTTAAGAGATTTATATTTTAGTCCCTAAAGATTAAAGGATTTAATTGAATATATTATCAACCTCTGATTATTCTGCAAATTTGCATTTATGTTTGTTATGTATTGAACTTCATGTCATACACCTTGTTTTGATTCAAAGACACGTGAAACCTAATAATTATGAATTAGCTCTAAAGAAATATAGGCTTGATTTGACAAGGCTGTTGTAATCTAAATGTAATGGAATTTGACATGCATGTCTTATAGAAAATAAGCTATGAACCTATAATATTGCAAATCAAATTTAAGCATGTATTGTATAGTTTAACGAAATGGTCACTAACTTTGTAATCTTCGTAAATTTGTCATTGAAATCAATAATTACATTATTGATTGTTGCATTAAAATTATTGACATGAGTCATATGAATTAAAGTCGCTGGAAAAAGCTCTCATCAAGAGAGCCAAACAATTGCCTCGAAGCACCAAATCAGAAAAGCAAGCGAAAGATGAAACCAGAAAGGGAGTGAAGAGAAAAAAAGAGAAAACTAAGTGAGAGAATAAAAAAAAAAGGGAGATCGGCCGCCGGTGAAGACAGCGACCGACCGCCACTAGGGTAAACGAACGGTTAGATTACAAGGTAGAGAGAAGGCAGAGCTTTTCGAGAAGAGAGATTTTTTTCTAGTTTATAAATAAGACACAAGTATAGAAGCTCAGAAGATTAAAAATGATAGTCTGAAGTTCATTAATTGGCTGAATAATTAATAATATTTATGTTATTTTATATTATGAATTTAAATATTAATGTTTATTTTGAGAATGTAGTTAAACTATTAAATGACTAAAGAATAAATTTGTATAATAACAATGCTACTAAATGATTTGATCCGGAGGTGTGGTGGGAATGGGGTTTAAGGTTTCAAATCCGAAACGGTAATAATAAAAATATATCTGATCTGATCTTCAGCTCGAAGTCAAATGGTTGCACTCCAAAAGGAAAACAATCTTAACCACCGACTCGACAATCAAATGGACCCCATCCATTCCAAACACCTCTTGGAACCTCCCATGAAGTCTCTTGGAAACGCACCCACTCCTTGCTTCTCCTTCTTTATTTATATATATATATACTAATGTAGCCTTTTCAGAGACCGACGCAGCCAAAATCTCTACTACCCAAACAAAAAATGAGAAGCCAAAATCTGATGGCAAAGTTGAGACGATCAAAGGGTGTTGCTAGTGGACGATCCAAGGCGATGGAAGGGTGCAAAACACACCCAAAACATAAGCAATCACCTGGCGTTTGCTCACTTTGTTTACGAGAGAAACTTTCTCAGCTATCATACCATTCTATCTCCAGACGTCCTACCATTACTACTACTACTTGCTCTTCGTCTTCTTCTTTGTCGTCTTATTATTCTTCAGCCTCGCTTTCTTCTCCTTCCTCTCCCACACATGGCCATCATTTTGTTGGACAAGGAAAGGCTACTTCGTTTCCTTTGCTGTTGTTCAGTAGCAAGACTTCACTCACTAATAACATCCGATCAGCGGCTTTTGCTTCCAGAGATAAGAAAAAGAATGGTGGGTTCTTGCGGAAGTTGCTTCATCATCACAGTAATTCCATTTCCGCCACCATGGTTCATTAACGGTGGTGTTTGTTGGTTGGATTTTTAATTATTTGTTTCATTCTGTCTCTCGTTTCCATACGTTTTCATAAGCGGGTTGCTTCATCAGTTTTCTTGATCCTTTTTTACTGATCTAAGCAAATCCAGTTCAAGGAGATACGATAACAGCTTCAAAATTTGTAAAAGAAAAATGTATGTTTTGATTGATCTAAGAAGATATCAATCACTTGTTTGTTTATTTTCCTGTACCTGCTGATCATAAATGGTACAATATTGAGATTGTTTCTGTACGAAATTATTTTATTCTCTTCTTTGTACTTTTTTGTTGCTGTTGTCATGCGCCTACTGCTTCTGAAGGGAAAACTTTGTTTAACGCGATTGTTTTTTAATTCCATAATATTATATATATACATAAGGTGTGGCATAAGTAGGCATAGATTACAGCGAAAACGTGCTGGCAAAACCTTATTTAATATGATTAATAAATCTAATATTAATCAAAAAAATAAATCTAATATTAATGAGTGGCATAAGGTGTGGGCTGGCTGATGATGGCCCTGTCTGTCACTGCATGATATGATTAGATCAATTCCCGAAATTCAAAGATTTAGAGTTGCTTCAATTATATAAATTCATGGGTGGGACCTACTGCTTAAAAAATCAAAATATACGTCTTCTTTACGTTATCGAGTGAGGCTTCGTTGTTTGAATATTTTCTTTTGCGATAAAAATTTAAAATTCACCTTCTTTCATAAAGCATTTGAAAAAAATATTTTTTATTCGGGCTACGTCATAAGAGTTCGCATTTGATAAACCGCAATTTACAAACTAACAGTTAAATGGATGCGAGTTTTAAGTTGATGTGACGCCTCTTATTATTTAGTCGGTTATTTTAATCGGATTAAATAACTCGCGTTTAGTAGAACGCGAGTTTGACAATAATTTGAGACGAAACAACGCGAACTTATCACGTTATCCGGGATAGGACTGAACTAGCATTGAGTGAAACGCGAGTTTTGTGTTTACTGGTTGAACGGTTGAAAAAATTAATTACCGCGTTTAATTTCGTGTAACTCACATTTGGTCAACCGCGAGTTTCAGAACTCGCATTTGGTCAATCACGAGTTTCGAAACTCGCATTTGGTCAACCGCGAGTTCTGTTAAATACTTGCAGTCCAACCGGTGCGAATTGGCCTATAAAATGGACCCCCTCCCTATTTTTACTCCACACCAAAAATCAATCTCTCTCAAGTTTACTCTCTGTTTATTTCTTCTTTGTTTGCTATTTGTTGATATAATGGCAAGATTAATAAGGTTGGATCACAAACACGTTTTTTATTATCATAGTAGGAATGTAAGTTTTATCTATTTTATTTTTTATATTTATTTTATTAATTTGTTATATATATTATAATTAAATATTGTTTACTATTTTATTTGTTTATTTTTTTAGAATGGGATAGAACGACGTCTAGAGGTTGCTTACACTCGGATGTCGAATGGACCCCGCCCGGAGCTATAACCATATCTCGAGGAGGCCGGGTTTCTGCACGTATCTAGAATTGTTGGAGGTGTAAAATTAGACGTTGATTTGATCAACGCTCTTCTAGAGAGGTGGAGACCAGAGACACACATTTCACCTTCCGTGCGGCGAGGTGACCATTACTCTTGAGGACGTATCTCATCTCCTCGGTTTGCCAGTTGATGGAGATGTTATCACTGGTCATAGTAGCGGTGATTGGTACTGCCTATGTTTGGATTTGCTTGGGGCAGCGTTAGAGTCGTTGGACGGTGGTCGTGTTAAATTAATGTGGCTACGGGATACTTTTAAAGATTTACCGGATGGCGCCAACGAAGACGTTAAGAAGGTACAAATAAACCATATTTTTGATAATTTTACTAATTTTCTTAAATTTACATGTGCTAATATATTTTTACATTTGTAGGCATATGCCCGCGCTCATATTTTGCAAATAATCGGTGGGATATTGATGCTTGACAAATCTCGCAATAAGTTCACACGTTGTGGTTGCGTAATTTACGTAATTTTGAAGATTTCGGCAAATTGAGCTAGGGATCGGCGACTTTGGCAGCTCTGTTTAGGGAGCTGTGCAAGAACACCGATCCTCGAAAGTACAACATTAGAGGTTGTTTGCTATTGTTTCAATCGTGGGCTTGGTGGAGAATGTCGTTTCTACGCCCTGAGCTTAGTCAGCCTAGTCCATATGTTTTTTCACTCTGTCGAAGGTAAAAAAAAAAGAATAATTTTTTATTATATTTTTTTAATATTAAAATTATCTTCTTGTTTTATAGGTGGAGCAGTCATTTAATTCATGTTGGTCTTCCCAATAGTCTAAGCGCTATCAAACAAGATATTGAGAATGAATTCGAGAATCAGGTAACCATTTCAATTTTATTTGTTATTAAATTTGGTGTATTTATTTAAATTAAAAGTGATACATAGTTATACTTATAAATTGTACAGTTTTTATAGACAATGTACGTAGATCCGGTAGTCCACGAGTGCCTCTCGAAATTTTCTGAGGATACGAGGTTTGTTTGGACGGCTATTGTACCACTCCTTTGCTACGCAATAGTTGAGTAGAATTCGAGTGATCGTGTCCTAAGGCAGTATGGTTGTGTCTAGCGAATTTCGGTGGCACCTCCAAATTTGGACGAGTTACAACGCTCACTCGAGAAGGGAAGCTTGAGGTATTCTTTTTTATTTGAGTAAAACTTTTATGAATTTGAACGTAATTGATATCTAAAAATAATGACAACCTATTTTATTATGTGATAGGTTGATTGGGTGTTGAGGCACATAGATTATATAGCTTAGTGGAGGGACATGGCGAAGCCTTGACATCAACCCTATCATGACTATCGCATGTTCGAGACGATGGTGAGCCCAGATTACGAGGCGTGAATTTTGATGAATGGGAAACCATTTATTCTTACTCTAGAGGAACTTGCCATCGTCCATCAGCGTGCGCAACGCAACCGCCCACGGACTCATCATAGTAAGGGATCATGAAACACCTCTGGCGATGTGTCATCGTCGACGAGAAGGCATTCTACTTCTTTTGCGACACCGAGATCATCACAGGCCACCCCAACAACCTTCAACCACTCGATGCACTCATTATTTCATCCGCCGCCGAGTCCAACCAAAGGTTTTTTCATGCCTGTTGCGGCGGACCCTTATGGTTCATTTTCAAGCGATGATTAGTGGGCTGTCGAGCGTTCCTCCAGCCTATCTTCCCTTGATGCAGTTTTTTCCTGTGGCAATCGACTTTGGATTCGGGTTTGTCCATTAAATGCGTGGGCTAGTTGGAATAAGTGGTACTGTTGGGCGCGAAATAGGGACTGATGATGATGACGATGATGATGACGAGCCACCAGTTGCTCCCCAACGTGCCCGACACAATCCTGGTTAAACTCATTGTCCACCGGGATATGGTACCGGTGGACATATGCACCATTAGTTTATTTATATTGTAAATGAAAGAATCCACCCTCATATTTGAACATATTTCAAAACTATATAAAAATTTATTTTTTAATAACATTGTATTCAGTTAAGTTTGTTAAATTAGTATATAATTGATTTTATATGTTGTAATTTATATGTACAGTTTTATAAATTTAAATTATAAGACCATATACCATTTTACTTCAATTATTGTTAACAACTTGTTTCGAATGGAACCAAGATAGGCAGAGTGAACTCGCATCTGGACAAACGCGAATTCAAATAAAGTTCTGTCAGAACTCGCGTCTAGACAAACATGAGTTTTTCTTTTAAATACCCTGCTTTGCCGCAGCAAAAGATCAAAGAAATTCGTATGTAGAGGTATATTGTTTGGTTTTATTGTAGCTACTGATGGCAACAAGCTACAATTTCGAAAAATTCTTTTGCGAAGAGATTTCTCAGATATTGTGATTTGTTGGTATGTGTAGTTGCATTTATATGATCATGCTTTTTGGTAGGATTTTTTATTCCAATTTTTTGTTAAAATCGGTCGACAAATCACAATATCGGGTAACGCATGGTCTTTTTAAATTGCCCACGTACCTCTTACCTTTTGCTCGAGGCTGATAGGTTACTTATTCTTACGCCTTGATCGTCGAGGCGAGATGAAGACCACTGGATGTAATCGGAGCCAAAGCCTCTTCTATTGTAGAATATGAGTACTCTAAGGGGCACGAAATCCATGAAGCTCTGGGTTACAACTTTTGGTGGGTTACAGATTACAAGAAAATATGTGTCCAATGAATTTTGTTAATTGTAAGGATGTTATATAAGTTTATTTTGAAATGTAACTTTATTCCTTCTACATAATGAAAAAAATCAGAAAGATGGTTAAATTTCTGTCGTTTTACGTTGAAATATAACATTTTTAAGAAATAAATAAATTGAAGATCATTGCATATTTAGTTATTGTTATTTTATTCCTTGTTATATTTCTTTCGCTTTACGTAAAAGTTCGTTTTATTTGGTACCTTATAAATTGAAAATAGATTTCTTCAAAAAATCACTCCTTAAATTTTCATAATAGTTGTGGAACTAGAGACAGTGCCGTCATACTACAATGATCGTTTTGTTCCTGGGGAATGCCAATTTTTCTGCATTTTTTGGACATTTTCGTAATGCATTAAAGCTTTTCTCCACTGCAAGCCGATGTTGCACATCGACGAAACTTTCTTGTATGGCATATACACCCAGATCTTACTATTAGCATATGCACAAGACGAAAACAGAAAATGCATTCCAGTCGCATTCGCAATTGTTGAAAAGGAAGATATCCCTTCATGGACATTTTTCCTCACAAGCCTGTTCATACATGTCTTGTGACGAGTTCTACGAGAAAAAGAAGACAGGATATGTATTATTTCAGATAGAGGCGCAACGATATGAGGATCAATCGAGCGATTGTGACCGTCTTGGGAACCTCCATATATTCATCATCGGTACTGTGTGTGACATATTGCTGCCAATTACTACCAGAGATACAAGAATGATGATGAGCGTATAATGGTTCTTCGTTTGGGTAAGCCTTCCACTATCAAAATTATTAATTAACATGCCTTTTATTATTATTTCTCATTAACTATTATATCTTTTATTGAATAGAAACGCACATAGAGCTGATGAGGTTACGGAGCTGCTAGAAGAGTTACGAGTAAGAAATTTAGCTGGATATAACTATGTTGTTGATATCCCGAGGGAAAAATGGTTGTGATGTTATGATGAGGGTCATCGATATGGTCACATGACGATAAATTTGGCTGAGGCCATCAATTAGTCTCTGAAGGGAATGCATCATTTACCAATCACATTCGTTGTCAAGGCGACATATTATCGACTTGCTACCCTTTTTGCAACCCTGGGAAAACAAGCAATGAACTGGATAGAAGGTGGCCACAAGTTCCATCCAGATCTCCAGCAAAAATTTCAAATATCCATGTCGCACACAAACGCGATAGGTGTTATATGCTTCTCTCGTCACGAATATCGCTTTCAAGTTACGGAATATTCGCGGCCGCTTGAAGGAACAATGTAGAACAATTACGTTGTTAGTTTATGACGAAAAACATACGGCTGTAGAAATTTTCAGACATTCAAGTACCCGTGTGCGCATACATTTGCTGCATGTACATCTGTTCATTTTGACGCTATAACACTCGTTGATCCGATATACCGACTTGAAAATGTATTCAAGGTATACCGATATGAGTTCCCTCCTATCGCAAATGAAAGTGATCGTGATTTAGTTAACGGTAAACCTAAGATACAACCAGATCCTTCCCTGTGACGCAGGAAAAAAGGTCACCCGCGTTCAACTAGGATTCATTGTGCCGATGACATGGTTCCATGAGAACGGACCGGCCAACCTAGGCTATGTACTAAATGTAGGAACCTGAGACACGATAAGAAAAAATGTCCTCTTAGGACAGGGCCTCGAATCAACTAATTGTTCTTCTAACTGTAATGTTTTATTTCAAAATATCAGAAACAAACTTTCAAGTTATGTTTTATGGTTTCCATATCGTTTATAACTCGTTTTTTACACCCTTTTGAATGCATTATAGGGGCCAATTTATTGAACATTTTAAACATATGTCCACTTACTACGACGTGAAAGTTAAATAACAAAACAAAATGATCAGATAAAATACCCCAAAGTCGAATTACACATGCCTATCGACCCGTTGTTTCCATGTTCTTCATGAAAACAAAAATGACAACATAGCATTTTAAATGCGATTTTTAAAGCCGTTCGGATACCTTAGACTGCCCGATTTCTGGACCATTGTAAAAAGATGTTCTTGTACTACAATGTAAATCCAATCATAAATCAATTATCTTAGCATGCAACTCATCACTTAAGGTTATTCTTAACCTTGAATCTTTCTAGAAAACCACTTATCTTGAAACCATAACGAACTTTAAAGGTCAATCACACTCAAATAGGTTTAGCAAGTATACATGCCACTATAATAATCAAACTTTAATTAGGATGTCAATACTATGATTACCTGTTGAGCTTTCCAATATTGATGCAATACTTTTCTCCCTTTCATCTTGATTTACCTACGTGTGTACAATCAAACACACACTAAGTACGAACTTAGTGAGATAATAAATGAAGTTAATAACAATAATTTAAATTTTATTCAACTTCATAGCTACATTTAATGGCATGATATATGCCAATGCATCAACTTTCACATTGCATTAGTAATTATTTACTTTATGCCAATGTCATAAGGTTTTCATGCTTGCCCGATTATCATAAAATGCCGTATATGCATAAATGCATCATGATCACTAGATAAGTATACCTTCATATTAATCATATATCAACATAATATAAACCGAATATAAATTTCTTACCGATATACTTGCCATAATTTTAAGAGTGTATAAACTCTTTAACCCGTTTATCAAATATTTACCTATTTCATAGCCCAATTTCATAGCCCGATTTTATAGCCTAATTTTATAACCCAAATATAGACCTATGAGGACCCTAGATACACGAGTCAAATATACATCAAAGTGCTAATACACATAAGTTCGTGCCCACCATCCGCACATTTATAAGGCAGTGCTAACCATATACACTAAGTGTCTTTTATATACACTATAGTGATAAATCGAGTATGCAGCGTGCTGCTGGACTCTATGGCATGCCAACTATACCCTGTCCCTCAATGACTTACTTGGGCATATTTTTCATATTTATTTCATCCATGACAATGTATATCAACATAATTTAACATTGGGCAGTTCTTAACTGAAATAATATTCATAATATAACATCATATAAACTAGTGATCTATGCATTTATATTCAACCTTTGACATATTTAAAATATGCCAATCATATGCTCCATGACATAAATATAATGACAATAAAATTTGGGTAGGTTCATCACAAGCCATCCCAATGATGTATAAAACATTCATGTATCATATTATGTATGCATTGCACTCACCTGGGCCATTTATTAGCATGCCACACTAAATTATACTCGATCATTTCCTTTATAGAATCTCGAACCTTCTTTGATTCGGACTTGACTTCATTAATCACATGAATAAGATAAAAATATTTGTTAGATTCAAATCTAACAATACCTTAAACATGTTGTCTAATATAATCATTCGAATATAAAATTTCCAAATATTTTTCCTTTCTTCCTTGTATTGTTCAAAAACTCATTATGGTCCCAGTGACCAATTTGAACTTCCAATAATTCTTCCGAGCTTGCTAACTCATATTTAAATACAAAATGTTTCAAATTCCATTTTCTGACAACTTGCGCTACCTTCAAAGATTCGCTTATACCAGGCATAATACATACTGAATTTTAATTTCCTTTATACGGGAAAAACTATATTCGATAAAGGTTCTAATGGTATAAGCCACATAAATTAATAAAATCTACAAAAATTATGAAAATTCTTCAAACTCCCGTCACAGTATTGTCCTTACAGAATATGCTCTATAAATTTTTTGACATTCTTTCGATTAAAAATTCATATATTTTAACTCGGAACTCGAAATCAATTTCTGTTTGTTGGAAACGAAATTAGACAAACACATCTTTACAACGGTATAAAATTCGTCATCTAACCATTTTTGTAGAATTTATGGTGAATTTTTGAAGTCACTGCCAAAATTCAATCTTCTACATAACTTTCCATAATAAACTTCTAATTTCTACTAATTTCTTCTTATTTTTATACTTATCAATTTAGTCCCATCACTTGCTTCAAACCCCCAATTCATCATCTTCTTCATCAAATAATTATTCAAAATAATTCCCTCTAATTTTCTTTCTTTGCCAAAAATAGTCACTAAAATGCAAAGGTAAGAATTCAAACTTCTTAACATTGCAATTTAGTCATCAAATCAACACTACTACCTTAATTCTATTATTTTAACTGAAAATTAGATTTAATCCCCATCCAATAATTCATTTCCTATTTGGTCACTTGATTTTGACAATTTATCAAAATGGTCCCTAATTCGATTCAACATCGATTTAGCATTCTAACATCAATTTCACATCTCCAACATCATTAATTACATAAATACACTCCAAATTCATAAAATTCAAATTTGGTCCCTTAATTGTGAATATTTTTGAATTGGTCCCTATATATTTAAATTAGGGTTTTGCTTCCAAAGAACAAATCAATCTAACTAGATCATTAATCCGACATCACAAACCCTAAGTTAGACTTAAATCCATAAACCCTAATCTTCTCCATAGAAACCAAATATGTAGGGTTTAAATCCTAACTCAATAACATGATTTTAACATCATATAAGCTTGATTCCAACTTAAATTCAACTATGGAATCATAAAATCTCAAAAGCCCCAATTTTGTTCATAAACCCTAATTTTCTTCTCATGTAAAATTCTCATCAATCAAGCATTTATTCCATGAATTAAGTACATCAAAAGATAGAGCTTGAAAAGTAGAAAAACTTTGCAGTTCGAAAGATTACCTGAAAATTGAGTTTCCGGGCTTGAATCGAGCTTGGAAAATTTTCTCCCTTTTCCTTCATATTTTCAAAAATGGAAGATGAAGAAAGCATCTTTTTGGCCTTTTAATTTTCCATTCCTCCAATTATGCCACTTGTATTATATAAATGAATTTTAAATTCATTCAAATAGGGAAATTACAAAAGTGACTTTTTTATCCAACGGTTGAGATTGATTTTATCATTAATCAAGGGCCAAGATTTAAACTTCAAATTTATTCTTTCAAAAATAGCCTTTGTAACTTCAAATATTGCAAAATTGCCATCCCTGCCAAATGACCAATTTGCCCTCCAACTAGTCTTTATTTACTAGTTTGTTTCAAAATTGACATTCCATTAAAATCTAACTAAATTAGTTCCTCATCAATCGGCCACCATTCCATAAATATCATTTTATGATTTTCCATGGATTATGGAACAGCCTCTAAAATTTTAATTCAATCCGATTTCTCGATATTCATAAAATACTTCTACTACGATTTTACCTTTACCGAGCTATCGGATCTATTCCAAAAATTCTATATTTCCATAATATTCCTCATATCATCACCCTTCATCCAATGACCTAAATTTAATCTTGAATTAGTAGTTTATCAACTTTGCCCTTGTGATTTTCCAAAATGACGATCTTGCCATTTTTCATCCAACGGCTCATATTTAGCATGGAAAATCAACTTAAATCCAAGGGTTCATATTCTTCCAACACAAAGAAAATATCTTAGACATGTAAAATGACAAATTCAACCTTTGCTTATCATCATTCAAAATATCCTAGATATTCGATTCGATCTGATTATCCGAATATTCTTCCGAACTTTATCGCTTTATAGCCAATAATACAAACTCCATACGAAAAACCATGTAACATGAAAACATCATTCTTGGGGGTAAACTATTCATTTACGGGGTTAAAATACACAACTTTTGAAAATTACACTTTGGTCCATGAACTTTTCCAAAGTTTACACTTTAACCCCTAAACTTTCAAATTTTACATTTTGGTCACTAACCAAAATTTTGGGATATTATAGATACCTTATACTTGATGATTTTTACACCGTTTTAAAGAGATGTCTCTATACTACGACGTCGAAGATCAATAACAAGAAAAATTATCACCCAACAAAGTATAAATTCACCGAAAACATGTCTATCGAGCCTTGTTTAAACAAATGGAATACACAAAACTCGTGTTTCACTAAATGCGAGTTCAGTCCTATCCCGGATAACGCGATAAGTTCGCGTCGTTTCGTCTCAAATTATCGTCAAACTCGC
Organism: Hibiscus mutabilis; assembly: GCA_019671005.1. Taxonomy (NCBI): domain Eukaryota; kingdom Viridiplantae; phylum Streptophyta; class Magnoliopsida; order Malvales; family Malvaceae; genus Hibiscus; species Hibiscus mutabilis. The sequence goes on from CM033724.1 coordinate 23,614,659, forward strand.
CTTCTACTAGACGTGAGTTATTTAGTCTGATTAAAATAACCAGACACATGATAAGAGGCGCCACATCAGCCTAAAACTCACATCCATTTAACCGCGAGTTTGTAAACCGCGGTTTATAAAAAATGTGAGTTCTTACGACGTGGCCTGAATGGGGGATATTTTTCTAAATGTTCTACAAAGGGGGTAGAATTCTAATTTTATCCCAAAAGGAAATATTCAAACAATAAAACCATCGAATAAGGAGTTGTTGATGCTTAATGTCAGTAGAACACTAAAAAAAATTAGATATGCGGATTAGAATGATTAGTGACGGTTCATGTGATTTAACTCGATAGGTTTATAGAAGAGAGTCGAGACAGTATAGTAGTCGAAATAAAGAAAAAAATAAAAGTTCACAATAATAACTGAAGTAGGAAAAAGATCTTTTTTGAATATCTTTTCTTCTATGTATAGCTCTGGCCATTATGATGATGAAGGGTGTCAGAGTTCGGGGTTAGTTATTCTGACAGCTTATCGATACTCTAGCTTGACGGATAAGAAGATGCGTCAGGTCTAGCATCACGATCGCTTTCGACTAGCTGACCAAATAATAGGTTAGGCTACTGACTTAAGTGAGCTTAGTAGTTATGACATGTATTGTTCCGGGATGAGTTTTGGAGACCTCGAATTTAGTGGCAGCCCCTAGGAGAGACGGATGCCAAGGTATAACATCTCCGGTCTTGGTATAAATATTTAGTGCCAGGCCCCCAGGAGAGTCAGCAACTGAGATTAATGTTTTTGTGTGAGTAAGTCTTGATTCATTTCTCAAAACAAGGATAAAGTTAAAATTTAGGGTGGAAGAGAAAATATAAATATTTGAAAGTTAATGGGTTGGGGAGGGGAAATTATTTAAATAAAATGATATGATTAAAAATCGTCTACTTCTCACTTACTAAGGAACTTCAAAATGAAGTGAATATCAGGTCGTTTTTATGAGCAAGTGCCATTTCCTTAACCCATGACAGAATATCATTGTGAATTTGTGATACGGGTTGGTTTCTATCGAGATAAATTATCGATTATTTTTTAGAATACAATTAATTATCAAGTTAGTAGTTTGGAAATGTAAAACTCAATTCCTTGAGATTGAATAATAGTTATGCAGTTTTAAGTTCTTAGCAAGTTCTCTATAGGATTTACAAGTTAATAAAAAATAAATAAAAGGCTACTGTCAACTAGAGGAGGCTATTTTTTTGTTTTCCTTCTGATTTTCTAGGTTTGCTCTGATTAATCTATACCAACCGCATCGTACATTTAATTTTAATAGGCGAGTCTTTCGACGAAATTTTTTTTTATAAATAAGAACTCTAACTGGAGACGTGCTTAAGTGATACCGAGCTGTTTACCACTTAGACCAACCTATTAGTAAATGAGGCTATTCTTTGATACTACATCATGCATTTACTTTTAATATATTGTTATATATGTACTTACTTAAAATTAGAGGATGTAACCGGATCAAGTTAACTTGAGTTTGAGTTTTTTTGGGGTTCGATTTTTTTCATCTTCATGCTTTTTCATATTCGGGTTTAGATCTATTTTACATTAAATGTAATTATATTTTCGGTTCATATTAGTGGAGAATAACACTAAAAAAATCTGCCTCTCTTTTCTGTTTGAAACCCTAGTCGCATCTCATCTTATCAGCCGGTTACTTGCCGCCAGTGATCGGTTCGTCTCCTCTTCAGCCAAATAATATTACCCTTCGGGTGGTTAGGTTGTCAGATCCCCTATGGAGTGGTGACCTTGTCGTTGTGGCAGCTTTCTCCATCTCCTTGAATCGGGATTTTGGGGGAGACCACCATGCTTTTGTTGATGTCTTTTTTGTCTCTCGGTGAATGGCTCATCTCGGTGTTGGTTTGGGGGTTCGATGGCACTTTCGATGATCACCGTTTTGTTTCTCTCTCTCAATTTTTTGGAAGTGTTTTTTCTTTTTGTTTTGCAGGTGATGGTGTGACGGTAGGGGTAGGTCTCTATGTTTTTCGTCTCTTCTTTGTTTTACCCCGTTGACAGTGGTCGTGGGTTGTGCCTCTGCTTCTCTTCTAGCCGTCTACAATTCAAGATCTGCCACGACGGGCTACTGGAAGTCCTTTTGCATTTCATATAATCACTCTTATGCTCTAGCGACCACCAAAAAGACATGCAGCTGATGACATCGGATTTGTCAGCTTCGTGCTACCATGATTTTAGCCGATGGTGTTCTTCCCAGTCGAGTTCCGACCGTTCTCTCCTATTTTTGTTTTTGTGTCTGTGGTTGTATAGTTTCTGCTTTGGTCTTGTTTTTCTTTGTTGTTGTGTCTTGTGTTTTATGTTTTGTTCTTGTTGATCTTGTCCGATTATGTTGTTTTGTTGTGTCTTGTTGTTCTTTGAGTTTGTTTTGTTCTTGTCTTGTATTTGTTTTTTTTTCTAATGAAGCTTGATGGTACCATTGCTAAAAATATATATTATTTTTTATTAAAATCAATATCATCATCATCAAATGACATTAACATATTATACAAAACTATTTTTAAATAACTTTTTTATTAAGATGTGAAATATTATAACTTAATTACATTGATATTTAAAATTATTGATTAGATAATTTTGGTTTTGATAAACAATTTATATATTATTATTCACTATGAAATAAGAATTTTTTTTACAAATAAAATGGTATATAGGGATGAACATGGGTTGGGTTGGGTCGATTTTTGGTCAATCCGCACTCGATCCAAAAATATAGTACCTCTACTTGAACCTAACACGACATTGTACGATGCCTCACCCGACCCAAACCCTACTAAATAAGGAGATAATTGAAAAAATATATAAAGAGAGACATTATAGCAATTATACCTAAATGTTTAGAATAATTTTTTTAGCAATAATAACTGAATTTTATTTTAAAAAAAACAATAGAAGATATTACAAGTACAATACGTTCAAAAAAGAAAAAAATGAGGACTATGCCCGTCAAAAATCTCATAAAAAATAAAACATGAAATCCAAGGTTGCAAAGAAAAGCAAACACTTCCGTTGAGATTGGCGTACATCGTCAAAGAACCTAGAAACCTTCATGAATCTTATTGTCTCTATCCAAATGAGACACATAACGAGGCGAAAAAAGAGTGGTGAGCGAACCAAACTATCAGGCAGATTGCTCCGCTACACAATTTTGATTATATTGGCAAACAACCATAAAAGATGATCAAACTTTCTATGACTGCCATTAAACCAATTAGAAAATAAGTGTCATGAGGATCTATGTACGAGCACCAAACAATCGCTAAAATATGTAAAAATCGTGCCAAACGGCAGAGGAAACGTAGTACAAAAGCAAAAAAAATGTGCCACAAAAGCAGAAGAAAAGCATGCTACAAGAACAGGGATTCTTATTAAAATTTAAGAAAATTCAAGAAAAACATAAAATAAAATATGAAAAAAAGAAAAATAATAAATACAAACAGTTGACAACTAGCACTAAAACTAATTGTTGGAAAATAGACTATTGCAAAACGATGCGTTAACACTAACTGGAAAATGATAAAATATCAAATGAAATGATAACCGTGTCGTGGTATTAACCACTGCCTTGAAAGCGAATTCGTCCCGATGTGTGTAATCGCTACAATGGGAGAATGACCCCCTGAGATTAGCACGGCTCTCTAAATTTCGTACACCCAAAAGATAGAGTGGATTCTGGTGATACTACTCTTCTCTCAAACAACACTCAAGAAAGGTTTATAAAAATTAAAGAAAGTGTTTCTAAAGCAAGCATGTGCTTAGGGATAATTTGAAAAACAAAACAAAATAACTCTATTTATAGGCATACATTGGAGGGTAAAAATGTCTTTAATATTATAGGATTTAATATTATTAAAAGCATTTTCTTTAAACGACAAAAAATCAGCGCTAATGCATTGCATGTATAACATCAAAACCATTGAATTTTTACCGTTGATTTTGGCAGCACTCAATGCATACAAAATCAATTAAAACCGTTTCTTTTAAAGCTAAATTCAATAAGAATTAAGCATGTAAAGAATCACACGGCTAAGCAACTAATACGCTCTAAAACAGCAAAATTCATCGGGAATTTCACTGAATTTTTGGCAGCAATAAATATGCTATAAAGGGTCGTTAAACACGTTGTCGTTTAGGCTTTTGAACAGCCTGTACACTCAGCTCCCTTGAGCATTACTTAGACTCCCCCACCAATGCGAAAGGGTGTCTTTGTAAAAAATAAGAGCATTGGAGTTAAAACATGAGAAGAGCAATAGCGAGATTAGTTGCTTAAGTCCTAGTAAACGTATCTAGAAATAGAACATAGTGATGATGAGTATTTCTTCTCTTAGATAAGTGAACGAATCTTGAACTTTCTAAGATTAGGGTGAACTCATAACACACAACTAACCCCTTCATCCAATGAAGTTCTCGATGTGTCTAAAAAGTATATATACGAATGTATAGTCTTCTTTCCTCAGGATTCTAGTAAGTATACTAGAAAAACGGCTCAACATTTTTCATAGAAGGTGGCTAGTTCTTCTCACTTGCGTAGGTTATTTCATCAAGTTTATCTCAACATAAACCACCTGAATCTGGGCTATGAAATAATTAAAAGCTTTTACAACAACTCAACCTCACAAAAACTAAGGTGAATTTCTTCAAGTTCATCTTAAATGAACCACCCAAACTCTGGAATAAGAAATCATTAAGAATAAATACTCGACCTCTTTAACCGGTGAATTAAATGAGTCATTCTCAAATAGGATCACTGTAACGCCCTAGTTTTGGGCCTAGGTGTTAGCCAGGGCGCATAAACGATCTGGTGGACCGAATTAGAGGATTCGGGTCAGTTTCAGGATTAATTTGAAATAAATATTTTTAAAAGAGTTAAAAATATGGGGAAATATGGTAATATCTTTATTTAATATATAAAAGATTTTGGTGGAATCAATTTTGGAAAATGAGTTATGGAAAAGTGACATTTTGGATAGGTGACCAAAATGTAAAAAAATGGAAAATCTGTTTTCTAGTGACTAAATTGTAAAGGGTCAAAACTTTGAATCTTTAAGAAGCTATTTGCCCAAAGTCTAATATCAGACTTTTCTCCTTAATTGAGTATTTTAAAAATGTTTTAAAAGGGTATAAATAGGCTTGGAGAATTAATTTTATAATTGATTTTTAAAACAAACTTTACGTAACTAACTTTTCTCTAAAAGATTTTCTCTCAAATTCTCTCCAACCAAACACTCTTGTCTTCTTCAAAATCCTCAGGTAACTTCTTGATTTAATCTTTTTTTCTCATGTAAATTCATTCAATTAAGGGGAAAGTCAGCATTAGAGGTGAGTTTTGTTATTCTCCTCTAATGAATAGTTCTTTACTGAAATTCCCAAGTTATTGATCCTTTATATATGTTTTTTAATGAGTTTTAATGATTTAATTATGGAAAATTGGTTAAATCAAGGTTTAATTGATGAGATTGATTGATTTTTATATTGGATCTGTTTTGCTATGTTCTTGATTAGATTAGAACATGATTTTGGTCCTGTTTTATGATGTTAATAAGTTGGTTTTAACATTGGAATCCCGAACTAAGTGAATCTCTAATTTTCTAGGTTGTTAATTGTGAATTTTTGAGGAGTTGTGGATGTTTAATGAATGTTGGAGGTATAAAGATGTTGTAAATATGTTTTTGGATGTTAATTGATGATAATTGATGGATCAAACCTTTAGGTTTTGGCTGGGTTAAGTTTGGAAGGTGTTTGATGTTGTTTTCGATTGTTGTGGAGGGAAATTGATTTGAAATTGCTGAGGATAATTGTGAATTGATGTTGCTGGGTTGTTGAATGCATTTTGATGCATTGAATCCTCTATTTTTTGTGGTTAAAACAGAAGAGGTTGATCCTCAAGCTTGAGGTGAGGTTTTGGAAGCCTTGGATGCTTGGATTCGTATCGGCGATCAAAGTTTTGCGTAGTCGGTGAGTGAGAACATGGAATTTAGCTTTGAATTGGTTTAAAGGTTGTTATGAGAGTTTAAATTAAGCTTGAAACGCTGTTTTAAACTCATAAGTAAGTATAAAAGGAATTCTCTATCATTTTCGATTGGCAAAATTGGTTTTATACACTTGTTTTTGAATTACATGACACTTGTTTTTCAATTCCAGCAACCAGAAATTTTACACCGAAGAGTTAAAACATTAGTTCTGACCTTTGACCAAGTGGTCAACTATTGGATTATTGAACCTTAATTAAGTATTATTATTGATTAAGGATCTTATTGTTAGTTCTGACTTTTGCTTTAGTGGCTAAATTGAGAAAATTAAAAGTTTGCAGCAAAAGTGCAGAGATAGAAGAATTGAGGGACTAACCTTGCGATTAGCCCCTTCAAGGATTAATCATCATACACGTGGGCTTCCTAAAATTGATTACTTCATTCTAAGGAATTCTAAGTCAATAGAGTATCAAAATGAAATAAAGAAGTATAGAATTTTACCTGGTAGAATTACCCAACTTGCACCTCTTATTCATCATCATCTCCTTCCTTTTCCTTTAGGCAAGCACACACCTCCATTGGAGGATACTTCAAACTTAAATTTTCTCAAGTTTCTTAGTTCTAACTTATTGCTAGCAATCGGGTAGGCTAAAGCCCTCAAATTGATCATTAATTTCATGGCTAGATCATGCTTAAATCCAAGCTCAAGAAACTTAGAACCCTAGAAATTCTCTAGGGATATCATAGCTTATTCATTATTGTTTTTCATAGCTAATAAGTTGCTATGAATCTATTATTGATGATGAAATCCTTGTGATTTCTATTTCGTTTGTAGCTCAAGAGAATCTATGTGAAGAATCACCAAATCCCTCAAATTCCAACAAGTTAAAGAACAAAGGAATTGTCATTCGGGAGCCCTAAAAGTTTCGAGAGTATCGGTGAGTGTAGTCGGAGTCTTGAGATTGGCGAGGTGCTTACCCTAATTTTATTGTATTGGTCTATTGCATTTTCATCATTGAAATCAAGGTATGGACATATGAAAACCTTGTTGAAGGTAGCTTTGGTAAGCTTATTGCATTGATATATTGATTGTTCATGGTATTGTCAGTGATAACATTGGAATATTGTGAAAGGTCATATGATCATGATACACCGTTATTGACAAGTCGACATTGTCATTGCTATTGTTATTGTTATTGGTCTAATTATTGAATACTTGGGTACGAATAGACATTGGATACAATTGGCATGCCATAGAATTCATGAGCTCATTGGTATGGGGTGGACTACGGTCTTTGAGCTAAGGCTCTATTTGGCGATGTTGGCAGGATGTGATGGTTTTGATATTATTGGTGATGTTGGAGGATATTGACAATTTATTGTTGGCGATGTTGGTTGGGAATTCGCATATCCACATTCATATATCGATCCAAGGAAATTAAGTTATTGAAATTATTGTTAAAAACATGATTTGAAATGTATCTACATTGATATACATGTTATTGATATTATTGGCATTCATGGTATTATTATTAACTACCTCACTATGCTAAATAAGCCCAGTGCATCTCATTTCCATGCATTTTAGGTTAAAAGATGTGTCGGATCAAGGATCGTAGCTATGAGAGTTTTGAAGCAAGTCACACAAGCTATAAGCAATGTAAATCTAGCCTTTTAACTCCTAGTATGTTGGCATAGGGTCTAGACATGTTAGTTTAGCCCCATTTTGTATGTATATATTGCTCACCATGTTCAAATGGTTAAACTATGAAATATGGCATGTTGAAAGTTGGTAAAATTGGCAAACTTGACCTATAATGCTCTAATAAGTGAAATATTGGTAAATGGATTCCAATTGCTATGAAATTTGACATGTAGTTAGATATGATGATTAAAAACTTGCTTGTAAATTTTGGTAACAATTGGACAAGGTTAAGATCTCTAAAGTGATTAAAAACTAGCCTAAATCTGTCATTACAGGTCTGTTCGTACCAGTACGGGTGATGGCGTATCGATACGGGTGTGCATTTTGGGACACAAGTAAAGAGGGCGTATCGGTATGGCTATTGAAGTATTGGTATGGGTAAATTAATATGGAAAATTACTGTAGCACCATATCAATACCGTATCGATCCCTAAAGTTAACTTTTTTGGCAATGACCACGCGTGCTGATACCTAGTATTGGTACAAGCTTAATGAACTTAACCATTTTAACAGTCTTGGTAGTTGTATCGATACGACCTAAAGTGTATCGGTACGGCCAATTGACACTGAAATCTGAGCTTAATCAAGACCAACATAGCGTACCGATACGGATGTACCTGTATCGATATAACCTCTATTGTCTATAATTGCTTTAACGACCATGACATAGGCTTATTGATATGGCCTATTTGATTATCGATACTAAGGTAGGTAAGTTGGTTAAAAGATGACTAAAAAGGTTTTAGAATCTTATAAAATGGTCAATGAAATTTTACAAGGCTCAATTGAGGATACAAATGAACTCTGATTGTACTGAAAATTTATATGCAAGACATTAAAGCATCGAGTTTCACATTGGTAACCCTATTTATTGACAAGACCCTATAATTTAATGATTATACAATTTAGTTCCTAAACTTGTATAAGTCACCAAATTGTCCCTAATTACAATTTGGGCAAACTTTATTGATTGTATTTAGTTATTATATTTCACTATAATCATTGGATCATCAATTATGGTATGAGTCAACGTAAGTATTAATTCGATCACCGTATTGTTAATCGGTAACGTCTTTTGAACCAGATTCATATTGGACTAGAAAGGGGTGTTACATTTGTGGTATCATAGATAGAGTTTAGTCGATTCTAGGACTAAAGTAAAGTTTATTGTATTGTTATTGCATATGCCACCTAGGAGTTTATTGTTGTGTATACTGTGACTTGCGATTAATCTGATCCTTTTTCTTTTTATAGTATAAGATGTCTGACTCTGAGAAAGCTCACGAAAAAGTTAAGCTTACTACAGGATTCTCGACACATGGCGAGGAGAAAAGGGGGAAGACCCTCAGAATCCACAAGTTCCTCAACAAAAACCACTGAATCCTAAACCCGTGCTGCAGACTGCTCAATGTGAATGTTACCGAAACATGACTGGGATGTCCAAACAATTCATGGCTGCTCTTAAGTCTGAGCAGTCTACACAATCTATCGTAGCTACTACTTCCATGACCTGAGCCCCTATCGATATGCTGGCACAACACTGAGCTACTACCTTTGCAGGTAGGGCTGGTGACAACCGGGCTGGTGACAACCTTGAAGTGGCAGAATATTGGCTAGATATCACATTGAGGATATTGAATAAGCAATTACAGTGTTCAGATGAGCACAAACTAGAGTACACTCTATCTTTGTTGGCAAATGAGGCTCTGCATTGATGGGAGACCATTGTACTTACTGCTCCTGAAGACGCTGCAACCTAGGAATTCTTTCTGCGTAAATTTAGGAAGAAATATATAAGTGAGTGTTACCTGGCTAAAAGGTGGGATATCTTCTTGCATCTCAAGCAAGCTGAAAGATCAGTGGAGCAATATATCTACTACTTCTGCAAATATTGTAAGTACAAAACTGAGTACATAAAGAAGGAAGAAGAGAAGTACATAATGTTTGTTGCAGGTTTGAGTGATGAACTATGGCCATTATTCACTACATTAGAGATCACAGATTTCTAAGATCGTGTGAATCGAACTATCTCTACTAAAGCTGCTCAGAGGACTAGTGGGCTAACCCAATTTAAAAAGAGGACCCTAGATGATTCTCGTCCTCCTTTGCCGTATAAGAAATGCAAGCAACAAGGGTTTAAGCAAAAATACTACAAGCAATCCTCCCGATCAGGCAATTTTTCCAAGCAACAAACCATGTTTCAATATGTTCCAAGAACAACTTCTATTGAGAGTATCGAAGGTTCAGGTTGAGAATTTCAATACCCTATCTGTAATTTCTATCAGATGAGACATCCTGCGGAACAATGCCATAGACAAAATAGAACATGTTTCTTCTGTTGTGAACAAGGCCATTATATCAAAGATTTTCCAATGAATACATCCAAGTCTAGTGCACCGACAAGGGCAACATCCCCTATTCAGTCTTCTAAGGGCAAAGGACAGAAACAAGTTGCAACAGATGCTTTCGGGAGACCTAGTGGCTCTACAGGAACTCCAAGCCGACAAGAATCCAAGGCTTCAACTCAAGTTTACCATGTGAGGAGCAAGGAAGATGAGGAAGATCCAGATATTATAGCATGTACTATTGAATTGTATACTCACCATGTCTATGCATTGATTGATCATGGATCCACTCATTCCTTTATTAGTACTGTATTGATTAAAAGATCTAAGTTGACATCCGAGCTTACAACTTCTACAATCATTGTAACCAATCTTTTAGGTGATAGTGTCGTAATTGGACTAGTATGCAAAAATTCTCATCTCATGATACAGGGGATACATTTTCCATCCAATCTCATATCCTTTTTTTATTCATGAGTTTGATGTTATATTAGGGCTTGACTGGCTTAGAGATTATCAAGCTTGGGTAGATTGCTTGAAGAAGAACTTGTATCTTCGAGGTCTTGGCGAGAAGAGTGTGACTCTCATGGGTAAGAAATTATTGTTATATACTACTGCAAGTAAAGAAGAACCTTAATTGCAAGATATTGATACCGTGCAAGAACTCCCTAATATGTTTTTCGATGAGTTTTCGGGTTTACCACCCACCTATGAAGTTAAATTTGGGATTGAAGTGCAACCCAGAACCACCCCAGTTTCTATTGTACCATACCGTATGACACTAGTTGAACTCGTCGAGCTTAAGCTACAGATTCAAGACTTTTTGAATAAAGGTTTCATTCAGCCAAGTTTCTCACCCTATAGAGCTATGATCCTTTTTGTTAAAAAGAAAGACAAATCTATGTGCCTTTGCATTGATTACCGATAGTTAAACAAGCTTACCATCAAGAATAAGTATTATTTACCAAGAATTGATGACTTGTTCGATCAACTTAAGGATGCAACTGTCTTCTCCAAGATTGAACTTAAGGTTAGGGTACTATCAAATGAGAGTTAAAGAATGTGATGTGCCCAAGACAACTTTTCGTACAAGGTATAGCCACTACGAATTTTTGGTTATGCCTTTTAGATTAACCAATGAACCTGCTGCCTTTATGGATCTCATGAATCGGATTTTTAGACTCTATCTTGATAAGTTTATAGTGGTGTTCATAGATGACATATTGATTTATTCCAAGAATTACGCTGAACATCGAGATCATCTTTATGTTGTGCTTCAAACCCTTCAGAAAAAGCAATTGTATGCCAAGTTCAGTAAGTGCGAGTTCTGGCTCATCGAAGTTTCATTTCTAGGACATGTGGTTTCTGTAGGGGTATCCAAGTAGACCCGAAAAAGATTCAAGCTATAGTTGATTGAAGGTCACCGAAGAATGTAGGTGAAATTTGTAGTGTTCTCGGTCTTGCTGGCTATTACAGAAGATTTGTTAAAGGATTCTCTATAATAGTAGCACCATTAACTAAACTCATACGAAAAGATGCCCCTTTTGAATGGACTGAGAAGTAGCAATACAGTTTTGATCAGCTTAAGCAAGTATTGACTTATGCACCAGTCCTAATCCAACCTAAGTCAGGTAAAGACTGCACCGTATATAGTAATGCATAGCATCAGGGATTAGGATGTGTATTGATGCAAGAAGGTAAAGTAGTTACGTATGCTTCAAGGCAACTTAAGCCACACAAGATGAACTACCCTACTCATGATCTTGAATTGGCTACGGTTGTCTTTGCCTTAAAAATCTAGAGGCATTATCTCTACTGAGAAAAATGCTACCTATACACCGATCACAAGAGCCTCAAATACCTTTTGACACAGAATGAGCTTAACCTTCGTCAAAGGAGATGGATGAAACTCTCAAAGATTATGACCTTGTAATTGATTATTACCCGTGCAAGGCTAAAGTTGTAGCTGATGTGCTTAGTCGTAAACCTTTGCCTACTCCTCGAGCAACCAACGCTCATTTTAATTTACAGAGGCACCGACCTTTAGTAGCTAAACTTCAAGTTCATTCTACTATTGTATTGAGAATCAAGTCATTGTAGAATTAAGTCCCTAATTACAAGCCATTATTTCCAAACTATAGAGTAATCATGATCCTAAATTTAAAGTTAACATTGAGGGACTCTTGTGTTTACATGATAGAATCTGCATACCAAATGACAAATCCCTCTATGAATATGTTCTCAAGGAAGCTCATTGTAACCCTTTCTCAGTTTACCCGGGGTCGGTGAAAATGTATAAGGACATTCGGGAATTGTACTGGTGGGCTGGTATAAAGAAAGCCATTACAGAGTTTGTATCTAAGTGTCTTACATGCCAGCGAGTTAAGGCTGAGCATCGTATCCCTATCAGACCATTGCAACCCATTAAACTTCCTCAATGGAAATAGGAAAGAATAACCATGGACTTTGTCAATGGACTACCGTTGACTCCAACTAAGCATGATGCTATTTGGGTCATCATTGACCATTTTACCAAGTCAGCTCATTTTTTACCTGTCAGAATGGACTACATCCTTTCTAAGTTAGTTGACTTGTACATCAAGGAAGTGGTCAGACTTCATAGAGTACCCAAGTCGAGTATCTCTGATCGAGACCTACGTTTTTCTTCACGATTCTGGAAAGCACTGCAAGAAACTTTGGGCACCTGAGTCAATCTCAGTACAACTTTTCACCCTTAGTTAGACTGCCAGTCAAAAAGGGTAATTCATATTTTGGATTAGCATTGGCGATCAAAATTTTGCATAGTCGGTGAGTGAGAACGTGGAATTCAGCTTTGAATTGATTTAAAGGTTGTTATAAGAGTCTAAATTAAGCTTGAAACATTGATTTAAACTCAAAAGTAAGTATAAAGGAATTCACTCTCGTTTTCAGTTGGCGAAATTGGTTTTATGCACTTATTTTTGAATTACATGGTACTTGTAACACCCCAAAACCGGGCATAGTAAGAATTCAATTCTGGCAACCAGAAATTTTACACTAAAAAGTTAAAACATTAGTACTGACCTTTGACCAAGTGGTCAATTATTGGATTATTGAACATTAATTAAGTATTATTATTGATTAAGGATCTTATTGTAAATATTGAAACTTGCTTTAGTGGCTAAATTGAGAAAATTAAAAGTTTAGGAGCAAAAGTGCAGAGATGGAAGAATTGAGGGACTAACCTTGCGATTAGCCCCTCCAAGGATTAATCATCATACAATTGGGCTTCCTATTTGAAGGAATTCTAAGTAAATATAATGCCAAAAAGAAAGAGAGAAGTATAGAATTCTACCCAATAGAATTACCCAAGCTTGCACCTCTTATTCCTCATCATCTCCTTCCTTTTCCTTTAGCCAAGCACACACCTCCATTGGAGGATACTTCAACCTAGAATTTTCTCAAGTTTCTTAGTTCTAAGCTATTTCTAGCAATCGGGTAAGCTAAAGCCCTCAAATTGATCATTAATTCCATGGCTAGATCATGCTTAAATCCAAGCTCAAGAAACATAGAACCCTAGAAATTCTCTAAGGATATCATAGCATATTCGTTTTTGTTCTTCATAGCTAATAAGTTGCTATGAATCTATTATTGATGATGAAATCCTTGTTATTTTTATTTCTTTTGTATCTCAAGAGAATTTAAGTGAATAATCACCAAATCCCTCAAATTCCAACAAGTCAAAGAACAAAGGAATTGTCATCTAGGAAACCTAAAAGTTTTAGAAGTATCAGTGAGTGTAGTCGGAGTCTCAGGATTGGCTAGGTGTCTACCCCGATTTCATTGTATTGTTCTATTGCATTTTTATCATTGAAATCAAGGTATGGACATATGAAAACCTTGTTAAAGGTAGCATTGGTAAGCTTATTGCATTGATATATTGATTATTAGTTCATGGTACTGTCATTGATAACATTGGAATATTGTGAAAGGCCATATCGATCATGATACGCCGTTATTGACAAGTTGACATTGCCATTGTCATTGTTATTGCTATTATTATTGTTATTGTTATTGGCCTAATTATTGAATCCTTGAATACGAATGGACATTGGATACAATTGGCATGCTATAGAATTCATGAGCTCATTGGTACGGGGTGGACTATGGTCCTTATTGGCGATGTTGGAGGATATTGAACATTTATTGTTGGCGATGTTGGTTGGGAATTCGCATATCCATATTCACATATCGATCCAAGGAAATTAAGTTATTGAAATTATTGTTAAAAACATGATTTGGGATGTATTTACATTGATATACATGTTATTGATATTATTGGCATTCATGGTATTATTGTTGACTACCTCACTAGGCTAAATAAGCCTAATGCATCTCATTTCCATGCATTTCAAGTTAAAAGATGTGTTGGATCAAGGATCAAAGCTAGGAGAGTTTTGAAGCAAGTCACACAAACTATAAGTAATGTAAATCTAGCCTTTAAACTCCTAGTATGGTAGCATAGGGTCTAGACATGTTAGTTTAGCCCCATTTTGTGTGTATATATTGCTCACCATGTTGAAATGGTTAAACTAAGAAATATGACATGTTGAAAGTTGGTAAAATTGGCAAACTTAACCTATAATGCTCTAATAAGTGAAATATTAGTAAATGGATTCCAATTGCTATGAAATTTTACATGTAGGTAGATATGATGATTAAAAACTTGCTTGTAAATTTTGGTAACAATTGGGAAAGGTTAAGATCCCTAAAGTGATTAAAAACCAGACTAAATCTGTCATTACAAGTCTATTCGTACCAGTACGGGTGATGGCGTATCGGTACGGGTGCGCATTTTGAGACGCTGGTAAAGGGCGCATATTGATACGACTATTGAAGTATCAGTACAGTACCGATACCCAGTATTAGTACGAGCTTAATGAAATTAACCATTTTAACGATCATGGTAGGCGTATCCATACGACCTAAAGCGTATCGGTATGGCTAATTGACACTAGAATCTGAGTTTAATTAAGACCAGCATAGCGTACCGATACGAATGTACCTACACTGGTACGACCCCTATTGTCTGTAATTGCTTTAACGAACATGACATAAGCATACCGATACGGCCTCTTCGAGTATCGGTGCCGAGGTAGGTAATTTGGCTAAAAGATGACTAAAAAGGTTTTAGAATCTTATAAAATGGTCACCGAAATTTTATAAAGCTCAATTGAGGATACAAATAAACTTCGATTGTACTAAAAATTTGTATGCAAGACATTCAAGCATTGAATTTCATATTGGTAACCCTATTTATTGACAAGACCCTGTAATTTACTGATTATACAATTTAGTCCCTAAACTTGCATAAGTCACCAAATGGTCCCTAATTACAATTTGGGCAAAATTTATTGATTTTATTTAGTTATTATATTTCACTGTAATCATTGGATCATTAGTTATGGTACAAGTCAAGGTAAGTATTAGTCTGATCACTGTATTGTTCATCGGTAACGCCTTTTGACCCGGATTCTTACCAGACCGGGAAGAGGGTGCTATAGTACCTACTATTTATGCATGGTTTAAAGTATGTTTTATACTATTTTTTTATCATATAATGATGATGAATACATTTGGAAAATAGTTTATGAAGTATTGTGATATACTTGTTAATGCATGGTTGATGCATTGTAAAAGGTTTTATTGATGCATATAAAAATAGTGAGGTACATGGTTAAAAGGAATTATACTCGCATGTGATATGGTTTAAAATTTTATCGGATATATTTGGATGGCCATAGGATTGATAGTGCACTATAAAAAGTCACCTCGGATGTTGAAGGGTTATGTGTACCGAAAACTCTATCCGAGTACCCTAACGGTTGAGGGTTACGTAGTACCAAAAATTCCCATTAGTGGATTATGCATCTAACCGATGATTGGATTGTGATTGTACCCGGTTGTGATTGTACCTTGAATTTCGGTTAAGATTGCATAAAGTGTTGAGAGGACACTTGTTGAATCTGTGTATCCGACGTAATATTTTGTAAAGTGGAACTTGGTTAATGATCACTTGAAAGCCAATATAATTGATGATGTATCATGTGATGGATTATGTTGTATAATGTCGGTTTATACATTTTTTACTCTTTAAGCCTTGCATATGGGTTGTTACGCATGGGAAAGCATAAATAGAGTGTAGCAAATAGGATTTTGCTGTCGGATCCATGATACATGTTGCATATGGTTTAATATGCATATTTTTGGAAATATTAAGTGCATGGTTTTAAGGCATGATGTTTTGAAAGATATTTAAAAGTGGTTTCCAAAGTAGTTTGAGTAATCAGTTTTAAATGCATAGATGGTGGTTTGCTTTAGAGCACTCCTCACTAAGCCTAGTGTGCTTACGCTCTCTTTTTCCATCATTGCAGAGAATTAAAGGTTGAAGGTAGCAAGCAAGCAAAGAGAATTCCAAGGACTTCTACTTTCAAAAATATGTCTTGATCTAGACTTGTAGTAATAAAGGCAATCTGGTTAATTGTCGTTTGGGAGGGTTGTTTTGCTAAACTCCCTACTTTTTCAAGTTTTAATTGTTGTTTGGGATTCCTATAAGGCCATGTATGCTTGATATTGTTTTGGATTTATGTTTTGGATGTTGAGTAGGAAGCATGCCTATAGATGTTGTGGATATTTGAGTTATGCTTGATTGAGCTGCTTTAAATGCTTGAATGATTGTGATAAGTATGCCATTTTTGATGCATGATGTCTATATAAGGTTGGGACATGTTTAGAGCGAGTCAAAGTGTCATATGTTGGACCTAGAGGTTATTACAGGATTTCGCGTATCGGTATTGGAACCTTTGGTTTTGGTACGCGGGGTTTGGTGAGGCTTAGAGTAGTGAAAATTTGCAAAAGGTATTGGTACGTCTAGCCACCGTATCGATGCGCCTAGAGGGAAGTGTATACTGGTTTTGGTACACGAGCTTCTATAATGGTATGCTCTTTAGCTACTAGAATTTAGATTTAGGAAATATTTCTTAAGGGATCGATACGAGGGTGATACTGTATTGGTTCGGGTAGTTCTATGCACCGTATCGATACAGGGTTACAAGTATCGGTACGCAGAGCCATTATGTTAGTTAGGTTGTATCGATATGGGTTTGTCTGTATCGGTACGCAGGGTTACTTCTTTAGGTTGTGCCTGCTGAAGTTTGAATGTGTGTGTTTTAGTCCCTGAATGTTATGTATACAAATGTATGAGTTCGGATGCCCGTTGTAAGCTGGAAATTTACATGTGGGCATGAAGCCTGACTAATTAAGGTTTGGTAACTTGAAAATCAACTAAGTCCCTATAATTTGAAGAAATTACATTTTGATCCCCAAAATTGTAAGTCGAGCAATTAAACCCCGTTTTATAACTCGATCGCATCATTATCGTATTTGTTGTTGCATGTTCACCTTAGGATCTAAATTTATGCATTTAGATAAGATAAAAAGAAAAAAATGACCCAATTTAGGTTATTAGTTCAAGTTTGCTTCGGCAAACCTAATGTAGTCCTTTTAGCTCGGTTTCGGCTAGACCAGGTTAAAGGGGTTACAATCACCCAAACTCTTAGGATTGAATTCATTAAGAGTTTAAAAAACCATCCTCTCTAGAGACAAATTCATCTAGTCCTTCACGACAAGACCACCTACTCAACACTGGTATGAATTTATTAAGAGTAAATATTCATCCAAAATTGGTAAATTAATTAAGCCTTTCTCACTAGGACCACCCAAAGCCTGGGCTATGAATTTATTAAGAGCAATAAAGCTCATAATGTGCATGTACATTATTCGTCATACGGATAGGTAGGTAGAAATGTACACTATGAGTCTTTCCATGGTTTCGTTTGACCACGTTGAATTTAGATAACTAAGTTGGGTATCCACCATGAATTCCTCAACCAATGGTCATTAGACCCATCCCCCTCGATGAATCCATAAGTGTCTTAGACAACATGTAAACAAATACTCAATCATAATAGAGTAAAGTTTGTTATGATTTTTAACCATAAAACTATGTTTTAACAAACTCAAATTTTGTTTACACATGATTATATTCTCAAATTTTTGAGAATTTACTAATCATTAAGATTAGTATGCATAACCTCAAACGATTATGAAATTCCTTATATCTATCAGTAGTCCTTCATGACTTTTTATCATTCAAAAGGAATTACAATTTTCCTAATTCTTCATAAGAAATGTTTAGAAAAATTATAAAAAGTTTATGAGGAGTTTTTAACTTTTCCTAATAACAGGAAAATTATCTCAAGTTTATTATGACTAAATTTGGTATTTTAGTCAACCAAATTAATCTCTACTCTTTTAGCTTCTACACTAAGTTTAAAAAGATCTCCTTTGTCATAGTATTTTATAAAAGTGAGCACATTAAAGAATAATGCACCATATAGGTTACCATGAAAGCGAGGTGGTACACTAGGCACGCTTAAATACCAAGTCTTTCATAGAATCAATCCTAGACATGCATTTTCATAATACTTTTCGATAAGCCATTTATGAATTTTTCTCTTTCTTTAATTAATGTCTCTTAAAGAATTGTGCTTGGTACTTTTACTCACAATAGCATATTATTAAGGAAAATTAATAATAAGACTCACTACTTAGAAAAGTTATTTATTCTAGCCTTAATCTTTACACTAGTCTAAAACATGCTCACTAAGTTAAAGACTAGCTTAAAGGCTCAATATAAATTCAAGTGATAAAGCATAAATTGACAGGCAACAAATCTAAATAATCTGACCTCACATGTAGAACCACAATTTCAAGTAGACTTTGTTCATTCTCACAATATCAGCATCTTCAATCTCTTCATAAGAATTAACATCTCTTTAAAACATGTCTATTCTAAAATCAAAGAAGATTTCACAAAATTAGCCTTTGAGAATTTTACTAACAATAATTTTCTCAAAAATAATTTATTGAAAGTAAAAGATCCCTTTAAAGATTCAATTTTCTTTTTCAACAGATTGAGGAAATCGAACCGATATTTGGACAACTTTCTTAATTAGGACATCTGACTTCTTCTTTTTCTCGCGTCATAGGGCCAGTACCTCTCCTCCAAATTAACCTGCTTCATCTTGCATTGACTACAAAGATGATCAATTCGAAAACCCAAAAACATATTTCAAAAAATATGTTATCATTTCTATCTCGTGTCCCACGTTCTCAAGGAACACATATTTCCTATGCGAATACACAATTCAAAACAGATAGCATTAATAATTTAATTTCCAAAGTAGTAATGCTAATGGTCCGAGTTGGCCCAAAGTAGACTGCAATTGTTCGCAAGATTAATTTGGTGATGCTACTGGTCTGAATTTGTAGAATAATCAACTCCTCGCAAAATCCAACAGAATCTAAACCATACTAGCAAGATTCAAATAACAGCCAATAGAAACATCACAATAGCTAGGTATATGATATGAGTATCAAATTAAACATGCATGTAAAAGCATGGTTAAAAACATATTAGCATACTACAGTAATACTCAATATGCAAATTTTAAAGAATAATTAAAGTCCGACATAACAGCTTTGTAACCATTTGTGAGCTCCCAATGTACCATTAAAAGGCTTTTATTATTATCATAAAGAAAAATAACTCCTTTATAATAATAACTCAACAATATAAATTAAAGTTGGTGCAATTACCCATACCAAGGTTGGCAGGCAGCACTCAAGAGGATCGGATTGAAATTCTTTTTGATTAACATATCCAACATCGCCATAAACTCAGTACACAAAATTCAGTCATTTTTAACTACAGTATAAATTCACATCTAAATTGTTAAAAAATAGACTGCTGCAAAATGAAGTGTTAGCACTGACTAAAAAATAATAAAATATCAAACGAAATGATAATCGTGTCGTGTTATTAATCACTGCCTTATAAGTAAATTCGCCTTCGCTACAATGGACGAATGGCCCCTAAGATTAGCACAGCTTTTCAAATTTCATACACCCAAAAAGTGAAATGAACTCTAATGATAATGTTATTCTCTCAACTTAAAACAACACTCAAGAAAGATTTATAAAAACCAAAAAGTATTTCTAAAACAAACATGTGCTTAGTGATAATTTGAAAAGAACAAAATAACTCTCTATTTATAGGCATACATTAGAGGGTAAAAATGTCTTTTAATAGTATAGATTTAATATTATTAAAAGCATTGTCTTTAAACGACAAAAAAAAAAAAATCAGTGCCAATGCACTGCATGTATAACATCAAAACCATTAAATTTTTGCCCTTGATTTTGGCAGCACTCAATGCATACAAAATCAATTAAAACCGTTTCTTTTAAAGCTAAATTCAATAAGAATTAAGCATGTAAAGAAGCACACGGCTAAGCAACTCATACGCTCTAAAAGGGCAAAATTCACTGGAAATTTCACTGAATTTTTGGCAGCAATAAATATGCTGTAAAAGGTCGTTAAATACGTTGTCGTTTAGGCTTTTGAACAGCCTGTACACTCAGCTCCCTTGAGCATTACTTACACTAATGTCCCCGCCCACCAATAAAAGAGGATGAAGAAAGCCAAGCAAGGAAGCTGGAAGAGAGAAATATGAAATTAGGCTTAAGTTTGAGACATTATAATACAATCTTATTAATATCAATCAATGCAAATTTAAGTTTCGAGAATCATAAAAAAAAAACGAAGGAAATGCAGTCAAAAAAATTACGTACAAATAACAGAGAGCTTTTGTGTTTATGTGTGATAGCGGTAATCTTACTCTTTATTTTTTATCTTAAATAAATGAACAATTATATATAGAGTTATATTTTGATAAACAAACTGTATAAAAAAATTTATACAACCTTTCATATTTAAGATATAATTTTAAAACTTAAATCTCTAGCCCTAACATCTTAAATCATAAACCTTAAACTTTAAATTCTAATAACAAGCCTTAAATTTTATACCCTACAACATAAACCCTAAACTATACTTTAAATCTTTAAACCCTATAATTAAAATTAAAATTTATTAATTTAAAAATATATAAAAACAATTGAATTTTACAGATTCCCGAGAAAAACTTTTAATTTCAATAAAATTGAAACTATGCCATCTTCGCAGTTCAACCTTTTATTTTTATTGTTTTTGTAACAACCGTCTTGAGCGGTTTTTTATAACTATTCAATTGGGCCGGGTAGTACCCTAAACATACCAAATAGAAAAAAGCAGGGAATTTCTATTCAGTATGGATAAAAGTTGTCCTTTTTTAGTGTTCTTTTTTTTTATTTCAACACAAAAAATTAAAATCTAAGCCATAACTTTTAATTCTAAATCATAAACCCTAAAAAATACACTATACTTCTAATTCCTTAAACATTAATCTTAAACTCTAACCTTAAACCATAACCCTAAGTATATTTTTTAATGTGAGACATAGAAAGGTACCGAAAAGGGGCAGAGGATTTTTATTCGGTATGGACAAAAATTTTTTGTCCCTTTTCGATGCCTCTTTCTATATCCCAACACTAAAAAATTAATTTTAAATCCTAGCCTTAAATCTTAAACCCTAAAAATACACCATACCTTTAATACCTTAAACACTAACCCTAAAACCTAACATAAAACCTTAACCCTAAACATATTTTTAGTGTGAGAAATAAAAATGCACATAACTTATATTCGGTATTTAAATTGGATTTCCGTGCTCATTTTTACAACCTCTGCTTAAAAGAATGGAATATATGGGGATTTGAGCGGACCTTTATGCCATGAACGGATGTAGAAAGAAAATGGGCATGCTGTTTCATTATTCCAATTTCAAGTTGTGGAATACGAGAACGAAATTAGGGTTGAAGAATATAAGCCTCGTAAACTTTGGACCTTCATGCCGGGCCTACATTCACTTCACTCCACACTTTATTGTGTTGATTTCATCTCACCTTAACCTCCTTGCCACTA
Source organism: Hibiscus mutabilis (assembly GCA_019671005.1). Lineage (NCBI taxonomy): Eukaryota > Viridiplantae > Streptophyta > Magnoliopsida > Malvales > Malvaceae > Hibiscus > Hibiscus mutabilis. The sequence goes on from CM033724.1 coordinate 23,636,691, forward strand.
AAACCCATCCAACAATTAATAATAATTAACACCAAATCAAGCTAAACCCATTCAATTGCAAAAAAAGAAAAAGAAGACTAGTATATGATGATGAAAACGAGACTTTACACTGTTGAAACAACTAGTAAATAGGCTTCAACAACCTCATCATGCTCAGGTTCCAAAGTTAAATGGTGTCTCTAAATTCTTTTCAGACCAGACAAGTTGGCAAATGCAGCACTCGGTAAAGTGGGTTTTGAAATGACATTAACCTACACTCTCTTCCCACTTCTCATTGGCCTCCCACAATAATAATAATAATAATAATAATAATAATAATAAAAGTACTTCATTTTCTTTTAATTCTTCAAAGTTTTATGATGTTATTTGGAGTGTTGCTTCCCACAACATTCACAACTGAAGTGATTTTCTACCCTATAAATTACATTATCCCATTAATGATTCAAACAACTTTGAGGGGGTTTAAAGGGTCAATTTTGTTCCCACTACATTACTTCCAATTCCCAACTACCCCTATCTTATTTAATATAGATGTAATCAGTCATTTTTATCCGGTTTGTAAATATTGTTAATATATTAGCATAATAATTAACAAGGTATTATTATTGCACGTATACATGTTATATTATATGATTACTATATATGTGATTAATGTGTACAAAATATGTGTGTAATATATGTAAGCGCATGCGTATTATACATACTATGTGCGGTGTATGTGTGTCACATGTCACGTACGTTTTAATAGTTTATATATGTACTAGGGTGTATTTGGTTATACTTATTTTGTGTATAAGATGCATGTATGTGTGTGCTTGGGTGTAGGTGATATATATGTGGTTTGCATATGCATGTACTACGTATGTTTGTAGTATGTATAATGTTTGTATACTTACATTAATTAAGTGTGTGAGCAAAAGTATGTATACGTGTGTTCAAATGTTATATGGTATATGTTAATTTGCATGTATGGTTATATGTACATAAATTATGTATGTGTATATGGTATTATTATCGTATTATTATTATTATTATTATTATTGTTATTATTATTATTATTATTATTATTGGACTAATGTAAAATAAAATCCAAAACATAAAACCCAAATATTATAATAACACTCCAAGTCCATTATTACAAAAAAACAAAAAATATAATAATACAAGGGCCGGTTGGCCCAAGCCCAAGACCCTATTTAACCCTAATTATTTTATCTTTGTGCAGATAACTAGGAGCCGTTGGATCAAAATGTGGATCCAACGGTCACGATCAAGGAAGGGTAAATATCTAGCCAGCAGCGTGAACTACACGTCTGGACGGTTCGAATGCCACGCGGGCGTGCGGTCCACGCGCGAACTCTTCGATATCCCACGCGTGCGTGAGTCCCACGCGCTATAACCCCTCGACTGCTGAGCCCCACGTGTCACGATCTGGAGCCGTTTCACAGATCGAGGTTTCATCTGGGCCGTTCATCCTTCAAGCCATCCCGACCGTCAGATAGGATCTGATCCAACGGCCAAGAACGCCTCTGGCCGAAGACAACTCCTCCACCATGCCGTCGTACTACCGGCTCAACCACCGCGCTCAGAGAACATGCAAAAACACCAAAAAGATGGATTATCAGTACAAAAAATCAGATATGATGTAATTTTTAATGTAATAGACTCTACCAAAAAACAGAGATAAAAAAATATATAGAATCCAACCAAAGTGTATTATCACGGGGTTTTTTTTCAGAAATACAAAAAGAACAACGCAAGTCTAGTGGTATTTCCCTTTTTTCTTTTACTGCATGCATATCTATCAAAAAGTATCAACAATATCAAAAAAGAGTAAAAAGGTGTCGGTTCTTACCCTCGTCGAAAAGTTTCCCACTGCTGGTAATAAGCTGTAAGGCTCTTAAGCCAAACACGGTGAACCAGTAAATGTGAGGATTGTTTGGGTCTTGGTTTACAAAACTTTTTAAAAAAAAGGGAAAAAGTTTCGGCTTTTGTTTTTAGATCTAGGCAAAAGGGTGAGTCCTAGTGTAATTCTAAGTTCAGATTTGAGTTCAGCTCGAAGAGAGGTGTGTTTTGAGTGTTTCTTTTGGTTCGCCGGCGCCGGCCGGGACGACGAAAAGTCGCCGGTTTCTGGGTTCATCATAGGTTCATGGGGTGAGTTGAGAGCAAAGAGAGGGGGAGAGTTATTATAAAACGGGTTTTGAATGAAAAATGAGGAAAATTTGAGTCTGGGCCGAAGAAAGAGTTTTTATAGGTGTTTTTATTTCGTGAAATGGTGAAATTACGTAATAAATCCTCTCGCGTTTTCGATATTTTCGTTTGTGTCTCGCCGCAGGGGATATTTACAACTCTGGTCCACCTCTTATTACAAAATCTTGCAATCCAGTCCCTAAATTAAATCGAATTAGTTTTTAAATGGCAAAATTACCTCACTAGTCCCACCGTGTTTTTGAAATTTTCACTTCGGGTCTGCCCCTTGGTCCAATTACAGTTGTAGTCCTTTCAAGTTCGGTCCGGCTTACATTTTCATCCCTAAATCGCATATTATTGTTATTTAATTTCTGTTCTTTACTGTTTATTTATTTCATTTCAGTCCTGATTCCATGTAAATATTCATGTTCGTTTATTATAATCGTGTATGTTGATGTAGCCTTTTGCTTTATCATATATCCCTCGTATATGCTTTGTATTTTTATGTTTACATGTATATGTGTGTTAAGTTTATGATGATTATGTATCTTTATGTATTTGTTCAGTTATTCGTATCACGCATATTATACTGATATTTGAGTTGGCTTGAACACAATCTGCTTTATATTTCAGTATGTATTGCATGTTTTCTTTGCTTTTAGGCTGTGTGTCCGTATAGTTTCTTGGTCATGTATAACGCTATATTTTACGTATGTTATAATGTGTTTTATTGTAATATGTACATCTTTGTAATATGTATTTGTGTTCCATGCCTTGTAATTGTGACATGTTAGGTTTATTTTTAGTCCTGAGTAGGGATAATTTATATGCATATATGTTTTAGAGTAGTATTTTATTTATGTTCTGTTAATAATTTATTATGTGAATATCTACTATATTTTAATTATTGACCCTGCTTAATATTTTGCTCACTAAGGTTGCATAATGAAATATATAAATTGTCAATGCGGTGCCCTTTTATCCGAGCGTAAACGGGGCCAGTACCAGGCATAGTGATAGTGGTTGGGCGTTTACCCTCGGATAACGGGGCCTTTAAAATTTATTCACAATTATAACCGAATTTTAAATTTATCGTCACTTTAATCTAGAAAATCTAATATTAATAAAGCGGTAATTATTAAAGTACCAATTTTGGGCGGTGTGGGTGTGCTAATCCTTCCCCATCTGTAACCGACTCCCGAACCCAATAGTTTTCAAATCTCTGGTTTTTTCTATGGTGTCCGGCCTACCTAAGTGGTTGGTGGCGACTCCAATTTTTAAATAAAATGTGGTTTTTTAAAACCCCCACGGAATAAATATTTTATATCCGAAAAATCACAAACACTTCGAAAACACGGTTTTTTTGCGAAAAAAAACATCGCTACAGATGGCGACTCTGTTGGGGACCATTTTTGTTTTTTCAAAAACAAATGAGAGTCAAGCTTTTTAAATAATTACCGCTTTACTAATATTGGAAATTCCGGATTAAAGTGACTATTAAAGTAACATTCGGTTATAATTGCGCGTTTATTTTAACGCATTTAAAATATGGCATATAAACCCGTTTTTTAAGTGGGGGGAAAACGCTAATGCTTTCGTAGAGATATCGTTCTCCCGTATGGGCCTAGCAAGTACCTTCGGGGCTCGAGTACCTTATGCTTTCGTAAGGATATCGTTACTTCGTGTAGGCATAAGCGAATGGGTCCCCTTAAATTGAACCTGGTTGAAAGGAGCCTATAATGGGTGATGATCGGGGGCCTTGCTACTCTTACTAGAGGACAACAAGGACAATTCAGGTACCTCCTAGAACCAAAACTGCATATAGAGAACACATAGAAACCCACCCTGTTAGAGCCATGCGGATAACCTAGGTGTCTTAGATGGAATGTAAATAGGATTGCCTTGTTTGCTTATCGCATTTAATTTGCCCTTTTATTACGTACTTATCATTTTTGTCTGGTACTGACTTGTTTTCTTTTGCATTGTTTTTGCATATCATCGCATTCGCATTACACAGAGTATTGATTCTCGAGTGATTTATCCCATAATAGAAGATTGTTCATGATGGACCAAAGGTTCTTTGACCTGAAGGAAGGGGGTCCAATTCCAGAGTTCCATCCCGAGACTAGGCCAGGGACAGCCGAAGAAGAACCATTCAAGGACACCAGAACAGATTCAGTAAGCAATGTCAATTCTGGTGACAAACAAGATGAAATACAAGAACTAAAGAAGTAGATGTCCGAGATGATGGATCAGATGAATGCTATGATGAAAGGCAAGCAGCATGTCGAACTCAGAAAAGATTCGACCGAGGAGTAGAATGTGGAACAGAATGGTCAGAATGTCGAAACAGACAACACCGTTAAATATGACAAATCGAATCCCTTTGTGATCAATCTCAAGAAGCAGACAAGTAGCATATCTGGGGTAGATACCAGGGGAACAGAGGCAAAACCATGGGAAGCTCGAGAATCTAATGACATCAGAAGGCATTATCCTATACCCATGAGATACACCGAGTTACTTCCGTTGCTTGTCGAAAGGAGCCTTATCACACCAGTGAAGTCTGTAGCAAGAAAACCTCCTTATCCGAAGGATTACAACAGTCGTGTCTGGTGCAGCTACCACATAGGCGATTCGAGTCATCACACTAAAAATTGTAGGGCCCTGAAGGACAGAGTTCGAGATCTTATCAGAATGGGAATTTTGGGTTTTGAAGACGGACAACCCCGATTCTACAGCCAGCCAACCGTTGCCCGAGAGGCAAAGTCGAAGGAGGGTCAATACCCAGCCCAGGGTTTGGGTAACACAGAAGTGGGTCACTCAAGCGGGATAAAGTTAGGAGTCAAGAATAAAAGCGTCTCAGAAGATGAACTTGCACGCAAGTACGGCCAGCTCGAGCATGAGAGGCACGATCTGAGCATGAAATTAAAGAATGTACAAGATGAGTACCAGAAGCTGCACTTTGAATTCAAGAGTTTCAGTCTGGGTGACACCACGGAAGAGTGGGTCAATGGTATGATTCAGCTGAGGAACGGTTCAGAACGCTGGAAGCAGAAATGCAAGAATAGTAAGAATAAAGTCAGATCATTATCACAGAAGCTGGAAGAAGCTGAGGGCCAACGCGACATTCTCCAAAGTGAGTTGAAAAGCAGTCTGGCCATGGAAGATATCCTAAAATCAAGTCTGCAGCAGGAAAGGAATGAATCACAAGCCTTTCAAATGGAAAACGCGGCACTCAAAGAACAGGTAGCGAGGCTCGAGACTTCTTTACGTACCAGTGACATCCGTGCTAGGGCAATGACTGTTTAGCTACAAAAGGCCGAGCAAACAATACGGGAGAAAGATCGGGACATGAAGATGGTTACGACTCAAGCCCGACAAGTAGCTCAACAGGTGGCGGATTTAGCCGATGCAGCAGCACCAATAAGCCAGAATATGGATCCAGCTTTGGACCGCGAAGGAAAGCTGACAGAACTGTTGAATGAGGTCAAGACATTAGGTGCCAAGGCTCACCGCTATCTGTAAAACCCTAATATCGGATGTAATGAAACCTTTTGGTCTGAATGAAAGATGTCCTATAGGGACAAATCACTTGCGGAATCGATGCTTTATTGCATTCATGCATTGCATTTGCATCACGTCCTTTGCATGTTTAATAATTTTATCATCGCATGGCACTTTATCATTTAACACTTGGGGTTCGATGGCAGAATTAGTTGGAAAATAGAACGAACCGAAGAGTCAAAGCTTGACCAGCTAGAAGAAAAAATCGAGAAAGAGCTTAAGAAGAAAGAAAAGATAAATGTTTTCAATACAAGGGAACTCTGCCTAGTCCCTGATTTGGTCATTCCTCCTGATTTCAAGGTTCTCAGATTTGAGCAGTATGACGGAACCAGCTGCCCGAAGATTCACTTAACCATGTTCTGTAGAAAAATGGAAGGGTACATGAAGAATGAAGAATTGTTAATCCACCACTTCCATGATAGCCTGACGGGACCTGTAGCAGTGTGGTATAACCGTTTGAACAGAAACCAAGTTAGGTCATGGGGTGACCTCGCTAATGCATTATTGAGTCAATACAAATATGCTTTAGATTTAGCACCCTGTCGTCAGTTTCTTCAGAATGAGAAAATGAGACCAAGTGAAAGCTTCAGGGAATATGCATTAAGGTGGCGATGTTTGGCGACCCAAGTCCAGCCTCCTATAGCAGAAGAAGAGTTGACTCCCTTGTTCCATGCAACGCTTCCCTCTTATTTCTTTGATGTGATGTTGGAAAAATTGAGAAAATGATTCGAAGATTTCATGACGATTGGAGAAAGGATAGAATACGCAATCAAAGAAGGAAAATTGGGGTCTAAGTCTAAGGACCAAATCGAAGATAAGATAGATAAGGATGGAGAGGTAAATGAGTGTCATTTCCAGGGTTCGCGTGGCCGCAAAAGAAGAAGACAGACTGACACATCGGGGTCATCAAGGAAAATTCCTCGGATGAGCGCAAATTTGGAAGTGTTCGGAACATCTATCTCAGACATTTGGCCTCATTTGGTATGGGTCACTATCTTGCTCCTAGGTCGATGAAGATTGCACCTGATCCATCTGCCCATAGTTTTGACTCGAGTAACACGTGCGAATTTCATATGGGGGCACCGGGGCATCCCACCAGAAAATGTAGACCTTTATTGGAGGAAATCAAGAAGCTGATCAATGCTGGAACCATGACACAAGAGCTGATCAAGCAGTGGAAGACCAAGGATAAGGGACAAGTCTACACAGTGCTGAGGAAGCCAGAAATATCTCTACATTAAAATACCTTCTTGAACTAATACAAGGAATCAACTTTACTACATGTAGCCCCCATGTGGTAAAAATCTTTTGTGATGGGACATGTTTGTTGATTTTTATTCCAATGAAGAACACATTTCGCTTAACATATAATGTTTTTTGAAAGCACATAGATATTTTCTCGCCGTTGTAGGACACTGGATATCAATTGCATGTGACATTAGATAGATGTCGTGACAACGATGATGTGTGATCTTCCCCACCGGACTCTGGTCAGCAAAGTGAGATTATTACTCTTTCGATGATGTTCAAGGACGAAAAAGCTCCAAATGTCAACCATGTAGAGTTGCTTGAAATTGAAACTCTAGGCATAATCTTCTAGGTAGTAAAGAAATAAAAATAAGAATTAAAAAGGGGGAAAATTTAAGAAAAAGAGAGGAAAGAAAAAGAAAGAAATGAAAAATAAAGAAAGAGAAAATAATAATAAAAAGCACTCCTATGTTCGAAACCTGGTAATAGGCTTGTTCGGATAAGAGTGTGGGAATTTTGGGGCACTCCGCTGAAGCGATAAGGTGGAGATACATCATCCAATTCAAGAAACCTTAGCTTCATGAGTGATGGTAATATTTTCAAATCGTGACTATGCCGAGTAACTTGGGGCAATGTTGTTTGCTCCATCGTTGTCCTCATAACAAAGGACTGTGACGAATTGATTTCCTCAAATAATGATAAAAGGAAAAAAGAAAAAAAAAAGAAAAAAAACAAAAAATGAAGAGAAATATGAAAAAGAAAATAAGAAAGAAAGAGAAAAGGAAGAAAAAAGAAAAAGAAAAAGAATGAGAAATGAAGAGAAAAATGAGATAAAATATACGATATTATAGGAAAAATTAAGACTCGCACCACCCAGAACTCTATTCCTAGCGTAATATTTCTGCGCTCGAGCGGTCATACAAGTCCACCCTTTTTGGGGCGGAGTAGATAATGAGAATTGAGAAAGAGTAGTATTCTGCAGCAACGCGGTAATCATGAGGATGAACCGAGTCACCAGGGAAGACTTCACATCCTTGAATTACTGAGTGGTTGAATCTAAGCCGCTCTTGCACTTGATATCCAGAGCTCCTATGCTGTGTTTTCAAGATCCTGTATGTTAATCTAAATGATACCCTTCAGTGGAACACCAATCAACAAATTGACAAGTTAAAGCAACAAAGATTTCCATGTATTACTTCAGGGGTAAGATCCAGAACACAAGGTTGCGGATACTATTGGAGCCCCTAACCAGAAACGATCCCACAATGCATAGAATGAAGATGATGACAGAAGTATAGGTGTCAGACAGCTCAAGAACAAGAAGCGGATTCCAGCCATGATGCCTTGTTTGGTTCAAGAAAATGAAGGACGAAACAGGACAAGAATGAGCTTACAAAGTGTGGGGACGGTAAAAAGTAAACAGTGAGTCTCCAAAAAATTAAAGCACAGAGATCGATGAATGGTGCCCGTCAAGAGCCAACGAGAAGATTGAGGCTAAGAAGCATTTTGCTCACCCCGATGACGAAACTAACAAATACTCAGAATATTGGGTCAAAAGAATTGGAAGGTAGCCGAGCACGATCGAGTGGGGCAATGCAGAACAGAAAGAATAGTAAGAATCTCTGCACACGCATGATATAGAGTTTGTTGGTGAAGCAGGCAGAAACCCCGAAGAAGAAAGACAGGTACTCGTGCAAAAGAACAAGAACGGGTGCTCATTGAACAAAATTTGACAGAAATGAAGATCAAAACTGAGCATACCGCAAAAGGAAAGGAAATAGAGAAATCCGAAGAATGACTTTTCAGGACATAAAATTTTAAAACAAGACTAATAATAAAAAGAAAAAGAAAAAGAGAATAGAGTGAGAGAAAATGAGGATAAAAAGAAGAAAAAGAAACAAGAAGAAGAAGAAAGCACGACATTGCATGCATCATATAGATAGGGGCATGACAATTTTGCTTGTTCCTAGACAGGTATTTGAAGAATTATCGAAGGATTTACTAAAGAAAAGAAAGAGCGGCAGCCATAGCGGCGTGAGGCCCAGATGTTAAATCCTTTGGGTCATCGGTAAGTCCTTCGGGCACGATGTTAAGTCCTTCAGGCCACCAAGAAGTCTTTCGAGCGTGGTGATAAGTCCTTCGGGCCATCAGTAAGTCCCTCGGGCATGATGCGGAAACATGAGTAGCGTGAGTCCCTAAAGAACGACACATATAGCAGCGTGAAGCCTAGATGTTAAATACTTCAGGTCATCGGTAAGTCCTTCGGGCATGATGTTAAGTCCTTTGGGCCACCAATAAGTCTTTCGAGCATGGTGATAAGTCCTTCGGGCATAATGCGACAGCATGAGTAGCGTGAGTCCCGAAAGAACGGCAGCCATGGAGGCGTGAGACCCAGATGTTAAATCCTTCGGGCACGATGTTAAGTCCTTCGGGCCACCAATAAGTCTTTCGAGCGTGGTGATAAGTCATTCGGGCCATCAGTAAGTCCTTCAGGCATGATGCGGCAGCATGAGTAGCGTGAGTCCCGAAAGAATGGCAGCCATAGCGGCATGAGACCCAGATGTTAAATCCTTCGGGTCATCGGTAAGTCATTCGGGTATGATGTTAAGTCTTTCGGGCCACCAATAAATTTTTCGAGCGTGGTGATAAGTCCTTCGGGCCATCAGTAAGTCCTTCGGGCATGATGCGGCAGCATGAGTAGCGTGAGTCCCGAAAGAACGGCAGCCATAGCGGCGTGAGACCCAGATGTTAAATCCTTCGGGTCATCGGTAAGTCCTTCGGGCACGATGTTAAATCCTTCGGGTCATCGGTAAGTCCTTCGGGCACGATGTTAAGTCCTTCGGGCCACCAATAAGTCTTTCGAGTGTGGTGATAAGTCATTCGGGCCATCAGTAAGTCCTTCGGGCATGATGCGGCAGCATGAGTAGCGTGAGTCCCGAAAGAACGAGAGCCATAGCGGCGTGAGATCTAGATGTTAAATCCTTCGGGTCATCAGTAAGTCTTTCGAGCATGATGATAAGTCCTTCGGGCCATCAATAAGTCCTTCGGGCATGATGCGGTAGCCTTAGTAGCGTAGGTCCAAAAATGGCAACAGCCTCGTAAAAAAAATGAAAAAGTAGAAAAAGAAGAAAAAAAGAAAAGAGAAAAGAAAAGAGAAAAAGAAAAACGTAGAAAATGAGAAAAAAGGAAAAAGACCAGAGAAAGAAGGAAACAGAAGAAACGAAAAAAGAAAAAGAAAAGAGGAAAGAAAAATCGAAGACAAAGATTATATAAAGGAGAAGCCTACGTTTTCAAGCCCCAGTGAAAGTTTCCATAGATGAAGAACCCTAACTCCAGAATCTCAAAAAGAACCAAAGGTGGAGAAGTTCTATACAGTAAGAACTTACGAGCCTGAAGATTCGGCCGAGGAAAAAAGAAGAGTTCCAGAAGAACACGTGATTCTGAAGTCGTGAACAGGGAAGTTGGACAAAAATGAGTGCTTTCGGTCTTTGCTTTGTTCTCGTTTCACAAGAACAATCAAAGAGGGGCAGCTGTAATCACTCATTTTTATCCGGTTTGTAAATATTGTTAATATATTAGCATAATAATTAACAAGGTATTATTATTGCACGTATACATGTTATATTGTATGATTACTATATATGTGATTAATGTGTACAAAATATGTGTGTAATATATGTAAGCGCATGCGTATTATACATACTATGTGCGGTGTATGTGTGTCACATGTCACGTACGTTTTAATACTTTATATATGTACTAGGGTGTATTTGGTTATACTTATTTTGTGTATAAGATGCATGTATGTGTGTGCTTGGGTGTAGGTGATATATATGTGGTTTGCATATGCATGTACTACGTATGTTTGTAGTATGTATAATGTTTGTATACTTATATTAATTAAGTGTGTGAGCAAAAGTATGTATACGTGTGTTCGAATGTTATATGGTATATGTTAATTTGCATGTATGGTTATATGTACATAAATTATGTATGTGTATATGGTATTATTATCGTATTATTATTATTATTATTATTATTATTATTATTATTGGACTAATGTAAAATAAAATCCAAAACATAAAACCCAAATATTATAATAACAGTCCAAGTCTATTATTACAAAAAAAAACAAAAAATATAATAATACAAGGCCCGGTTGGCCCAAGACCCCATTTAACCCTAATTATTTTATCTTTGTGCAGATAACTAGGAGCCCTTGGATCAAAATGTGGATCCAACGGTCACGATCAAGGAAGGGTAAGCCAGCCGCGTGAACTGCACGTCTGGACGGTTCGAATGCCACGCGCACGTGCAGTCCACGCGCGGACTCTTCGATATCCCATGCGTGTGTGAGTCCCACGCGCTATAACCCCTCGACTGCTGAGCCCCACGTGTCACGATCTGGAGCCGTTTCACCGATCGAGGTTTTATCTGGATCGTTTATCCTTCAAGCCATCCCGACCGTTAGATAGGATCTGATCTAACGGCCGAGAACGCCTCTGGCCAAAGACAACTCCTCCACCATGCCGTCGTACTACCGGCTCAACCACCGCGCTCAGAGAACGTACAAAAACACCAAAAAGATGGATTATCAGTACAAAAAATCAGATCTGATGTAATTTTTAATGTAATAGACTCTACCAAAAAACAGAGATCAAAAATATATAGAATTCAACCAAAGTGTATTATCACGGGGGGGTTTTTCAAAAATACAAAAAGAACAACGCAAGTCTAGTGGTATTTCCCTTTTTTTCTTTTACTGCATGCATATCTATCAAAAAGTATCAACAATATCAAAAAAGAGTAAAAAGGTGTCGATTCTTACCCTCGTCGAAAAGTTTCCCACCGCTGGTAATAAGCTGTAAGGCTCTTAAGCCAAACACGGTGAACCGGTAAAGGTGAGGATTGTTTGGGTCTTGGTTTACAAAACTTTTATAAAAAAAGGGAAAAGTTTCGGCTTTTGTTTTTAGATCTAGGCAAAAGGGTGAGTCCTAGTGTAAATCTAAGTTCAGATTTGAGTTCAGTTCGAAGAGAGGTGTGTTTTGAGTGTTTCTTTTGGTTCGCCGGCGCCGGCTAGCGGCGGCCGGGACGACGAAAAGTCGCCGGTTTTTGGGTTCATCATAGGTTCATGGGGTCAGTTGAGAGCAAAGAGAGGGGGGAGTTATTATAAAACGGGTTTTGAATGAAAAATGAGGAAAATTTGAGTCTGGGCCGAAGAAAGAGTTTTTATAGGTGTTTTATTTCGTGAAATGGTGAAATTTCGTAATAAATCCTCCCGCGTTTTTGATATTTTCGTTTGTGTCTCGCCGTAGGGGATATTTACAACTCTGGTCCCCCTCTTATTTCAAAATCTTGCAATCCAGTCCCTAAATTAAATCGAATTAGTTTTTAAATGGCAAAATTACCTCACTAGTCCCACCGCGTTTTTGAAATTTTCACTTCGGGTCTGCCCCTTGGTCCAATTACAGTTGTAGTCCTTTCAAGTTTGGTCCGGCTTACATTTTCATCCCTAAATCGCATATTATTGTTCTTTAATTTCTGTTCTTTACTGTTTATTTATTTCATTTCAGTCCTGATTCCATGTAAATATTCATGTTCGTTTATTATAATCGTGTATGTTGATGTAGCCTTTTGCTTTATCATATATCCCTCGTATATGCTTTGTATTTTTATGTTTACATGTATATGTGTGTTAAGTTTATGATGATTATGTATCTTTATGTATTTGTTTGGTTATTCATATCACGCATATTATACTGATATTTGAGTTGGCTCGAACACAATCTGCTTTATATTTCAGTATGTATTGCATGTTTTCTTTGCTTTTAGGCTGTGTGTCCGTATAGTTTCTTGGTCATGTATAACGCTATATTTTACGTATGTTATAATGTGTTTTATTATAATATGTACATCTTTGTAATATGTATTTGTGTTCCATGCCTTGTAATTGTGACATGTTAGGTTTATTTTTAGTCCTGAGTAGGGATAATTTATATGCATATATGTTTTAGAGTAGTATTTTATTTATGTTCTGTTAATAATTTATTATGTGAATATCTACTGTATTTTAATTATTGACCCTGCTTAATATTTTGCTCACTAAGGTTGCATAATGAAATATATAAATTGTCAATGCGGTGCCCTTTTATCCGAGCGTAAACGGGGCCAGTATTAGGCGTAGTGATAGTGGTTGGGCGTTTACCCTCGGATAACGGGGCCTTTAAAATTTATTCGCAATTATAACTGAATTTTAAATTAATCGTCACTTTAATCCGAAAAATCTAATATTAATAAAGCGGTAATTATTAAAGTACCAATTTTGGGCGGTGTGGGGTGCTAATCCTTCCCCATCCGTAACCGACTCCCGAACCCAATAGTTTTCAAATCTCTGGTTTTTTCTATGGTGTCCGGCCTACCTAAGTGGCCGGTAGCGACTCCAATTTTTAAATAAAATGCGGTTTTTAAAACCCCAACAGAATAAATATTTTATATCCGAAAAATCACAAACACTTCGAAAACACACTTTTTTAGCGAAAAAAGACATCGCTACAATAGACCACAAAAAAGGGTTCTTCAAACGTAACTTATGTATTTTCCCCCCAAACCCTCTATCATTTTGCTTTGATTAGTGACTAATTAATAATTTAAGGGGAAGACAAAGACCAATTTAAATATTAAAGCTGAAATCCAAGTTAAGCTAAATGGATTAATCAATCACTTGGTTTGCTTGGGACTGCTTCCTTCTTGTTTGTTTAATTTGCAATCTTAGAAGAAAAAAAGAAGGAAAAATAACCCTTAATTAAGCATTCAGAATTTATTCTATTATCTTATCCCTCTATTTTACTATTTATATATATATACACGAAAATAGGAGCCCACCCACAGAGCGTATCGCGCGAATCACGGGGTCCATGGACTTAGATTTCCAATGTCTTCTCAGAAATCAAATTGTTCTTTTAGTAAGAAAAAGGTCAAACCACGGTCCACAAAAATAATAAAATACTGAAATGGCTACATCAAATAAACAACAGAAGCTTTTTTAAGAACTATTTTTGAATCGGTAAATGACGTATAGATCTTTATAATCGTATATTTTTATTTTAATATTTAGGTTTTCTTTATTACAATGTTTTAATAGGCATCTGATTGAATTTTTCCGTTTATAATGTTATAATTGTATATGGGTAAATTACGTAAATTATCATTGAATTTTACTTTTAAACTTATTTTGATCATTGAAATTTTAAAAATACGGTTAATTTTCTCACTGAAGTTTAGACATTGAACGTTTTTTTGTCACTCCAGTGTTCACTATCTTCATCGTTTGGTACAAAGTTTCACTATTCGCTTCATCTCGTCCCCTGAGTTCGAATTCAACCACTATTTCGTCAAAAAGTGTCCCAAAATCCACGAATCATGCAAAAATCTCTCGATTTCTCTCTCGCTGATCTTCCTCCTCTACCATCAGATAAAGCTCGATTTTCAGTATATTGCTTCCCTCGTGCCGATGAAGCTTTTCACCGTTCATATCCCGTAGAAGTTCCTACATTCATTTGTAAATGAACATCGTCAAAAAGTTAACGAAAGAATGACAAAAAAGTGTTCAATGTTTAAACTTCAATGAATAAATTGAACGTTTTAAAATTTCAGTGATCAAAATAAGTTTAAGAGTAAGATTCAGTGATGATTTAAGTAATTTATCTTGTATATTTTCATTTTATTGTTACTTATGTTTTTAAGAGATATATGATTAAGTATACAAGACAAGTCTCTCGGCTTGGATTATAATAGTCCTTCAAACTGTTATACTTTATTATTCGCTCTTTGTATGATATAATACTCTTGGAAAAGAAGTTAAATTTAAAGTTACAAAAGTTAGTTGAATCTTAATTTCGTTGGTATAGATGTCGTAACATTTAGGTGATTTTCGTTAGTTTTATTAAAAAAAAAATATTCAAAAATCATAAGCGTAAACTAAATACTCAAATTTTGGGCAAAGAGAATGAGTGACGGTGGGTTTGCGAAGAGGCTGGAAGCTAATGGCCGACGGCAGGTTTGGACCTGCTATGTGGGAAACATACCACCGAGATTTCATTGGAAAGGTCTCTGGCAAGCTTTTGATCGCCATGGGGTTGTGGTCGATGCATTCATCTCAAAAAAACGAGCGAGTAATGGTACTCGTTTTGGTTTTGTACGAATGGCCTCTAAGAGTGATATTGAAAGAGTGATGGAGAGATTAGATGGATTTTGGCTACATAGATCTAAGATTAGGGTTAAGTGGCCACGTGGAGGTGATCGAAGCACCTTCTGACGGTGGAAAAAACCAGTTTCGACACTGATATCCACTTAAGAAGTGAAAATTGGTCAGCCAATTAGAAAAGTGTTTGGATCGATTGATCAAAATAATGTGGCAATTCTCCAGAGGAGTTTGGTGGGGTGGACGGCTTGCAATGATATGATCACGGATATAGCGAAGGACATGAGTGCGGAAGGATAGATCGGGTTTTCTATTATGAGAATTACAGGATCTATGGTGCTAATTATGTGTGATAATGATGATGTGCAAGGCAAATTCTTGACTAATTGTGCTCTGAATAGATGGTTCAAAACTTTGCAGGTTTGGTCGTCCGAGATAGAATTGTCATTAAGGAGTGTTTGGCTGTCGATAAGTGGTATTCCCATACACGTTTGGTCCCAACAAACATTTGCTAATATCGCGGGATTATGGGGAACACTGTTTTGCCTTGCGAAGAACACTAAAAAACTGACCTCATTTGGAAAAGGGCAAATGATGATTTGAATATCACTCTTGAGTAGGATTGATGAGATTGTTGACCTGGTGGTCAGGGAAAAATCCTTCCTTATCCATGTACAGGAAATTAATCCCTGGAGGGGCTGGAACAAGATGCAAGAGTTGAGGCAGATAGAGTTAATGAGGGAGTAGATTCTACACCGTGTGTAAGCAGAGATTTGGAAGAGAAAGTTTGCCATAGTACGCTAGTGACTACTGTAAGGAATGATGTTGTTGATGCCATTCTTTCCAATGAACTTAATGTGCAGGTTGAACGATCACCCCCAAGTGAGACAATTGTTCCGAATTCTTTGACATTATCTCCTATCAAACTTGATAGTGGTTGCTATAGTGTTTGCCGAGTGGAGGACACAACTGGGGAAACGGTGATGGGGCCTCGAATAAAATTGTGAGCTTTGTTAATCGTGGAATTGAGGCAGCCCCCAGAGCCCTAGATCTTCTAGAGTGTGAAAGCAAAAGTAATATGATCATTCGGGTACATTTAGTAAGACCAAAATCGATAGAGCGAGTATTCGAATCTGACTTTGTGACATATGAAGGTTTTGAGAGAAGGGTAAAGAAGATCTCTAAAATTGTTTTAGGTTTCCTTATGCCAGAATCTAAGGCTATTGCAGAGGAAGAGTTGAGTAAGAGAGGAAGGGGCCATCCGAAGAAAGCATCGAGTCAAGTAGAGGGTTTTGAGAATAGTTCTTTATCCGATTCTGATTTTATATGCCGAAAGAGATGACTCCTGCGCGAGGCTGAGGAGACTCTCAAGATTGGTCGACTAGTTGAGGCCTCAATGGTAAGAAACGAGGCAGAGATTGTTAAGGATATCGCTCGTTTTATTGAGAGACGGGAGAACCATCAGTAGAATATCATTATGCGGGTGCTGTCTTAGAATGTACGTGGTTTAGGGTCATCGATGAAGAAACGGACTGTTCAGGACTTACTTCGACAAGATCATTGCGAGGTGGTTCTTGTACAGGAGACTAAAATAGAGAAGTTTGATAGAGGTACTGTAGACCGTATTTGGCATTCAAATAATTTTAATTTTGTGTTCTCACCTTTGACAGGTAACTCAGGAGGCTTATTGGTAATATGGGAACTATCTCAGTTTCGCAAAGAATCAGGAGGCTTATTGGTAATATGGGAACTATCTCAGTTTCGCAAAGAATCAGGAGGCTTATTGGTAATATGGGAACTATCTCAGTTTCGCAAAGAATGGGTGATGGTACATTAAAATTTCATTGTTGTGCAAGGTACCTAGATTCGTGAAAATTGGCCTTGCTTTATGTTTAATGTATATGCGCCATACTTAATTGATGGACAGATTAGCCTTTGGGAAACAATTCATGGTATAGCTAGTGGCTTGGCATTACCCCTATATTTTGGTGGCGATTTTAATGTTGTGAAAGCATTGTTAGAGAGGCATGGTTGTTCGACTCATAGGAGAGATTTAGAGGAATTTGTGGAATTCTGTGATGCGTGTGGCCTGATGGATGTTCGGCTCGTCGGCAAAGCCTTCACTTGGTTTGGTCCAGGGGAAAAATATAGTCGAATTGATAGATTTATGATCACAGTTGAATGGAAGGATCGTTTTGTGAAGATTCTTCAACAAAATTTACCTAAAAGGATATCTGACAACTCTCCACTGTGTTTCATTAGTGATGAACTAGATTGGGGGCACGTTCATTTCGATTTTTTAATTACTGGCTTGAGGAACCAAAGCATGTAGGCATTTTCAATAGTGAATGGCAGCAATTCTCGAAGGAACTAGGTTCGGGAAAAATTGTTTTGAAGTTGCGGATGATGAAGAATTTTCTAAAGCGATGGAATGAGGAGTGTTTTGGCCATGTTGATACGAAAATAAAAGAAACTGAAATGGAAATTGAACACTTGGATGCTCAAAGTAGTGGTGATAACTTGGTTTTAGATTTTGATGGTAGATATAAGGAACTAATTTTTGAATTATGGCGATTAAAACGTTCAAAAGAATCAATTTGGCAACAAAAGTCAAGGGTAAAGTGGCTTAAAGAGGGGGATAGAAACACGAATTTCTTTTATCGTATGACAAAGCTACGGGCAATGCACAATGGTATTGAGGGGCTACGGGTAAATGGGAAATGGATTACAGAACCTGATGAGGTAAAACATTATTTTGTTGTGGTCATTCGTAAACATTTTGCTAAGGTTCCAGCAGTAGGTAAATTAGAATCGGAGGTGAATTTTGTAACCTTAACATTAGAGTAGAGTGCGATGTTGGAATGACCGTTTACTAAAGAGGAAGCGCGTACGGCGATTTGGAGTTGAGGGCTCGAAAGCCCCGGGTCCTGATGGATTTATATTTGCATTCTTTAAAAGAGGTTGGCATTTCTTGAAAGATGATATTATGCTATTCTTATCAGACTTCTATGAAAAAAGGTACCTGCCAAAGGTGTCAATTCCACTTTTGTCACATTGGTCCTTAAGGTTGACAATCCTACTACTGTTACGGATTTTTGGCCTATATACCTCTTAAATTCAGTGTATAAGATCCTATCAAAAATATTGACTGCTAGACTCCAGCCCCTTATGCATAATTTGATTAGTGATGTACAAACGGCCTTCATTCAAGGTCGTCAAATTACAGATGGAATCTTGTTGACAAATGAAGTTTTACATTTCTTGTAAAAGAGCCGAATGGGGGAAAGGGGGCATTATCCTAAAACTCGATTTTGCCAAAGCATATGATTGCCTCAGATGGGATTTTCTTGATCAAGTGATGTTACGAATGGGTTTTGGTGATAGGTGGCGAGCTTGGATTTTTTAATGCATTAGTACAGCGCGACTTTCTATTCTTGTTAATGGTAGTGCTTCTCGTGAATTTTTGATGCAACAAGGGGTCCGCCAAGGTGATCCATTGTCACCTTTTCTCTTTTTATTTGTCAATGAAGCTTTACATCAGTTTCATGTGAATGGTGAGGTATGTGGTTTATTGCATGGAATTAATGTGTTGACGACGATGACGTTGTCTTATTTGCAATTTATAGATGATACGGTTCTTTTTCTCTGTGGTAAGGTTACTGAGGCTATTCATCTGAAACGTATCCTAACTTGTTTCCAATATTGATCGGGTTTAGAAGTTAATTTTTGCTATGTCTTCAATGTATGCGATTGGCATTCCAGATTCGACTATGAACGAAATGGTAGCTGTATTTGGATGTTAATGTGGGACATTACCTTTTACTTACTTAGGGATTTCGATTGGTATTAATCCTCGTTGTAAGGAAGTTTGGGAACCTACTTTAAATCGCTTCTGTAAGAGTCTGGCAGGTTGGAAGGAGACTTCACTTTCGTTTGTAACTAGACTGATATTGGTTAATTCGATACTCTCTTCCCTACCTCTGTATTACATGTCTGTGTTTATTGTACCTAAGGGTGTTATTCAGAAATTAGATCAAATTCGTCGATGCTTTCTTTGAGGAGGTTATGAGTCGAAGTTTTGAATGAGCCGTGCACGATGGGAATTGGTTTGCCGACCCAAGAATCTAGGGGTTTGGGTATGGTGGATTTGAGGATCTGTAACTTGTCTATGTTGACCAAATGGTCATGGCGTTTCGCCACTGAACCAAAGTCCTTGTGGCGTTCTATTATTTGTTCTAAGTATGGCCCCAGTAAATTAGAATGGCGTTTTGCTACAAATAGACAATAACGTATGTCCGTGGTTTAGAGGAATATGGTTAAGGTTCAAGAATCCTCGGAGGTTTCACGTTTTATGGATACAGATGCATTTTTTTGGATTGTTAGGGATGGTTCTAGTGTTCATTTTTGGCATGACCGGTGGTGTGTTGATGTTTTTCTTTGCACTTTATTTCCTCGGCTTTTTCGTTTGGCTATAAATAAGTTGGCACTTATGGTAAATTATGCTATTGGTAACTCATTTGCTCATGGGGATTGGGCTGATTTCTTTTCCAAGGAGTTACGCTCCTTTGAAGTTGATTTCTTTCACCTGCTGCGTTTCCTTATACAGATAGAGAAATTGAGCATGATTGTCTACAGCAATATTATTACATTCCCCTTATGTATGTGTTGATGCTAAATATTAAATTGTTACTCATGTTAAAGTTTGCTGATAAAAATAGTGGCAGTATAGCCATTACATCAGTTTTTCTGAATCATTTAGCTGACTGGAGTCTCATTCTTGATTTGCAGATATGTGACATGGTTGCTGTAGCCCGTATAATAAATGCCACTCTTGTAGTTCCAGAACTTGATAAACGTTCATTTTGGCAAGATACTAGGTAGTTTCTCTCCTTCAAGTCGTATTCTTTACAAAAAATAGCACTACTTTCTCTCTAACTGTTTGAGTGTGTGTGTGTGTGGCTGATATAAGTTTTACTTCTTTGTTAACTTCCAGCAATTTCTCTGATGTTTTTGATGAGGACTATTTTATCCATGCTCTGGCTAATGATGTTAAAGTCATAAAAAGGCTTCCTAAGGATATGTCTTCTGCTTCCAAAGTAGTTATGCATTTTAGAAGCTGGTCTGGTTTGGAGTACTACCAGGATGAGATAGCTAGTCTGTGGGAAGAATATCAGGTTTGTTTGTTGAAGTATTTATTGTGATTATGCTAATTGGTATATTATTTAGTCACGATTTTGCTCATTTCTCTCTGTTTTACCAGGTTATTCGAGCTGGTAAATCTGATTCACGCCTAGCAAATAACCATCTGCCTCCTGACATTCAAAAGCTTCGTTGTTGTGCTTGCTACGAAGCTCTTCGTTTTCCCCCCAAAATTGAAGCGATGGGGAAAGTAATTCACTTTACCAAAATATCAATCTACTTCTTGGAGTCTTTTGTACGTGTTTCTATATTCATCTTACTTATTAAGTTGGTGATTGTTGCAGTTGTTGGTAGATCGAATGAGATCTTATGGTCCTTTCATCGCGTTGCATTTACGATATGAAAAAGACATGCTTTCCTTTAGCGGGTGCACACATGGTTTATCTGATGCTGAAGCTGGAGAGCTAAAGACAATCAGGTAGAGCAATTCGTTGCCTTTCTATATTTATATATGCACAGTGGAAGTTTGAAAGAATGTTGTAGGATGACGTAGGACAATATTGTTTTTTATTGTACACAATTCAACCAAGAAAAAAAAGAAGGGGGAAGTGTCACCTAGTTGGATTAGAGATCAGCTCTTTGTTTTGCTTTTGCCACTTTCTTTCTGAATGTGCAGAGAAAACACTGCCTATTGGAAAATCAAGGACATTAATGCAACGGAACAGAGATCCAAAGGATACTGCCCCTTAACCCCAAAAGAGGTTGGAATTTTTCTGACTGGTCTAGGATACCCGTCAAACACCCCTATATACATTGCTGCTGGAGAGATATATGGGGGTGATACTCATATGGATGATCTACGGTCTCGCTATCCAATTTTAATGAGCAAGGTAGGGAGTAATGCCATGTTTCTTTGCCTGATGCTACTTTGTACATCTAATTGCTTATGTTTTTATTTGGGCGACTTTTTTCTCTGGGCCAGGAGTGAATAAACTTAACATTAAACATTTGAAACTTAATATTCATGGATATTCTGAACTTTATTTACCCAATGTTATTATAACAAGACCAGCTTTTTTATGACATTTATACTGGTTTGTTTATCCAGTTAGTCCATATGTGATTAAATTAATAATTATTCAAATCTTCAATGTGATTGTGTCGTGTAATTTTCGCTTGTGATTGATTGCCTTTTTTATCGTCTGAAGTTAGTAAGGGACGTATGATGTACGCAGTTACAACACGAATTGAGATCTTTGGCCACTGGGTATAATTTGTTGCTATTTGAATAATCATTGAAATGTTCTCTCTTTTATCTCTTTTCGTGGTTCTGTCATATGTATATAAATATAAGCATGTATGTGCAAAAGAAACTACGTCCCTTGGATACACACAGTTGCTCTGTGAAACTTGAATAATGTTGTTTGATATTTTTCATGTTAGTGAATAAGGGCTGACATGGAGTTCTAATAGTCTTGTATCTTTTGGTATTTTGAAGGAAAAATTGGCTTCTGTTGAGGAGCTTGAACCATTCAGCAACCATGCATCTCAAATGGCTGCACTTGATTACATTGTATCTGTGGAAAGTGATGTCTTCATTCCATCATACTCTGGAAACATGGCACGAGCAGTTGAAGGGCATCGTCGTTTTCTGGGACATAGGAAAACTATATCTCCCGACAGGTGAGTCAAATTGTTTTCCAAACTCGACTTATTTTATGTATCTATGATTTATATCGTAATCATTTGTGGTCTACTGAAGAAGTTCCCTATACCCTTTTCTTTCAGGAAAGCACTAGTCCGCCTTTTTGACAAAATTGAGATAGGGTTATTGCAGGAAGGGAGAAAGGTTTCCAACAGGGTTATTGAAATGCACAAAAAACTGTATGTGGTTTTTCTTTAATCAATTAGATGCTGCAAAGAGGGACTTCATTTTTTTCACTCCTGCATGTACAGCGGAAATAGTATAATAGTGTATGTAATATTGTTTATTTGGTGGATTGTTGTACAGGCAAGGTTCGCCAAGGAGGAGAAGAGGCCCTGTATCAGGAACGAAGGGTACAGATAGGTTCCGTTCAGAAGAAGCGTTTTATGTAAATCCGTTACCAGATTGTTTGTGCAAAAGGGTATCACAGAATGCAAATGCATCTATCAGTATGAGATGATAGATGAGATGCTGCAGATCAAAAAATGCTTATTATTGAAGATCCCCTATCTAGTGTGTGTATTGGCTGCTGGCGTATGATACCACGAATTGAATTATGTTCAATGCTTGGGAGTACCACTACAAGAATGGGGACGCGGGAGTGTGTATATATTGAGTTCTGGGAAATTGGTATAATTCCAATAACATTAGATGGGGATAGGATTATCGCAAAAGCGAAGACTGAAGTGGGGGAAGGGAACTCTCATGCTCTTGAGATGTTTGTCACTTGCCATACGCTATTCATAGTTTATGCACACTTTATATTTGTATTACTGGGTCAAGAGAGAATAATTAATGTGACCCAATCCGCCTATTGATTTTCAATTTTAGATTGCTGGTAATTCGTGTATGGAATGTTCTACTCTTTCTCCATTTTTAAGCCCTGTCTCCTTGTCATTAATGTGTCCTGCATTTCCTCTTGGAGTTGATTTTCTTGGCTTTTGTTGCTGCTTTGAGAAGGTGCCTTTCATCTTCTTTGTTTTGTGGAACTGTTCCCTCGCTCAAGTTGGAGACATGCTACGAGTCTAATTTGATGATTGTTGGCCATTTCACAAGTAATATTTGTTCATATATATTATTAACTATTTGACAATGTATATATACCTTATAGACAAAGCGATTTGAGCTCGAGTCTCTTAGGATGAATATCATCCACTTTTTTACTGAAACTATTTGTTTATATATGTATATTGTATATGAAAAATACGAAGAAAAACATGCATATCGTATATGATTATAAAAAAAACTATTTAAATTTGAACCAATTAATATTATAGCATTATATATATTTACAATTAAATTTAAACAGAAATTCAAACAATTCAACTCGAATTTCATAAACTTGGCTTAAAAAAATTTCAAATAAAATTTAAGTTATAAAGTATAACTCGTAAATTTGATTAACTTAAATTTTTTTATTCGATTTAATCGAATTTCCACCCTTACCCTAGGAATGATGTGAAAGAAAAGAACCCACCATAGATTTAAAATGAATTATTATTTATTTTAAAAATTAAATAAGTATTTTTTTAATTTCGTTTATGAAATTATAAAAATTTCACGGATCCAACCGAATCGATTAATTATCTTGGGGTAGGGACTCAGAATTTATAATTGAAAGCTTTAGCCTATTTCTGGAAGATAAAATCGGGTGGAAATGCGATTTCATCCCTGGTTGTCGGACCAAAAGATCCGATGGAAAGATGGGTCGGCTACAGATTCGTAATTTGTGTGGCTTAAGCTTAACAAATTGGGTCCATCAACTGATCCCATACTCCTTGAGAACCAATCCACCAATAAGAATCGAGATACGATGGATGAATAGATATAGAGATAAGGATCCTCCAAAATCATTTGCTGTATTGCACACGTACCCACCTCCCTCGTCCCCTGCACTCACATATCTACTCTCTCCCAAGTCCCAAACACAACTCTGTTGCAACCAAGAAACCAAGAAAGAAAAATCTCTTCTTTTGGGGAGATGGAGGCAACGAGGGTGTCTTTCCTTTCAACAACACCTTTGGTTTCTCTCGCCCCTGTCCCTGACCCGTCTTTGAATTCCATTCCTACCTCTATTGCTGCTAACAGATCCCTCTCTCGCCCTGTAAGTTGCCTTTTGTTTTACTACATTTTCTTTGACATGCAAACTCATGGTCTAGATTCTTGGGATTCCAATGACTGCCTGCAACTCATTGTTTCGTGTTTTCATGCCTTGAAATGAAACCATCAGGGTGCTATTCGTTGTAGTCGCAAAACCCCATCTGTTGGTGTTTCTTCTGAACATGGTTTCCATCGTAGAGATGTGCTCAAATGCACTGGAGCAACACTTGGTTTGGTAACACCTCATTTTCTCTTTCTCTACAACTATATTCTATCAATGTTTTTTCTTCTTAAATTCTCCATCAACTGTGCCATAAGAAGAATGTGTGCTTCCATGATAAGTTTCTCCCAGTTTTCATCTGTCTTTTAGGAATTACTTGCAAGCTCAGGGTCATGGGTTGAAATGGCAAGTGCTGCTGATTTGATTCAACGTAGACAGCGCTCTGAGTTCCTCTGTAAGTTCTCCATACACTAATACAGTTTGGCTTCACAAGCTACGGTATTCTAAATTATATTCCACACTTTTTCTTGTGCAGCAAGTATTAAGGACACCTTGTTTAATGCTATAAAGGTATATTCACCTATCCCGCTCCCCGTCCTTCATTTCAGCAAACTACGAATAAGTTGTGTTTGTGGTCTTAAGTTACGGTTTAGCATTCGATTCGTTTTACTTTTAATGTTCATCATGTTATTGTTATCTTTCAATCAGGGAAATCCAGATATTGTCCCCTCCTTGTTAACTTTGGCACTGAATGATATTATGACTTATGACAAGGTCAGATGCATGATACTACGTGTTTTCAATATTTTATGATATATCCTCTTTAATTTGCTACATGGGATGGGGAAATGAGGAAATAAATATTAAACTTTCTGCTGCTTAAGTCTGTAGGCTACAAAATCTGGTGGCCCAAATGGATCCATTCGTTTTAGGTATGTCGTTTTTACACACAGCATTATCTCAGATATAAGTTTGTGCTTAGGAACTGTGTAAGATACTTCACAAATAGATAAAGTCGCATTAGAGGGGCTAATCATGCAAACAACCTACAAATGAGGTTTAAAGATTAATTGCTTTACTGAAAGGCAAGTGATGTGTGCTGTTGTTAATAGGGGTATTCATGGTTAACCGTTGTAGTATTTTGGTTAACCAGAATGAGATGAACACATTATCTTTAAACATTATCATCTAATTACACTAAGAACAAAACCTACAGGTTAACCGTTGTAGTATGTTGGTTAACCATGAACACCCTAGACTTGTTAAGGTATCCTTATAGTTTCCTGAGCACTGAGACTACAATATTGTTTACCGTTGTGCTGTTTGTATATTTTAACATGGAAGTAGATAATAAAATGATTGCCTCGACTTTAAGATGAAAAATTCTGACAGAAAGAAATTTGGAGATTATTGTTGTTGAGTTATCTAATTGATTGCCAATGAACATGTTTTGTCCTCGGTTACTAGGTACTTAAGTCTTATCCTTTTGTGTGATTCAGTAGAGTCGTTGTTTTAGCTTCTTATTCAAATCTTAACTTTCGTTCTTGTCTTTTTTTCTTGCTTAAAGCTCAGAGTTAAGCCGACCCGAAAATAAGGGGCTTTCAGCTGCTGTGAGTTTGTTAGATGAAGCAAAGAAGGAAATTGATTCATATTCCAAGGGAGGACCTATCTCATATTCAGATCTCATCCAATATGCAGGTGAAGTTATGCCCTCTGTCATAGCTATCTAGCCTGAGTATTTCATTTGAGAAGCGGCAACGGTAATTCACCTGACATAGCATTTGTTTATTCTATCCAGCTCAAACTGCTGTCAAGTCTACTTTTCTGGCAGCTGCTACTAGCAAATGCGGTGGGAATGAAGAGAAAGGAAGAACATTATATGCGGCATATGGTTCAAACGGACAGGTCCTTTTCTTTAAGCGAAAATTCTGTCACCTGTTCTTTAGCATCTAATCTATTACTGGTATTTCCTCCTTGAGTTTGTAGTCTTAAATACTATATATATGATTGAAGTTGGCATTTCATTTTTATCAATACTGTTATTGTTATATTGTGCCAACAGTGGGGCTTGTTCGATAGGCAATTTGGACGAAGTGATGCTGAAGAGCCAGACCCAGAGGGAAGAGTGCCTCTTTGGGAGAGAGCAAGCGTGCAAGAAATGAAAGACAAGTTCAAAGCAGTTGGCTTTGGTCCTCGTCAGGTAGTTCCTCATTTTCGCTTTTATTACAATCACTTTCTTAAGTTCTTAATCTTCACTAAACCCAGCAAAGCACCAAAAAGACATGCTTGTACACTCACAAGCATTATAGGACATGTTTAATGTTTTCATGCATATTGTTTTCTCCCCTGTACCGCCCCATCTGCCCTACTTTTGGGTGCCACAGCCTTAACCTTTATGTGATTTTCGGTCAATCGCCATGCATGCACCCTAATCTCAGTCATTTATTTTCTTGTATCGGATGATCAGCTAGCTGTGATGTCTGCATTCTTGGGTCCAGACCAGAGTGCAACAGAGGCCTTATTAGTTACTGATCCAGATGTTTCTCCTTGGGTTCAAAAATACCAGCGGAGCCGAGAAACTGTGTCCCAAACAGATTATGAGGTTCGTTCCTTGTTTCTCCTTATGTAGCAAGAGCTCCATCCTTGAATGGTTGCCAAGTTCAACATGAAAATCGTAATTCCGTCCTGTTAAACATTAAAACCGGGTCTTGCTTTAAACCCGATTCTACAATTCTCCTATCGCAGGTTGATCTGATAACTACACTTACAAAGCTAAGTTGCTTGGGGCAGCAAATCAATTATGAGGCATACACCTATCCGGTCAGAAAGATTGAACTGAGCAAACTGAAATTATAGGCTGAAGCTGCGGCAGCAAATAATGTGGTATGAACTCCGACAACAAATTTTCCAAGTTGAATGTTCTTATCATGGTTTTAATGTATTGAATAAGAAATGAAAGATACTTGTTAGTATCAATCCACCCTTCAATTTCCATTTGAATTTTTATAACAAATGTTTGTTGTTGTAATGTAATCTGTCAGCTAAATAACCTCGTACTTGCATGGTTTACGTCAATCTTCCATGCGAGTTCATCACAACCCCTCTTCATTTAGTATCTTTTATACTGAATTCCATTCATTACAAAATTGAAACATGCTAGGTATACGGCGGGATTGGCTTTTTAAAAATTCAAATATATTATTAATTATTATTTTATTGGAGAAACAACAATTTATTCCATTATGTTCGTTGATTCGCATTCTGGCACAAATTTTTTAAAATATCCATGTTTTTAATTCGTTCAAAGTAGGATTATTTTGGTGATCAATGTGTCAGAGTTGGGTCTATGAAGAAATGGAGTCAGTATTCAGATCCTAAAGAACCACTAAGCCTTGGTCAAACAATGAAAAAGGTTTTTTAAACTAATCAAATTCTTTAAATTTAGTTAAATGTCTTTTGAACAAGGGAAATTTCATTCAACAATAGAGACCATTCCTACTAAAGGAAGAACAAACATTACCAAAGAAAATATAAAAATTAATCCTAAAAATCAGGGAAAACGAAGGCTGCTGAAGCGCCTGGACAACGCACCCCACAATGGAAACCCAAACAGACAAAGAAACAAGGAAAACACGAACAAAGGAAGTGTAACATTTTCGCTAATATAAACATCCGACTGTAGTTCTGAAACCATCTAGACCTCAAGTGAGCTCCAAGGTCCCTATATGAAAATTCGAGACCTGATCATTATGATTACGATTGAGATAATAACAGCCACGATGAGGTTAAGGAAGACAAGCAAGACGGTCACTATCACCGAAATAGGAAAAACAAACTCCAAAGGGAGGTGAAAATCGTTCAAAGGGATTCTCAGAGAGATTCCAGAAGGATAAAAAATCGTGTAAAACAAGGGTTCAGGAGGCAGTCGGTGGGGATGGAGAAGCACCGGAGAAACTGAGAAGGTTAGTCGGAGTTGGATAAGGAAGAGGTTCACTGGCAAAATCATCGGATCTTCCGAATCCACTCCTGACGCAGAGAAATCCTTGCCTCCCCACACACCATAGCACCGGGAGAAAGAGCAACAAACGTCAGGAAGAAGGGCCTCCAACGAATGTTCAAAGGGATCCACACCAAAGAGCCAAGATCGAGGAAGGAAGGAAAACAACGTCTGAGGGCAAGAGGAAGGAAGGAGGGTGGTTGAGAGTAGACGGACGTCCCCGACGACATCAGCACTATTGGAGAGAAATTTTCTAGATAATAAAAAATGAAAGAGAAAGAGTGTTGGATTGAAAGAGTATTCCAAAAGTATTGACTAGACTTAATAACAATAACATTTACCTGAAAGAGAACTGTGAAAGCATATGGAGGACCAAAGACCAAGACCACCCCTTTAAGAAAAGTCATCAATGCTGACTCTGGAAGGCTTAGATTAGCCATTTAGCCTCAACGTCAAATAAAAGTCTTGATCCTCACGGGAAAGTGGTGGAAACACCAAGACACAAACTATAAACTCTTCTTCCATGACTTGCTTAATATGTGAACATTCATTTCTTACAAACTTATTGCTTTAATGGCCTAATTCTATGAAAACAAACTAGCCCCAACTCTTCATTTTTCTCTTGATGTATCGAATGAGGAAGCATGATCTCCAAATAAAGAAGATAACAGAAACAAACAGCTAAATGATTTCCCAACAAAATTGGAAACTTTGTAAATCCACTGATGGCTAAAAGAAAATAACATATTAAAACATTAGCAACATCATATATAGGTAGATTAACATAGTTTCAAGTATCTGTTCTGTTTTACATATAAAAAAAGGAAAAGAAGAAACAAGCTTCTAACTCTAACTGACCAAGGTGAGACAATTTTTATGTTTATCCAACCCCCCTAAGCATGTACAAAATGCCTAAAACCACAATTTTTTCCTTGTTTGTTTTCCCTTTCAAACAACTTGCCTGAAATTAGAACTTGTCAAAGACTTGGCCATTTTGGGCTTGGCACGGGCACCGTTGGTGAAAGTGGGAATCCAAACTGACCCGAATTCGGAGAAAATAACAAACTTGGGGAAAGTAAAGCATACGGTGACCTTGGGGAATTCAAGCAGCCGAATGGTAGTGGCTGTTGCTGTTGTGGGGCGGTCAAGTTGTTCCAACGGGGTGAAACAAGTGGTGCCAATGGTGGGAACCCTGCGGATTGCTTTGGGTTGGGATCAACAGTGCTGGGTTTAGAGTTCTGTATGTATCGCATATAGGCCGAGACCGGCGATTCTGCCGCCGCGTGTACAGCCGGGAATGGCGGGAGTGGCGAAAGAGGCGCCGTAGCAGGCGGCCTTTGATTCATGACGGTATTAACAGTGGGGCCACCAGCGGGAGGGTAAGACAAGAGGTTCATATTGAGGACGGCGCAATTCATCATGAGGGGAGGTCGGTTGCTAACCTGCGCCAATGGAGGAGGTCGGATACTCTGAAGTCGAGAGCTTTGCGGTTTGGGTTGGTGGATGGGCGGCGGAGTAGGAAACCGCTCGTGAGCCGGTGAACCGGTCAGCTTCTGTACGACATCCCTGAAGTCGTTTTTGTTGATGTTGTAAACAGGTGGCTGGTGCTGTTGAGCCTGGAGACTGCTTTGGTTAGGATTCGGAAGCTGAGGTGGCGGCTGCGCCTGGGTAAGGTTGTGGGCGAGTTCAAAGGAAGGATTCCGGATAAGAGAAGCGGAGGCGGAGGGTTTAGAAATCTTATGGGAAAGCTTGTTGAGGTGTTTAAGGTAATGATCTCGATTGTTAAGGTTGTTGGCGGTGGAGCTACTGGTGGTTATGGTGGATTCAGCAGAAGATTGGCAGCTTTTCTCCATTTTTACACACTAAAAAAGAAAGAAACTGTGTACCACTGCAACTCCCTTTCACTCTTGATCTAACAAGGATCAATTTGTGGAGGGGCGATCTGAAAGGGTGGGCGAATAGGGACAAAGGGAAAGATGTGAAGAAGCAGTTCACGGAGTTTATCCACCCAATAACATGAAAATGAACGATGCCTCCAAATATAACCTTCTTTTACTGCTAGAAATTTCAAGACATAAAATAGAGGAACAAAAATTCTCTGGCACTGACTATGCCCTCTTTCTGTCCCACAATAAAAAAAATATTAAAATTTTTTTTTTAAATTTTAACTCCAAATTTTACATCTTAAATCATAAACCTTACCCCCTATAAAATATATCCTACCTATAATTTTCTAAACCCTAATTATAACCCCTAACTTTAAATCTTAAATCTTAAACCTACTACTTTTAAAATGAGACATAAAAAGAGATATAATTAAGGCACATGTGATTTTCATCCAAAACATAAATTCTAAAACTACCAACGTTTTTGTCCATATGATTAACAATTACGAGGTACTGGTATTTCAATTTAAAGTTGTATTACGTATTTGATACGTCTTGTATCGTGAACATATTAGATATAGTTTAGGTATTGTAAGTATTTTTTCTTTGGTTTAAATAAAAAATTAACACCTAAACTATTCTTTTTGTTTGGTTTTAGGTGGTAGCCTTTAAACTATTTTTAGTCAAAATTAATCCATAAATTATCATTTCCGATTACTTTAAGTTTGGTAGTTATTTAAGCCAAAAAATTATTTCGGCCAATAGAATGTTGACACATCACAAAGATATTTTGACTAATAGATAGTTTAGGAACTAAAAGAAAAAATGATATAGTTTAAGTACTTATTTTGACCAAAAATATTTTAGAGACTTAAAGTGAACAAAAATGATAATTTAAAGACTTATTTTGACCAAATAATAGTTTAAGGACTAAAAACAAACAAAGAACATATTTTAAGAGCTGTTTTTTTATTTAAGCATTTTTTATTCTATTTTTTTTCTTTTTTCTTGTTTATATGATTCAACTATAAGTATAAAAATATATATAATGTTATGTTTGCATAATTTTTATAATTTTTATTTTTATATTTTTAAAATTTAAAATTTATTTTATATTTACTGTATATTTACCATACACGTACTTTATAATCTTAAAATTATTGTTTTTTTTCATTTCTATACTCATAACCGTATCAATACAACGTAGATTCACATTTGCATTTTTTTTTTGAAATCGGACTGCACCAGGTTTCTGCCTCTTTCTTTCCTCCTGTATTAACTCGATTCAACATGTGTTTAGTTAATTAATTAATTTAATCCATGGATTATTTAATAAATGATTGAATTTGATTGGTTTGGGTGCTTGAAATTAAAAGGTGTGTGATTAATGGTGTTGAGCTTGTCCAGCCACCTTTTTGCTGTTGGAATCTGGTCAAAGTTCCGTTTGAAACGGAGCACCGTAAATTTTTCAATCCGAATTAGTCTGACACCCTGGTGTCATTTATTTAGGGTCCAATTCCAAAACAAAAACTGAAAAAAAAGGGATTAATTTCAACATCCTTCTGTTGCCTGACCACTATCTTTCCCATTCTCCAGTGTGGGATTTCCTCTTATTCAAAATTTGTGTCCCAATCACAATTATACTATTTGAAGGGTAAACAACATCATTGGTTATTAAATTATTTTTTTATTCATTAAATTATTTTTTTAATAAAATCGTCACTGATATTTTTTTTATATTTTAATCATTTATCGTTAAAAAGCTCATGAAAAAATTAATAGTTTAATGAACAAAACAGTAAATAAGCAATAAGTTGAAAACCAAAATAGAAAAAAATAACATTAGTGACTATATTAAAAAGCGCAACGCTAATAACGATTTTGTAAAAATAATAGTTTATTGGACTATAACAGAAAAGTTAGAATAATTTAGTGAGGAATTATGTTGTTTCAATAAAACCAACCTCAAATAAAAGGCAAAATTTGAAATTTATTTAAAATTTAAAATATTAGATTTTTTGATAATATTTTAGGTTAAATTTTCCGTGTTTTTGGACAAGTATAGATATTTATTTTGTAAGTATCGATACTTAATTTTTTTTTATAACATTTTAAGTTTTTAAACAAGTATCGATACTTGTAAAAAAAATAAAAAAATAAAAAAATATTATAAAAAATTTAATATTCTAAATTTTTAAACAAATATTAAAACT
This sequence comes from Hibiscus mutabilis, assembly GCA_019671005.1. NCBI lineage: Eukaryota > Viridiplantae > Streptophyta > Magnoliopsida > Malvales > Malvaceae > Hibiscus > Hibiscus mutabilis. Next base: position 23,668,937 of record CM033724.1, read on the forward strand.
TATCATCGTTTAACCGTACCGTAAATTTGTTGTATGTTAGACTAGTCCCACCTTTGCTCGTTATAAAACAATTATCATAAATTTGAGAGACAAAGGCTGGCCCACAACTCATTCTCAGCTAACCTTTTCTCTGTTTTTTGTTTATTAATTTGGTTTGATTAAAGGATGTTATTGTTTCGAGTCCCGGGGTTCTCTTACTTGTCAGTACACATGTAAATGCAGTCGATTATGACCCAAATCTTATTCCATTCGATTTCAATAAACATAAAACATTAACAATTTAATTTATCAAATTAGAATTTAAACTAAACTAAAGCTAAAATAATAAAAAACTACACCGAAATGATTTGAAATCGTAATGACTTAAATAAAAAATTCAATTCTTAAATTAAATGCCCCGAATAAATATAAAAATTATTATATACTCTCAGCTCACCACGTCATCTATAATTTTATTAACAAAAAATAGTCAACTAATTCCTTTTTCCTCCATGTTATTTTTTTTAAATATGAATCTTCACTTTCTTTTTTGTTATGTAAATAGTTACATAGAAGTTAATTATGATTAGATTAGCGATATGAAAAAAAAATTAATCAACTAATTTTTAGTAGATGCGACCATAAATAACGTAATGAGCCGAAACCATATAATAATTTTTCCTAATCAATAGATTTGATTGTAAGATATGCATTTAATCAATCTTCCTCCAAAACCATTTTCACTAGAGTTGCCTCCTGATTTAATTAATTGCAACATTTTTTTCCCAATTTCAGATGCATGTATGCGTATGGAGTTGTGTTTTTTATTCATGATTTTATTGTGTTTAATGCAATTTTTTTGACAAAATTTAAATTTAATATTATTCTAATCCTATTTAAAGAGAACGTGAAAAAAGGCTTTAAAAAATATTAAAATTTATGACCTAAAATAAAAGAACAAAGATGAATAACTTATTTAACCCAATACATGCTCAGTTTAATGCAATTTGAGATTATAATTATGACTATTAAAATTCAAATGGAATGCTTTTTTTGTCTCTTAGTCTGAACCAGATAGACACAGAGAGTATTGTCAATATCAGAGACAAATGATGTGGGCCTAAATCACCGTAAAGAAGATATAATGTCTTTCAATTGCTTGTCCTATAAGCTTGTACATTCAACCATCAATAGTTACAAGAAGATGAAAGGTGAAGGGTTATGGGAAAATAAAGGTGAAAGGTTGTTATAATGGACATCCACATTTAATGATATTCATAACAATCATTTTGGATGTCCTAAAATCTTTGTCTTATTAAAATTTTGCTAGGAACAATTATGCGGGACAAAAATAGATGAAGTAAAAAGAGTACACCATATTTTAATATGCAAGACACACTTCCTCATTAAAAATCTTTCTAGAAAAATTCACTTGGATAAAACAATAGATAAGGAAAAAGAGCACAACACTTATTTACTCCTCTTCAATGGTGCATCACTTGAGATCTTTAAAAACAACACAATCCAATATTTAAAATTAACTTCCCAAATATAGTGGAAGAGACCTGACGCGTGTTGGATGTATGTGCAATTAAGAATAAGTATACTCGTCGCTCAAGTAATTTAATGATGAGTAGAGTGTCGAACCCAAAGGGATTGGAGTAACAAACTCAAAGCAATTACACTTAAAAGTTAGTAGAATAGTATTGGTGTGTGATATGATTATGAACTAAATTCAATACAAGTAAAAGTAGTAATGATCAAAAGGCAAACAGATGCTGTAGCAAAGAGTATAATGATTATGGATGCTGGTTTATTGCCTAAGAATTATGCTAATTATTATTCGAATGCTATAGCAGTTGACAATACATGTCTACGTAAACCAATTATATACTTATCTACTCGACATGGTTTTCTAATTAACTCATAGACTCTCTCGATACCTAGAAGTTGATAATAAGAAGTTATGGCAATGCATGTCTGCGTATACCCTAACAACTTATTATCTGTTCAAGTTCCCCTTATTAGTCGTTGAAATCCTAAACTTATGTTTAAGCCAGATTAGAACCTAAGTTAACAGCTTAATCTCTATTGTTCACGTTTGTCTAACTTAATTCCTCGATATTAAGTCACAAATCAATAATTAAAATGTCTCTCTTGATAGCTCTTACAATAATTATGCATGAAGAACGATGAACATAATAGATAAAGAAAATGTGCTATAACATTGAACAAATAATTAAAACATAAAATCTTAAAAACAGTAAACCCGATAAAAGAGTATTTAGCTCATGTCTGAGCAAATATCATCCATAACAGAAATAGTAAAATTTATGGCAGTTTATCAAGCAAAAGAAAAAGAAAGTCAAGCATCCTCGAATTCTCCTCCAAGCCCTCGAACTGTGCTGCAATGCTTCTCACTCCTCAAACCTCTCTCGATAGCTCTCGTCGTGTGGGGACTTATCTTGACCTCAATGGTAGTCGTTCTTTGATAATTGAAGACAAAAGGTTGTTTTCTATAATCAAGCTCTCTTTGTATTGTTGCCCAAGTTGCCTTTATATAGGCGGCAAAGCTTGGGTTAAGAAACCCAAAAGCACGCGAAACCTCTTTGATGAGGATCTCGCTTTTCGTGCCATTCAATGAAGTCCCTAATGGAGAGGAGTCCATATGTAAGTTGATAATCAATAGTCAAGGTTCGTTTCAAACTCTGCTACACTTCAAGGGATGCTGCTTCGCTGCTCCTGTATTCCATTGCCTTGGTTGCCTCCAGCACACGCACAGCTAAAAACTTCTACCTTTCCCATTAAAAACATCAATATACATAACAATTAAGCTTACACACCATTAACTCACTAACTACATGCAAAATACTCCTAAATGCAACTATATGAGCTTGAAAACATGCAATTGTAATCACTTATTTTTATCTGTAAATACATATTAGTGTTGCATGTATACATATTATATTATATGTTTATTATGTGCATGAGTGTTATTAGTCTATGTGTACATGTATATTATAAACTATGTATGTATACGTATTAAATACGGTGTATGTGTGTCGCGTATGCATCTATATTTAGTACGAGCGTATTTGTTTTTATGGTTAATTATGTGTATAATTGTATATGTATGTATACTGGTATGTTATAATTAATGTTTGCATAGGTATATACGTATGTATTGTTGTATGTGTATTGCTGTTATAATTATACTATTGGGCTAATATAAAATGAAAATCCAAAAAATATATTAAACCCAAATAAATGAATTACAGTCCAAGTCCAATTACAAATCTAATATTATTACAAGGCCCGGTTGGCCCAAACCCAAACCTATTTAATTCTAATTATTTTTGGTGCAGGTGACTATGGGCCGTTGGATCAAGATCTGATCCAACGGCCACGATCCAAGCAAGGAACCAAAATATCTGCCAGCCGCGTGCACATCACGTCTGGACTGTTCGAGTGCCACGCGTACGTGCTGTCCACGCGCGGACTCTTTGATATCCCACGCGTGCGTGAGCCCCACGCGCTCTGACCCCTCGACTGCTGAGCCCCACGTGGCACGATCTGGAGCCGTTTCACCAACCGAGGCTTCATCTGGGCCGTTCACCCTTCAAGCCATCCCAACCGTTAGATCAGATCTGATCTAATTACCGAGAACACATCTGGCCGAAGACAGAGCCCACACCGCCACCATGCTGCACCATGCCGATCTTCAACCACCGTGCTCAGAACATGTCAAAACACGGCAAGAAAAGAAATATGTCAGTTAGCAGTCCAGATCTGTAAAAGTAAGTATTATGCAACTTGTACCAAAACCAAAGACAGGCATATATATGTACGAAACAAATATTCTGAAAGAAAACAAGTTGTAACAAAAAAAAAACAAGTGGTAATCAAAACAAGCAAAGTTGTAATCGAAAGGAAAGAAATACAAAAAGTCAGTCCAGTGGTAAATACTCGTGTCCCTTTTTTTATTTTTTGCATGCATACACAAAAGAGAGGTAAAAAAAGAGAGAGAGAGTTAGAGGTCTTACCGTCGTCGTCTGTGGATCTCCCCTCACTAGTGACAAGCCTTTTCGGCTTCCCCAAGCCGGATACGGTGAACTGAAAGGAGTGGGAGACCCCTTGTAGTTTCGTTTTGGGTAAAAAAAAATGGGTTTTTCATTTCGTATTTCCTAGATCTAGGGCAGATGGAGGTTTTTCCTCTGAATCCAACCTCAGATTCGTGTCGAGGGTGAGACGGGGGTTATTTTGGTGTGTTTTTGAGGCTCGCCGGCGCCGATTAGCGGCGGCTGGCGGCGGAGAATACGGCGGTCGACAGTCGGATTCTGGGTTTCATGGGGGAGATTTGAGAGAAAATGAAGAACAGAGTTTGGGTTATAAAACTGAAAAATGAAAGAAATGGCTGAAAAATTGGTTTCGGCCTAAAAGAGGGGTTTTTATAGTTGTTATTATTTTGTGAAATGGGTAAATTACATACTAAATCCCCCCGCGTTTCCAATATTTTCACTTCTGTCTCGCCGCATGGTATATTTACAACTCTGGTCCCCTTTGTATTTCAAAATCTTGCAATCCAGTCCCTAAATTACACTGAATCAATTTTTAAATGGTAAAATTACCCTTTGAACCATCCCGCGTTTTTGAACTTTTCATTTCGGGTCTGCCCCTTGGTCTAATTACAGTTTTGATCCTTTTAGGTTCTGTCTATTTTGTATTTTCGTCCTTAAATTGCATATTATTATCCTTTAATTTACGCCATGACTTTTATTTCTTTTCATTTTTGAGTCTTTGTTTCTATGTAAATACTCATGTTCGTATTATAATCGTATATGTTAATGTAGTCTTTTGTCTTATTATATATCCCTCGTATATGCCTTGTATTTTTATGTTCATATGTATATGTGTGTTAGGTTTATAATGATTATGTATCTTTTTGTTCGGTTATTCATATTAAGCATGTTATGTTCTAGTTGATTCGTACACGGTATATTTCGTATTTTTGTATGTGTATATGTTCTCTTGGCTTTTTAGGTTACATGTTAGTGTATTTTCTTTTTATGTATAATATATTGTCCCATATATGTTGAAATATGTTTTATTACTAATATGTATGTCTCCTTGAAATATATGTTCGTCTACACACGTATTTATTCCTGTCTTGTTATTGTGACATGTTAAATTTGCTTTTATTTATTGTTAAGCTTGTTATGTATATGTGTGTTTTAATTATATATTTTTATTTATGTTAGATTAGTATTCTGTTATGTGAATATTTACTGTCTTTAAATTATCTGATATGTCTTATATTTTTGTCACTAAGATTGCATACGAGATATAAATTGTTAATGTGGTGCCCTTTTATCCGAGCATAAACGGGGCCAGTATCAGGCGTAGTGATAGTCGTTGGGCGTTTATTCTCGGATAACAGGGCCCTTAAACTTTATTCGCAATTATGACCGAATTTTAAAATAATCGTCACTTTAATCTGAAAATCCAATATTAATAAAGCGGTAATTATTAAAGTACCAATTTTGGGCGGTGTGGGGGGGGGTGCTAATCCTTCCCCATCTGTAACCGACTCCCGAACCCAATATTTTTTTGAATCTCTGGTTTTATGGTGTCCGGCCTACCTAAGTGGCCGGTGGCGACTCCATTTTTTTTAAAATGCGGTTTTTTTAAAACCCCACGGAATAAATATTTTACATCAAAAAAATCACGAACACCTTTCAAAAACACCTTCGAAAACTCATCGTTTTTTTTAGCGATAAGAAAAAAGGGACATCGCTACATATGGCGACTCCGCTGGGGACAATTTTTTGTTTTTTTTCAAAAACAAATGAGAGTCAAGCTTTTAAAATAATTACCGCTTTACTAATATTGGAAGTTCCGGATTAAAGTGACTATTAAATTAACATTCGGTTATAATTGCGCGTTTATTTTAACGCATTTAAAATATGGCATATAAACCCGTTTTTTTAAGTGGGGGGAAAACGCTAATGCTTTCGCGGAGATATCGTTCTCCCGTATGGGCCTAGCAAGTACCTTCGGGGCTCGAGTACCTTATGCTTTCGTAAGGATAGCGTTCCTTCGTACGGGCATAAGCGAATGGGTCCCCCTGAATTGAACCCGGTTGAAAGGAGCCTATAATGGGTGATGACCGGGGGCCTTGCTACTCTTAGTAGAGGACAACAAGGACAATTCGGGTATCTCCTAGAACCAACACTGCATGTAGAGAATACATAGAAACCTACCCTATTAGAGCCATGCAGATAACCTAGGTGTCTTAGATGGAATGTAAATAGGATTGCCTTGTTTGCTTATCGCATTTAATTTGCCCTTCTATTACGTACTTATCATTTTTGTCCGGTACTGACTTGTTTTCTTTTGCTTTGTTTTTGCATACCATCGCATTCACATTACACAGAGCATTGATTCCCGAGTGATTTCTCCCATAATAGAAGATTGTTCATGATGGACCAAAGGTTCTTTGACCTGAAGGAAGGGGGTCCAATTCCAGAGCTCCATCCCAAGACTAGGCCAGGGACAACCGAAGAAGAACCATTCAAGGACACCAGAACAAATTCAGTAAGCAGTGTCAATTCTGGTGACAAACAAGATGCAATACAAGAACTAAAGAAGCAGATGTCTAAGATGATGGACCAGATGAATGCCATGATGAAAGGCAAGCAGCATGTCGAACTCAGAAAAGATTCGATCGGGGAGCAGAATGTGGAACAGAATGGTCAGAATGTCAAAACAGACAACACCGTTAAATATGACAAATCGAATCCCTTTGTGATCAATCTCAAGAAGCAGACAAGTAGCATATCTGGGGTAGATACCCAGGGAACAGAGGCAAAACCAGGGGAAGTTCGAGAATCTAATGACATCAGAAGACATTATCCTATACCCATGAGATACACCGAGTTACTTCCGTTGCTTGTCGAAAGGAACCTTATCATACCAGTGAAGTCTGTACCAAGAAAACCTCATTATCCGAAAGATTACAACAGTCGTGTCTGGTGCAGCTACCACATAGGCGATTTGAGTCATCACACTAAAAATTGTAGGGCCCTGAAGGACAGAGCTCGAGATCTTATCAGAATGGGAATTTTGGGTTTCGAAGACGGACAACCCCGATTCTTCAGCCAGCCAGCCGTTGCCCGAGGGGTAAAGTCGAAGGAAGGTCAATATCCAGCCCAAGGTTCGGGTAACACAGAAGTGGGTCACTCAAGCGGGATAAAGTTAGGAGTCAAGAATAAAAGCGTCTCAGAAGGTGAACTTGCACGCAAGCACGGCCAGCTCGAGCATGAGAGGCACAATCTGAGCATGAAATTAAAGAACATACAAGACGAGTACCAGAAGCTGCACTTTAAATTCAAGAGTTTCGGTCTGGGTGACACCGCGAAAGAGTGGGTCAATGGTATGATTCAGGTGAGGAACGGTTCGTAACGCTGGAAGGTAAATGCAAGAATAGTAAGAATAAAGTCGGATCATTATCACGGAAGTCGGAAGAAGCCGAGGGCCAACGCGACATTCTCCAAAATAAGTTGGAAAGCGATCGGCCATGGAAGATATCACGAAATCAAGTCCGCAGCAGGAAAGGAATGAATCACAAGCCTTTCAAATGGAAAACGCAGCACTCAAAGAAGCGAGATAGCGAGGCTCGAGCGCTTTACGTACCCGGTGAGATCCGTCTTTGGGGCAATGACCGTTAAGCTACAAAGGCCGAGCAAACAATACGGGAGAAAGACCGGGACATGAAGATGGTTACGACTCAAGCCCGACAAGTAGCTCAACAGGTAGCAGATTTAGCGATCTGGCAGCACCAATAAGCGAATATGGATCCAGCATTGGACCGCATGAAGGAAAGGCAGCGGGACTGTTGAATGAGGTCAAGACATTAGGTGCCAGGGCTCACCACTATTTGTAAAACCCTAATACCGGATGTAATGAAACCTCTTGGTCTGAATGAAAGATGTCCTATAGGGACAAATCACTTGCGGAATCGATGCTTTATTGCATTCATGCATTGCATTTGCATCACGTCCTGTGTATTGTTTAATAATTTTATCATCGTATGACACTTCATCATTTAATACTTGGGGTTCGATGCCAGTGAATTAATCAGAAAATGGAACGAATTGAAGAGTCGAGGCTTGACCAGTTAGAAGAAAAATCGAGAAAGAGCTTAAGAAGAGAGAGAAGATAAATGTTTTCAATACGAGGGAACTCTACCTAGTCCCTGATTTGGTCATTCCTCCAGATTTCAAGGTTCCCGGATTTGCGCAGTATGACGGAACCAGCTGCCCGAAGATTCACTTAACCATGTTTTATAGAAAAATAGAAGGATACATGAAGAACGAAATTGTTGATCCACCATTTCTATGATAGCCTGACGGGACCAACAACAGTATGGTATAATCGTTTGAACAGAAACCAAGTTAGGTCATGGGGTGACCTCGCTAATGCCTTCTTGGGTTAATACAAATATGCTTTAGATTTAGCACCATGTCGGCAGTTTCTTCAGACTGAAAAAATGAGGACAAATGAAAGCTTCAGGGAATATGCATTAAGGTGGCGATGTTTGGCGACCCAAGTCCAGCCTCCTATAGCAGAAGAAGAGTTGACTCCCTTGTTCCATGCAACGCTTCCCTCTTTTTTCTTCGATATGATGTTGGAAAAATCGAGAAACAGATTCGAAGATTTCATGACGATTGGAGAAAGGATAGAATACGCAGTCAAAGAAGGAAAATTGGGGTCTAAGTCTAAGGACCGAATCGAAGATAAGACAGATAATGATGGAGGGGTAAATGAGTGTCATCTCCAGGGTTCGCGTGGCCGTAAAAGGAGACAAACTGACAAATCGGGGTCACAAGGAAAATTCCTCGGACGAGCGCAAATTTGGAAGTGTTTGGAACATCTATCTCAGACATTTGACCTCATCTGGTAGGGGGTCACTATCTTGTTCCTAGGCCGATGAAAATTGCACCTGATCCGTATGCCCATAGTTTTGACTCGAGTAGCACATGCGAATTCCATATGGGGGCACCGGGGCATCCCACCAGAAAATGTAGACCTTTATTGGAGGAAATCAAGAAGCTGGTCAATGATAGAACCCTGACACAAGAGCTGATCAAACAGTGGAAGACCAAGGATGAGAGGCAAGTCTACATAGTGCTGAAGAAGCCAGAGATGTCTCTACATTAAAATACCTTCCTGAAGTAATACAAGGAATCAACTCTACTACATGTGGCCCCCATGTGGTAAAGATCTTTTGTGATGGGGCATGTTTGTTGATTTTTATTTCAATAAAGAACACATTTCGCTTAACATATAATGTTTTTGAAAGCACATAGATATTTTTTCGCCGTTGTAGGACACTGGATATCAATTGCAAGATGTGACATTAGATAGATGTCGTGACAACGATGATGTGTAATCTTCCCCACCGGACTCTAGTCAGCAAAGCGAGATTATTACTCTTTCGATGATATTCAAGGACGAAAAAGCTCTAAATGTCAACCATGTAGAGTTGCTTGAAATTGAAACTCTAGGCATAATCTTCTAGGTAGTAAAGAAATGAAAATAAGAATTAAAAAGGGGGAGAATTGAAGAAAAAGGGAAGAAAGAAAAAGAAAGAAATAAAAAATAAAGAAGGAGGAAATAATAATAAAAAAGTACTCATATGTTCGAAACCTGGTAATAGGCTTGTTCGGATAAGAGTATGGAAATTTTGGGGCACTCCGCTGAAGTGATAGGGTGGAGATACATCATCCAATTCAAGAAACCTTAGCTTCATGAGTGATGGTAATATTTTCAAATCGTGACTATGCCGAGTAACTTGGGGCATTGTTGTTTGCTCCATCGTTGTCCTCAAGACAAATGACTGTGACGAATTGATTTCCTCAAATAAAAACAAAAAAAATAAGAAAAACAAAAGAAATATGAAAAAGAAGAAAAAAGAAAAGAAAGAAAAAGAGATAAAACGATAGCATAGGTAAAATTAAAACTCGCACCACCCAGAACTCTATTTTTAGAGTAATATTTCTGCGCTCGAGTGGTTATACAAGCCAACCCTTTTGGGGGCGGAGTAGATAATGAGAATTGAGAAAGAGTAGTACTCTGCAGCAACGCGGTAATCATGTGGATGAACCGAGTCACCAGGGAAGACTTCACATCTTTGAATTACCAAGTGGTGGAATCTAAGCCACTCTTGCACATGATATCCAGAGCTCCTATGCTGTGTTTTCAAAATCTTGTATGTTAATCTAAATGATACCCTTCAGTGGAACACCAATCAGCAAATTGACAAGTTGAAGCAACAAAGATTTCCATGTATTACTTCAGGGGTAAGATCCAGAACACAAGGTTGCAAATACTATTGGAGCCCCTAACCAGAAACGACCTCACAATACATAGAATGAAGATGATAACAGAAGTATAGGTGTCAGACAGCTCAAGAACAAGAAGCGGATTCCAACCATGATGACTTGTTTGGTTCAAGAAAATGAAGGATGAAACAGGACAACAATGAGCTCACAAAGTGTGGGGACGGTAAAAAAGTAAACATTGAGTCTCCAAAGAATTAAAGCACAGAGATCGATGAATGGTGCCCGTCAAGAGGCAACAAGAAGATTGAGGTTAAGAAGCATTTCGCTCACCCCGATGATGAAATTAACAAATACTCAGAATGTTGGGTCAAAAGAACGGGAAGGTAGCCGAGCACGATCGAATGGGGCAATGCGAGCAGAAAGAATAGTAAGAATCTCTGCACACGCATGATATAGTGTTTGTTGGTGAAGAAGCGATGAGACCCCAAGAAGAAGAAGGCGGGTGCTCGTGCAAAAGAACAAGAGCGGGTGCTTATTGAACAAAATTTGACAGAAATGAAGCACACCGCAAAAGGAAAGGAAATAGATAAATCCGAAGAATGACCTTTCAGGACATAAGATTAACAATAAAAAGAAAAAGAAAAGAGAGTGAAAGAAAATGAGGATAAAAAAAGGTGAAAAAAAAACAAAGAAAAAAGAAAAAGAGGAGAAAGAAAGCACAACATTGCATGCATCATACAGATAGGGGCATGTCAGTTTTGCTTGTTCCTAAATAGGTATTTGAAGAACTATTAAAGAATTTACCAAAGTCTCGAAAGAACCAGAGCCATAACGGCGTGAGACCCAGATGTTAAATCCTTCGGGTCATTAGTAAGTCCTTCGGGAACGATGTTAAGTCTTTCGGGCCACCAATAAGTCTTTCGAGCGTGGTGATAAGTCCTTCGGGCCATCAGTAAGTCCTTCGGGCATGATGCGGCAGCATAGCGGCGTGAGTCCCGAAAGAACGACAGCCATAGCGGCGTGAGATCCAGATGTTAAATCCTTCAGGTCATCGGTAAGTCCTTCAGGGCACGATGTTAAGTTCTTCGGGCCACCAATAAGTCTTTCGAGCGTGGTGATAAGTCCTTCGGGCCATCAGTAAGTCCTTCGGGCATGATGCGGCAGCATAGCGGCGTGAGTCCTGAAAGAACGACAGCCATAATGGCGTGAGATCCAGATGTTAAATCCTTCGGGTCATCGGTAAGTCCTTCGGGCACGATGTTAAGTCCTTCGGGCCACCAATAAGTCTTTCGAGCGTGGTAATAAGTCCTTTGGACCATCAGTAAGTCCTTCGGGCATGATGCGGCAGCATAGCGGCGTGAGTCCTGAAAGAACGACAGCCATAGCGGCGTGAGATCTAGATGTTAAATTCTTTGGGTCATCGGTAAGTCATTCAGGCACGATGTTAAGTCCTTCGGGCCACCAATAAGTCCTTCGAGCGTGGTGATAAGTCCTTCGGGCCATCAGTAAGTCCTTCGGGCATGGTGCGGCGGCATAGCGGCGTGAGTCCCTAAAGAACGGCAGCCATAGCGGCGTGAGACCCAGATGTTAAGTCCTTCGGGTTATCGGTAAGTCTTTCGAGCATGATGATAAGTCCTTCGGGCCATCAATAAGTCCTTCGGGCATGATGCGGCAGCCTTAGTAGCGTAGGTCCAAAAATGGCAACAACCTCGTAAAAAAAAAGGGAGCCTACATTTTCAAGCCCCAGTGAAAGGTTCCATAGAGGGAGAACCCTAAATCCAGAATCTCAAAAAGAACCAAAGGCGAAGAGTTGTATATAGGAAGGACTCCAAGCTTTACAGTCTCGAAGTGAAAAGTTCTATATAGGAGGGACTCATAACTCGAGGCTTCAGAGCGAAGGGTTCTATATAGGAAGAGCCTGTAACTCCAAGATCGGAAGGTGACGAAGCTTTATATAGGAAGAACTTACGAGCCTGAAGATTCAGCTGAGGAAGAGTGGAGATGTCCAAAAGAACACGTGTTTCCAAAGCTACAAACAGGGAAGTCTGATAAAAATGAGTGCTTATGAATCTTTGCTTTGTTTCCCATTCCATGAGAACAAGCAAAGAGGGGCAATTGTAATCACTCATTTTTATCTGTAAATACATATTAGTGTTGCATGTATACATATTATATTATATGTTTATTATGTGCATGAGTGTTATTAGTCTATGTGTACATGTATATTATAAACTATGTATGTATACGTATTAAATACGGTGTATGTGTGTCGCGTATGCATCTATATTTAGTATGAGCGTATTTATTTTTATGGTTAATTATGTGTATAATCGTATATGTATGTATACTGGTATGTTATAATTAATGTTTGCATAGGTATATACGAATGTATTGTTGTATGTGTATTGCTGTTATAATTATACTATTGGGCTAATATAAAATGAAAATCCAAAAAAATATATTAAACCCAAATAAATGAATTACAATCCAAGTCCAATTACAAATCTAATATTATTACAAGGCCCGGTTGGCCCAAACCCAAAACTATTTAATTCTAATTATTTTTGGTGCAGGTGACTATGGGCCGTTGGATCAAGATCTGATCCAACGGCCACGATCCAAGCAAGGAACCAAAATATCTGCCAGCCGCGTGCACATCACGTCTGGACCGTTCGAGTGCCACGCGCGCGTGCCGTCCATGCGCGGACTCTTTAATATCCCACGCGTGCTTAAGCCCCACGCGCTCTGACCCCTCGACTGCTGAGCCCCACGTGGCACGATCTGGAGCCGTTTCACCAACCGAGGCTTCATCTGGGCCGTTCACCCTTCAATCCATCCCAACCGTTAGATCAGATCTGATCTAACGGCCGAGAACACATCTGGCCGAAGACAGAGCCCACACCGCCACCATGCTGCACCATGCCGATCTTCAACCACCGCGCTCAGAACATGTCAAAACACGACAAGAAAAGAAATATGTCAGTTAGCAGTCCAGATCTGAAAAAGCAAGTATTATGCAACTTGTACCAAAACCAAAGACAGTCATATATATGTACGAAACAAATATTTTGAAAGAAAACAAGTTGTAACAAAAAAAACAAGTGGTAATCAAAACAAGCAAAGTTGTAATCGAAAGGAAAAAAATACAAAAAGTCAGTCCAGTGGTAAATACTCGTGTCCCATTTTTTATTTTTTGCATGCATACACAAAAGAGAGGTAAAAAAAGAGAGAGAGTTAGAGGTCTTACCGTCGCCGTTTGTGGGTCTCCCCTCACCAGTGACAAGCCTTTTCGGCTTCCCCAAGCCAGATACGGTGAACTAAAAGGAGTGGGAGACCCCTTGTAGTTTCGTTTTGCGTAAAAAAAATGGGTTTTTCGTTTCATATTTCCTAGATCTAGGGCAGATGGAGGTTTTTCCTCTGAATCCAACCTCGGATTCGTGTCGAGGGTGAGACGGGGGTTATTTTGGTGTGTTTTTGAGGCTCGCCGGCACCGATTAGCGGCGGCCGGCGGCGGAGAATACGGCGGCCGGCCGCCGGATTCTGGGTTTCATGGGGGAGATTTGAGAGAAAACGAAGAACAGAGTTTGGGTTATAAAACTGAAAAATGAAAGAAATGGCTGAAAAATTGGTTTCGGCCTAAAAAGAGGGGTTTTTATAGCTGTTATTATTTTGTGAAATGGGTAAATTACATACTAAATCCCCCCGCGTTTCCAATATTTTCACTTCTGTCTCGCCGCATGGTGTATTTACAACTCTGGTCCCCCTTGTATTTCAAAATCTTGCAATCCAGTCCCTAAATTACACTGAATCAATTTTTAAATGGTAAAATTACCCCTTGAACCATCCCGCGTTTTTGAACTTTTCATTTCGGGTCTGTCCCTTGGTCTAATTACAGTTTTGATCCTTTTAGTTTCTGTCTATTTTGTATTTTCGTCCTTAAATTGCATATTATTATCCTTTAATTTCTGCCACTGACTTTTATTTTTTTTCATTTCAGTCATGTTTCTATGTAAATACTCATGTTCGTATTATAATCGTATATGTTAATGTAGTCTTTTGTCTTATTATATATCCCTCGTACATGCCTTGTATTTTTATGTTCATATGTATATGTGTGTTAGGTTTATAATGATTATGTATCTTTTTGTTCGGTTATTCATATTAAGCATGTTATGTTCTAGTTGATTCGTACACGGTATATTTTGTATTTTTGTATGTGTATATGTTCTCTTGGCTTTTTAGGTTACATGTTAGTGTATTTTCTTTTTATGTATAATATATTGTCCCATATATATTGAAATATGTTTTATTACTAATATGTATGTCTCCTTGAAATATATGTTCGTCTACACACGTATTTATTCCTGTCTTGTTATTGTGACATGTTAAATTTGCTTTTATTTACTGTTAAGCTTGTTATGTATATGTGTGTTTTAATTATATATTTTTATTTATGTTAGATTAGTATTATGTTATGTGAATATTTACTGTCTTTAAATTATCTGCTATGTCTTATAGTTTTGTCACTAAGATTGCATACGAGATATAAATTGTTAATGCGGTGCCCTTTTATCCGAGCATAAACGGGGCCAGTATCAGGCGTAGTGATAGTGGTTGGGCGTTTATTCTCGGATAACGGGGCCCTTAAAATTTATTCGCAATTATGACCGAATTTTAAAATCGTCACTTTAATCCGGAAAATCCAATATTAATAAAGTGGTAATTATTAAAGTACCAATTTTGGGCGGTGTGGGGGTGCTAATCCTTCCCCATCCGTAACCGACTCCCGAACCCAATATTTTTTTGAATCTCTGGTTTTATGGTGTCCGGCCTACCTAAGTGGCCGGTGGCGACTCCATTTTTTATAAAATGCGGTTTTTTTAAAACCCCACAGAATAAATATTTTACATCAAAAAAATCACGAACACCTTTCAAAAACACCTTCGAAAACTCATAGTTTTTTTTAGCGATAAGAAAAAAGGGACATCGCTACAGCAATATGCCAAGTAAAAGGGACTAAATTATAGGTTCTCTACGTAGTCATCAAGAAAACCTTAATAAATAAATATATATGTTAAACCTATATTTGATTTTGATATAAAAAACACTAAATTGTAAAAGGAATAAATTTTAAGGTACTTAATTTACTCACTAAATTGATAGGTGTTCAAACTTAAATACTTTTCCAAGTCAAATATTGAGTCCCCAAATATTTTCTAAGAGTTTTGGTACTCAATTTAGCCTATTTGGTAATTAAGTACCAGTACGGCATATGGCGTACCAGTACGGGTTTTTGCTACTAAAAACCAAACTTATGCTTAAAGGCTTACAAGTACAGGTACTGCTCTACGTGTACCTGTACGGATTTTTTAAACTGTAATCCAAATTGTGCTTCGGGTACCAGTACGACCTATGGCGTACCGATATAAGGATTAATAATATTTGATGTTTTGACCGTTGCCTTATTAGAAAATCTTGGAACTAACTTTTAAAATATTTTTAAGCGTACCGATATAGCTATATGCATATCGATACGATGTTTTAACCAAATATTCCAAGGATTTTAGTAAGCAATATTAGTACCGGTACAATATAGCATGTACTGATACCCTTTGTTATTTAATCACTTCGTACCGATACGTCTGCTCACGAACCGGTACCTCTTTGTTGCAATTGCTCTTTCTTCTTTTGGCAGGTACCGATACGAGTGCTCATGTACCGATACTACTGTTGTCAGAGGGAATTTATTGTGGGAAAAAGTTACCCCAACAGCTCTATTCAATATCTCAACTACCCAAACGGCTAGAAATCAATGAGGGGTATAAAATCAAGTCTTTAAAGCTTCTTCAACAACAAGACTGTAACACCCCAAATTTCCCCCCAAATTAAAAGCCCTAAATTGAGAAAATCCCTAATTTTGGAACCCTAATTATTTGGGAATTTTAGATCTTAAAACCTAATTCTGTGGGAGGCTTAATTTGTGAAAATCGGAACTTGTGTGACCAAATTGGAAAATTCCAAACATCTATGGCCATTCCGTTAAGCAGGTGAAAGTGGGGACCCTTCTTTTGTAATTTGCCCAAATTTTTAGGCTTAACCCTATTATTTTTGTCTATACCGACTTTTCAAATCTCATTTTTGAGATTTTAGCAGCCGCACCCAATTTTGCTCTCAACCTCTCGTTCCAAATCTCCCCCACACCTTCACTTTCCGTTTACGCTCCAACGTGGATCCTAACGCTAGTCGTTAGTCAAATCGAATCCATCTATCGGCTCTCCTTCTTGTCCCGACCGCAGCCACTCAACTTTCGTGCTAAGCTATCGATCGTTGCTCAAGATCAACACAGAACCAGTTCAAACCTTACCGTGTACCACCTTTTCTTCCTCCATGCTCCGTTGTTACTCCGTCGTACCCCGGTGTTATTGAATCTATGTGTGGGTAAGCTCTAAACCCAGATACTTTGGTTTTGATCCGGGACCTTGGTTTTACTTCGGGACCTCGAGTTGTGGGACGTTTCAGTGAGCTGCCGCCGTCGTCACTGTGTTGTAGCGTCGCCACCGCCGTGATACTGATTTGGCTGTCGCCGTCAAGGATTGTATGCCCTAGGGTTTCAGTTGTTGTGGAAAAGGTTGCAAGGGTGGATGCTTTTGGGGCCATTATGGATTTGGGTTAAACCCAATCTGGCTCGTGAGCCTATTGATGAGAGAGGCCGAATTGGGCCGGTTCAAGAGAGAAAGCCCAGATCAGTATGAACCAGACCATTTGTGTGAACCGCCTAATCTAAACTGAATCAGCAGGAGTAAACCGAACCGGATGGGTGATCGCTGACCCGACTCGACACGTTAGTTGACCCGTTGAACCGAACCATTTGGGTTGGAAAATTGTATGGGGAAGTTCAGTGGATTCACCATTCGAGCTGAATTCTGCTTCGGATCAGTGGCTCCACCTTTGGGTCATTCCACTTCGGATGGTGACGATGTAGTTAGAATGGTTCTGGGGAACTTTACTCTTCGGACGATGTATGGAGATGGGTGCATGACATTACATTTTATGTCTCTTATTTAATGCATATGTGTATTAAGATGATTAATGAACCATACTTGTTGTTTAGATTCCCGTTATGTGTTTTAACTGCACTTTAGAGACACACTAAGCTTCATATCTTACTTCTCCTTAGTTTTTCTTTCAGATACTCAGGCTTAGGCGTACGGTACTCGGAGGATCTCATATCATCAGACTTTTCCTTATTTTTACAGTATGATTATTCAGACATTTGAGTTTCTCTATTATTATTATTTCGGACGATTTTGTATTGAGACTTGGGACACTAATACTATTTTGAGACTTTTTGGTTTGACATGCATTTATTATTTGAATTTCTTTCGGATTTTATAGTGACTTTTAGAATTTTTCTAAACGTCTACGTTTTATTTAAACAATATAATTTTGGTGGTTTTAATCTTTATAATTAAGTTGTAATTTGAATTATTAAACTTAATAACCTTTCTTGAGGGACACGTTTTTTTTTCAAACTTAACTTCCAAGTTTTGACTTAAGAAATTAGGTCAAATTTAAGAGGTTATATTTAGTGGTATTAGAGTCAAGGTTCAACCCTCAGACTGTGTGGCTTGTATAAAATTTTAAACCGAAAATGATTTTGCATGCATACTAAATTTTTTTTGGGCAAAACGGGTATTTCTAATAAATATATTATTTAAAGATTATTTTATTTTAAATAGGAACTCCAAGTACCGACTCAAACTTAGGATTATCTTCTTTGTGATGGAGTACTATGCCACATCGTAGGAGTTCTAGATTAGAGGCCGGACGTGGTCGTGGTCGAGGTCGTTCTATAGCTATTGAGTGTGATGCTCTGCCTCCTGCGGATCTGCCGTAGGATCAGAATGAGGTACATGATGCTGATGGAGAGGAACAATCTAGGGATCAAGCTGAACCCAAAATACAGCACCTGGCCAGCGACGCAGAGTGTTGGTCAATGTGATTCCGAGGATAGTGAGACAGTGAGCATAGATTCTGTTGCAGTGCAGAGGGAGTTGCTTCGTTACCTTTGTCTATCTGAAGGCATGAGGAAACCTATTTCTACCGAGTTCTTAGCTGCTGGGATGACCATGTTTGATGGCAAGTTAGGTACAAACCCGGCTGACGCAGAGTATTGGCTGAAGAAACTTCAGCGTTTGTTTGTTGAGATGGAATATCTTGCCAACCGAAAATTGAGAGCTGCTGTATAATTACTGCAAGGTGAGGCCCAGGATTGGTGGGAAGTAGAGGAAAAAGTTGTTCCAGCCAGTTAGATTTCATGGGAGTTTTTCAGACAGTCATTTTAGGATCGGTATGTTGGGCCTGAGTATCTAGCTAAGTGCCGAGATGACTTTATGAATCTGGAGCAGAATGATATGAGCGTTAATGATTATAAGATAGAGTTTTTAAGGCTTTTCTAGTATGTTTCGGGGCTGGTTACTACAGAGAAATAGAAGTGTGATTGGTTTCTGAGAGGGCTGCATTTTTTTATCAAGATTGGGGTTGCTTTACATCAGGATAAGGAGTATAAGGAGACCACCCATGGGGCTAAAACTCCTGAACGAATTGAAGCTATGAAGAAACGATAGGAATCTTAGGGTACTGATCGGGCTAAGAGACAGTCGACCGTGTCAGTTCAGCACAATTAGGGGAATCAGTCTAGGAAAAGGACTAGAGATGAGTATGACCATCAGAGTTACTCCAGAGCTAGACCAGTGGCATCTACTATTCCGACCGCCAGCATGAGAGGTTCGCCTAATTCTCGTGGGGTGCTATAGTATTCTTTTTGCAAGAAATGGCATCCAAACGAGTGTAGGAGGCAGTCTAGGGCTTGTTTTCGATGTGGTTCTTTTGAGCACCTTTTTAGAGATTGTCCGGTGGCGCCTTCATCTGCCTATGTTCCGAGTCAGTCTCAAGCATCTATTCAGACTCCTAGTAGAGGGAGAGGTCACGGTAGAGCTGGTGCTTCGGGTACTGTTGGTAGGGGTATGCCTACTTAGAGTAGAGGATCAATTGGTTTAGGGGCGAGACAGCCAAGGTTGGTTTATGCTACCAGGAGGTATGAGGATCGTGATAAGCCAGATGTCATTGCTGGTACCTTTTCTATTCACTCTATCTCTTATTTTGCACTGTTGGATAATGGTTCTACTCATTCGTATGTTGCGAGCTCTGTATCTGGGGGTCTTGAAATTCATGTTGAGGATGTTGCTAATGCTGTTACCGTACACAGTCTGGTAGGTAATCCTATTGTGGTTTTTAGGGTGTATAAAAATTGTCCTCTTGAGATTCAAGGGGAAATTTTTCTGGCTAATCTGATGGAGTTACCTTTTGGGGAATTTGATCTAATTCTCGGCATGGACTAGTTGTCTGCTCACTGAGTCAATTTGGATTGTGAGAGGAAAAGAGCAACACTAAAAACTTCTTATGACCGAGAGGTAGTTCTTTTTAGAGAATGTCAGGGCTTTCTATCTAATGTAATATCGGCTCTCAAAGCTGAAAAGATGATCAAGAAGGGGTCCATTGCCTACATTGCTTATATTCTTGATCCGAGACAGTCTGACTCGGGGATGGATAAGATTTGGGTTATGAGAGACTTTCTCGATGTATTTCCAGAAGAGTTGCCTGGTGTTCCGCCAAAGCGTGATGAGATTGAGTTTGGCATCAAAGTTTATTCGGGTTCAGCTCCTGTGTCTATGGCACCTTACCGGATGGCACTGAAAAAACTTAAATAATTGAAGGTTCAGTTGCAAGAACTGCTAGACAGGGGTTTTATCCGACCCAGTGTTTCTCCGTAGGGAACCCCTGTTCTTTTTGTTAAGAAGAAGGATTGGACACTTTGGTTGTGCATCGATTATCGAAAACTGAACACGCTGACGATCAAGAACAAGTATCCCCTCCTCGTATTGATGATATCTGCGATCAGTTCTGGGGAGCTACGGTGTTCTCTAAGATAGACCTGAGATCTGGTTACTATCAACTCAAGGTTAAAGATTCGAATGTTTTCAAAATAGCTTTTCAGACACGTTACAGTCATTACGAGTTCCTTGTGATGCCCTTCGGGTTGACTAACGCTCATGCCACTTTCATAGATATGATGAATAGAGTGTTTCAACCCTATCTCGACCAGTTTGTTGTGGTCTTTATAGACAATATCCTAGTTTATTCTAAATCTGAGGTTGAGTATGAGGAGCATCTCCGCATTTTTTTTTCAAACTCTGAGGGAGAAACAACTGTATGGAAAATTCAGTAAGTGTGAATTCTGGCTTTCAGAGGTGATATTTTTGGGGCGTATCGTTTCTGATGAGGGTATTCGAGTTGATCCGAAGAAGATTGATGCTAGCATGAGATGGAAACAACCCAAGAATGTTCCTAAGATCCGAAGTTTCTTGGGTTTAGCCGGCTATTATCGGAGGTTTGTTGAGAGTTTCTCGATCATCGCAGCTCTGTTGACTAAACTTTTGAGAAAGAATGTTCATTTTATCTGGTCTGAGGCTCAGCAGGCTAGTTTTGAGAAGCTTAAGACCGTGTTGACTGAAGCACCGATCCTAACTCAGCCAGAGCCTGGGAAGGCTTACACCATCTACAGTGATGCTTCTCATACCGGATTGAGGTGTGTTCTGATGCAGGATGGTAAGGTAGTAGCCTATGCGTCCCGTCATTTGAAACCGCATGAGTGCAACTATCCTACCCACGACTTAGAGCTTGCTGCTGTGATCTTTGCTCTCAAAATCTGGAGACACTATCTCTATGGGGAAAATTGTTATATTTTCACAAACCATAAGAGTCTAAAATATCTTCTCACACAGAAGAGGCTGAACCTAAGACAACGACGTTGGTTAAAGCTTCTTAAAGACTATGATTGTGAAATTGAGTATCATCAGGCAAGGCCAACGTTGTTGCCGACACCTTAACCTGTAATGCCATATCAGATCTGAGATCCCTGTTTGCTCGGATGAGTTTGTATGAGGATGGTAGCCTTTTGGCAGAACTTCGGGTTATTCCTACTTTGATTTATGATATTTGAGCTAAGCAACCTAGTGATTCGTTCTTGATGCACCGTATAAAATAGGTTGAAGAAGGTACATCTCAGGATTTCTCTATTGATCAGGATAGTATATTATGTTTTCGAGGCCGATATTGTATTTCGAGGAATTCTTGCTTGAAGGAGGTTATCTTACGTGAAGCCTATAACACTCCCTACTCTATGCATCCCGATGGGGATAAGATGTACAAGAATCTTCGTGAGAGATACTGGTGGAAGGGCCTGAGGAGAGATGTTGTTGGGTTTATGTTAGATTTGTCAGAAGGTGAAAGCAGAGCATCAACGTCCGTCTGGATTACTTCAGTACATTGAGATTCCTCAGTGGAAATGGGAACGTCTGACGATGGATTTTGTTAGTGGTCTTCCTGTGACTCTCACAAACAAAGATTCTATCTGGGTTATTGTTGATTGGTTGACTTAGTCTGCACACTTCATTCCTGATTAAGTTAACTATTCTTTGAGTAGGCTAGCTAAACTTTACATCTCGAAGATTGTTAGACTGTATGAGGTGCCTTTTTCTATCATTTCTGATCGGGACCCAAGGTTTACAGCGAAGTTCTGAAGGTCGCTTCACACTACTTTGGGTACTCGGTTGAACTTTAGCACTGCTTATCATCCCCAGACCAATGGCCAGTCTGAGCGGGTAATGCAGATTCTTAAGGATATGTTGAGGGGTTGTGTTGTGGACTATAGAGGCAGTTGGGAGGATTTCTTACCGCTTGCAGAGTTCGCCTACAATAATAGCTATCAGGCCAGTATCAAGATGGCACCGTATGAGGCTCTGTATGGGCGTAAGTGCCGTACACCTATTGGTTGGACCGAACTTAATGAGCACAGATTGTTAGGGCCAGATATTGTTCATGAGGTTGAGCAGACAGTTAGATTAATTCAGGATCGGCTTAAGGCTGCTTTTGACAAACAAAAGTCTTATGCCGATTTGAGACGTCGGGATATTGAGTATGAGGTGGAGATGAGGTCTTCTTGAAAGTATCTCCGTAGAGGAAGGTACTTTGTTTCGGTCAAAAAGAAAAGCTGAGTCCTCGTTTCATCGGGCCTAATCGGATTATTCATCGGATTGGACCAGTTTCCTGTCAGCTTGAGTTACCACCTGAGCTTAATCGTATTCATGATGTCTTCCATGTCGCTGTGTTGAGACGCTATCATGCTGATCCGTCTCATATTATTCCTGTAGAGGAGATTGAGATTCGTCCCGACTTGCGTTTTGAGGATGAGCCAGTTGAGATTCTTGCTCAAGACAAGAAAATTCTCCGGAGGAAGACCATTAAGATGGTTAAGGTCTTGTGGCGTAATCGTGGTCATGATGAGGCTACGTGGGAGCCCAAGGCTGTTGTCAAAGCTCAGTATCCACATCTCTTTGATCCAGGTAAATTTCGAGGCTAAAATTTCTTTTAAGGAGGGGAGAGTTGTAACACCCCAAATTTTCCCCCAAATTAAAAGCCCTAAATTGAGAAAATCCCTAATTTTGGAACCTTAATTATTTTGGAATTTTAGATCTTAAAACCTAATTCTGTGGGAGGCTTAATTTGTGAAAATCGAAACTTGTGTGACCAAATTAGAAAATTCCAAACATCTGTGGCCATTCCATTAAGCAGGTGAATGTGGGGACCCTTCTTTTGTAATTTACCTAAATTTGTAAGCTTAACCCTAATATTTTTGTCTATACCGACACTTTAAATCTCATTTTTAAGATTTTAGCAGCCGCACCCAATTTTGCTCTCATCCTCAACCTCTCGTTCCAAATCTCCCCCACACCTTTACTTTCCGTTTACGCTCCGACGTGGATCCTAACGCCAGTCGTTAGTCAAACTGAATTCATATGTCGGCTCTCCTTTTCATCTCGACTACATCCACTCAACTTTTATGCTAAGCCATCGATCGTTGCTCAAGATCGACACATAACCATTTCGAACCTTACTCTTCGAACGATGTATGGAGATGGGTGCATGACATTACATTTTATGTCTCTTATTTAATGCATATGTGTATTGAGATGATTATTGAACCATACTTGTTGTTTGAATTTCCGTTATGTCTTTTAACTGCACTTTAGAGACACACTGAGCTTCATAGCTTACTCCCCCTTAGTTTCTCTTTCAAATACTCAGGCTTAGGCGTACGGTACTTGGAGGATTTCATATCATCAGACTTTACCTTATTTTTACAGTATGATTATTCAGACATTTGAGTTTCTCTATTATTATTATTTCGGACGATTTTGTATTTGCGACTTGGGACATTAATACTATTTTGAGACTTATTGGTTTGACATGCATTTATTATTTGAATTTCTTTCGGATTTTATAATGACTTTTGGAATTTTGATAAACGTCTACGTTTTATTTAAACAATATAATTTTGGTGGTTTTGATCTTTATAATTAAGTTGTAATTTGAATTATTAAACCTAATAACCTTTCTTGAGGGACACATTTTTTTCAAACTTAACTTTCAAGTTTCGACTTAAGAAATTAGGTCAAATTTAGGAGGTTACAAAGACAACTATCCAAAAGCATTCAAGCACATATCCAACCTCTTAGCACCTTTATTGCAAAATTCTTGTAACCCACTTGAGTGTATTTCATTATATTTCATCTTTCATCAAGTTTGGGGTTTGTAGTGAACTTTGAATTGTGCAAACATACATCCTTTAGAGAATTCATAGTTTGCTTCTTTGTATCCACCTTTAGGAAAAAAAGGATCACTAGACTTTGGGGTATAAGTCTAGGTGTTTGTGAGGTTATCTCCTTTAGCCTAAAAGGAAAGACAAATTAGTGAATTTGTGAAAAATACTTAGTGTGGATAGCCAAGGTAGTGGATGTAAACCTTGTTTAGAAGGTCGAACCACTCTAACCACTTGTGCAAATTTTTTTGCTTATTGCTTCCACCAATTTTTTAATTGCTAATTCACCCCATCTTGGCCATTTCCATTGATTGTTCAACCCAAAAATTGGTATTAGAGTTACACTCATTTGAAGGCTTCACATCCTCTTGGTAGATCCAACCGTTGTACAATCAATCCACAAGTCAAGCATGACCTCTACTTTCGGCAACTACTTTGAGGAACCTCAATCCATCTCCAAGCCTCCATATTTCAATGGGGTAAACTACCCCTATTGGAAGAATAGAATGAGGCTCTTCATCAAATATAATGACTACATCCTTTGGGATATATTGGTGGACAGACCAACAAATTTGATAAAGAGAGAAAGAGATCGACAAGTTCTCAAAGAAATGTATGAATGGACCCATGATGATCAAAGGAAGTTGCAATTCAACGATAAAGCCATGCATATTCTATTTTGTGCCCTTGGACTGGACGAATATGCCAAGATGTCTTCTTGCCCAAGTGTCAAGGAGACATGGGACAAGCTAGAAGTTACTCACGAGGGTACGAATGAAGTGAAAGAGGCCAAGATTGGACTCTCCAATCTTAGTTATGAGAACTTTAAAATGGAACTGAAATGAAGACAACACCAAGATGTTTGATCGATTCTCCGTCATTGTTAACGAACCTAAAAGATATGGAAAAGTACTTCTAGAATACAAGCTTGTTGGAAGCTTATCTATTCTCTTCTCGAATCATGGGATTCGAAGAAGACCGCCATCATTGAAGCAAAGGACCTTAAGACCTTGAAGCTTAATGTTCTCATAGGGTCACTTCTCACTTATGAGCTCATGAAGAAAGAAGAAAATAAGAGAAAAAGAAGAAGGAAGACAATGAGGTAGTGGAAAAGAAGAAATTGGAATTGCTCTCAATGCTTCACAAAAAGAGAGCGATTCTAGTGAAGAAGAAGATGAAGAAATGGCTATACTAGCCAAGAGATTCACAAGGTTCATGAAATCCAACTAGGGAAGAAAGTTCCAGCGGAGAGAGGGATTCAAGAACAAGCCAGAGAAAGAAGAAAAATGACCAAATCATTTGTTATGAGTGCAAAAGGCTGGGGCACATCAAGTTCGATTATCTTTAACTAAAGAAAAAGAGCTTTGAGAAGAAGAATAAGAAGCTCAAGGCACATGTAGCTACTTGGAGCGATGAAGACTCATCTGATGAGGAGGAGCAAGAGATAGCTAACCTATGTCTCATGGCAATAGAAGAGGATCCTAAGGAAACCTCAAATTCATCCACTTTTGATTTTACTATTGATGAGCTTTAAGAAGCTTATGATGAATTACAATAGGTTTATGATGAGTTGGTTTTGAAGTATAAAGAATCAATTTTGAAAAACAAGAAAACCATTTCGGATTTGAAAAACCAAAATGATTCTTTATCCAAACCAATGTGGAACTTGAAAGGAAAGTTGAGGATATGCAAGTAAAACAAAAGGATTTTGAAAAGAAAAATCAAGACTTGCATAACCTACTTTCAAAATTCCATGATGATCACCAAAATGAAGTGGGTGATCTTAAAGCTTCTTTAAGCAAAGTCGGGGCACCTCGTTTGAAAAAGAAAGTAATTCAAAACCCAACTAAGTGAGAAGAAACTTTAATGGGTACAAACATAAAGGCTTCCAAAGGCCCTCTAATGGTAAAAAGTTAAAAGTGTTTGGGTTTCTAAAAAACTTGTTACTTATAACAATATTGATGCTATTGCTTCTAGGATTCCCAAGGAACCAATATTTTGGGAGCTAATACTCATGGACCCAAAAGAATTTGGGTACCAAAAATCAAGACTTGATTCTATGTTTGTAGGGGGCATTACTACAAGGCCCAATCTTTAAGTGCAAATTCATGATACCTTGATAGTGGATACTCGAGATACATGACCGGTGACAAGAGTCGATTCTTGGAGCCAAAACCAAAGAGCGGAGAAGTAGTGACTTCCTATGACAACTCCAAAGGCCACATTGAAGAAATTGGTTCCATTGGTAATTAGTCATCCATACTTATAGAAAATGTTTTGTATGTCAACAGTTTTAAGTATAATTTGTTAAGCATAAGCCAATTGTGTGATAAAGGTTTCAATGTAATGTTTGGTTTGAATGGTTGCAAAATCATTGATATTGCATCTAATAAAATTATGCTTATTGTTCATAGAATAAGAAATATATACATGGTGCATCTAGATGACATTCATATTTCAAATGCATGTTTTGTTGCAAAAGATGAGCATGATTCTTGGTTGTGGCATAGAAAACTAGGACATGCAAGTATGAGTGTTTTGGAAAATTGATTTCAAATGATCTAGTAAGAGGTTTTGATGTGATTATGGTTACGTGAGTTTTTGAAATTACTAGTTACCTGATAGTGAACGCAGTAAGTATTTCATACGGATGGTTTCAAAGGGGTTATTGTATAAAGAAGATGATGATGAAACTTGTCTATTTGTAGAAGCTGGTTATGTGATATATGGGAATGTAATAAGATGAATGTGTAGCGACTAAATTAAAATTTCTATATATTTTCCCAATTTTCTTTAAAAAATTTAAATCGAGGAATTTTGAAAAGTTCGTGTTTTTAAATAAAGTGATGGAGTCGCCACTGGTCATTTGGATAAGGTAGACCAGACACCAAAAAATTTAACAAGAGAAAAAATGGTTTTGGGAGTCGGTTACGAATAGGGAAGGTTTCGTACCCCCACAACGCCCGAAAATAGGTACCTAAGGGTTCGTATCGTATTTACTAAGAAAAATTAAAATTTGATCTAATTTAATATGTAATCCCTAAAATGCATGGATGCATGATCATACGGTTCAAATGTAAAAAAAATATGCCAACCAATAGATAATGCATGAACAAGATATACAATGCATGAACAACTTAAAAATGCAAAAGGAGATGACGCCCGAAGACTCGAGATGACACTCTTAATAGGATACCGAAATCTTGAAGCCTAAAACTAATGCAACAAGATATACAATGCATGAACAACTTAAAATTGCTAAAAATAAATACAAGACGTGAATAAATAAATATGCCAACCAATATATAAAAGCAAGAACGAGATAAAACCCGTCAAATAAATAAAAACAAAAACAATGATAAAAAACTAAATAAATAAGAACTACAGTATAGAAATGTAAAACTATATTATATGTATATCCTAATACATAAACATACATATAATATGTCTTATAAAAAAACTGTATAATATAGATACGTAATAAGATCAAGGATGCAAAAACAGGTAATCAGATGGGTTTCAGGTCGGGTCCTGTCAGGTCGAGTCAAATCGGATACAGATTATTTCAGGTCGATTTGATGTTTCGACTTGATTCGGGTCGGATGCGGGTCAGTTTTAGGCCGGGTTCATTTTAGGTCAGGTTCATTTCAGGCGGGTTCATTTCAGGTCGGTTCATTTCAGGTCGGGTCAAAACGGTTCGAGTCTGAATCAATTAATTGACGGGTTAATTCGGGCTCAGGAACACTTCAGGTCGGGTTCATTTCAGGTCGGGTAATTTCAAGTCGGTTTCATTTCAGGTCGGGTTAATTCGGGTTTTGAATTCGTATTAAGTTTGAGTTTGGTACAAATAGTCGATAGACTTTGGGTTGGGTCATTTCGAGTGAATTATTTAACGCCTTTCACGAACATGAATCACATTAAAAATAATTATTAGGCGCTAGAATGAACAAAAATATCATCGCTATTTAAAATATTAGAGTAAATTACAAAAATTAGAAATAAATAAAGGTCAATTTTGGTGAAAAATAAAATTTTAGGGACTAACATGAACAAAAATATCATCATATTAAAAATATTGGACTAAATACAAAAATATAAAATAAATATTGGACTAAAACTTAAAAGTGAATATTATGACTAAAATGCAACATTTAAAACACAACAGAACTTAAAGGGAAATTAATCTCTAACCTAAATAATAGGCGGCGTATTTCCCTCTAAAATTTTGTCATTTCCCTCTTTTTTCCAATTATCTATTTCTTTTTTTTTAATTAAAATGAAAGGTGGGAGGGAAAGAAGTCCCGCGTGATTTTTTAGGTTAGGGAAAATTATTTTTTAGCACTTTTGACTTTAGATATTTTTCATTTAAGTCCCAAATTTTTAATTTTTGGTTTTAATTTAATTCAATTGAGTCCAAGTTTAGATTGATTTAATTGAAATTCCACATTTAGTTTTAGAATTCTTTTAATTATGTTTGTGATTTATGCTTCTAGGTTTTGATTTAGCTCAATTAGATCCTGAGTTTTATAAGTTAATTCATTTCGGACATTATTATTATTATACTATGTAAAATTTGATTTAATATAATTATACATAAAATTTTAATTTGGATGTAAACATGTAATTGTACACATGAAAGTTGAAATTTAATTTAGTTTAATTGTACACATGAAGCTTTGATTTCAAATTCAAATGCGTAAATTAGCAAGTTGAATCGAAATTAGTCTCGTAAATCAATAACCCTAAACTAAACCATAAACTGTTAATACTAAACCCAAAACCATAAACCTTAAGGAATCGAAATTAATTTCATAAACCAATAACCATTAGCTAAACCATAAACCATTGATACTAAACTATAAATCATTGATACTAAACCCTAAACCTCAAACCTTAAATCTTACAATCACTAATAATTAAAGTCCAAGCCAAATCCATAATCCCTAAACTAATCATATAACCCTAAACACTCAACTTAAAACATATATTATACTCCTAAACCCCAACCGCTAAATCTTACAATCACTGATAATTAAAGTGCAAACTTAATCCCCTAAACCCAAATCCTTAAACTTATCCTATAACCCCAAACACTCAACTTGAAATATATATTAAACCTCAAACCTCAACCCCTAAATCTTATAATCACTGATAATTAAAGTGCAAGCCTAATTAGTAATCCTTTAA
The DNA here is from genome assembly GCA_019671005.1 of Hibiscus mutabilis. Taxonomy (NCBI): domain Eukaryota; kingdom Viridiplantae; phylum Streptophyta; class Magnoliopsida; order Malvales; family Malvaceae; genus Hibiscus; species Hibiscus mutabilis. Next base: position 23,698,166 of record CM033724.1, read on the forward strand.
TCCCTAAACTAATCACATAACCCCAAACACTCAACTTGGCACATTTACCCCTAATCCCAACTCAATTGAAATAATAGGTTTAATATTATTCAATTTAGGACCTAATTTTATTTAATACGAAATATACAACCTGATTTTAATTCAAATGAGGAATAAATCAAAAACAAAACAAACTTTTAATCTCAATTTCAGAGTGACCAGGACCAAATTGAAACAAATGTAGAATAAGCAGTATAGCGGCGCAAGATCCGAATTTTTAAGCGCGACCCGTATAACAATGCGCGGATCTTTTGGAATCCAACAAGTGATCTTAGTAGGAAAGCAGATGATGTTTATATTAAAACACCAGAGTTCAATCACTTTATCTGCAAGATATGCGTCTTATTAAAAGGTCAACAATATATATGAATAATACTAATTTGTAATCACTTTAGACTATTAAAAAATATACTTTTGTAAAATTTTAACTAATTGTGGGACCCATTTGTGCAGTCACATTCGAATACGTAATAAGGATGTCCAAGAGGCATAGTCTCCACAACCACTTTGTCTGTAGCAGCCTTGACAGGTTTCAGCATATAGTTGGATAGCTTTATCCTCAACCTCAACTTTGATTTAACCATATAAACAATCTCTCGCCTCTCCCGCCACTATATATTTTATTTTTCAATTCGAAAAATGCATATTTTTAAGGCGGGCTGCAGGTAAATCAACTAGAAAAATAAGCGGGCAGGTTTTTACTTTTAGGGACTAGAATAAAATACAAAAAATAAATAGGGGTTAATTTGGAGTAAAATTTAAATTTTAGAGACTATAATAAATTGGACTAAATTGTCAAAAATATAAATAAATATGGGGCAATTTTGACTAAAAATTAAATTGTAAGGACTAGAATAAACAAAAATATTACTAGACTAAATTACCAAAAATAGAAATTTCACTAATTACCTCCAAAATTTTGGGTGGCTTATTCCCCTAATTCCCTCCAAAATTTTAGGTGGCTTTTATTCCTCTAAAAATTTTAGACTAAAAGGAAATTAATCTCAAACCTAAAAAATTAGTGGCTTATTTTCCTCCAAAATTTTATCTTTTTCCCTTTTTTACCAAATATCTTTTTTTACCAATTGTTTTAGTTTAATTCAATTGAATCCCAACTTAGATTAATTTAATTGAAATTCTACATTTAGTTTTAGAATTCTTTTAATTATGTCTGTGATTTATGCTTATAGATTTTAGTTTAGCTTAATTAGATCTAAGTTTAATAAGTTAATTCAATTCAGACATTATTATTATTATTATTATTATTATAACATATAATAAAATTTGATTAAATATAATTATACACAAAATTTTGATATGAATATAAACATGTAATTGTACACATGATAACATCAACATGAAAGTTAAAACTATAATTTAGTTCAAACTTAGTAGTTCAAACTTGACAAATAATTTATATTGAATGAGTTACTAAGCATATTGAATTATTAATAAGTATTGAATTATTTAATAAATTTTCAAACTTAGTAGTGTCAAATGAATATCTAAATCCAATCTTTCCTTTTTTTGATATTTTTAATTGATTATATATGTATATATAACAAAAAGATTATTTAAAACTTTAAATTGATTTAAAAAATGAATAGTTTACATTTACCAACCCTTAATAATTTACATTTATCAACACTTTAAATTCATCAAATCATCAAATCATAGGCCTTCTCAATTACATGTTAGGTAAATCAAGTCAGGTCAATATTAGTTCAGGTCAACAACAAGTCGGGTTCAAAACAAGTCGAGTCAATTAACAGGTCGGGTTCAAAACATGTTGGGTAAAATCGGATCTCGGGTCAATTCAGTCGGGTAATATCGGTTATCTGCCAGGTTAGTCTCGGGTTCAGGTTCGTTTTAGTCAGGTGCAGGTTGGGTTTCGGGTCCACAGTAACAAGTTAAATTCGAGTTCGGGTCGTTCTTGGTCGGATGTAGGTCGAGTTCGGTTACTACAGTAACAGGTCCAACTCGGGTTTGGGTCAACAACAGTCGGTTACAGATCGGTTTCGAGTCATCGCATCCTCGGGTCAAACCAGGTTCTGACTCGAACAGATTTCAGTCGGGTTTTTACGTCCCTAAATAAGATGTAACAAGAACATAATATGGTAGATATATTCCAAATTAATACGTAGAGCATAATAAAAAAGTAAATATACATAATATAATTACAAAATATAGATGCAGTATATATCAAAACAATATCTTAAAGTATTACCAAAAATAAATTATAAAATCTTTTCACAAAATCATACATTTTTCACACAAAATTATCAAAAGAAATCAAATTAGTTTACAAATATATACACATTAAAATGGAAAAATATGGTAAATATATATATGTACGGGTATATACAAAAAAGTCAAATGATTTAGTAATATAATACATGGTATATACATAAATATATTACTATATATATACACGATCATATATAAAAAATACTATATAAACTACACATAACGCACTGCTACAGCAGGCAAAAAGAAAATACATATATGTTTATATATACGTACGATATTATACATACTTACTATATTGTACTATATAAAACATACAATAAACCTATATTAGTATGTATAACCGATGCAACATATAATAACAACCATATCAAACATATAAATACGATAAAAAAACAAGATATAAAGAAAGCAATGAATATATGTAAACAAATAAATCAAGGCAAAAAGACAGAAAATGAAAAAAAAAAATCGAACAAATAGATACATAAAACGTAAAATACGAACGATGCATCGAATATAAGAACATAAGAATATAACACGGACCGAAACAGAAATAAAACCACTGAAATCAACTGATATTTACGAAATAAGGATGAAATTAAAAGATTTCAAACAGAAGGGACCGTGAAGAGGATAAATTATGGGTGGAGGGACTTAAATGAGGCAATTAAACCATATTTAAGGACCCGTACACTATAAAACTTAGAATTAAAATAGAAATCACTTGTTTTTTTTTATTTTAAAAACAGATCAAAAGCTCCAAAATGCAAACTCCCTCCCTTGTTCTTCCAACATTCAAAACGTTTTTTCAAAACCACCCCAAATTCAGATTTCGGTGAGACTCCGCCGCCTCGGCCACCGTGAACCGTCATCGACCTCCGTTCGCCGGTACCGGCGAACTCAAACGTTTCCCCCAAACCACTTCCTTTTCACTTTTAAAACCGAATCCAACCTATGATCCTTAAAAAACCCAGTTTATTTAGATCTAAGGGAAACCAAAACCAAAACTTCTTTTTTGTGTGAAAAAACCCTTTTTTTAGATTCGAAAGCCTTTTTGAAAGGCCGTCGGTCATTGGCGACGACGTCCTCAAACAACCGTGGACCAGAAATCAAACGGTGCGCAGGTAAAATGAACCCTAATCTCATTTTCCCATTTTGATTCAAACTGAGGATAAAAATAGGATTTTTTTTCTTTCAATGCTTTTGCTTTTTTTGTATTGATATTCTCAATCTGGAAAATTACAAGATTTTTTTACCGGTTATATACCTGATTTATTTACATTTTTCTTTACGTAATCTACCGTTGACGATGCTTGTTTGACTAACATCTCTGATTTTTTATGTTTGTTTGCATGCTCGACGATGGTGGTTGTACGGTGGCAGCACGATCGCTGGTAGTGGTGCCACGTGAACGGAGGAGATGAAGAGCATTTCAGGCGCGTGGAGGAGACGAACGACCATGCATGAGCGCGTGAGAGGAGTTGGTCAGTCTCCTTCAGGTGTGATCTGGACCGTTGGATCAGATCTAATCCAACGACCATATGCTGGCTGTTGCAGGCAAAAAAGATGGATATCATATTAGGGTTTTTTAGTAGGGTTTGGGGACTTAATGGGCTAGTTGTAAATATGTATATTGGGTTTTGTTTAAATGTAAATGGACTGATATTCTTAATTTAATTAGACTTTTTAATTAGGTTAATATATTTTGTTTTGGATTTTGATTTAATTCATATAATAATGATAATAATAATACTAATAAATAAAAATAAAGGTAAAATAAAAATAATAGAAAATAAAAATGGGTTATGAACCCGAACAAAATTAGTGATTATAGAATAGAAGATGATGGTAAAATGATATGTGGATATTGAGAATGGCAAAAATGGATAGTAACGAGGAAAAAATTGACACTATAGAGAATGTCATCTCGAATCCTATTGGATGTTTAGAGGAAAGAGGAAGGGACCAACACTATGAGAAAGTGAAGACCCGTTTCCTATAATATTCATAAACGAAAAGACAACGGCCCTCTTGTTAGAAAATTAGGAACCTTGATATATGGAATAAAGGAATGATGTACAAGGAAAATTCCTTGATAAGTCAGAAAGTTCAATTAAGAACCAAGAGATAAAACTCTCACAAATTGTATTCAAATTCTCAAAATTTTATTTTTTAGAAATAAAATAGCAACTCCTATTTATAGGCTTTATAAGATAGAAATCTGAAAAAAAACACAAACAAGTGAATAAAGTCTTCATCTTAATGGTAATGAAAGCACACATAATAGCTTGTGGCCTTCATTCTCCCTTGGTAGCCGAATGGTCTTGTTGGAGCCTCTAGGATGAATCTAGACATCTCATGGATGAAATTAGACATCCATTTGTTTACAATGAAAAGACTTTTGATCACTCACAGCTTTGATTAATGTCATTCATTCTTCTTTAATGGTTGAATTAGTTGACTATGAAGCCTTTGAATGCTCTTTAAAGGAATAACTAAATGGTCCTTGCATGGAGAATGAATCTGCCAGCATTGAATTCAGCAAATGAATGGTCTCTTGAATTTTTGAAACAGGCATCTTGTGATTATTCCCGTATTGAATTTCCAACTTGCATTGTCTTCAATAATCTGATCATATCTTAAGCTTATGATATCGTATTGATGTGATTCAAATCTGGCAGCATTGAATTCCCCTTGAAATTCTGAAACAAGCATCTTGTGATTATTCCCGTATTGAATTTCTAGCTTGCACTATCTTCAATAATCTGGTCATATCTTAAACTCCCGATATTAGATCGATGTGATTCAAAGTGCGTTAGAAAGCTAAAAATAACAGAACAAGTTTGAAGAAGACTTCAAGACTCATATCTGTCTGAATCTAATTAAAAAATGACGAACAAGTTGATTGATGTTTATTCTTGTAAATAAATAGCTTCAAACATGTATTAAGTGGCCATTGAATTCCCTCCTTAAGTGTTGTCCCTTAATTGCTGTTTTAATTCATGTGATTAATCCATCTTGGTGTCCATTGGAGTGCCGAATTTAATCAACCTTTTTGAACCTAAAAACACAAAAGCATATGTTAAAATAATGCAACTTAAATGCTAATTAAAACATGTGATAATGCTATAATTTAAATGTGCAAATTAAAACTTACTTAAATGAACTATCATATTAAATGAACTAGCATGCTTAAATGAACTAGAATGCATATTGTCATACCCGTATTTTGTCAGGGGTATTCAGACATACATATAAATAAGGCCGAATTAATAAGCAATATAAATAAATAAATAAACTTAGTCCAAAAGTCCATTTTTTAAATGTCCAGATACATATAAAATCCTAGAGCCCAAATACAAATCTTAAAAGCCCATTACGAAATCCAAACTCCCATTACAATCAGCTTTCCCACTTATTCTGATCAACAAACGCAAATAAATATGATAAAACCATTTTTCCTGCCCAATTTATGACACGTGGCAGCCTCGGATTGGCCCGAACCAAAAGTCACAGATTGTGGTTTTCTTTAAACCCATTGGGCATAGCTGACGTCAGCGGATCTGATCATTATAAATAGAGAGAGAAATTTTGTTAGAATTAATAATTAACAATTAATAATAACATTAATAAAAGTAATAAATAAAGTAATAATGGAGAGAGAGAATCTTACCTCTGTGATTCGAACCATTGCCGAAAAGAGGATGAGTCGCCGGAAACAAGAATGACCACCGGAATCGAAGATCAGAATGCTGGTTTCACGGCTGAGAAGGTATAATCACATCTCTATTTTTTAGTTCCTGCAAAAAAAATAAAATGTTAGTTCGAAGTAAAGAAACAAAATAAAAAAAAATAAGAGATTGGAACTTATTTTTTTGGTGGCCGGAGTAGATTTGTACGACGGAGTTGAAGAGGGCTCAGGTCAGGTAGCTTAGGGCTGGAGAAAAAGGGCGGTTCAGTCAAATCGGGTTAGATATAGGTTTTTGGGAAAAAATAGGTTTTTTTGGGTTCGAAAGGCGGTAGAGCACGACGGCCATGTGGTGGCCGAAAATCGACTCACGGTAGCCGAAATGAGGTAAATGACAACCGGAGAAAATGGTGGTAGCCGGAGTAAGAGTGACCGATGGTCAGAATGAGGTCATGGATGTTCGGACGTTCGCCGACGTCATCTGCGATGGCCGGCGAACAACTTACGGCGACCAAATTTTGGCGGCGAAAGATTGAACGGCGGTTGAGGTGGCGGTTTAGGGCGTTGTTCATCGTGTTCTTCATAAAACTGAAGAACAAGTGATGAACTTAAGTAAAAAGGGGGTTGTTGTGATCTATTTAATTTGGTTTTTTGGGGCAATTGGTTGTTTATTTCAGAGGGTATAGAAAGAGTGAGAGGGAGGTGAGAGAGTGGGACTTTGAAGAATGAAGGGGGATCCGGTTTTGGGCTAGTGAGTAGGCTTAAGTATCCTGACCCAAACGTTGTCGTTTTGGGAACGGATATGGGGGTCCGCGAGAGCAGGTCGGGTCGGGCTCCAAGATCTGTGATTTTTTTAGGCTTTTGGGTTATTTCGGACTTTAGTCCCTGGATGTTTGAAGCGTATTTTGTTTTGGTCACCTTTGTAATAAATTCATCAATACAAGTCTGTTTTTAGTTCAATTTGATCCCTAGCTTCAATATTAATTTAATTTTAAGTGTTAAATTATATGTATGTTGCATGATTTAAACATGGCATGTAGTATATTTGCTAGATGATTAATGAACATCAAGATTTAATTAATAATTAGAGTCTTTAGCTTAGGTTCTCTAATTAGGATTCAATAATTAAATTAGGCAAGATAATTGTAGTAATTAAATGCATATTAAATATAATTTTAAAATTCTAATTTGGATGATGTTACATTGTTTACAATGGGTTGTTGCCACAACATGAATTTTAATAAATTATATTTAATATACACCTCACTTATAATTGAATATTAATTTAGTTCTTTAATTGACACTAAGTAATTAATTATAATACATTGTAGTTAATTAAATGTATATTGAATAAAATCTTTGAGGCTCAAACTTGGATGGTGTTCCATTGTTTACAATGGGGTGTTATCTCAACATTGCTCATAAAGGTGTATATTCGATATACATTTTCACCTATAATTGAATAATAAATTGTTTGGGCATTAATTAGGACTAGAACTTTAATTAACTAGAAGGATTAATTAATTAGGAGTATGATTAAATTAAGGGTTTAAATATATGGAAGGTGTTCAAGAAATTGACATTTTCACATAAAAGCCATTAAATTAATTAATATTCATAGTTTTAAATAACTAATCAATTAGAGTCTTTTTAGGATTAATACTTAAAATCAACGAGACAATAAAATGACATTCATTAAAAACCTTTTATGTTGGAAATTCATTTTTAAATATGAATAGGGGTGTCACCTAACGGGGTGCTTTTAATCTCATATTCGAACAAAATGAATTTCCTTATAAAAGGATATATGCATTCGGAATTTAAATTCAATTAATAATTATGGAATAAATTAAATTCAAATAATTATTCAAAATGCCACGTAAAATTAAAGGTACCGATAATGGGCGTTCGTAGGGGTGCTAATCCTTCCCTACACGTAACCGACTCCCGAACCCATTTTTAAGTCAGAATCTTTGGTTGTTTTTTCGGTGTCTAGTCTACCTCGAAGTGATCGGTGATGAGTCCAAAATGTTTTAAAGGATAAATAAAGGAAAATCTAATCTATATGAAAAATCCTAATTTTTCAAGATTTAATTAAAAATGGCCAAAAAACCCTAATTTTCTAAAAGATCGATCGTCGTGCTATTTTTATACACCTTATTCCAAAAATGGTCGCCACACATATTTATTCATGTGCAATAAATGAACTACCATGCATAATTAAAAATGCAAATTTATTAATGCTCATGCAACTACATGAAACACACTCCTATGGTAGCACTCAAATTCATATATTAAAATGCATAAGTAACATGTTGCATTTGTTCAAAAGATGGCCAAGGCTCCAAGCTCAGATTCAAGGCTTGAAAAAACATATTTGAACTGGAATTGTTGAGATCATCGGCTCGAGAATAAGTGTTTAAATCCTGCGACTTATTCTCTGATGTGAGCAATAGCCCTAAGAGATTTGGTGTTGGCCTAGATCACATCATTCCCCTTTCTTGAAAGTGTTTTGTCCCCAAATCGACACCTGCTATAAAAGGGAACAACTTCGAATTTTATAGGGTTGGGAATTTCTCCTCAATTATTTTGAACCAAACCCAATGTCCAAGTTCAAAGACTGTTCTCTTGTGCTTTTGGTGATCTTTCCTTGCATGTTGCTTGATTGGTGCAAAAATGATCGGTCGTCAATGATTTTGGACACATTGCACAATCCATTTTTTTATTTTTGCGCATCTTTTGGTGTAGCTCTTTCATAAATTCACATCTTCTTTTGCTACCTATAAACACAAAATGATTAGTAGGCAAATAAATCAATTCTAAGGAAGGATTGAACCTGATGACTTCTTTAAATGGTGGGTGGTATGTTGTGGAAAATAAAAACTTTGTTTTACTACAAAAATTTTCCCATGCTTGACTATGGAAATCAATGCATCTGATAGATACATCTCCAATGTCTTCCCACTTCTCATCTCAATTGGTTACAATCAGCCTCAATATTTCACGTGGTCGAACTTCTTCCCTGAAAAATAAATCAATGTTAGAACTAGGAATTTTATTATAAATTCATTAGAAATATCAAACCAAGGATGTTGTTGGATACCCCCAATGGATGGCTGTTGTTTTGTAACCCCTTGACCCAGCCTAGTCGCTAGCCCTGAACCACGAGTGATACATTAGCTTTGCCTGAGAAAATCCGAACCAAACAACAAGATTTAGGTCCATTTTTTTTCTTATCTAGATGCATCATTATGACCTAGGGTGTACAAACTGGCAGCGGTTAAATTTGTGACCAAATTGAGAGTCAAATCGATATCCAATTGTGCGTATTTGCAATTTAAAGACAAAATTACAAATATGGAAAATTACAAGGCTTACTTAAATTTGGGGCTACCATTCCTCAATTAGTCAGGTTACATGCATACATGCCCAATTATAGCTAAAACAGAACATTCAAATACATTCGAATTACATACATACGAAATAAGGACCAAAATGCAAAGAATCTGAAACATGTCATTAATCCAACCAACATAACTGACCCACGTATCTATACACAAGGTCTCAGTATCGGTATGAGTTGATACGTACCGGTACAGTTGCTCGTTTACTGATCCTCAAGCTTACATCAAACAAGGGCATACCGACACACTTATTCGTGTACCGATACCTAGCTTAGATAGCTGAATCCGATGATTTCAATAGCCAATATTTGTACTGATATGGTTCGGATCGTATCGATACCCAGTCTAAATTTCTATCTCACATGCCTGATTTAGGCCTTGCGTACCGATACAACTTTCTTCATATCGATACTAGCAGACCCGTAATACCATTTTTGCTGGTTTTACCACTTAAAAGCATGCCAACCCTGTCCCAAACACCCTAACATACACTTAAGATATGTAACACATCTGAAACATGCTTCTAATGACTTACACACCAACTTTCATACAATTTTATATACATTTTCAAGAACTATAGGCATGCTTCCTAAACTAACAAGATAAACATACTCAAAACCAAATCTAGGCCTAAAAACATACAAGCATAACATTCAATAGAAGGTAACAATAGGCATCTAAAACATATTACACATTACAAGTCAAACTAGGGCATATAGTCATCAAAAGAAAATATCCAAATTGCAACTTCAACATGTTAACTCCAAACAACTTGAGAAAATCTCAAAACCCCATTACAACCCCCAAAGGATATTGGCGGCACATTGCCTTATTTATCGTATGTCAAATAGTTCATCATACCAAATCAAAAATAGTATTCTTGGATTCTCTTCATTCGAAACGCTGCCCCCAAACCTTATTTTTCTACAAGGATGGAAGAGAGCGTAAGCTAATCAAGCTGAGTGAGGTTGCTCTCACAAAATCATCTATGCATTTAAGAAATAACTTTGATAAACTTTCCTTCATTTTTAAACTTTCTTTTGTACAAAATACATAATAAAAAATCATGCTTGAATGAAATCAATGCATCATATCATACTCTTACTTTCCATCATATATCATTATATTGGCATTTATAGTGACCCTTTTAAACTTCCTTTTAATCAACAACTTTATTGGATACATGGATATGATGCATGTAATCTTTCAACCCCCTTTTCAAAGGTGGTAATAATCTTTCAATTACCTATTTCTTCCACTTACATCAAGGCGGAAGGACGATTGATTATTCTCAAGGCCCCATTATGTTTATAGCTCATCCTATGACTAGCCATCTATATCCGATACTTTTCTTTTAATATGTCACTTAGCCAATATAGATCATACATGCATGAGAGCTTACTGTTTTCAATGCTATACTTACTCGTTTTATCATTTTATTCACAATCATGCTCATAGCATTTATATCAATGGTAGCATATCATGCTTACTCATTCAAAACCAAATCTCATGTTTATAAACATGGAAATTCATGATTAAGGTGCATTGTAACAGCAAATTTCATCATCATGCATTTATTCAAACCTCATTTCAAAACATTCATTTACAACTTTATATAAAAATTAGCAAGGTACGAAAGTGAAAACCACTTCAACTTGCTCTCAGGCTTAGGAAAGCTTTTCGCACTTTCCCTATGTCCCCAAAATATAGCCCACAAGCTTTGACACCCTCTTAAAATCTCTTTCACTCATCGATACTCGATTGCTTCAGAAACCTTTATGTTGCAAGCATCTGAAACAATCCAAATGCTAAGAGGTGAGTTATCCTTGACCTTCCCCTGTTTCTATAACATAAAACCAAAGGGAAAATGCATCAAAATGCTTTCTCACAACAGGCCACACCAATCCCCTACATCCTTAACAATGGCATCCACAACAATTATGCGAAAATGCCGAAAACAATCCGAAACTCCCTCCAAACATTAACCAGCCATAAACCTTCGAATCTAACATCTAATCTTCATCATTTAACATCCAAAGAATGCATCTAACTTATCTTTATACCGTCAACAAGCATTAAGCACTTATAACAGCCCCAATACTAGCTAAAAACCAGCCTAAAAATCACTCAATTAAGTAGTTTCAGGATTCAAATAAAAAATGTCATTTAACAATATGTTTATATAATCAAAACACCAACTAATGCAATTAAAATCTCCAGTATTCATAAACCTAACAAAAAACTTAGGCAAAATGCCATAATCATCATTTAACAAGAATTTTCTCAATTAAATTGCAAAATCACAATGTAAACCTTCAAGCAAGAACCAAATGCTAGGGAATTTCACTAAAGAACCTTAGTTTTTGAAAGTGAAGAAGAATTACCTTCAAAAGGGATTCCGCCAAGATTTGACATAAATTCCTTCTTGAAAAGAGTTGGGAAAATAAGAAAGATTTTAAGAAATCTTTTGGAAGGTTTTGCTACAGATTGAAAAAGGAATCTAGAGATATAATCTCTATCAAAAACAAATTAGAAATCTTAATTTTATGTTCAAGAGATTAGCAAGAAAATGGATGAAAGTTGAGAGAAAAGAAATGAGAAAATTGACGTAAAGTGAGAAAATAAATTTTAGAAACCAATTAATCGTCAAAAATATTTGTTAAAACAAAGTGGTAATCCTAATTAAGATTTTTAGAAATAATATCTCTCTAAGTATTCTTAGATTTGGCCTTTATTCAATTTAGTCACTATAAAACAACTTTTCATTTTTTGCGTTTTAGTCACCAAAATCAAAATGTCAATTAATTCAATTTAATCCGCATTTATTTTAAATTTCCAAAACATTTAATAACATCATTAAAAATTTTAGAAACCCAAATCCATTTTAATTCACCAAAATTCTAATTAAAAATACTTATTTTCCCAGAACCTACTTAACTGACCAATCCGGTTCGACCGATTCAAAATCATTCCAATCGAACCTTAAATTTCTTCCAACCTTATTTTTGGGTGTTACAAATCTGCCCCTCTTAATAAATTTTGTCCCCGAAATTTACCTATTGGAAAGAGGTGAGGAAACTGCTTGTGCATATCTTTCTTTGTCTCCCATGTGGCTTCTTCGATCCCTCGATGTCGCCACAAAATTTTGACCAACTCTATGGTCTTACCACGAAGAACCTTTGTTCTAGAATCCAACACTTTTACTGGTTCCTCTTCATAAGACAAATTCGAACAAAACTCAATCTCCTCAACTGGTACAACATGCCACGGATCCGATCTAATACTTTCGGAGCATGGATACATGAATAACATCATGCATCTTTCCAAGATCAACCGGTAATCACAATCTATACGCAACAGGACCAATGTGCTTAAGCACCTCGTATGGTCCAATGAACCTAGGACTTAACTTACCCATTCGTCCAAACCTCATCACCGTTTTCTATGGTGAAACTTTCAAAAATACCTTATCTCCGATCTCGTACTCAACCTCTTTTCATTTCAAATTCGCATAGGACTTCTGTCGATCTGAAGCTGCTTTCAAATGATCACTAATGAGCTTTACCTTATCATTCATGTCCTTAAGCAAATTAGGTGATGTAATATACTTTTTGCCTGATTTTGCCCAACATAGTGGCCTTCGACACTTACGCCCATAAAGAGTTTCATATGGAGCCATTTGTATACTCGACTGATAACTGTTATTATAAGCAAAATCTACCAAAGGTAATTGTTTTTCCCACAACTTTCCCATATTGCATAAACACGCAACCTAAACCAACGTATGATGCGTCACTAAACACCACAAACTCTTTACCCGACTCAGGTTGAATTAAAATAGGAGCATGTGTCAAAGCTTCCTTCAACTTCTCGAAACTACGCTACTAACTCTCTGTCTATCCGAAATGTATATTCTTTTGTAACAATTTAGTCAACATGGCAACAATACTCCAAAAGCCTTCAACAAAGCGATGATAATACCCTGCCAAACCAAGAAAACTACGAATCTCAATCATTGACTGAGGTTGCTTCCAATTAAGGATATCTTTAATCTTCTGCGGGTCAACACGAATATCTTCCGCTGAAAAAACATGACCATGGAACATCACTTCCTTAAGGCAAAACTCACACTTACTGAACTTAGCATACGACTAATGATCCTTCAAAGCTTCCAACACAATACGCAAATGTTGATCATGTTTCTTCTCGGTACGAGAGTACACAAGGATATCATCAATAAACACAACTACAATCTAATAGAGAAACTCATGGAACACTCTATTCCTCATATCCATAAAATCAGTAAGGGCATTCATTAAACCAAATGGCATCACCAAAAACTCATAATGTCCATACCTAGTGTGAAAGGCAATTTTCAACACATCCGCCTCCTTAACCTTCAACTGATAATACACAGATCTCAAATAAATCTTAGAAAACACCCTAACACCACAAAATTGATCAAATAAATCATCAATCTATGGCAACATGTAGTTGTTCTTAATTGTCAACTTGTTTGACTACCGATAGTCAATACACATACGTATGGTTCCATCTTTTTTTCACAAGCAATACCGGTGTACCCCATTATAAAACACTCAGTCGAATGAATCCATAATCCAACAACTCCTGAAGTTGGGTCTTCAATTCCTTTAATTCTTTCAGAGCCATACGATAGGGAGCAATAGATACTGGAGTTGTATCGAAATATGTCTTGATACCAAATTCAATATCCCTGTTCGGTGGAAAACCAAGCAATTCCTCTAGAAAGACTTTTAGAAAATCACACACCATCTGGATATCCTACACTCGAATAACCTTGATTCTTGGATTCATCATAAATGCCAAGTAGGCTTTGCAACCTACTCGTAACATCTTCTCCGCTTGAATTGTTGAAACAATATTAGATATGAATTTCGTATTCTTACCAACCACTTCCACCTTATAGTCATCAACAAGCTTTAACAGAATCCTTTTGGTTTTAAAATCGATTAGTGCTCTATGCTTCAACAACCAATCCATCCCTAAAATAACTTCAAAACCATAGAACGGTAACTCCATTAAACCACAAGAAAAATATGACCTTGAATCATTAACGGGCATCTCATGCACAACCTCCTAATAGTAACTATCTCACCAAGAGAGATAGTTACTAAAACACCAACATTCAAAACTTCAATAGGTATACCCAAAAATATGTATGCTCACTTAATATGTATGAATATGTAGAACCCGAATAATGACATAGATTGTAAGGTAAATGTACATGCGATCATGTCGATGCTATTACGACCCTCGTGATGTGTGTACACTCTCGTTGGGCCCTCATTCTCTAGCTGAATGGCTACAATATGAGCAACGGTCATTTTCCTTCCTTCACGCCTCTAAAAATTTCCCCTACCATGGCCATGGCCTCTAGCATGAGCTACTGTAGCTACTGTCTGAACTGGCGCGTCTTTAGCAGTACGTGGACAATCTCACTTAAAGTGCTCATAAGAACCACACCGAAAACATGCTATAATCTTTTTCCAGTACTCTTCCATATGATGACTCCTAAAGTGCTCTTAATCTCCTCCAACGATAGCAGTTTGGACATTCTAACCATGTCCACTACCAGCTCACCTACGTCAGGCTTATATTGATTGTCTCACGATTTCTTGTTCTGTCTTCTAGGATAATTGTACTCTACTGATCGCTTTCCCAAATTAGTGCCCACTGATCGAGGGGAAACACCTAAAGACTACTCAATATCCTTGGCCTTATTGACTAATACATCGAAATTGGTATAATCAGCAGCCAAAAAGTATGTCTTGATCTTCTTCTCAAGACTATATCTAAACTGATCACACCTTTGACGATCATCTAGGACCAGTTCAGGAAAATACCGTCTCAGACGAAAAAACTTCACTTCATATTCAGCCACAAACATCTGGCCTTGTACCAATGCCATGGATTTCTTTTTCTTTGTATCTTGATACTGCATACCAAGATAGTTCCTCTTAAAAGATCTTTAAAAAAAATTCCCAATTCACATTTGCAGTAGGTACTCCAGCCACAATGGTCGTCCACCAATGATAAACATCACCATGCAACAAGGACATAGTACATCCAAGCTTTCGAGCATCCATACACTATATTTGTCAAGAATACGCTCGATGCTGGCAAACCACTACCCTACAGCCTCGAGATTCAGTCCTCTAAATTCAACACCTTCTAAACTTTAAAGCTATTCCAACGGTAGTCCAGTGTTGGCAGGCACCACTGGTGCTAGTGTTTGTACATGAACCCCTGTCACAGCTGCTTGAAATGCTCCTATCATTACTTGTATCAAAGGTGTTATATCCCCAAATATAGGTCTTTGTGGATCCTGAGGGGATTTCTCATCTCTACACCCGCCTGGTGGGTTAGGTAGAGAGGAAGGTAACTGAGTACAAGGAATTATGCCATCCTCAGAATTCTAATCATTTTGAGCATTACTCGTGTTAGCTCGAGTCTCACGTCTTGGGCCCATGCTTGCTAATAATTAAAACATACAAAAGAACAACTTTAGTTAGACTTGCATTCGGTGAAGGATACAAGACTTTCTGAAATTTCGTTTAAAAATAATGGTAATAGGCAATGTGTCCCCCAAATACCCCGCAACATAGAAAATTTCATCAGACCTAACTCTGATACCACCAAATGTAACCCATTGACCCAGCCTAGTTGCTAAACTTGAACCACGAGGGATACATTAGGTTTACTAGAGCAAACCTGAATCGAACAACAAGATTTAGGTCTTTTTTCTTATCTAGATGCATCATTATGACCTAGGGTGTGTAAACTGGCAGCAATTAAATTCTCGACCAAATCAGGTGCCAAATCGACATTCAATTATGCTTATTTGCAATTTAGAGACCAAATTAAAAATCTAAAAAATTATAAGGGCTTACTTAGATTTGGGGTTACCAATCCTCAATTAGTTAGGTTACATGTATACATACCCAATTACAGCTAAAACGGAACAATGAAATACATTTGAATTGCATACATACGAAACAAGGACCAAAATGCAAAGAATTAGAAACATGTCATTAATCCAACCAACATAACTGACCCACGTATCGGTACACAGGGTCTTAGTATCGATACAAGTTGATACATATAATACGGTTGCTCGTGTACCTATCCAAGGCTTACATCGAATAAGGGCATACCGATACACTTACTCTTATAACGATACCCAGCTTAGATGGCTGAATCTGAGGATTCCAGTAGTGAATATCTATACCGACATGATTCAAACTGTACCGATACCAAGGCTAAATTTCTAGCTCACATGCCTAGTTTAGGTTTCGCGTACCGATACAGCTCTTACCGTATCGATACTAGCAGACCTGTAATGTCCCTTTTAGCTGGTTTTACCACTTAAAATCATGCCAAGCTTGTCCCAAACACCCCAACATACACTTAATATATGCAACACATCTGAAACATGCTTCTAATGACTTACACACCAACTTTCATACAATTTTATATACATTTTCAAGAGTTAGAGTGTGTGTTTAGGCGACTAGTGATAGTGCCACATTTTTATTTATCTCTACGTTTTGCTCATACTAGCTTGCAATCTTATGTTTATGATTAGTATGAAGAATGGTAGAGTAGATGTGTACCACTGAGCTTTGTAAGCTCAACGCTCGGAATCATTGTTTCCATGCGTAGGTTGATCATTAGATCGTAGGATCAAAAAGCACCATCGGTATAGGATTCTAGCATGTGGTAGTCTCTAGAGTATGATACTTGTGTTTAGTGGGCTATGTATTCATACGACCTTACATTTTGGAGTCTGTAATCTTTATATTTGAAATTGTATTAACCAAATCTAAGGTCCAAATGTTTTAAATTTAATTAGAGCTCATTTGTACCGTTTTAATTATTTATCTACATTTTCAAATGTTAGCTTTAAATGTTTTGAGAAATTTTATGGTTTTGGGTTGGGCTTGAGGCCCAAATATAACACTCGGGTCGAGGGTGTTACAGAAATAGTTTTTTACAATACAAGGATAATGATGAATCACTTTATGGTTTAATCCTAATGAATAACGCAGGACAAAAATGTCACCACCTAGCCTCATTGGCGGATGTAGGTTAATCGTTAGACGGGTTTGTGCCACCCTGAACTTTTTAAAGTTTATACATTTGGTTTTAATTTTCTTAATTTTTATGAATTAGTTGTAACGCCCTAAACCCGACATCACATTTGGGCCTCAGGCCCAAACCATAAGCATTAAACTTTGACCTGGTTTAGCCCAAATCCAATTTAAAATTTCATAAATTCAACAACGTTTTTGTATACAACGGTGAGAAATAGTTAAATCATTTACAAATAGAGCTTCAATTTAAAGCAATTAAATTAAAACATTCGGTATGATCAAATAAATCCAAATAAGAGTTACAGATATAAAATTATGGTCCTATGTGTAACGCCCCCAGTTTTCGGCCTAGTAGTTTTAGGGTTGGTTAGACGATCTAGTGGACCGGGTTAGATATTCGAGTCGGATTCGTGAGTGAATATTTTTTCGAAAGATGAAAATATAGAAAAATGTTTAAAATCATATTTTATTATATTAAAAATATTGGTGGGAGAAATTTCGGGAAACAAGCTTTGGAAGGGTACATTTTGGCTAGTGACCAAAATGCAATTTTTGAAAACTATTTTTAAAAGGTGACTGTTTTGCAAAGAGTCAAACTTTGAATCTTTAAGGAGCTATTTTACCATTTGGTCTAATATGAGTTTTCTCTTAATTAAGATTATTTTAAAAAGGTTTTAATTAAAGGAATCAAATGGAATTTAGTTAAAAAGGTAGTTATCTTTCTAAAACATAATTTGACGTAACTTTTTCTTCTCTCACATTTTCTCTCAAAACACTCTCAGCCAAACACTTTTTTTCTTATCAGAGATTCAAGGTAATGATCTTGTTTTCTTTATTCTTTGATTTGTTAAATGACTCTTTAAATTGTTTTCCAAAAATCTCATTGAATTTCATTGTTTTTCAAGAGGAAACCATCCAATTAAGGGGAAACTCATTCATTGGAGGTAAGTTTCATTATTCTCCTCTAATGAAAGGTTCTTTACTGAAATTCCCAAGTTCTTGGCTCTTTACATATGTTTTCTAATAGGTTTCGAGTAATTAATTATTGATTTTAGCTTAATTGAGTTTTAATTGATGGATCTTGTGATTTTTCAATTTGGATATGTTTTTCCAGTGATGTGGATTGATTTCAATCTTATTTTGGATGTATTATAATTTGGATAAGTTGTTTTTAATAATGGAATCCCAAAATTTGTTGAATCTCTAATTGTTTAAGTTGTTAGTTAAGGGTTTTTGAGTTGTTTAAGGTGTTTAATCATTGTTGGAAGTAAAAGGATGTTTTGAACGAGTTTTTAGATATCAATTGATGAAGCTTGATGTTTTGAATCATTATTATATGGCTAGGTTAAGATTGAGTAGTGTTCGAGGTTGATTTCGGTAAGTTTCAGATGAGTTTTGAGTGAGCATCTTGAGAGCTACGGGATTTTGGTTTGAAACAGAGAGTTGGATGTATTTTAATGCATGTTTCCTCTGGTTTTGTGTGGCCGAAACAAGGATAATCAAGGCGTAGCACCTTGAGGTGGTTTAAGGCTTGCTGGGAGCTTGTTTTGCGGTAGCAAACAAAGCGAGGTGAAATCGGTGAGTGGAAACGGTCTTAAAAGTCTTTCAAAGGTTTGAAAGTGGTTTTGGATGTTTAGGATAAGTTTGAAACACTTACCTAAGCTTGGAAGTAAGTTTCCCTCCTTTGCTCTTTAATATCGGTTCAGATATGAGCATGTGTGATTCATGTTTTAGTCGTAATCATGGTTTATTTTACTTACTGTAAATGCATGATTTTAAAGTACATATGTAGTGGCTTAAGAGTATATTAAATGCTAGTGAGCATTGGTTTTATTCTGGCCGGGAATGTGGTATTGCTATGGCAATGTGATTTGCATATGTGGGGATTTTTGGTGTAATGCATTGTAAAACAATGAGTAAATGGTTTTGTAAATGATATATTGGCTATGTGATAAGTTGAGAAAACATTCGGATATAGTTTGCATACCATAGGATAAAGTGCACTATAATATGGATTGAAAATTGATCGTGGGTTAAGAGTCCTTGAGGTATAGCGGTCGGCTACCCAGACTATGTTGTTACCACTTGGGTTGAGCGGTCGGTTCCCCTTGTTGATGTAAAGCTTGCGGTCGACAAGGTTGTAAAGTCATGCAGTCGACATGGGGTAGTCTTGATGATGGTTGGTCATTAAGGGAGATCCGTGTATCCGATGAGTAAAGTTAACATTCAGTTAACTAAAGATTAACGGTTGGCTAATCTAGGATAGTGGTCGACTATCCAGGGTCACTATAATTGCCAATATATGAGAATTCTAAAGTTGAACCTATTTCTAATGCTTTGGGATTTAAGCATGGTTTTGTATACAATGCTTTGGGATTTAAGCATGGCTTTGTATTAGATGCTTTGGGATTAAGCATGTGGGATTTATATCTTGTTTTGCATATGGTTGATATGTATGTTTTGAAACTATTGGGACTTGCTTAGGCCGTAAGCATGGTTTGAAAACAAGTGTTGGTTTTCAAGGGTTTAATGCATCATTATTTAAGAGCATCCTCACTAAGCAAGTGTGCTTACGCTCTCTTTTCTCTAACGACGCAGAGCATTAAAGCTTGGAGGTAGCAAAGGCAAGGATTAAGTGATCCAAAGACAAGACTATTTGAGTATGAACTCAGTTTTAGTTTCCAGTTAATAAGGCAATGCGTTCGCCGTGGATTTTGGGATTTGTAATTCTATTATTCCCTAATTTTGAGCATGTGTAATGCTGTGATTTCAGAGTTTATTTGATGTTGTTATGCATATTGTGCATTGTTACCTATGGTTGATATTATGCGGTTACCTAGGCATGCATATAGATGGTTTTGCTTGGATGGTATGCTTTGATGAGCTTAACAAGTTGAATAGGGTATTGAAATGATGTTCGTATGGTGCTTATGCTGGAAAATGTTTGTTTGAGCATTTTGGTATGTTTGGTGAGGTGTTCTAGGGAGCATGCCTCTAGAGTAATCTGTAAGGTAGCATAAGCTCGTAGTGTTGCTAGATCTTGGCGTAAGTGTTGGTAAATGTGTTGTTGGAAGCTTATATGTATGTATGCAAGTTGCTAGGACCTAAATGCATCTAGATTTGTTTGAGAAACCAGCTAAAAATGTCATTACAGGTCCAGACGTATCGGAACAGGTGTCCCCGTACCGGTACGACTAGGCCATTTTAGGCATAGCATTTCGATCGATACGGGCCAGCCTTTCCAAGCTTAACGTTTCGGTACTCGAGCAAGTGTTTTGATACGATCATAGGCATTTTTGCCAGACGTTTTGATACGTGATCAAGCATTTCGGTACGGGTTTTAGCTACTGGATTACAAGTTTTTGAAAACATAAGGCTGTATCAAAACACTAGTATGGGTTATTTTGGAATCTTGAAGGTTTCTGGTTCTTTCATTTTGGTCACTGAGACTTGGGAATGCAATTGTTTGAGTTTGGATGATTTTTTAACCTGAAATTTGTCATGTTGGCATGTAAATGGACTAATTGAGGATTGGTAACCTTAAATTTAGTTTTGATCTTATAATTTAAAGTATTTACGTTTTAGTCTTCAATTTTGAATATGAAGCAATTGATTGTCTTTTGTGACTTGTTTTATTCGAGAACTCACCTGTTGCGAGTATGAACATGTAGGAATAATAATTTTACATTTAGACAAGATAAAAGAAAAAAATGGACCAACTTTTCGTAACCTTTCTCCAATTTGCTTCGGCAAACCTAATGTAGCACTCTCAGTTCGGTAGGGCGTCTTGGCCTGGTCAAGGGGGTTACATTTGTTTGTATTAGAGCCAAGTTTTGAAAGGTTGGGATGTTGTTGTTTGGTTGTATATCATTGTTGGTTATGCATGGTGATTGTGCACATGTACGGTGATTGATTTACATCATGTTGGGGTATAAATTGGGAACAAATTACCTATTACCGAGGTTTTAAAATGTTTTATAAGATGGTCTTGGATCCTTTGCCTTGTGTTAGCTTGACTTTAATGCGTTTTGATGCTTTTGTTAGCATGGCTCGACGTAAGACACGTTCTATGGCTGGTAATGCCAGAATCGGGCAAAATAACGTCGAGGAAGAGAATTCCACTAATGTTTTACCTCCTCATTCTCTGTTGGTTCCGTCTGTCGATGTTCGAGCTGGTGGTGTGCCCCAGGCTCATTAAGTGTCAGTATTTGGTGATCTGACTCCGTTAGTTCAGGAAATAACGGGAGCTTTTCAAGCAGTGATGGCTGGAGTGCATGCTCAGGCACCAACACCTGTTGTGGTGGTTAACCCAGGGTTACCTTTAGAGCGTCTCCGTAGTTTGAGAGGTGTTGAGTTCAGGGGTTTGAGCTCTGAGGCAGCCGAGGGTTGACTAGAGAGTACGATTCGTATTTTGAATCAAAAAGGCTGTAATGATGAGCGTAAGCTGGGTTATACCGTGTCGCTGTTGCATGGTGATGCTTATAGTTGGTGGGTGACTACAATTGCTAATGTCCCGGAGGCGGATGTAACTTGGGAGTTCTTTCGAAGAGCTTTCAAGAAGAAATATCTTGCTCCTCAGTATCTGGATGCAAGAAAACATGAGTTTATGGCCTTGGTTCAGGGCGGTGTCTCCATGGCGGAATATGAGGTGAAATTCGTCCGTTTGAGTCAGTATGCCTCAGAGTTGGTTTTGGATGATCTTGAGAGGTGCAACAGATTTCGCTATGGGTTGGTGAAAGGTATCAAAACATACCTGTTGGCGGCGGACTACACAAATTTTGATGTGCTTGTAAACCGCGCTAAGGATATTGAGCAGTCCTTGCGGGTGTCAGGACAAGGTTCGGGCATAGGCTCGAATAAGCGAGGAGCTGACTCTGGCTTTTTTGGGGGACAGAATAGGAGGTTTCGATATAAGAGACATAAGTCGGATCATAAGCATGGTGGTGGCCATTGTAACTAAGGTGCTCATTTTGTAGCTGAGTGTGTGCGTTGCGGTAGACGCCACACGGGTGAGTGTTGGGAAAATACCATGAGTTGCTGGATATGTGGATCTCCTGGTCACATGAAGCGTGAATGTCCTCGTGCCGTGGGTGATGCACCGGTTCAGGCTGCTATACCTGCTAGGGGCTGAGGCCATGGTAAGGGTAGTTTTTAGAGGCGGGAGGACGGGCAGAGAGTTGTGGCTTATGCTGTTGCTGTAAAATCAGAGAATGGTTGGCCAACATGGGTCTATGCTCATCATGAGGGGCACAACGACATGGATGTGATCGTAGGTACTTTCACCTTGCAATCTTTTTCGTTGTTTTCTTTGATTGATTCGAGGTCTACTCATTCATATATCTTAAGTGAGCATGCATCTTTGTTGAATGTTCCTGTTGAGATCTTGGATGTTGGCATGTTAGTAACTAGTTCTTTTGGGGAGACGGTTACAACTAGAAGGTTGTATAGGCGTTTTCCTTTGGTGGTGCAAGGTCATTAAGTTTGTCGCAAATTTGATGGAGTTACCATTTCATAGTTTTGACCTTATTTTGGGTATGGATTGGTTAAGTGAGCACAAGGCAGTGGTGGATTGTGAGTCCAAAAGGATTTCTCTAAAGTGGGCCGATGATTATAAAGTTGTGGTGGTTGGTGAGAATGTGAAATTCTTGTCCAATGTTGTTTCAGCCACCCAAGCGGAGAAGATGATGTTTGATGGTTGCCAAGCTTATTTGGCTATTGTTATGAATTCGAAAGCCAAGGGTGTTCGGGTGCAGGACATTTGAGCTATTTGTGATTATCCAGAAGTTTTTCCTGAAGAGTTATCGGGTTTACCTCCAGATAGGGAGGTAGAGTTTCGCATTGAAACTTATAAAGGTACAAATTTGGTGTCCATTGCTCCTTATCGGATGGCACCGAAAGAGTTGAAAGAGTTGAAATCGCAGCTTCAGGATGTAACCCGCTCGACCCAGCCTAGTCGTAAGACCGAACCGAACAAGCTATATTAGGTTTACCGAAGTAAACCGGAAAGGATAAACCTAAAACACGTCCATTTTTTTCTTTTATCTTATCTAGATGCATTTATGCTTTCCTACATGGTCATACTGTTCATAGGGGAGCACTCATCTCAATCGGGAATCGTAACGACATCCAATTGGCCACAACATAATTTAGGGACCAAAACATAAATTCAGCATTTTGAAAGGACTTTTCCACTTTTTAAGTTACCGACCTTTAATTAGGTTCATTTCATGATTATATATGAAAAAATCAGCTCAAATAGACTATCCAAACTTACACAATTGAGCCCACATCAATTAAGGACCAAAATGAGAGAAAACAGAACTTCACTAAAGCCATTAACTAACTTAACTGCCTCGGGTACTGGTACGCACACTTGAGTATCGGTACGCCCTTTCCATTTCGAATTCTAAAAATTACAGTAGCCAACTCCCGTACCGGTACGACCCTGCATACCGATACACCTTACCAAAACTAAAGGCTCGTACCGATCCTCAAACCCGTGTACCAAAACCCCATGCCAAACTCAGCCTTCCCATATCGATACGCAAACCTGAGTATCGGTACGCTACTCTTAAAAAGTATTTCTATATCGATACGCCTAGCTCGTGTACCAGAGCCACAAGCCCAAAATGGCTTTCAGTACCGACACGTGAACAAGCGTACTGGTACGCCTAGACCTAAATGGTCACAATTGGCTGGTTTAACATGCTTGTTTCAAAACTAAACCATTTCATCATGCCACAACTCTCATACAACACTACCAAGATGCATCAGCAACCTAAACATCATAAGTTCAGCAACCAATTAGCATTCAAACATCCCATGGTATTCTAGAGGCATGCTTCCTAAAACAACTTTGCCAAACACCCCAAAAAACACAAATAGGCTAATCTCAGCATATGCATCAAAACAACACAAGGCAATCATCAAGGAAGCTCTCGATGCATACCTAAGCAACCATTCACCACAACTACAAGCAAGTAATAACATCAAGCTCAGCAACATCAAACCATCCTTAAAGCCCAACATAGAAACATACTTAAAATCCTTAAGAAATCAGGATTACAACTCCCAAAAACCATGGTGAACACATTGCCTTATTAATCGGAAACGTAAACCGAGTTTATACTCAAAAGTAGTTATCTTTTGGATCCTTGCAAACCTTGCCTTTGCTTCCCCAAACTTTAATGCTCTCCATCATTAGCAAAAAGAGAGCGTAAGCACACATGCTTAGTGAGGATGCTCATAAAACAATGATGCATTAAAACCCATTTAAAACCACATGCTTGCTTTTTCCAAAACATGCTTACAACTAAAGCATCTTTCCATGATTCCAACCGAATCAAAACACAATAACCTATAAATAAAATCATATACAATCCACGCTTAAATCTCAAAGCATTCTAAACAAACCATGCTTAAATCCCAAATAATTACAAACAATGTTCAACACATGAACTTTCTCATATATTGGCATTTATAGTGACCCAGATAGACTACCTCTATCCTATACACATATCGGATACACGGATCTTTCATACCATGCTTAGTTAAACCGCATGATATCACAAACCTTGCCTAGTTAAACCACAAGCTTTGATACCCTCGCCTAGTTAAACCGTGAGATCTCACCCTTTCCTAGTTAAACCGTAACTGTACCGACCTTGCCTAGTTAATCCGCAAGATCCATATCAATTTGGGTTGCCTAGTTAATCTGCAAGTCCCAAATGAGGTCCCCAACAGTCCGAGTGGCCTTGTTACACCGCCATACCTCAAGGACCCACAGACGATTTTGTTTATATTTTATAGCGCACTTTTAATCCTATGGCATGCAAACTATATCCGATTGTTTTCTCACTTTGTCACATAGCCAATATATCATTTACAAAACCATTTACTTATGTTTTACAATGCATTTCATTGAATACCACATATGCAAATCTCATTGCCAATGCAATAACACCATTCCCAACCGGAATGAAAACCAACGCTCAGTAGCATTTAATATACTTTAAAACCCTGCATATGTACTCAAAATCATGCATTACCAGTAAGTAAATCATACCGTGTTTATCACCAAAACATGCAAACATCATGCTCATATCTAAGCCGATATTCAAGAGCAAAATAAGGGAAACTTACTTTCGAATTTAGGTAAGTGTCTCACGATTACCCTAAACTCCCAACAACCTTTACAAACCTTGTAAAGCATTTAAAATCAGTTTCCACTCACTGATACGCCTCGCTTTCCTTGCCAACGCGAATCAACCTCCGTCACCTTGACTATCCACTGTTTTCAACACATAAAACCAGAGGATAAATGCATTAAAATGCATTCAAACCATTTCCTAACAGTAGTCTTCCGCAACTCCCAAGTTGCCCACTCAAAAACCATCTGAAACATACCAGAAATACCATCAAACGTTTCCAAAATTTAACCCAGCCTTAAAACAACAATTCAAGCCTTCTACCAACATCTAATAACATCTAAAAACCCTTTCCTAACATTCTTTTACCTACAACAAAGATTAAACTCGATTATCTCTACAACAACTCAAAACTAGCAACCTAAATAATTAGAGATTCAAGAGTTTCGGGATTCTATTGATAAAAAAAATTATCAACATCAAAACACATCCAAAACCTATATTAAATCAATCTCAATTACTGGAAATCAAATCCACTTCGAAAATCACCATGTTTCATCAATATTTCCAAAATAAATCAATTAAACTTGGATAAAACATTAAAACCACATTACAACTTATAAATCAAGGATCATATACTTGGGAATATCAATAAAGAACCATTAAACAGAAGAGATCACGGAACTTACCCCTGTTATGTGATTTCTCCCTCAATTGGCTTATTTAAAGCTAAGAAAATGCAAGATTTCAATGAGATTTTGCAAAACAAAGTTAAAGGAACTAATTAAAATCAATAATCTGAGTGAATAGAGTTCCTTACCTCTGGATTTTGATGAAATTCTGAGTGTTTGGAAGAGAAGAAGTTGAGAGAAAAAGGTTTAGGAAAAAGTTACGTGAATTTCTTTTAAAAGCTAATAACTAACTTTAGATATTTAATCCTTATTAAAACTCTTTTAAAACACATGTTTAAAATGATTTAATTGAAGGGAGAAACCACCAGCAAACACTTGGTAGATTTACTCCTTGAGGATTATAAGGATTTGACCCTTTTGATTTTAGTCACTTAAAAATAGTTTTCCAAAAATCGCATTTTGGTCACTAACCCAAAATATCACATTTCCAAATTCCTTTCGCTAAAATTGATTCCACCAAAAATCAATATATATTAAAAGATGATTTTTAACTAATTTTCCATATTTTTATCTTACAAAAAAATACACGATCCCGTATCCGACTCGAATCTCTAACCCCGTCCACCAAACCGTCTAATAAACCTCAAAACCGCTAGGCCCAAAACTGGGGTGTTACAAATCTCCCGCACTTAAGAAATTTCATCCTCGAAATTACCTGGAGAAAACAGATGAGGAAATTGCTCCTTCATATCCGCATTGCTTTCCCAAGTAGCTTCCTCGACACCTCGGTGTCGCCATAAGACTTTCACGAGCTCTATCTTCTTACCTCGTAGAAATTTCTTCTTGGTGTCGAGGATCTTTATAGGTTCCTCATCAAAGGATAGATTGGGCCTCAACTCCACATCCCCCACCGGCATAACATGCGATGGATCTTATCGATATCTCCTCAATATCAAAACATGGAACACATTATGAATTTTCTCCAACTCGGGAGGCAACCTCAACCGATATGCCACAGGACCCACACGCTCAATAACCTCGTATGGTCTACTGAACCTCGGACTAAGCTTACCCTAACGTCCGAATCTCATCACCTTTTTCCATAGTGACACTTTCAAGAATACACGATCGCCCACCGCATATTCAACTTCCTTACGCCTCAAATCCGCGTAATATTTCTGCCGATCCGCAGCCGCTTTCAACCGGTCATATACAAGCTTAACCTTTTCATCTGTGTCTTTCAACACATCTGGTAGGGTAACATGCTTTTCCCCTACCTCAGCCCAACATAAGGGCGTATGACACCTCCTGCCATATAATGCCTCATAAGGTGCCATCTATATACTCGCCTGATAACTGTTGTTGTAAGCAAACTCAACTAAAGGCAAGTGTTTCTCCCAGGTTCCTTGGAACTCGATAATACAGCACTTCAGCTTATCTTCCAAAGCCTGGATACCCGCTCAGACTGCCCATCCAACTGAGGATGATACGCAATACTCAAACTCAACCTTGAACCCTATGCCTGGTGCAAACTCCTCCAAAACCTTGTCGTAAACTTTAGATCCCTATCAGAAATGACAGATTTACTTACACCATGCGAACGCACAATCTCTTCTATATACAAATCTGCCAATTTGTCCAAGGTGTACGTTGTATGCACTGGCAGGAAATGTGCACACTTTGTGAACCGGTCAACAATCACCCAAATGGAATCCTTCTTAGCTGGTACCAACGGCGAACCTATTACAAAATCCATGGTGATTTTCTCCCATTTTCACTCTAAATTTTTTAGCGGTTGCAACAACCCGGATGGAAATTGATGTTCAGCCTTAACCCGTTGACATACCATGCACTTGGAAACAAACTCAGCCACATTCTTTTTCAACCTAACCCAGTAGTATACCCTATTCAAATCATGATACATGTTAACACTACCAGGATGCATAGAAAAAAGACTAGAGTGTGCCTCCGTCAAGATAGTGTGCCTTAACTCTAAATCATCCAGCACCACTATTCGACCCTTGAAACACAAAACTCCATCATCATCAAAATGAAATTTTGTCGGCTTACCATCTGCTATGTCCTTAACATGCTCAACCAACGAATCATCATACGGTTGCTTAGCTTTAATCAACTGAGATAACGTAGGCTTAACTTGCAACTCAACCAGCAAACAACCCTCCCGTGTTACACTCAACCTTGCAAACATAGCTCGAAGCTCAACCGCAACCTTACGACTTAATGCATCAGCCACTATATTGGCTTTACCAGGATGATACTCAATGGTCAAGTCGTAATCCTTAAGCAACTCTAACCACATACGCTACCTAAGATATAAGTCTTTATGGGACATTAAATACTTCAAGCTTTTGTGATCCATAAAGATCATACACTTCTCACCATAGAGGTAATATCGCCAAATTTTCAAAGCGAAAACCACAACCGCAAGCTCCAAATCATGAGTTGGATAATTGCACTCATGAGCTTTCAACTGCCTCGATTCAAAGGCCATAACCTTCCCATCCTGCATTAGCACATAACTTAAGACAACATACGACGCATCGCTATAAACCATAAACTTCTTCCCAGATTCAGGCTGAATCAACATAGGAGCATGTGTCAGAACTTCCTTCAACTTCTCAAAACTGTGTTGCTGCTTCTCTGTCCACACATAAGGAATATTCTTCTATAACAACTTGGTCAACGGTGCTGCAATACTCGAAAACCCCTCAACAAAACAACAATAATAACCAGCCAACCTAAGAAAGCCACGTACGTTTGATACAAACTTAGGTGGCTTTCAATTGATAATAGCCTCATTCTTCTGTGGATCAAAGTGAATACCCTCCGGAGAAACCACATGACCAAGGAATGTCACTTTCTTTAGCCAAAACTCGTACTTGCTCAACTTAGTATACAATTGATTATCCTTCAAAACTTGCAACACTATCCGCAAATACCAAACGTGCTCTTTCTCAGTATGAGAGTACACGAGAATATCATCTATGAACACCACCACAAACTGATCGAGATACTCACGGAACACTCTATTCATCATGTTCATAAATGCAGTCGGGGCATTTTTCAAATCGAAAAGCATGACCAGAAACTCATAATGCCCATACCTCATACAGAATGTGGTCTTATACACATCCATATCCTTAACCTTCAACTGGTAATACCCCAATCTTAAATCTATCTTGGAAAACACCGCAGCTCAACGAAACTGATCGACCAAGTCATCAATCCACGACAATGGGTACATGTTCTTTACCGTCATCTTATTCAACTGACGATAATAAATGCGCATACGTATCGTACCATCATTCTTTTTCATGAAGAGAACAAGAATACCTTACGGAGAAACACTTGGCTGAATGAACCCATGGTCCAACAACTCCTGAAGCTGCGACTTCAACTTCTTCAATTCTTTCGGTGCCATCATATAAGGAGCAATGGACACCGGTGTTGTACCATCATATGTCTCAATACGAAACATCACCTCCTATCCGAATGTAAACTCGGTAACTCCTTAGGAAAAACCTCGGGAAAGTAGCAAACGGTCCGAATATCCTACATTCGAACAACCTTGGCTTTCGGATTCATAAAAATAGCCAAATAAGCCTGGCAGCCATCAAACATTATCTTTTCCGCTCTAACAGCCGAAACCACATTGGACAAAAACTTAACACTCTCGCAAACTACCACAACTTCATAGTCATTGGGCAATCTCAAGAAAATCCTCTTGGATTCACAATCCACGATTGCTTTGTGCTCACTCAACCAATCCATACCCAAAATGATATCAAAACTATGGAATGGCAATTCTATCAGATCTGCGGAAAATTTATGTCCTTGTACCACCAAAGGACAATGCCGATACAGCCTTCTTGTTGTAACTGTCCCCCCAAAAAAACTTGTAACCAGCATACCAACATTTAAGATCTCAACAGGAACATTCAACATAGATGCATGTTCACTCAAGATATATGAATACGTAGACCCCGAATCAATCAAGGATAACAATGACAAGGATTGCAAAGTAAAAGTACCTGTAATCACATCCGTGTCATTAGGACCCTCATGGTGAGCAAAGACCCGAGCCAGTCCACACCTTCAGGTCTCACCGCTGCAGCATGACCATACCCTTCTGACCATCCTTGCGCATTTAAAAATTACCCCTGCCACAGTTTCGACCCCTAGCAGGTGCAACAACCTATGCTGGTGCATCTCTCACAGCCCGAGCACAATCACGCTTCAAGTGATCAGATGAGGCACAAATCCAACAAGCTCCAACATTACCCCAGCACATACCCGCGTGGCGCCTACCACATCGCTCACACTTCGATATAACACGAGCTCCCTAAGTACCCTGGCCAACTCCACCACCACGCTTGTGATATGGCTTATGCCTCTTGTCCCTAAACCTCCTATTCTGCTTCCCAAAATAGCTAGAGTCCGCCACTCTCTTACCCAAGTTCACACCCACAGCCTGAACTGGTGAACTTAAGGACTGTTCAATATCCTTGGCCTGATTGACCAACACATCGAAATTCGTGTAATCTGCAGCCAAGAGATACGTTTAGATGTCCTTTACAAGACCATAATGGAACCTATCACATCTCTACTGGTCATCTAGAACCAACTTTGGAGCATACTGACTCAACCAGATAAACTTTACCTCGTATTCAGCAACAGACATGCTTCCTTGAGATAGCGACATAAACTCACGCTTCTTCATATCCAAATATTATGTATCAAGATACTTCCTCTTGAAAGCTCTTTGAAAGTACTCCCAAGTAACATCCGCCTCAGGAATGCCAGCAATTGTGGTCACCCACCAATGATATGCATCCCCCTGCAGTAGAGATACAATGCAACCTAACTTGCGCTCCTCATTACATCCCATCTAATTCATGATGCGAACTGTCTTTTCTAGCCAACCCTCAGCTGCCTTAGAGCTCAGTCCTTGAAACTCCTCATCTCTGAATCTCCTCAAACGCTCTAAGGGTAAACCTTGATTTGCCACCACAATGGGTGCCGGTGCCTAGGCTTGCACTCCCACCATCGTTGCCTGAAAAGCTCTCGTTATCGCCTGAACTAACGGAGTCAAATCACCATAAATAGGCACTTGGTGAACCTGGGGTGCCTCACCTGCCCCACCGTCAACTGGAGGAACCACTGGAGGAGGAGGAGGTAAAACATGAGGGAGATTCTCTTTTGTCTCATTGTTCTACCCAACCCCCGACAGTATTAGCCATAGATCGTATCTCACGTCGAGCCATGCTAACAAAAGCACCAAAACACATTAGAGTTAGGCTAGCGCCAGGTAAAGGATCCAATTTAACTTTAAAACGCATTTAAAATCCTCGTTAATAGGCAATGTGTTCCCAATTCATACCCCAATAGGATATTATACAATCACCGAACATATTTACAATGACCGTGCAGTTCAAACAACATTAGCTAGTTGAACAACAACATCCCAACCTTCGCAAACCTGGCTATGATACCAAAAAATGTAACCCCCTCGACCTGGCCTAGTCGCAAGACCGAACCGAACAAGCTATATTAGGTTTACCGATGTAAACCAGAAATGATAAACCTAAAACACGTCCATTTTTTTCTTTTATATTATCTAGATGCATTTATGCTTTCCTGCATGGTCATATTGTTCATAGGTGAGCACTCATCTCAATCGGGCGTCGTAACGACATCCAATTGTCCACAATACAATTTAGGGACCAAAATGTAAATTCAACATTATGAAAGGAATTTTCCACTTTTTAAGTTACCGACCTTTAATTAGGTTCATTTCATGATTATATGTCAAAAAATCAGCTCAAAATAGACCCTCCAAACTCACACAATTGAGCCCACATCAATTAAGGACCAAAATAAGAGAAAACATAACTTCACTAAAGCCATTAACTAACATAACTGCCTCGGGTATCGGTACGCACACTTGAGTATCAATACGCCCTTTCTATTTTGAATTCTAAAAATTCCAGTAGCCAACTCCCGTACCGGTACGACCCTGCGTACCAATACGCCTTACCAAAACCAAAGGCTCATACCGATCCTCAAACCCGTGTACCAAAACCCCATACAAAACTCACCCTTCCCGTACCAATACGTAAACCTGAGTATCAGTATACTACTCTTAAAAAGCATTTTTGTATCAATACGCCTAACCCATGTATCGGAACCACAAGCCCAAAATGGCTTCCAGTACCGATACGTGAACACGCGTACCGGTACGCATGGACCTGAATGGTCACAATTGGCTGGTCACAATTGGCTGGTTTAACATGCTTGTTTCAAAACTAAACCATTTCATCATGCCACAAACTCTCATACAACACTACCAAGATGCATCAACAACCTAAACATCATAAGTTCAGCAACCAATTAGCATTCAAACATCCCATGGTATTCTAGAGGCATGCTTACTAAAACTACTTTGCCAAACACCCCAAAATACACAAATAGGCTAATCTCAGCATATGCATCAAAAGAACACAACCCACACAACATAATAAACTTGCTCAAACCCTCACAACAAGGCAATCATCAAGGAAGCTCTAGATGCATACCTAAGCAACTATTCACCCACAACTACAAGCAAGTAATAACATCAAGTTTAGCAACATCAAACCATCCTCAAAGCCCATAATAGAAACATACATAAAATTCGTAAGAAATCAGGATTACAACTCCAAAAAACCATCGCGAACACATTGCCTTATTAACCGGAAACGTAAACGGAGTTCATACTCAAAAGTAGTTATCTTTTAGATCCTTGCAACCCTTTCATTTGCTGCCCCGAACTTTAATGCTCTGCATCATTAGGAAAAAGAGAGCGTAAGCACACATGCTTAGTGAGGATGCTTATAAAACAATGTTGCATTAAAACCCATTTAAAACCATATGCTTGCTTTTTCCAAAACATTCTTACAACCAAAGCATCTTTCCATGATTCCAACCGAATCAAAACACAATAACCTGTAAATAACATCATATACAATCCACGCTTAAATCCCAAAGCATTTTAAACAAACCATGCTTAAATCCCAAAACATTACAAACAAGGTTCAACACATGAACTTTATTATATATTGGCATTTATAGTGACTCGGATAGACTACCTCTATCCTATACACATATCGGGTACACGAATCTTTCATACCATGCTTAGTTAAACCGCATGATATCCCAAACCTTGCCTAGTTAAACGGCAAGCTTTGATACCCTCGCCTAGTTAAATCGCGAGATCTCACCCTTGCCTAGTTAAACTGAAAGTGTACCGACCTTGCCTAGTTAATTTGCAAGATCCATATCAATTTGGGTTGCCTAGTTAATCTCAAGTCCCAAATGAGGTCCCCAACAGTCCGAGTGGCCTTGTTACACCGCCATACCTCAAGGACCCACGATCGATTTTGTTTATATTTTATAGTGCACTTTTAATCCTATGGCATGCCAACTATATCCGATTGTTTTCTCACCTTGTCACATAGCCAATATATCATTTACAAAACCATTTACTTCTGTTTTACAATGCATTTCATTAAACACCACATATGCAAATCTCATTGCCAATGCAATAACACCATTCCGAACCGGAATGAAAACTAACGCTCAGTAGCATTTAATATACTTTAAAACCCTGTATATGTGCTCAAAATCATACATTACCAGTAAGTAAATCATACCATGTTTATCACCGAAACATGCAAACATCATGCTCATATCTAAGCCGATACTCAAAAGCAAAATAAGGGAAACTTACTTCCAAGCTTAGGTAAGTGTCTCACGATTACCCTAAACTCCCAAAAACCTTTACAAACTTTGTAAAGCATTTAAAATCAGTTTCCACTCACCAATACGCCTCGCTTTCCTTGCCAACGCGAATCAAGCTCCCAACAAGCCACTAAACAACGAAAAGCTTCGTCACCTTGACTATCCACTATTTTCAACACATAAAACCAAAGGATCAATGCATTAAAATGCATTCAAACCATTTCCTAACAGCAATCTCCCGCAACTCCCAATTTGCCAACTCAAAAACCATCCGAAACATACCGAAAACACCATCAAACGTTTCCGAAACTTAACCCAGCCATAAAACAACAATTCAAGCCTTCAACCATCATCTAATAACATCCAAAATCCTTTCCTAGCATCCTTTTGCCTCCAGCAAAGATTAAACTCGATTATCTCCACAACAACTCAAAACTAGCAACCTAAATAATTAGAGATTCAAGACTTTTGGGATTCTATTGATAAAAATAACTTATCAACATCAAAATACATCTAAAACCTATATTAAATCAATCTCAATTACTAGAAATCAAACCCACTTTGAAAATCACCATGTTTCATCAATATTTTCAAAGGAACTCAATTAAACTTGGATAAAACATTAAAACCACATTACAACTTATAAATCAAGGATCAAATACATGGGAATTTTAATAAAGAACCATTTAACAGAGGAGATCATGGACCTTACCCCTGTTATGTGATTTCTCCCCCAATTGGCTTGTTTAAAGCTAAGAAAATGTAAGATTTCAATGAGATTTTGCAAAACAAAGTTAAAGGAACAAATTAAAATCAATAATCTGACTGAAAAGAGTTCCTTACCTCTGGATTTTGATGAAAATCTGAGTGTTTGGAAGAAAAGAAGTTGAGCGAAAAAGGTATAGGAAAAAGTTACGTGAATTTCTTTTAAAAGCTAATAACTAACTTTAGATATTTATTCCTTATTAAAACTATTTTAAAATACATGTTTAAAATGATTTAATTGAAGGAAGAAACCACCAGCAAACACTTGGTAGGTTAGCTCCTTAAGTATTATAAGGATTTGACC
The DNA here is from genome assembly GCA_019671005.1 of Hibiscus mutabilis. Lineage (NCBI taxonomy): Eukaryota > Viridiplantae > Streptophyta > Magnoliopsida > Malvales > Malvaceae > Hibiscus > Hibiscus mutabilis. The sequence goes on from CM033724.1 coordinate 23,733,330, forward strand.
CTTTTGATTTTAGTCACTTAAAAACAGTTTTCCAAAAATCGTATTTTGGTCACTAACCCAAAATGTCATATTTCCAAATTCCTTTCCCTAAAATTTTATTCCACCAAAAATCAATATATATTAAAAGATGATTTTAACTATTTTCCATATTTTTATCTTACCAAAAAATAAACGGTCCCGTATCCGACTTGAATCTCTAACCCGATCCACCATCGTCTAATAAGCCTCAAAACCACTAGGCCTAAAACTGGGGTGTTACACAGGAGTTGTTGGATCATGGGTTCATTCGACCGAGTGTTTCTCCTTGGGGTGCTCCGTTTCTCTTTGTGAAAAAAAGGATGGATTGATGCATATGTGCATTAATTATCGTTAGTTGAACAAGTTGATAGTGAAGAACAAGTATTCGTTGCTGCGAATTTATGACTTTTTCGATCAGTTTTGCATTACAGCGGTGTTTTCGAAGATAGACTTAAGGTTGGGGTATTATCAGTTGAAAGTTAAGGATGTGGATGTTCATAAGATGGCATTTCATACGAGGTACGAGTATTACGAGTTTTTAGTGATGCCGTTTGGTTTGACAAATGCCTTGATAACTTTCATGGATATGATGAATAGGGTGCTTTATGAGTATCTTGATCAGTTTGTGTTGGTTTTTATCGATAATATACTCATGTACTATCGTATCGAGGAGGAGCATGATCAACATTTACGGATTGTGTTGCAAGTCTTGAAGGATAATCAATTGTATGCCAAGTTGAGCAAGTGCGAGTTTTGGCTCAAGAATGTGATGTTTCTCGGGCATGTGGTATCCGTAGAGGGAATTCGTATTGATCCATAGAAAATTGAGGCTATTCTCAATTGGAAACAACCTAAGACCGTGTCGGAAGTACGTAGTTTTCTTGGGTTGGTTGGTTATTATCGTCGTTTTGTTGAGGGGTTTTCTAGTATTGCGACTCCGTTAACAAAGTTGCTACAAAAGAGTGTTCTTTTCGTTTGGATGGAGAAGCAATAGTAGGATTTTGAGAAGTTGAAGGAGGTTTTGACACATGCTCTTATGTTGATTCAGTCGAAATCTGGGAAGAAGTTTGTGGTTTTTAGTGATGCATCGAATGTTGGCTTGGGTTGTGTGCGGATGAAAGATGAAAAGGTTGTGGCTTATGCGTCGAGGTAGTTGAAGGTTCATAAGCGGAATTATCCAACTCATGATTTAGAGCTTGGTGTTGTGGTGTTTGCCTTGAAGATTTGGCGACACTACCTTTACGGAGAGAAGTGTGTGGTTTTCACGGATCATAAGAGTTTGAAATATCTGATGTCTCAAAAGGATTTGAACCTTAGGCAACAAAGGTGGTTGGAGTTTTTTAAGGATTACGACTTGACAATTGAGTATCATACTGGGAAGGCCAATATTGTTGCAGATGCGTTGAGTCGTAAGGTAGCGTTTGAGCTTAGGGCGACGTTCGCAAAGTTGAGTGTGACACGAGAAGGTGGATTGTTGGCTGAATTGCAAGTTAAACCTACGTTGTCACATTCGGTTAAGGCTAAGCAACCATATGATGATTCTTTAGTTCCTCATGTTAAAGACATAGCAAATGGTAATCCAACAGATTTTCATTCTAGTCCTTTTTTATGCATCCTGGTAGTACCAAAATGTATCGTTATTTGAAGGATATGTACTATTGGGTTGGTTTGAAAAAGGATGTGGCGGAGTTTGTGTCCAAGTGTATGGTGTGTCAGCGGGTTAAAGCTGAATATCAGTTTCCATCCGGGTTGTTGCAACCTTTAGGATTCTAGAGTGAAAATGAGAGAGAATCACCATGGATTTTGTGTCAGGGTTTCTGTTGACACCGGCTAAAAAGGATTCCATTTGGGTGATTGTTGATCGATTTACAAAGTGTGCGTATTTTTTTCTAGTGCATACGACGTACTCCTTGGACAAGCTAGCGAATTTGTATATATCTGAGATTGTGCATTTGCACGGAGTACCAAAGTCTATCATTTCTTATAGAGATATGAGGTTCACAGCAAGGTTTTAGAGATGTTTATATCAGGCTTTGGGTTCGAGGTTGAGTTTTAGTACCGCGTATCATCCTTAAGCGGATAACCAGTCTGAGCGTGTTATCCAGGTCTTGGAGGATATGTTAAGGTGTTGTATTATTGAGTTCCAAGGAACCTGGGAGAAGCATTTGCCGTTGGTTGAATTTGCTTATAATAACAGCTATCAAGCAAGTATACAGATGGCACCATTTGAGGCATTGTATGGCCAGAGATGTCGTACGCCCTTGTGTTGGGCCAAGGTAGGGGAAAAACATGTTTCCTTGCCACATGTGTTGAAAGAAACAGATGAGAAAGTTAAGCTTGTGTGTGAGCGCTTGAAAATGGCTGGAAATCGGTAGAAATCTTACGCAGATTTAAAGCGTAGGGAAATTGAATATGCGGTGGGCGATCGTGTGTTCTTGAAGGTGTCACCGTGGAAAAATGTGATGTGGTTCAAACGTAAGGGTAAGCTTAGTCTGAGGTTTATTGGACCATATGAGATCGTGGATCAGGTTGGTCCTATGGCTTATCGGTTGAGGTTGCCTCCCAAGCTTGATAAAATACATGATGTGTTCTATGTATCCATGTTACGGAGGTATCGGTCGGATCCTTCGCATGTTATGCTGGTGGAGCATATTGAGTTGAGACCAGATTTATCCTTTGATGAGGAGCTCGTTAAAGTCTTGTGGCGACATCGAGGTGTCGAGGAAGCCACTTGACGGATATGTTGGTGCAATTTCTGCATCTTTTCCATCCAGGTAAATTTCGACGGCGAAATTTCTTAAGAGGGGGATAGTTGTAATGCCCCGGTTTTGGGCCTAGCTATTTTGGGGCTGGTTAGACGGTCTAGTGGATGGGGCTAGAAATTCGAGTCAGATTCAGGAGTGAATACTTTTCCGAAAGATAAAAATATGGAAAAATGTTTAAAATCATATTTTATTATATTAAAAATATTGATGGAATAAATTTTGGGAAATGAGCTTTGGAAGGGTGACATTTTAGCTAGTGACCAAAATGCAATTTTTGAAAACTGTTTTTAAAATGTGACTGTTTTGTAAAGAGTAAAAACTTTGAATCTTTAAGGAGCTATTTTACCATTTGGTCTAATATGAGTTTTCTCTTAATTAGGATTATTTTAAAAAGGTTTTAATTAAAGGAATTAAATAGAATTTAGTTAAAAAGTTATTTATCTTTCTAAAACACAATTTGACGTAACTTTTTCTTCTCTCACATTTTCTCACAAAACACTCAGCCAAACACTCTTTTTCTTATCAGAGATTCAAGGTAATGATCATGTTTTCTTTATTCATTGATTTTTTAAATGATTCTTCAAATTGTTTTCCAAAAATCTCATTGAATTTCATTGTTTTTCAAGAGGAAGCCATCCAATTAAGGGGAAAATCATTCATTGGAGGTAAGTTTCGTTCTTCTCCTCTAATGAAAGGTTCTTTACTGAAATTCTCAAGTTCTTGGCTCTTTACATATGTTTTCTAATAGGTTTTGAGTAATTAATTATGGATTTTAGCTTAATTAAGGTTTAATTGATGGATCTTGTGATTTTTCGATTTGGATCTGTTTTTCCAGTGATGTGGATTGATTTAAAAATATTTTAGATGTATTATAATTTGGATAAGTTGTTTTTAATAATGGAATCCCGAAATTGGTTGAATCTCTAATTGTTTAGGTTGGTAGTTAAGGGTTTTTGGGTTGTTTAAGGTGTTTAATCATTGTTGGAAGTAAAAAGGATGTTGTGAATGAGTTTTTAGATATCAATTGATGAAGCTTGATGTTTTGAATCATTATTATATGGCTGGGTTAAGATTGAGTAGTGTTTGAGGTTGATTTCGGTAGGTTTCGGATGAGTTTTGATTGGGCATCTTGAGAGATACGGGATTTTGGTTTGAAACAAAGTGTTGGATGCATTTTAATGCATATTTCCTCTGGTTTTGTGTGGTCGAAATAGGGGATAATCGAGGCGTAGCACCTTGAGGTGGTTTGAGGCTTGCCGGGAGCTTATTTCACGGTAGCAAGCAAAACGAAGTGAAATCGGTGAGTGGAAATGGTCTTAAAAGTCTTTCAAAGGTTTGAAAGTGGTTTTGGAAGTTTAGGATAAGTTTAAAGCACTTACCTAAGCTTGGAAGTAAGTTTCCCTCCTTTGCTCTTTAATATCGGTTCAAATATGAGCATGTGTGATTCATGTTTTAGTCGTAAGCATGGTTTGTTTTACTTACTGTAAATGCATGATTTTAAAGTACATATGCAGTGGCTTAAGAGTATATTAAATGCTAGTGAGCATTGGTTTTTATTCCGGTCAGGAATGTGGTATTGCTATGGCAATGTGATTTGCATATGTGGGGATTTTTGGTGTAATGCATTGTAAAAAAAGTGAGTAAATGGTTTTGTAAATGATATATTGGCTGTGTGACAAGGTGAGAAAACATTCAGATTTAGTTGGCATGCCATAGGATAAAGTGCACTATAATATGGATTGAAAATCGATCGTGGGTTAGTCCTTGAGGTATAGCGGTCGGCTACCCAGACTATGTTGCTACCACTTGGGTTGAGCGGTCGGTTCCCCTTGTTGATGTAAAGATTGTGGTCGGCAAGGTTGTAAAGTCATGCGGTCGGCATGGGGTAGTCTTGATGATGGTCGGTCATTAAGCGAGATCCGTGTATCTGATGAGTAAAGTTAACGGTCGATTAACTAAAGATTAGCGGAAGCTAATCTAGGATAGTGGTCGACTATCCGGGGTCACTACAATTGCCAATATATGAAAATTCTAATGTTGAACCTATTTCTAATGCTTTGGGATTTAAGCATGGTTTTGTCTATAATACTTTGGGATTTAAGCATGGTTTTGTATTAGATGCTTTGGGATTAAGCATGTGGGATTTATATCTTGTTTTGCATATGGTTGATATGCATGTTTTGTTTTGAAACTATTGGGACTTGCTTAGGCCGTAAGCTTGGTTTGAAAACAAGTGTTGGTTTTCAAGGGTTTTAATGCATCATTATTTAAGAGCATCCTCACTAAGCAAGTGTGCTTACGCTCTCTTTTCTCTAATGATGCAGAGCATTAAAGCTTGGAGGCAGCAAAGGCAAGGATTAAGTGATCCAAAGACAAGACTATTTGAGTATGAACTCGGTTTTAGTTTTTGGTTAATAAGGCAATACGTTCGCCATGGATTTTGGGATTTGTAATTCTATTATTCCCTAAATTTGAGCATGTGTAATGTTGTGCATTGTTACCTATGTTGATATTATGCGGTTACATAGGTATGCATATAGAGTAATCCTTAAGGTAGCATAAGCTCGTATTGTTTCTAGATCTTGGCGTAAGTGTTGATAAATGTGTTGTTGGATGCTTATATGTATGTATGCAAGTTGCTAGGACCTAAATGCATCTAGATTTGAGTGAGAAACCAACTAAAAATGTCATTACAGGTCCATGCGTATCGGAACAGGTATCCATGTACTGGTACGGCTAGGCCATTTCAGGCATAGTGTTTCGATACGCGGGATGGTGCTTTGATATGGGCTAGCCTTTCCATGCTTAACGTTTTGGTACTCGAGCAAGTGTTTTGATACGGTCATAGGCATTTTTGCCAGGCGTTTCGATACGCGATCAAGCATTTTTGTACGAGTTTTAGTTATTGGATTTTGAGTTTTTGAAAACATAAGGGCGTATTGAACCACTAGTACCTGTACCGGTACGGGTACCGTTAAATCAGTTATTTTGGAATCTTGAAGGTTTATGGTTCTTTCATTTTGGTCCCTGAGACTTGGGAATGCAATTGTTTGAGTTTGGATGATCTTTTTAACCTAAAATTTGTCATGTTGGCATGTAAATGGACTAATTGAGGATTGGTAACCTTAAATTCAGTTTTGATCTTATAATTTAAAGTATTTATGTTTTAGTCCTCAATTTTGAATATGATGCAATTGATTGTCTTTTGTGACTCGTTTCATTCGAGAACTCACCTGATGCGAGTATGAACATGTAGGAATAATAACTTTGCATTTAGACGAGATAAAAGAAAAAATGGACTGACTTTTCATAACCTTTCTCTGATTTGCTTCAGCAAACCTAATATAGCACTCTCGGTTCGGTTGGGCATCTAGGTCAGGTTGAGGGGTTACACTATGAATACATTGCCCAACAAATCTAAGTACAGTATTCTTGATCACATCAATGAGTTGAGGTCTTACTCCGATGGGGCTCCTTCAATGCATCGCTGCAACCTAAAAACATACGAACGTAAACAATGATTCTGAATACTGAGCTCATAAAGCTCGGTGGATTCACCTCTACTCTACCATGTTTCATGCAAATCATAAACATAATCATGTAGCTAGAAAGATGGCATGAGAATAAACAATTACATGGCATTACCATAAGTCGCCTAAATGCATACTTAACAACTATATACATATAGCATGGCATCAAGAAAAACACCTCATACCAATTATCACTATAAACCTAGAGTGAGACCCGAGGCCACGTAGCATTGGGAATATACACTTTAAGTGAGACCCGAGGCCACATAACATTTGGAACATACACTCTAAGCGAGACCTGGGGCTACACAGCATCAGGAACGTACGTTTTGTTCTCGAAATCCCCCTTCGAGTACCTTCGAATGAGACTAGGGGCCAAACAATATTGGGAATATACATTTGGAAATGTCTTGCCACAATGTTGCAACACTCTCACTAGGTATCAGAATCCCATCAAACAAGTACTCACACGACACGCAATATCAATAAACCAAGAAACCTATGGTTGCAAGAAACATACAAGCTCACAAGCCATTTATCAAGTTTCTTACTTATTATGGTCGAGTACGAGGGTAACTTCTTAGTTTCTCAATTTTACAATTCATTTTACCACCTTAGAAGTCTATTAGGACATCATCATTGAATTATCAGCCCCTCGAACTCAAAATCAACATTTTCAAGCAGATTGCCTAGTGGGTACCGATACCCAACTTTGAGTATCGATATGGTACACTAGGTATCAATATTGGCCCTTAGTGTACTGATACTCGTGCACTATGGTGGGGAAACAACTTTGGGTACCGATACGAGATAACTTGTACTGATACACGAATTGCTTACTAGAATTCTAATGGAATAATGGGTACCGATACGGGACGAACTGTATCGTTAAGCCTTGAGCACCGTACCAATACAGGTTGAAGACTATACCGGTACTCCCATATATGTTATTTGAGTTCATCCAAGTTTACACGGGGTACCGATATGGGTTTATCCTGTATTGGTACTCAAACCTAAAACTTTGAGTCTAGAGTTTAAAAATTACCCCAAGGGTCCTCGAACATTCCCAAACAAATCCTACATGTTGTGGGAGTAGTTTTAGGTGGTTTTATACCAATTTTACATGTTTTATTACCAATTTGGATTTTGCCATTTACAAGCATATTAAGCTTTTAAACACCCATTTCATCAAATCAAGCATACAAGTTATCATCATTGGGATGTGAATGAAACAAAAGGAGTTGGAAGTGTACTAACCTTACTCCTACAGCAACCAAGGAAGCTCCTAGACCAAGCCCTCAAGTCTTTCTCTTCCCCTGGACTTCGAAAGCCTCCCCAACTTCTTTCACTACAAAGAAATGTTGTAAAATGAGTTACAACATTTTTGGAAGATCAAAAGATACAAAAGAAAGAACTTTACAACAAGAAATAGAGCTAAATCCTCCATTCATATTCTTCCTCTTCAACCCCTACCAAAACTCATATTTTTTAACTCACCACCAAAATCTTTCATCCTTACCTTGATAGATAGATCATTTGATGTAGATTTCACTGCCCTCAATAACAAATTTGAGATTCTCACTTAACATGATAAAGATTTCACCTTTCTTGTGTGTGGGAGTTGAGGGAATGGGTGAGGGAAGAAGACAAGGGGACAATGGTGATCTTGTAACACCCTCAACCCGGATGTCACATTTGGGCCTAAAGCCCGAACCCAAAATCACAAATTTCTTAAATTTATTTACCCCAAATAAAATTCTTTCCAAAAACATTTAAAGCCCACAATTCAAAATAATTATATAAACGATTAAAACGTTACAAGGGAGCTCCAATTAAATAAAACATTTAAAAAATTTACTTGATTAATAAAAATTCAAAATAAGAATTACAAACTCATACACGTAAGGTTCTATGAATACATAGCCCACTAAATACAAGTATCATACTTTGACAATGTCGATTGCTGGAATCCCATACAGACAGTGCTCCCCAATCCTGTGATCAACCTATGCACGAAAACAACAATTTCGAGCGCTGAGCTTACAAAGCTCAGTGGTACACTTCTACTCTACTATACTTCATGCTAATTATAAACATAAGCATGTAAGCTAGTATGAGCAATAAAAAGAGATAAATAAACATGTGGCGCTACCACTGGCCGCCTAAACACATGCTAACATCTTAACAATCATCAATCATGGCACACAAGGCCCAACCAAGCCCTAGATCTCAACAGATCACCAAGGCAAAAACAATACCAACAATAACAACACAACTCTGGAGTGAGGCCGGGTTACGTAGCATCGGATCATACACCCTAGGCGAGACCAGGTCACATAGCATCAGATCATACACCCTTTCTCGGAATCATCCCTCGAGCATCTACTCTCTAGGTGAGGCCGGGTCACATAGCATCGAAACATACACCCATACTTGGAATCCCTCCTCGAGTATCTTCGAATGAGGCCTGAGTCACATAGCATCGGTAACCTCCATTCAGTATCCCAACCATGGTGTTGCAACACTCTTTTATTAGGTATTCGGATCCTATTAATCAAGAATATTCAATCCATCAAATGCCTACCCGGCATACAAGCAACGCCATCCCAAGGATCCCCTATTGTTGCTAATCGTTAACATATTGTTTATTATACATTACTGAGTTGTTAATACATTATGGAGAAGTGCATATTTAATCTCATTTATCAAGGCATAGTTTAATTATTAATATTCTGTATTTACCCTTATCTTATACTGCATCTCAAACTATCTAGTTTATCGACATCGGTACTCAAATATGAGTATCAATATGGTACCCCTAATTAACAGTACTCACACGCATACCGCTACCAATTAGTTCACTGGAAATTCCTAATTTTCATAAGTACCGGTACGGTCCCAGCCGTACTAATATAACCCTAATCGCTTACCGGTACAACCAAAGCTCGTACCAGTACCCAACTCATGGTTTTGTACAATTCCTTTAAATTACGATATTATAACACTTATTAGTTCCCTAAAGCTTGTGAAAGACATTAAAGTACGTTGCTAGCGTATTTAATTAATTATTACCACTTACCGGTTTTTAATCCATTTAATCAAATATTTACCAGTATTGTCTCTAACCAATATTCAATCGAACATATTAATTTATTCGGCTAACACGCAAGGCATCATCATAAATCAATCAGTCAACCAATCATATAATCAGATAATCATGCGGATATTCAGACAATCCTATGCAGTGTCTAAAGCTCATAACATATTCGAACATTCTCAAGCTTACCAAGCATCTCGATAATCATCAAGCCTCGAACTAACAGTATCAACACATGCTTATTACTCATCTCCTAACTTGCAACCACTAACATGCAAGGCAATTACACTTATAATGCTCATGAAGCATTTCAGAGTTCGAGGTGTACTAACCTTAAGCCAATATAGCTAAAATCATCTTTTAAGCTTCTTGAATATTTCACTTGTTTCGATAACCAAACTTGGATAACCCTCGTATATCAATAAATACAAAAATATAGTATTTCTATGCATCTCCTATACTATTCACAAGGTCAAATGCATAAAAATAGCTTACCAAGTTCAAATTTGGCAAAACGAATTGGGCCAATGGATCCAGAACGTCGAGAAACCCCTGGGTAGGATCCCAAAAAAAAGTCAACGGTTGGTCAACACCTAGTCAACTTTGGTCAAAGCCTGGCGATCTAGTGCGACGCGGCGTACCATAACAACTATGCACCCGTATGGCGCGATCTGGTGTGGCCAGATCCACGTGAAACCAGGTGCAGGATCCAGTGTGGCGTGGTGCACTAGATCTTGGTGCACCCGCCTGCAGCTGCGCTCGCCCACGCGCAGGGGCGACTCGTGGTGGCGCGTGGGCGGCCCTCAGGTGGCCGAACGGCGGCGACGAGCTCCCTTCCAGCTGTTTCGACATCGGTGGACTTCATTTTCTGTTTTGGCCGCAGGAAATGCTTAGTCTTGACCTAGGTCGAACTTCTATCCTCTCACTTCCTCCAACGGTGGCTCCGACGCCGATGCGGCGACTACTGTCGAAAGCGTATCAGAGAGCTAAAGTTGATGGAGGTGGCGGTGTGGTGAACGGAGACTTTGATGGCCGTAGATCGAAGCTCAAAGCTCACCCCCACTTTTCTCTCTTTCCCTCTATTTTCTCTCTCTCCCTCCCTTATATTTTTCTTTTTTCCCCTCTTCTTTCTCCATCAAATCACCATCAACCTTTTTATTCAAAACTCTTTCTTTTTTCCTTTTCTTTTCCTTTCTTTTTTTTTATTTACTCCCCACATAATATCTCTTTAAAATACCATAAAGTCCAAATTCAATTATCCTTATTTTGGACTTTCCAATATAAGGCCCAATAAATTGGGTTCGAGGCCCAAGATTTGGGTCGTTATAGATCTCATGCACTCCCTTTTCTACAGAGAAATAAAGAGGAGTCAGCACTCCTTCATCCAAAATGAGATAATTTACATCTTTGTCCTTCCAACCATTTCACAACCCAAACACCCAAGCCCAACTATGGAAAGAAAACATAATAACTAATAAGGTCCCTGCAAGCACTCCAAGGCCCAAATGCAAGACCCAAGATTCGGGTTGAATCGATTCACGTATTTTCGAAATTCGAGTCGTTAGATTAGTCTTTAGATTTTTTAAAAAAATTTTATTTGTGTTCACCCTAAATTTTTGAGATTTTATGTGTGCATACCCTAAAAATATTCTTGGATCTGCCACTACCTAGTTTGACTAGTAGAACCAGATTGTCACATGAATACATTTCTGGTATTTTTCCTTTTATGATGAACATTTTTGTTTGCTTAAATATTTAATTAAAACAAAATATTCATACATTTTATTAATATATACTCAAATTAAGTATTTACTAATTTTAGATAATCAAATAAAATTTATATTATTAAATTAATTAATTAAGCATAATAACTAACATATTTTTGCTATGTTCACCATGTGGTTAAAACGAAAATATTTACGTAAAAAGATTATTTTAATAAATAATTATTAAAGTAGTGGTAAGTGCATTTTATGTATTCATTCCTGTTTGAGCTCAAATAGTGTTTTTAATTGTTTTATTTAAAAATATATAAATGTATGAAAAGATTATACAAAAAGTATGAAAAGATAAATATCCTTATAATAATTAATTGGGTAAAACTTTGATACACAAGTTATGTAAAATTAATTTTACACAAGCATGTGTATTTACACTATAAAAATTCAAATATTAAATTTCTAACCCTAACCCAAAAAACTAAACCCTAAACTTTAAACATATACACGAAATTCTAAACACCAACCTTAAATTTTAAACCATATAACCTAAACCCCTAAAGTTTAAACCTTAAACTAAAACTCTAAACCCTAAAATTAAAAAACACGTGTAAACTAAAATTTATATGACTTGTGTATCAAATTTTTTTCCTATTTTTTTGATCGAAATGGTATCGATTTGATTTATGACAACAACTCTGACAACCATTTTATATATAAATTTAATCCTAACGTCTTTGGTCTATAAACTTGATTAGTTAAAAGCCCAATTGACATTTATTTTTAGGTTGGGCTAAAATTAGATGGAGCTCAAGTATATTTTTGATACAATGTATAAACTATTTAGACCTATTTTTATTTATAAAAAATAGGATTTTATCCGCTCAAGTACACTAGCTTAAGTACAACCGTGTCAATCAACTAAGATAAACTACAAGATTAGTCCCTTAACTATAAAGTTGTGTCTATTTTGGTTATCTAACTAAACAAATTATTTCTTTATCGAAATTACAGAAATTTATCATTGTTTTTACCTATGTAAAATCGATCGAGTAAATTAGTTATATAATCAACGCATTAAATAATAATATTACTTTATTAATAATCAGTTGATCTAGCGGAATAAGGCGCTAGGTCCCTTAAGTAAGGTGTCATTGGTTCTTGAGATTGTGAATGGAGAAAATAAGGTTAAGAAGATCGCCCAATATTGGGCCTTTGTAAAACCCAATCCAAATTAGTTGGCAATGAGTCAGATATCAATGGTTAAACTAAATAAAATAATAATAATACTTTGAAAAAAAATTATTTGAATATACCTTTTATGGAAAATTGTAATTATTAATAATAAAATACAATTGTAATTATTTTATATAATTTCAACGAGTGATCCTATTGGAAAAGAGGATAATATTTATCTTAAGAGATCAAGGTTCGAGCACCTTTGTCTGCAAGGTGTATGCTTAATCAAAGGGTTGAAAATATGTAAAAATACTACACCATAATCACCTTAAACTAGGAGTGAGCAAAACTCGACTCAACTCGAGGAAAAAAAACTCAACTCGTCTTAACTCGACTCGACTCAAAATTTTTTAAAGAAAGTTTGAGTTGTAAAATGGAAATTCGAATAACTCAAAATTTTTAATAATTAGTGGATTGATTTTTAATTTCGAGACGAGTCCCTTAATTTTTCATGAATTATATATCGATATAAAAAAGTAAAGAAATATATGATACACATGTAAAAATATGAAGAAATATATATGCATATCTTATATGATTAGATAAATTCGTTTAAATTAGAATAAAACCGTACTATATTAAAAAATAAAACTTTACTATAACATGATAAATAATTACAATTAAATTTGTATAGTTGATAAGTGTTCAAAAGTACTATTTTTTACCCTTTATACTCATATTATTGTTAGACTTAGGCTCATATTAATTGTATAATTAGCCATTCATGCATTAATCCATGTTTCCTTCCATCGTTGAGCTTGATTACATAACTTGGTAGTTTTTGTGGAAAAGATGCTGCTTTGGTGTGTTTTGTGTATATGTGCAGGATCACTTGCCAAACCAAGGCTAGAGCTAGTTGTCAGGGCAATGCATGAAGGAGACGCCGAGCTAGTTGCCAGGGCAATGCATGAAGCAGACGCCGAGCTAGTTGCCAGGGCAATGCATGAAGGAGACGCCGAGCCAGTTGCCATGGCAATTGTCGACAAGAGAAAAGGTGATATGGTAGTCGAAATTGATGACTATACAAGCCCAAGATGACGTGGAGCAAATCCCAAACCCAAAGGAATTTGATTGCCATGCAGAGATTAAAGAAGAATTAAATTCCAAGAAGATAGGAGAAGTTCTAGTAGGAATACAATTATAATAAAGAATTATATTCTTTAAAGATAATTTAATTCCAACTTAAACTCCTCCTCAAAGAAGGACTTTGGCCTAGCCCTTTAAATATGAAGGAGATTTCGACAATCTATAGAGAGGAAAAGAGAGGGGAATTTCGACAAGTCCAAGGAGGGCAAGAGGAGAGAATTTTCAACAAGCATCTAGGGCAAGGAGGATTTCGACAAGCCTCCTTCTTCATCCTTTTCTTTCTTGTTTGATTGGGTTCATGCTAGGGATTATTTATCTTGTGTTTCTTTGGAACCTAGCCATGAACTAAATCCACTTGGCTATGGTTATTGTGTTTTGTGGTTGTGAGAAACTATTGGTTTTTGTTTAGGTAATAAGAGTTTGCACTTTTCTATTTCAAGGTTTATTCATTCTTGGTTCTTATTCTTGTTTGCGAGTGAATTGGGAGAGGATCTCGTGATTTCATCTATTTATCTAATATCGAGAGAGTTAGATTCAAGAAACGAATGAATATGATCTTTATTCAATCTATTGATGGTGAAGATTAATCCGGCTTAGGAATAAGTTAAGGATTTCAACGGCTAAGAGGAGCGCAAGATTGGTTGTTGTTCACCCTTGATTCACGCAGGGATGTATTTGTAATCACTCATTTTTATCTGGTCTGTAAATACATATTAGTATAATTATTAGTATATTAGTGTTGCATGTATACATTGTATTATATCATATTATATGTTTATTATGTGCATGAGTGTTACTAATATATATAAAATGTGTGGTGTGTGCATGTATATTATAAACTATGTATGTATACGTATTAATAAGTAATACGGTGTATGTGTATCGCGCATGTATCTATATTTAGTACGAGCGTATTTGTTTTTACAGATAATGTATGTACATGTTATGTTAATTATGTGCATGATTATATGTACGTATGCTAGTATGTTATATTAATTGATGTTTGCATAAGTATATACGTATGTATTATCGTATGTGTATTATTATTAATTGTTGTTATAATATTAATGTTATTATTATTGGGCTAATATAAAATGAAATCCAAAAAAATACATATTAAACCCAAATAAATAAATTGCCAGTCCAAGTCCATTTACAAGTATAATATTATTACAAGGCCCGGTTGGCCCAAACCCAAAACCTATTTAATTCTATTTATTTTGGTGCAGATGACTATGGGCCGTTGGATCAAGATCTGATCCAACGGCCACGATCCAGCCAAGATAAAATATCTACCAGCCGCATGCACTACACGTCTGGACGCTTCGAGTGCCACGCGCGCGTGCGGTCCACGTGCGGACTCTTTGATATCCCACGCGTGCGTGAGCCCCACGCGCTCTGACCCCTCAACTGCTGAGCCACACGTGTCACGATCTGGAGCCGTTTCACCAATCGAGGCTTCATCTGGGTCGTTCATCCTTCAAGCCAGCTTCACCATGCTTCACCATGCCGATCTTCAACCACCGCGCTCAGACATGTCAAAAAGCAAGAAAAGAAATGTTATGTCAGTTAGCAGTCCAGATCTGAAAGAAAATATTATATTACTTGTACCAAACCAAGAGACAGGCATATATGTATGAAACAAACATTTTGTAAAAAACAAAGGAGTTGTAATCGAAAAAGCAAAGTTGTAATCGAAAGAAAAAAATAGAAAAAAGTCAGTCTTCAGTGGTAATACTCTTCTCTTTTTTTCACTTTGTTGCATGTATACACAAAAAGATACGTAGTAAAATAAAAGAAAAAAGAGGGTTAGAAGTCGTTACCATCGCCGTCGGTGGATCTCCCCTCACCAGTGATAAGCCTTTTCGGCTTTCCCAAGCTGAACGTGGTGAACTGAAAGGAGTAGGAGACCCATTTGTGGCTTCGTTTTGGGTTGAAAACAAAAAAGAGGGGTTTTTTCGTTTCGTATTTCTTAGATCTAGGACAAATGAAAGCTTTTTCTCAGAATACAAGTTCGGATTCATGTCGAGGGTAAGGAAGGGTTCATTTTGGTGTGTTTTTTGGGCTCGCGGGCGCCGGTTAGCGGCGGAGAATACGACGGCCGACCGCCGGATTCTGGGTTCATGGGATAAGATTGAGAGAAAATAAGAACGAAGCTCGTTATAAAAACTGAAAAAATGAATGAAATGGGGAAAATTTGGTTCCGGCCAAAAAGGGGGGGGATTTATAGGTGTTATTATTTCGTGAAATGGGGAAATTACGTAATAAATCCCCCCGCGTTTTCAATATTTTCGTTTCTGTCTCGCCGCATGGTATAATTACAATTCCAGTCCCCTGATATTTCAAAAGCTTGCAATCTAGTCCCTAAATTACACCGAATCAGTTTTTAAATGGTAAAATTACCCCTTTAACCATCCCGCGTTTTTAAATTTTTCATTTCGAGTCTGCCCCTTGGTCTAATTATAGTTTCAATCCTTTTAAGTTTGGTCCTTAAATTGCATATTATTGTCCTTTAATTTCTGCCACTGATTTTTATTTCTTTTCATTTCAGTCCTGTTTCCATGTAAATATTCATGTTTGTATTATAATCGTATATGTTGGTGTAGTCTTTTGCCTTATTATATATCCCTCGTATATGCCTTGTATTTTCATGTTTACATGTATATGTGTGTTAAGTTTATGATGGTTACGTATCTTTTTGTTCGGTTATTCGTATTAAGCATGTTATGTTCTAGTTGGCTCGAACACGACATGTTTTGCATTTTTGTATGTATTGTATGTTCTCTTGGCTTTTTAGGTTACGTGTTAGTGTATTTTCCTTTATGTATAATATATTGCTCTATATGTGTTGAAATGTGTTTTATTTCTAATATGTGTATCTTCTTGAAATATATGTTTTTGCCTATACATGTATTTATTCATGCCTTGTTAAATTTGTTTTTATCTACTATTAAGCTTGATATGTATATGTGTGTTTTAATTACGTATTTTATTTATGTTAGATTAGTATTCTGTTATGTAAATATTTACTGTCTTTAAATTATTTGCCATGTTTTATATTTTTGCCACTAAGATTGCATATGATATATAAATTGTTAATGCGGTGCCCTTTTATCCGAGCGTAAACGGGGCCAGTATCAGGCGTAGTGATAGTGGTTGGACGTTTACTCTCTGATAACGGGGCCCTTAAAATTTATTCGCAATTATGACCGAATTTTAAAATAATCGTCACCTTAACCCGGAAAATTCAATATTAATAAAGTGGTAATTATTAAAGTACCAATTTTGGGCGGTGTGGGGGTGCTAATCCTTCCCATCCGTAACCGACTCCCGAACCCAACAATTTTTAAATCTCTGGTTTTATGGTGTCCGGCCTACCTAAGTGGCCGGTGGCGACTCCAATTTTTAATAAAATACGGTTTAAAAAAACCCTCACGGAATAAACATTTCATATCCGAAAAATTCACAAACACCTTCGAAAACTCATTTTTTTAGCGATAAAAAAGGGACATCGCTACAGATGGCGACTCCGCTGGGTATAATTTTTTGTTTTTCAAAAACAGGAAGAGAGTCAAGCTTTTTAAATAATTACCGCTTTATTAATATTAGAAATTCCGGGTTAAAGTGACTATTAAATTAACATTTGGTTATAATTGCGCGTTTATTTTAACGCATTTAAAATTTGGCATATAAACCCGTTTTTTTATGTGGGGGGAAAATGCTAATGCTTTTGTGGAGATATCGTTCTCCCGTGTAGGCCTAGCAAGTACCTTCGGGGCTCGAGTACCTTATGCTTTCGTATGGATATCGTTCCTTCGTGCAGGCATAAGCGAATGGGTCCCCCTGAATTGAACCCGGTTGAAAGGAGCCTATAATGGGTGATGATCGGGGGCCTTGCTACTCTTAGTAGAGGACAGCAAGGACAATTCGGGTACCTCTTAGCACCAACACTGCATGTAGAGAACATAGAGAAACCCACCCCTTTAGAGCCATGCGGATAACCTTAGGTGTTTTAGATGGGATAAATAGGTTTCTTTGTTTTTGTTTGTTTACCTTATTTAATTTGTCCTTTTATTTGTGTATTTATTAATTCTATCCAGTACTGACTTGTTTCCTTTTTTTGGGAAGAATGGGACCAGAGATTACAAGATAGATTCCGTGATAGTTATGGTGACATTGCACAGTTGATGTATATCCGGGTCAACCAGCCCCTACTCCGAGCCATTTTTCAGTTCTGGAATCCTGCCTTTTGCTGCTTCACCTTCAATGGACAGGACATGATGCCCACAGTAGAAGAATACACCGCTCTTCTTAATCATAAAAATGTTCAGGAAGATTGGATTTACGCAAAACCTCCGAGGAATCAGAATTACACTTCCAAGCTCAAAACCTTTTCCGGAATGAGCGACGATTGGGTCAATGGCTTGATCCGACTTCGAGGAGATAGTACAATATTTGCATGGGAAAACATTCGAGACATCCTACCTGCACATCCGGATGAGGAGAAAAAGTTAGACATGTTTGCTTTGGGAATATATGGATTGGTGATCTTCCCAAGAATTCTAGGAAACATTGATGTGGCCATTCTAGATTTGTTTGAGCGGATAAAACGGCGAGCAAACCCAGTACCAGCTATTTTGACCGAGACCTTTATTTCTCTAAATGCCAGTCAGAAGCACGAAGAAGGGCGTTTTCGAGGATGCGCACAACTGTTACAGATATGAATTCAGAGCCACATGTGGAAGACACCGATGAGGGTTCTGCCGGGAATATCCTTCCGAGATTTTTCGCCTTTACAGGAATACTTAACAAAAGAGTGGCGAGAGGACTTGAAAACAAGAAAATGGGCCGGTTTCTTCAGGAATATCCAAGGCGAGGACATAGTATGGAGGGTCCCGTGGCTCGGTAGAGTTAATTACTTTTTATATAGTTGTGGTGATTTTAATTGGTTGATGATGTTAGGACTACATAGAGGAATTGCTTGTGCCCCACTTCTGGTGTCCCGACAATTCGGATCGCGACAGTTCATTCCCAACACCGCCGGGTTAAGCCGAACTGAATTTCTTTTTAAAGGGGAGTTCAAAGAGAAAGTTCAGACTATCATGAGGGCTTGGGACCATTGTTACCGGATTAGGGTGGAAGAAGACACCGAGTACATGACCACCCCAGACTACGATCTTTGGAGACGTTTGAGGGTAAACGATATAATTCCCGAATCTGATCAAGGACCAACAGTGTCACTCGAAGAGCTTACAAGGGTCGTACCGTCTGAAGCTGATATCTTATAGAATGAACTCGAAGAAATTAAAAAGAAAATGGACATCCAACAGACTCAACATGCGAGCGAGCTCTATAAGGCAAGCTTAGAGGTTGACGAGCTGGACGAGATCATTAGGCAGTTAAAGAAATTAAATGCAGATTTGAGAGACAATAACACTCTTTATCAAAAAGATGCCCTTCTATTACAAGCAAAAATACAGAAGGCCGGCCGGAGTTAATTCATAGTTGTGGAAAGAGAAATAATGAATGGTATCCGTTTGGTGGAAGAAGAACGAGAAATCAGCAAGAGAGCGATCGAGAAAGAGATAGAAAGCTGCCGGTTGGCTATGGAGGAAGAAAAACGGTCCGCCAAGAAGGCCATTGATCAAGAAAAAGAAAGGTTCAGGCAAGAAATCAGCAAGGGAAAACAAGTTGTCCATCATGAGAGAGAAAGCGTCGCCGTATGGAAAAGAAAGTCCATGAGTAGCCGAAATAGACTGTTAGAGATGCAAAAACTGTACGATGACACTATTCAAAGTCTGGAGCAAAGCCAAAGTCAGAATGGCGAATTAAAAGGAAAGGTGGAGGAAGTTGAACACTCCCTTCGAATGTACTGCCAGAGAAATAGCTTCGCTGAGCTGTAAGAAAGAGAGCGTGAAGTGGGCGTGTTACGAGCACGAATTAAGTCCCTCGAAGCAACTGTTGAGGATTACAAGGAAAGAATTAGTGTGTTCGAGGAGGCTACAGCCGGAGGGGACACCTATTGGCAAAAGATATTGCGTGACGCTGCCCGGATGGTACAGGATAGGGACCAATATTACACAAACCTGATGGTGGACATACAGCGAGTCGCCAGGCATGTGAATGATTTGGCTATCGAGGCTGAAACACTCCGACCTTTCATAGTCCCATAAATGGAAGAAGCTCCCAGGTTCCTCAAGCTGCACAGGGCAATTGGAAAATTAGGAGATAGAGCTAGGGCTTATCTATAAGGCTTTGTGTTGTATTTAGCTCTTTTGTATTAGGAATCTTCATTTTGTAATACGAACTCTATTGTAATTTAGCCCCTTTAATTCCCGTGGAAGTAGTTCAAAAGGGTGATTACCAGCGGAATCAGTACCTTATCTGCATACATTCTTGCATTGCATCATGACATTCGCATCATTATACATGCATCTATTTTCTTGCAACCATATTAACATTATGAATATTGTGGTGTTGTGTGTAGTTAACCCGCAATCATTCATCATCCATACCTTACCCGGTTACAAAGCAAGCTCATGGAAGACAGGATAATCAGTCTAGAAAAAGGGCAAAAAGAGCTCGAGACAAGACTTGAAGGTTGATGATGGATAAGCATGTGTTGAGACCGGTATTATGAGACTTGTATGTATTGCGATGCCTGATGAGCTTGAGAATATTTGAGACTATTATGAGCTTTAGAGACCGTGTAGGGTCATTTGAATATTTGTATATTTATCTGATTGATTGATTTACATGTTGTATTGATCGAGATATCAATTGGCATATTCGATGGAAATTATATTAAATGGACTGATAATTGGTAATATCTTAATAAATGATCATGAAGTTGGTAATTAATATTAATTGATTGAATACATTAGTAAACAAACCCTAATGACTTCCATAAGCTTTAGGGATCAAATAAGCGTTGTAAAATTGTAATTCAAGGAAATAATGTGAATCTCGTGTATAGGGTATCGGTACGAGCTTCGTCTGTATTAGTACGTGATTGGGGATCGTATCAGTACGTGTCAAGCCATACCAGTACTTTTGGAAATTAAATATTTCTAATAAGTAGTTTTAGTATTGGTACGCGTGAGTACCGATACCCGAGGGTACCATATCGATACTCGTGTACAAGTACCAATACCCGATACGATAAATAATCTATAAAAGCAATTTAAGGATAGAAATTGTTGTGAATGTTAATGATTGAATTATGCCTTAAATAATGTGATAACTTGGATTAATAGAGACAATGAATGAGATTAATTGTATAATTCTCCATAATGTATTAACAACTCGGTAATATAAAATAAATAACATGATGGTGATTAACAACAATAAAGGGATCTTTGGGATCGCGTTGCTTGCATGCTGGGTAGGTATTTGATTGGTTGAGTCTTCTTGATTGATGGGATTCGGATACCTAGAGAGAGTTTGAGAGTGTTGCAACACCATGGTTGTAGATTTTTTAATATAGGATCTTAATGTTGTGTGGATGCAAGTCTCATTCGAAGATGTTTGATGAGAGATCCCTAGAATAGATGTAGGATCTCGATATTGTATGGATGTGAGCATCACTCAAAGTGTAGGATCCTGATGCTTTATGGATACGGGGCTCACTCAGAGTGTAAGATCCTGATGTTATATGGACGCAGGCGTCACTCCAAGTTTATGGTATGACTTCTATGCTTTTGCTTGGATGATCTAGGTTGAGGGTGTTACAACAGTGGTATCAGAGTTTAGGTTTAGCTGGTTCTTGGAAACCCCAAGATGGTATAGGTGTTTTAGTAAGGTGTCTAGTGAATATAATCCCTTAAATTAAGTTTGTACTCTTTAAGATTAGAATCTTGATGGTGCGTCCAATGTTGTGATGATAAGATGGTTACGATCGTGATCGTGATGGTCGAGTTAAGTGTTGAGCCACTCTCAGGATTGATTCCAGGGGCGAGGTTGCCCAAGATTCTTTAGATGCGAGTTAGTTGAACAATGCCAAATTCGAGAATATATTCTTCTCCCGCCACTTAAATGGTGTCTTTGTTGCATGTTTTAGTCATTTTGAAGCCTTTTCAGATATGTTATGATAGTTTATGGTAATGAATCTTCAACTTTATGCGTGAATAATAGTTGTGTTGAAGGTATAGATAACCCACTTTTGGAATCAATAAGTGGATGCACATTGGTTGGAGGATCTTTTGTTCGCTTAAAGGGAGTCTCGTTGATTCTCAGAAAGTATTATTGCCATTTTCAAAGGTAATTCTCAGAGATAGTGGATTCGGGATCCACTAGTTCGTTAGAGTGTGACTGAAGTTGATGTTCTATAGGTTTGATAGAGCTACCTCTTTTAAAGTTGTGGCACATTGGAAATTAAGTTGGTTAATCAAACGCGACGCTATCCTGTAATGTCAAGAGTTGTACTCCAGGCTTTGAGATCTTGAGGGAACCCAACCTTTGGGAAATAAGAATGTTGAACCATTGCCTTTCTATCGGGATCTTTTTGGTGGTTGTTTGGAGAATGGCACAACGGGGTTGTGGGACATGTTTGACCATTTGGTAGATGCCAACGTGTGTATTTCAATGCTCAAGAGCTTGTAAACTGTCAGAGTGTTTGTTTATGCCTCTTGGAGGAGGAGTCAGGACTTCCTCCCCATCAAGAATATGAGTAGATATTGAGGTGAGTCCGAGTTGAACATCATAGCCCATCGCCCTTATCGGAGGATACCAACCCGATTTAGAGAATCAGAGGTTCAATTATGAAGGCACAACTCAAACGAGGTTTCTTTTGTCTAAGTGTTTAGCCCAAAGAAGAAACGAGGTTTGTTCGCTAGTAAGAAGTTGGTTCATTGAGGTGATGTTTAAATCGTTGATATTTTGTTAAGTAATAGTGAGGGACTGCTATGTTTCGTCTAAGGTGGATGACTCGTTTAACCGATTGTGAAGTACCCGTGTATTTTTTTTGGATTGGTTCGAGAATGAGATGGTTGTGGCTAAAGTGTTAGAGGTTTATAGTTTTGAAATGAATTTTGGAATGAGGATTTCTCCCTTTAGGGCGTGTCGTGGTAACATTGATGTCTGTAGTTATGTTTGAGATGTTTCAGCTATGGTAAGGTAAGGACCATCGTGTTGTCTCTCGAATGTAAGTGGATGCTTTACGTGACACGTGAGAATGTATAAGGAATATGGAAATATGAGCGTTGACAAGATAATAAACTTGTGTATGAGAATTATTAGTTACCGTGTAATTAGTTAAGGAAGCAAGAGTTTGAGACTTCATAAATGCTTTTTTTGTATCATAGTTTCCTTGGAACATCCCGAGGAACTTTGGTAAGAATCTGAGTTGCATGAGACCATTTTGTTGTGACTGTAGTGCTAACTCAATTAAAGTCGAGTAAGGTTTCAAGATCTTCAAAGATGTTTTGTTGTTATGATAGGGCTGTATATTTGTTAAATAAGAGGGAATGGTGTATCTGCCCGAACAATGTGAAATTTTGGGTACATGATCTTTAAGAAATTTAAGATTTGGACAATGACGTGAGTTGAAGTAATTGAGAACTGTTGATCAGTGATTGATCACCACCTAAGTAAAGTGAACTTGATAAGTGGTGGATTGTACGGAGTTAGTTCGGGTTAGAATATCATGTTGCTCATGTAGGGCGATAAAAGATCGAAAGTGATGGTCGTGTAAGGGAGTACCGATGCTAGCTACATACGGTATCATTATTTGATTTATCTGGTGTCGGTACTAATCGATCATTATCGGCATCCATGTATTTCATTAGTTAAGCTTCGAGTTAAGGATTGATCTGCTTTGGAAGTCGCGAGAAGTAACATCTGATTCTAATTAAGAAGACACAATGTTATGATTAGATTTAGGTCCGATGGTTTCTAATGGACTTCGAGATCTTGTTATGTGTGTTCTAGAGAAAGACATGTCAAGACAAGGGATACTTCCTATATGGTACAACAGTCAGATTATGGGGAATTTTAAGAGCGACAGTTTATGCCAAATTTTTGCCATATTTTTAGGGAGACATTGTAGAGCTATGTGTTTGAGATAGTGATAAGTGTTCAACTTGCCATCAGTTAGGAGTCTAACCTTGAGTTTTTTAAAGTTGTTGTGATGCTTCGATAATTATCAGTGAGAGTTAAATAGATGACCGTGGACCTTGTAAATAATTTGTGAGTTCACAATTTTGTTGGGATTACATTGAGTTATGGTATAGTCCTTGGTGGGTATCGTTTGATATTTTAGTTAAGGTGAGATCCGTATGGAAGTCTGCTTGGTTTGGTTGTGGGTTGAGTGGTTCGACAGTGTAGTATGCATATGTTACCTTTTGACACGAGACTCGAGATGGAACCTTATCCCCTAGAGGATTTTATGTGATGATGAATCTTAGAGATGGTACAAATAATGTGTTTTCCAGACACGTGATAGTTTGGAGTACAAGATTCTTGTATGAACCAAGTTGATGGGAGATGCTTAGTTGTCGATATAAGTTATCATGTCGAGTTTAAGGTAAGTATTTGAGGCAAGTTGATTCATTTCAAAAGTCTTGCACCGAGCAAGCAATAATTTTGATAAAGGATGCCACTAGAGTTAAACTCTCCTTCAGGGAGTCACCATGAGATGAATCACTTCGTTTTGGCTGCAACGACTATTTAACCTCGTGTTCTTTTATACCATATGGAGTTGTGGAAGGATTGTAGTGTGCAACAACCTTTTGGGTTCTACGGTATAAGTTAAGCTTCCTTGTTGACGTATTTGTGTGACAGTTTTGTCAGGGTATCATTGGGTCTTGCTTGTTGTTTGTAATCTACCGAGCAAGGATAAATTCCTTCTAGAAATGGAATCAATCGAGATTATGTTTGTACCGTTAGAAGACAAGGATTATATTTATAAATGTTGAGATCAGAGTAGCGTAGTGGGAAATCTTTGAGAATGTCAGAGAGTTATAAGAGTTTGAACATCTTCTTTGGGTTATGGATACAAATTTTGAGGACGAAACTTTTTTTAAGGATGGAGAGTTTTAACGACCCAAGTTCTGAGTTTTGCAAATTTTTCCTCAGACCCAATTAATTTGGGCCTTATGGTTGTGAGCCTAAATCTAGGATTGTGGGTTTGGGTCTTATAGAAAATAAAATAAAAGAAGAAAAGAAATAAGTCGATAAGGTTATTTAAAAAAGGGTGGCTGATGATTGATGGGGAGAGAGAAAAAGTGGAAGGATAAGATATTTTGTAAGGGAGGGAGAGAAAATAAGAGAAAAATAAGGGTGAGGGAGTTTGGATCTCAATCTATCATCACCGGAGCCGCCGTGTCTCTCACAGCCGGCACCATCAGCTCCAACTCAACGAGAGGAGTCCGGCGGTGGTCATCAAGTCACCATAGCCATTGTCGTTTGCCAAGGTGAGGGAAAGAAAGGTTCGACCTAGTTAAAAGCATTGTGTTTTGGCCATCACCGCCGCAAACTGAGGCCACCAGTGTGCTCGCTGGCCGGAGTACTATGGGTCTAGAGCTCACCGAGCACATCTAGCCATTGAACGCAACTACACACGCTACCATGCATCGCTGCCGAACGTGGGCGTACACAACAGCAGCCGGGTGCACGATGCTGCAGTGCACCGCGCCACACAAAATCCTAGTCTTCCAGGTGTACGTACACCTGCCCGCACAGGAGCGCACCCCACGGGTGCACCATCCTTCACATGCGCCTACACGCACAGAATCACGCCATAAAGGTGCACTGAACTTTCCATGCACCTACGCCGCACTAGATCACTGAAAAGTTGACCGGACTGTTAACCAGCTGTTGACCGACGTTAATCAGTCGTTGATTTTTTCTGGGGGACCCTACCTGTGGGTTTATTGAAGTTCCGAATCCATTATCACGGTCTATATTGCCAAATTTGAACCCAATAAGCTATTTTTACGCATTTGACCCTTTGAATTCATTAAAATATGTGATTAAATGATACTTATGGTATTAATTGGTATACGAGGATTATTTGGGATCGAATATCAGATAAAGTGGAATATTTGGGAAAATCAGATGAGGATTTTAGCAATATCAGCTTAAGGTTAGTAAACCTCAAACTTCGAAATGCTTCATGAGCATCATAAGTGTAATTGCCTTGCTTATTAGTGGTTGCAAAATAGGTTGATGATGGATAAGCATGTATTAAGACTGGAATTATAAGACTTGTATGTATTGCGATGCCTGATGAGCTTGAGAATATTTGAGACTATTTTAAGCTTTAGAGACAGTGTAGGGTCGTTTGAATATTCGTATAGTTATACGATTGATTGATTTATATGTTGCGTTAATCGAGATATGAATTGGAATGTTCGATGGAAACTATATTAAAGGGATTGATAATTGGTAATATTCGAATAAATGATCATGAAGCCGATAATTAATATTAATTAACTGAAAACGTTAGTAAACAAACCCTAATGACTTCCATAAGCTTTAAGGATCAAATAAGCATTGTAAAATTGTAATTCAAGGAAATGGTGTGAATCCTGTGTATAGGGTATCGGTACGAGCTTCGGTTGTATTGGTACGTGATTGGGGACTGTATTGGTATGGGTCGACCTGTAACACCCCCTTCCTTTTATTTGTTACCAAACATGAGTCGGTGATGTTACAAAACAAAGTTTAAACAATTATCCATTATCAAATACTTAAATTGACAGCCTACACTGTTCTTAAACAAAAAATTTTATAAATTTTTACAGATATCAAAAATTCATTCCGTAAATTTTTAATTAAACTAGATTCACTAATCCTTTTAACCATATAAATTAATAACTTAAATTCATTATACAAAAATTTACAAAAAATCATAAACTCACGACACAATGTAAAATTTCAAGAAATCTGCTGCCATGTTTTCTTGACCTTACATCGGATAAAAATTCATATCTTTTGTATAGACCTCGAAATCAGGTACCGTTTGTTCTAAAAGATTCTAGACTCAATTTTTAGTTCATAAATCTAATATTTACCTTCTAATTTGATTTATAGAATTTATGACAATTTTTCAAACCTACTGCCTAATGCAGATTTTTAAAGACTGTTTTATTCTATTCCAATTGTAAGCTCATTAACTACTCATAAAACATTCCAACATACATAGTAAATATGATAAACCATACTTTACTTATAACATTACAAACCATAAGGTAATTAAATTTTAAGTTATGCAAATCTAGTAGGTTTATCTTTATACATGCCACTAAACAAAAACATCGTATAGGATGTCAAAATATTACTAAGATAACTTGTAGTATGTCTTCGTTCTCAAGGTGATGCAAACACCGCTGCTTACGAACTAAAATGATCAACCTACGTGTGCACAAGCCAAACACACGATAAATGCGAACTTAGTGAGGTATTACAAAGTTATCATAAAATCAATAAGTAATTAAATTTAAAAAATATACTATAGACAATTCTTATTCAAACCCATTTTAAATAGATATTGCTTTATAGCACGATTGAATAACATCAAAAATCAATTTGTAAAAGTTCTTTTATATCATTAACCCAAGAAATACTTGTAGAAAGAAACTAAGTATACGAGATCATGTACTCCCATTGTACTAGCCAATTCCTCTAAGGAGAAAGGCAAACATTACATTAATACGAGCTCGTTGTGCTCCCAGAGCACTAGTCACCAAAGTGACGGTAGTCCCAGACTACTGGATTCGAAGATCATTGCATTCCCATAATGCTAGCCACTATGTGGAAAATGTAGCTACAATGCAGTCCCAGACTGCTAGTCTTTTATGGCATGCCACTCTACTGTAACTCCCATGGTAATTTTGGGCAACAAAACAATATCGTTACCTTTCAATATATAATTCTGTAGATGGTAATCAACTCATTATCGATAAATCAAAATAATAGAGCAGTTCATACTCCATTATACCATAAATCATTCTGTAACAATCATCAATATATGATAATAAAATTATCGTAAGCAAAACATAATAAGCCAGTTCATACCCTATCATGTACAGAACCATCTCTTTTTGCCTGTGAAAATATTATATTTCACATAAAAATCAACATTACCAATTTGGTAAAATCGTATAGGCTGACTTATCGCAAGTCTTCCTAAATACTTTTAAAACATATAAACCCACTCACCTTGTTGCCCGTGCTAAATTTCACAAATTTTTAGTCTCAACCAAACCTCGATCCTTGACTTTTCCTTTTTGCTTAAATCAATCCTGACCTTTCTCGAACTCTACATTTAAATCGATCATATGATAAAAAGAATCGAATGTATACATTAGTATACATTGATCAATTCGGCAAGTACTATAGGAAATTCATAAAAATTCTTCAAATGCCAATTCGAAACAACAATACATCAAGATTTCATCTAAACCTTCATTTTTCACAATTTCCGTATAAGTCCTCTATATTAGCCGAGTTGCAATATAGTCCTTAATGACTATTTTCATCCTCCAAATGACATAATTAAGCATCAAAAATATCATTCTACTCATATCCATCACTAAAATAATTTTTACCATATTTCCCCCTAATTTCTTCAATTAACTGAATGGTCCCTAAACCATATTCCATGGAATTTTCATCACTTTAAGCATAAAATCAACACCACAACCTCATTTCAAACTTGATTAAACCTTAAAACATGAAATTCCAACATGTCCTTCATCCATCCTAAACATCAATATCAGCTTAGAAGCATGGAGAACTCACGGCAGAGAGGAGAACAAATATTTATTTCATGTCTTACTTCTAAAATCAATCAAATCAAGCCTAAAAATTGAAATGAAATTTTCCTTACCTTGCTTGGAGGACTCACGGCAGAGAGGAGAAATTTGAGAGAAATTCTACACTTTTTTTCTTTAATTCCTTGCCATATGGCATTATATAATTCTTATTTAAATAAAAAAATCTTCTTAATAGTAAAATGACTATTTTACCCCTTAATTATAAACAATGACATGTTGACACATGTTCTTCTTACTTTTCCATAAGTATAGATTTTTATAAGATTTTTGCAAAATGACCATTTTGCCCTTAATGAATCAACATATCTTCAAAAATGACATTCATGCACTACACAAAATACTGTATTCAATCGAATCTAAATCAAACAAAAACGATTCAGAACCACAGTGTCATATTCCTCGAGTCTTTCTAAAACTTCCATAAAATTTCCATAATATTCTGAATTCAATTAACCATTCGAACTAAATACCAAATCTTATCATTTTTATAGCTTTTCACACAAATCTTGTACCAAAAATCTATTTCCCACCAAAATTATTATACTGGGATAAACTATTCATTTATGGAGTATAAAATAATATATGGGGAAACTTCCATGTTGGTCGCTGAACTTTTCTCAGGTTTTCACTTTAGTCACCAAACTTTAAAATTTTACGTATTAGTCACTGAACTAAAACCACCAACTTTTAATTCTTTAATTTTTGGTCACTAACTAAATATTGAGATATTACAATTCTCTCTCCCTTAAAAAAAATCGTCCTCGAATTTTTAAAACGTACCTGATTCAAAAAGATGTGGATATTGCTTTTTCATTGTTTCCTTTGTTTCCCAGGTGGCTTCCTCCACTTTATGATTTTGCCAAAGAACTTTCACCAATGGAATGTTCTTGTTCCTCAATTCTTTAACTCCATGAGCAAGAATCTTCACTGGTTCCTAATCATAAGTTAAATCTGGCTGAATTTCAATTTCTGTCGATGATATCATGTGATAAGGATTTGATCGATATCTTCTGAGCATCGAAACATGGAACACATTGTGAATATTGCTTAACTCCGGAGGCATTGCTAATTAATAAGCCACTGGACCCACTTTCTTTAAAATTTCATAAAGGCCAATAAATCTCGGACCCAGCTTCCCTTTACGTCCAAAGCGTAACACCTTTTTCCAGGGTGAAACTTTCAAGAATACTTTTTCACCAACCTCAAACTCTATATCTTTCCTCTTTAAATCCACAAAAGATTTTTGCTGGTCTGATCCTTTCTTAAGGTTATCTTGTATTATTTTAACCTTGTCTTCCACATCTGGAACCAAATCAGGTCCTATCACTTTGCGATCTTCGAGCTCGAACCAATTCAAAGGTGTTCTGCATCGCCTACCATATAAGGCTTCATAAGGAGCCATCTTTATACTTGCTTAATAACTGTTATTGTAGGCGAATTCGGCGAGTGGCAAATATTTCTCCCACGAGCCTTCAAATTCGAGTACACAAGCTCTAAGCATATCTTCAAGAATCTGAATAATTCTTTCAGATTGGCCATCTGTCTAAGGATGGAAAGCAGTGCTAAAGTTTAGTCGAGTTCCAAATGCCTTATGCAACGAACTCCAAAATCTCGAGGTAAACCTCATATCTCTATCAAAAACAATAGATAAAGGCACACCATGAAACCGTATGATCTCTTTAATGCATAACTCTGCATATTTATCCATTGTATAATCCATCCAAATTGGGATGAAATGAGCAGACTTTTTCAATCTATCCACAACTACCCAAATATAATTCTTTTTGCTCGGAGTCATTGGCAAATCTATTACAAAATCCATTGCGACGTTCTTCCATTTCCATTGTGGAATAGAAATTGGTTGTAACAATCCAGATGGCACTTGATGCTCAGCTTTCACTTGTTGACATGTCAATCATTTAGCTACAAACTCTGTCACTGTTCTTTTCATACCTGGCCACCAATAGCTACTTTTTAAATCCTATACATCTTATTACCTCTCGGATGCATTGCCAAAGGACAATAATGAGCTTCATATAGAAGTTATTGTCTCAGATCCTCATTATTAGGAATATAGATTCTATCTCGATAATAAAAACATCCATCGGGCTTAACTGCATAGTCCTTAATCTCGCCACTTTCAATTTGTTTCAAAATTGCCAAGCACTTTTCATCCTTACTTTGTAGCTCTTTAATCTGTCTTATCAAGGTAGGCATAAGCTGCAATTCCGCAGCCAAATCACCATCATCTCTCAGTGTCAACTAAGCATTCAAAGTACTCAAGGCAGCAAATGTCTTTCGACTCAAAGCATCAGCCACAACGTTTGCTTTCCCAGGGTGATAATTAATTACAAGATCATAATCTTTGATTAAATCTAACCACCTTCTTTGCCTCAGATTCAAATATTTCTTTGTCATCAAATATTTTAAACTTTTATGATCCGTAAAAATATAGCATCACTAACCATACAAGTAATGACGATATATTTTCAAAGAAAAAACTACTGCGACCAATTCTAGATCATGAGTCAGATAGTTCCTTTCATACGTCTTTAATTGTGTGAAAGCATACGCTATTAATTTACCTTCTTGCATCAACACACATCCCAATCCATTATAGGATGCATCACTGTACAATATAAAATCATTTCCTAATTCTGGTTGCACGAGCACTAGTGCTTCAGTTAAAATCCTTTTTAACTGCTCAAAGCTCTCTTGACACTTACTAGTCCAAATGAAAGGTACATCCTTCCGTAATAGCTTAGTAATCGGTGCAGCAATCATCGAGAAACCATTTACAAAATGAAGATAATATCATGCCAATCCCAAGAAACTACGAACCTCAGTAATATTCTTGGGAGGTTTCCATTCAACAATGGCCTAAACCTTTTTAGGATCAACTCGGATTCCTTCAGCAAAAGCAATATGACCAAGGAAAGCCACTTCTGATAGCCAGAATTCACATTTAGAGAGTTTAGCATACAGTTTCTTTTCTCTCAATATCTACAATACCACTCGCAGATGAACATTATGTTCCTCTTTAGTCTTTGAATAAACTAGTATATCATTAATAAACACAACAACTAATCGATCCAAATACGGCTAGAACACTCTATTCATCAGGTCCATAAATTCTAATGGAGCATTAGTGAGACCAAAAGGCATCACTACAAACTCATAGTGTCTATATCGTGTTCGAAATGCTGTTTTTGGAATATCATCTTCTTCAACCTTTAGCTGATAATAGCCCGACCGAAGATCGATCTTAGAAAACACAGCTCCTCCTTTCAACCGATCAAACAAATCCAATCCTCAACAAAGGATATTTGTTCTTAATTGTCACCTTATTTAACTTACGGTAATCAATGCATAACCACATCGATCCATCTTTATTTTTAACAAAAAAATAGGTGCTCCTTAAGGTGATACACTAGGTCGAATAAATCCTCAATCCAATAATTCCTACAATTGGGCCTTTAACTCCCTCAATTCTATCGGAGACATTCGATAAGGTGCCATAGATATCGGCTCAGTACCGGGTAAAACTTCTATTTTGAATTGCACCTCTGGATCCGGAGGCAACCCTAGTAATTCTTCTGGAAATACATCAGGGAAATCTCGAACTGTCGAAATACTATTAATATCTATATTTGGTGATTGAGTATCCACAACATGGGCTAGGTAAGCCTGACATCCCTGATACAATAATCTTTTTGCCTTTATTTCCGATATCACATTACTCAAACCATTTGATCCTTCGCCAACCACAACTATTTCTGCACCTTCCTTACTTCTCAACATTAGTCGTTTTAAATGACAATCCACTATAGCATGGTAAGCATGCAACCAATCAATGCCCAAAATAATCTCAAATTCATGAAAAGGTAATTCCATCAAATCGACTGGCAATTTAATTCCATGTATCCCTATCGGGCACTACCTGTAAATTTTATTCACCCAAACACTATGACCAATAGGGTTGGTTGAAAAGATATCTTTAGATATAGGTTCTAAGGTAATCCCTCTATCTTGGTCTAACTTAGAACTAACATATGAATGAGTATATCTCGAATCTATTAATACAAATACAAGTTTATTAAAAAGCTGGAAGGTACATGTGACAATATCGGGTGCATTCTTATCATCCTCGGTGCGAATATGATTAACCTTTGCTGAAGTCTTGAACTCTTTGGTGGAAGCATCTTCAAATGTTGCCGGATGAGTGGTCTTAGTAGATCTTGGATTACCCTGATATTTCCCTCTTTGGCTCTGAACTGCAGATTTCTCCGGTCGTTCTGATCTGTCACCAGACTTTGGACAATCTCATATAAAATGATCAGTGGCACCACAACCAAAACAAGCTCATGTTAGGGCTCGGCACTTTCCCAAATGATACTTGCCACAATGCTCACATATAGCAGGGCTTTGGAACTTCCTTGATCCTTCTGTTCTTACAGCTGAAGCTTCTGGATATCTAACATTTCCAAACCCATATTTTTGTCTAAAGGATGTAGTAGATCCTCCCCGGTTATCTTGATAAGATTTCTTGCCTTGTTCAGCAAATAGTGAACCAAATGACTCCCTAGTTCCTTTTTTGAGACTGGACATTTGAGTCACCATCTTTTCTGTCCGAACTCTTTCCTTTCCTTTAGCTCAATTAAATGCCTCTTGAAATTCGGTGATATTTATAGCAATTAATATCTCATTGGATTCAATATTCAAACCTTCAATGAAATAGATGCTACGATCCTTTTCAGTACGAATCAACTCTAAGGTGAAACGACTCAATTTGTTGAATTCACATTCATATTCGTACACCGTCCTGTCCCCTTGCTTGAGATTTAAAAATTCATTTCTCATTTCTCGGACAAATATGTCACCGATATACATGTTACGAAACTCGCAGAGGAAGAAATCTCAATTAATCTCTTCACGGGGACAAGCAGTAATATTTGACCACCTAATACGAGCCTGCCCTTTCAGCAAAGACACAGCTCCCTCCAACTTCCTCTAATCATCATAGAGCATTCCCTCGAGCATAATCTTAAATCATTTAACCAATAATCTGCGGCAATAGGATCTCCTTCAATGAAATCCGATGCTTGTAACTCCTTTAACTCCTTAGAAATAGAAGTCTGTGGAGGTTGATTAACAATCATCTCCATAGTTCATAAGAAGTTTCCCTAATCCTATATCGGTATTCTGGGCTAAACCAACACATTCTCCCCAGACTGTACTAAAGGCTCGATAAAACTAGCTTCTTGACCAACCTCAGGGTCATTTTGACCCTCTATATGAGTTGTCTGATGCAAACCTTCTCCCTCGGACATCTGTACTCACAATTTTCACATTAGTAAGTAGGTGCATCAAACATACAAATGTTACCATTAGTAATATATGACATCCTAGTGGCATGTATACAATTACTGACTCATAAATGACTCGGTTTAGCTCCAAAATCGGCTAAACTTGTAGCTCTAATACCAATCAATGTAACACCCCCTTCTCGTATTTGTTACCAAACACGAGTCGGTGATGTTACAAAACAAAATTTGAATAATTATCCATTATCAAATACTTAAACTGGCAGCCTACACTGATCTTAAACAAAAAAAATTATAAATTTTTACAGATATCAAAAATTCATTCTGTAAATTTTTAATTAAACTAGATTCACTAATATTTTTAACTATATAAATTACTAACTTAAATTCATTATACAAAAATTCACAAAAAATCATAAACTTGTGACACAGTGTAAAATTTCAAGAAATCCGCTGCCCTGTTTTCCTGACCTTTTATCGAATAAAAATTCATATCTTTTTGTATAGACCTCGAAATCAGTTACCGTTTGTTTTAAAAGATTCTAGACTCAATTTTTAGTTCATACATATAAGATTTACATTCTAGTTTGATTTATAGAATTTATGGAAAATTTTCAAACCTACTGTCTAATGCAGATTTTTAAAGTCTGTTTTATTCTATTCCAATTGTAAGCTCATTAACTACTCATAAACCATTCCAACATACATAGTAAACATGATAAACCATACTTTAGTTATAACATTACAAACCATAAGGTAATTAAATTTTAAGTTATGCAAATCTAGTAGGTTTATCTTTATACATGCCACTAAACAAAAATATCATATAGGATGTCAAAATATTACTAAGATAACTTGTAGTATGTCTTCGTTCTCAAGGTGATGCAAACACCGCTGCTTACAAACTAAAACGATCAACCTACATTTTCACAAGCCAAACACACGCTAAGTGCGAACTTAGTGAGGTATTATAAAGTTATCATAAAATTAATAAGTAATTAACTTTAAAAAAATACTACAGACAATTCTTATTCAAACCCATTTTAAATAGATATTGCTTTATAGCACAATTGAATAACATTAAAAATCAATTTGTAAAAGTTCTTTTATATCATTAACCCAAGAAATACGTGTAGAAAGAAACTAAGTATACGAGATCGTGTACTCCCATTGTACTAGCCATTTCCCCTAAGGAGAAAGGAAAACATTACATTAATATGAGCTCGTTGTGCTCCCAGAGCACTAGTCACCAAAGTGACGGTAGTCCTAGACTACTGGATCCGAAGATCATTGCATTCCCAGAATGCTAGC